>CM024762.1:79331427-80043490 GCA_014218235.1 Colocasia esculenta
TGCCACGGGTACAGAAAGAACCGGAAATGGCGAAGACTCCATGAGAAATGGAACTCTGCAAGACTTACCTGTCTCTGATGCTGTCGCGACGCCTCAAGCTGTCGTAACACTATCACAACACCACAGGCCATCATGACACTATCGCAACGCCAAGGATGGTCGTGACCATGTCATGATGCCTCAGAGAGTTGCGATGATGTCGCGGCGGCCGCGCCGGTCATGACATCATCGCGACCCCTATGCGGTTGCGATCTCAGCTGAGGGGCGTCTCGGTACAGTCCTCCCAAGGACCGCCCCAAATCCGGTACAAACACATTCCACAGGGAGAGGGGAGCATGGGAAACAATAGGAAAGCTTGTAAACAAAAACCACCCTCAAACCCCACGAAGCATGCATCACAAGGAAAATCTACGCTCAAAGGAAACCTCACTCACCAGGAGCGGATCTCACACACCCCAAACCCCGAAACCATAGAGAACGAGGATCTAGAGGGGAAGGGAGCATGCTAGAATTAGAGGAAGACGAGAGTCCCTACCTCAAAAAGTAGAGCCGACCTGTTGGGGCCTTCACATCAGAATGGCCACTCCTCCTCGCTCCTGCAGCCCACACGGATGCCACCTACATGAACGGGGCGTCACCTCCTCGCCCAAAACACCCAGAACCACCGGAGAAGCAAAAGGGCTCGGAGGGGAAGAAGAAGGGAGAAGAAGAAGAAAGGAAGGAGAGAGGGAAAAGGGTCGCCTACCTCAGTTTGAACTGACGGGCCTAAAGACGCAATGGGCCGGGCCCGGCCGGCATGACAACAACCTTGTCACGACTGCCCTACAGGTCGCAACCATGTCGCGACTGCCTACCCTGGCGCAACACCAAAAGTGGTCAAACCTCGAAGACCGGAAAACCTGAACGCGATAGACTCCAAGTCGCGTCAACGTTGTACGTGCCTGACACCCAATAAGGCCATTCTGAACAAAGGACGGGTGGTCAGAACGGTCAGAACGAAGTCGCGTTGCCTTCAGACGCCGCGCAAGAATGCGACGCCCACCCCCGTCGTGACCAGAACGTGACGGCTAGGTTGCCACGACCAAAAGCATGTCACGACTGGTACCTCTGACGTGACAATGTCGTGACCAAGAGGCCTTCACGACCAAGAGACACGGCCAAGGCCTAGAGGGCCGGGCATTACAGCAAGAAGAGCCACTGAAAGGAGAAAGGAGCCATACCTCAATCCTCGACTTGCATGCTCTCCATTGACGTTGAGAAGTCTTCTTCCTTGGTTGAATACTACCTTGCAGATCTCCTTAGTACACCTCTAGTTTCCGAAAGAGGAGAGATCCATTGTTCATTTGTTTCTCTTCTGATCTCTATGTTTGCTCATTACTATTGAGCAGACACACAGTGTTATTCATTTCTGTGTAGATAACCCACAGGGGGTTTGTACCCTGCAGTGCCCCTCTTGTGAAGGGAAGACTATAGGTGTAGGTGGTCTTGTACCCTTGGTGAAGGGAAGACTTGCTAGTCTGCAAGTGGTTGTATTACCTCTCAATTGAGAGAAGGCCAAGTGCATTGGTAGTTAGTGAAATCTCAAGTGGTGCTTAGGCACTGGACGTAGGACTTCCATGTGGGAAGGGTTGAACCAGGATAAAATCTCTTGTGCATTTTGTGTGATTGTTTCCACCAAGTTTACACTTGTTTCACACACTCTACACTAAGTACTAACGACTCTATTTAGTGTTGCTTATCTAGTTTTCAGATAGATTTTTTAAAAGCGCATGATTTCTTTCACCCCACCCTTAGAACAACTATAGTGCCATCTCGATCCAACAAGTGGTATCAGAGACAGCTCTTTCATTCAGCTGATACCAACATTTGTTTATTGTTGCAAGATTTTGGCCTTTTAAGCATAGATCTAGAGATGTTTTACGTTTTATTAATTTTCTAACTGATTCTTTTTAACAAAGATTTCTTTTTTCAGTTAGAGTTTTCAATTTTTCTTCTAACTCTAATTTTTCATTGTTCTTACTCTTTAAATATTCATTCAAAAATAATTATTATTTTTAATTTCCTTTAATTGTGTTTCAATTGTTCCATTTTCTGCTTTAGATCAAAATTAGTGTTTTCTAAGAAAGTAAGGTTATTTTCATATTCTTTAATTCTTTTACAACACCTTTATGTTTTTCATAAAGTTCATTAAAGATATCTTCTAAATCTTCAAACTCTGACCCTGAATCAGTGCAAGAATTAAAGATGGGTCAGAATGTACCTCATCTAGTCCTGCCATGAGGGCTAGACTTACCTGCTCTTTTTTTGAATCTGAGCTTGGTGAATCTGAAGTGGAGACTTCTTCATTGTCCCAAGCAGCTACCATAGCTTTTCTTTTGAATTTCTTGTGCTTCTTCTTGAATTTTTCTAGCTGACCAGTCTTCTTGAGTCTTCGATAATCTGGTTTGAGTCTAGGTTTTAGTTTTTTGCATTCATAGCAGACTGTTCTTTCTCCTTTTTCTCCTTCTTTTAATCCTTCTTGATCCATTCTTCTTCTTCTTAAGAATTCTCTGAAGCTTGGACAGTACATCATCTACATCACTGTCTTCAGAGCCTACATTTTTTGAACTAGAAGAGGAAGAGGTAGAAGGAGTAGCTATAACTTTGAAAGCATTAGTAAATTTCTTTTTGGATGAGCTTTCAGATAGTCACTCCATGTTGATCTCATGTGCTAATAATGTCTTATAAACTTTCTAATGACATAGTTTTAAGATCATTAGCTTCTTCGATGGCTGTGACTTTTGGAGTCCATTGGCTTGGTAGGGAACTGAGAATTTTTCTTACCATTTCTCCAGTGTTGTACATCTTTCCAAGCCTTGAGTTACTTAGTATTCATCTTATATAGCTTGAATGCTTGGAGCTTGAAGATTTCAGATGATTGCTTGTGTGCACACTTCTTCTTGGCTCAAGCTCTTTCTCTCTTGCTTTGAGTGTGTATGGCGTTGAGGCTTCTCACTAGATGTACACTCTTGAATGATTTTCAGAAAGGCTCTGTTTCTTCTGCTTCAAACACTTCATCCTAGTAGAAAGATAGATCCGTTGAGCTATAGCCGTTGGAGTTCTTGGATCCTTTTCTCACCTTCTTGTTCATATGCTTTCCTTTTCTTCTATCTAACAGACATCTTCATGTATCTAATGATGCTTGCTTGAGTCTTAACGGATTCCTCATCATAAACTAGACTCGTGCAAACAGTTAATGCATGGAAGAGAAAGTTAAATGTCAGAAGTATTACATCAGATAGCCCATATCTTGTTATGTGTAAAAGTCCATGATTTCTGCTAACATCCAGATTTAGGTAAGGCCTTTGCTTTTTAGCATAAGCAAGGAGCCCTTTCAGTTCTTATTTTCTGCTGACTCCTTTGCTTACCTACCCTGATAAGATAGAAGGTACACAACAGAAAGATCTTCAGTCAATCAGAGAAATAATAATTTAATATATGAATATATTTGAACTTTCATTTGGGTGCCAAAGACATTTTGAAACAATTGAATGTAGAGGCAATTGATGTTTAAGTATAATAATAATCGATGTTTCAGAGGCAATCAATGTTTCATATAGGTAATCGATGTTTGAGTGAAGCAATCGATGTTCTAATGCAATCAATGTGAAAGACAATTGATGTTCCTATGTAATCGATGTTTCAATGTAATCTATGTATGTAATCGATGTTTAAGTGTAATCAATGTTTCAAGTAATCCATGTATGTAATCGATGTTTGTACATAATCGATGTGAAAGCATAATCAATGTGGAGTAATCGATGTGGACTTTAAAAATAGTAATCGATGTGGACTTCTGTTCTCTAATCGATGTGGCACTTAGTCAGTAATCGTATGCATTGAACAAAATCGATTTAGCTTTCCAGTGCAAATCATGGAACGATAGTGCCATAGTTGTTATATTTATGAGGAAAATATGATATTAAATATATTCATGATATTTAAGGTAATCATGAGTTTTGTTATCATCAAAAATGATAAAATATAAGAGTGGTTCAACAACTGATAATGGACCCCAATTCATATCGCAAAAGCTTCAGGACTTGTGTAAGAAATTCAACATCACTTTGCATCATTCGTCTTGATACTATCCACAGGGCAACGGTGAACAAAACACTTTTGAAAATCTTAAAGAAAACTTGTGAGTCTCACAAATTCGTTGATTGGCCTAAGAAATTGGTCGAGACTCTATGGGCCTACCGTACCTCCGTTTGCACGCCCACTAGGCAAACTCCCTATTCTCTCACTTATGAGATGGAGGCAGTAGTTCCATACGAAATACTCATTCCTTCGCTAAGAGTGCAGCTTGACAAAGAACTTAATCTCAATGAACATCGAGAGGCATTACTTACACAATGGGAACTCTTAGACAAACGACGTCTAGACACAGCCGATCATGTGCTCTCATATCAGGGAAGACTCTCCAGATATTTTCAAAAGAAAATGATTGAACATAAATTTCAAGAGAGAGACATGGTCTTGAATCGAACCATTGTAAAACCTGGAGGTCCTAGGTCCGAATTACAAGCTAATTGGGAAGGTCCATACATTGTCAAAGAAGTGTACCCTGGGAATGCTTATAGGCTAGTAAATACCAATGGTGAGAAGCTCTCTCACTCATGGAATGGTCTATATCTCAAAAGATTCTACCCTTAAAAAAAATTGGATGGTTGCAGCACTGTTATACGAGTAGTACAAATGGTTTGAGACTATTATCCTTCTTCAGTTGTTGATAAACCCCTCTTAGTCAACACACACAACATGACAGCCCGTGGTCATTTGTTCCCTAGACAAGCTATATTCCTACCTAACCCATTCTTAGGATGTGAAAAGGCCTATTCTCCTCTTGTTTGGCCAAGGCGTAGGGGCAAAGGGTCACTCGTTTGAAGACAAAATGGGGTATGTCATGCATGAGAAGTCTCAAATAGGGATGGTCAATCAAGCCTGCAAAATAAAAAAAAGCACAAGGAAGGCAAAATAAACAAAATGAAGAATAGGGGCATGGCAAAGAGTGGTAGCATAATTCCCCGCAAGACGCCCTTGAGTCCGGTCATACGCATGCCCCAAATAGAAATAAATGACCCAAAGTCCCTAGACAACATACGAAATCCGCATTGTCTACACACTAATCAACAAACTAGCCTCTTAAAACCTACGCTACGTTTTACCTTTAATGTCTTCTCACTCCCACCAATGGCCCGGTCGTGTCCTCTGCATGGCCTTTGTAGGGACACTGATGACTAGGGACAATCGACCAAAGGGTTGATAAAAAAATAATAATAAATGCATGCTACACTAAGGGGAGGTTTAACACCAAGAGGAGAGAAAAGACTCTTAACCAGTTGCTCAAGTATAGCGCTACTATTGTGTCACTAAAAAATCCAAAAAAATAGAAAACTAAAAAAAATAGAAAACTAACAAATTTAAAAAAGAAAATTTCAATATCTAAAAGATAAAAAACTCAAAATCCAAAAAATATATATTCCTTAATTTAGCATGCATATTATTTCTTATCTCACATATTTAATAAGGCTTAGCCCCTTGACTACCACGAAGTTAAAGTCGAGCTTGCTTAATGCAAGGGGCTGAGCCAAAGAGTAGATCTAACCTTGTTTGTTAAGTGTGCAGGAATTAGAAATTGTGGATGAAAACGTCAAAGTACTCAGTTCAACTCTCTAAATCTCACCTCTCACTCATGTCAATCACATTCCATTCAATTCCAAATATTTCAATGTTGACATCAAACAAAGGCTAGGTCTACTAATATCATCATGTACATAATCAATGTGGGGAGGTGGCTCACAAACTACACGTTGTCCACCACCACTCTCTCCTGATCCCTCTCACCTCTTTGGTGGAGGGATCATCGTCTGCTCTCCTCTCGTGCTCTCCCTAGCACTCGCATCTCCCTGGCGACACGTCTCCTCATCCTCATTCCACCTACGACTGGAGGAACCCACAAAATACTATCGAGCGGAGGCACCGCTCGCTCCACTCACTTCGCTCCTGCTCTTGCTCTAGCTAAGCGCAACCACGATGCCTCAGAGCTCCGTGACCAAAGCCTGTTGGATGGCCAGCTCGATGCATAGGCAGGTCACCTCCTCTGGATCTGCTACTGATCGTCGCAGCTATAGTAACTCCATCTCTCATGCTAGGCCTGTGGCGCGCGCTGCCTCAATAGTAGCCTACTACTGTGACTCAGCTGCTCTCGCCACTACTACCTCCGCGTGTTGTCGCCACCCCGCCACTGCCACCAACACAGAATCCACATGCTGGCATAGCAGGTCAGTCTGGTCTACAACCTCCCTTAGAACTGAACCTACAATACATATATGTCAAATCTCACATTTCATGAAATAAGAGAGAGAAGAAATCTATTTTGCGTTGCTTATACTTACTCTCTTCTGGAGGGTGGTCTCTGCCTCCTCTGCCCTCCTCAGGGCACCAGCTAGCTGATCTGCCAAATCAGACTGGTTGTATCCTGATACTGCTTGAGACAAGGATGCACCTCCCTATGATGCCCTCAGTCTGCCAACTCCGCATGCTGCACATGGAACATTTGTCAAAATCTTTAATCGTTGTAGTACCAAAGTATAAGTAGGTACTCACTGGATGATCAACACCCTCCTGGCAGCATCTCGGTCCTATACGGCTGAGTGTAACACTGCCTAGAGCGTTGCTATTGGCCAACCACATCTGCCTGTAGGATTATGAAACAATTAGCACTCTGGTGAAACACTAGAAGGTCAGGGTAGGGGTGAGTCGTACCTATCTTCGGGTGCCTCTGTAGACCCTCACCCCATATTTCAAGGTGAAGGACTGCAGGTACTCCTCATCGCTCTCTGCCTCCGAGGTGACAAGCCGTCCACGCTGCTCGCAGTTGACAATCTGCTCCTGACCTTTTCAAGCCAATCAATGGTGTCGTGGAGTCCCCTGAATCTCCTCTTGGGGCTCGACATCCTACCTTGGCTAAGAAACTCCACGACACCCTAGCGTAGGCCGAGTGCCTTCTGGGCTAGCTATAGATGGAGGGGCAGCACCAAGTTGAGAGCATGAACCCATGTCGCCCTACCAAAGTAGAGGCGGGCCTGCTCATCATCCGCCACCTCTAGATATGGCCGCCACACCACCTGAAAGAAATACAACACATCCATTAGTGGTCAATCAAATTGAAAGAGCAGATAGGAATTAGAAGAGGGTTAGCACTTACATCGATGATAGGGTGAATGTCGATGGCATCCTGAATGCCCGCCAATTGCTCCTCCAGCAGGTGAGAGTCTTGACGTGACACCCACCTCCTCGCCCGGGGCACCAGGCTAGGCCTCTCTAAAGGCCCTCGTCCCACGCCTGATAGGTGAAGATATGCCCAGACCTACAAGAACCACATGATTAGATTTCATATATGTAAAAATTGAATTCATGATTGAAATAAGAGAAAATGGGCAGAGTACTTGAAGGAAGGGGAAGAAGCCACCGACTGCTGTCTGCTGGTCAGAGGTGCCCAGGCTATCAAATTTGTGTGCTAGGAGAGCAGTAGATCCTCTAGCAATGATAGGAGCCGACAATGGACTAGGACACCCCGTGGCCAACAAAAGTCTACCCAAGAAGAAAGTGAGGAAGTGACATAGGTCCATGTCGGCCTGGGGTCTTTGCTCGCTGGTTAGAGTCTCCTTGTGCCCCCTGACTAACCTAGCCAGTAGCTCATGTACAGTCTCTCCCACCTCCCGTGCAGTCTGCCTAAGCCCTAGGCTCTCCTACAAATCTACATGAGCTACCAGCTGTAGACGCGAGATTTGGCCCATCCCCGCATAGGTCCATGGCCCATTAAGACTTGTTTGACTCCTTGTTGACTCACCTCCGATCCCATGTAGACGTCCACATCGATTGCTATTTACCCCATGTTGACAACATAGACCCTTGACGTTTACTCCGTTGATGTCAACATAGTGTGATATCTTCATGAGGTTGACAACATCATCAATTGACGTCAACCAAGGTTTACCTGTTCTACAGAACTGTCCAGGTATCTCGCCCACTTCCTCCCCTATCTTGGCCATGCCATGCATGGGACCATTCCCAACGGGCAAATGGGCCACCTTGGCACTCCCTTGACTCAGTAAAAGTCCCATGTGGCCTCCTCCCATTGGTCCTCACTTTCTACAAGGATTGCCATTTGTGCAAGTGTGTTTTCTCACACTTGAGCATCCTATGCTCCCTAGCTCTGCCCCCATTGCCTATATATGAAGCTCCTTGGCCTTCTTAGGAGGGGGGAGATGCTGGACGAGCCCAAGCCTTAGTGTCTTGTGAGAAGAGAGAGAAAGAGCCCCTTTGAGCCTTGAGAGCTTTCACACTTCCTTGCTTTCTATCTCTCACCATTTGGAGCTTCCAGGAGGCTTCACCACAAGCTAGAGGAGCCCACCAAGCAGCCACAAGAGTCTTCAACGAGGATCATCTCCCTCTTCTTCCTCTTTTGCATGGTAGTCACTCCTTACACACACACACCGAGCACGTAGTGCACACTCCTACACACCTAAAATGAGTTTTCCAAACCAAAAATGGAGGGAAGAAGGGTGGCCATAGCATTTGACGACCCCTGTTCTAGAGCCCGCAACCAGTATGGGGCTCACCTTTTAGGACACTTTCCTTTACTTCTGAGCACTTAGTACACTTCATTAGAGTCGTTTTGGTCGTAGGAACACCTTCAGCAACGTTGCGGAGCTTCTTCCTTTTGGTCGGCCGAAGGGGAGAAAGTCGGCGTTTCCGCCATCAACCGCTCGTGAGGCCACGTCGTCGGCGCAATCAGAACATATCCTTGGGCACAGGTAAGGCCCTGGCGATCACACCTTGCTCATTTGCTTACTAGTTTCTTTGCTCTTTTCTTTTCTTCCACGGTCAACTCAAGAGTCAATACGGAGAAAGGAGGAGAACAGGGAAAACCAGCGAGCACGCATCCTCTAGAGAGCACACGTAGGCGGCGACGATCGACATCATCAAAACTAAATGTCTACAGCTCTCTTCTGGTGATCACGGTGGGACCGGCACTGCTCACTGCAGTTGGTGATGGTTTCATTCTGTGAACAGATAGACGTCAATCGTTGTTGACGTCTACCCAGGTAAACATCCACATCTTGTGTCGTTTACTTTTTGTTAATGTCCACTTCCTGTGCCGTCAAATTCATCTTAGCGTCCATCATTCTTGTCTTCTACCTGCTTCTGAAGAACTTGACGTCACATGTGTTGCCGTTTACTTTTCCAGAAGCTATTTCTGTCTAATTTTTTCTTGTGTTTGCTTACTCTTTGTCCTCTGTTTGTCCTGTGTCATGAGGTGAGTCTCATTTCTTATCTGTTCTAGCCTCCCCACACATTTTAGGATAATCCCCTTCTTGATTTACACTCTTTTACTCAGGGATTCCCTCTTGGGTAAATCAAATTGGTTTCAAGAAGAACTCCATAAGTCTCTAAATTCCATGGATTCCCTCACGGTACAGGGCAGGAGGACCTTCAGCCTCCCAGTTAGCTAGCCCATTCACCCAGTTTTGAGTGAGAAGTGAGAGAATTGGCCTCCAGAAGCTAAGTTAACACACGATCACAACAATTATAATATTTTGGGCATTGTTTGACAACATCTAAATCCGTCTCCAAATCTGAGATGGAGGTTTCCTTAGGAAGCTTTTGGCTGAATCTTTGTCCCTATCTAAACCTCACTCCCTTCAAAACTACTGCAAGCTCCCAAACGCCTACTTTCCCCTGGGTTTCAAGGTCCTAAAATAATGCAAGTATGACGGGACCTCCGACCCTCAATTCCATCTTGCCGGCTTTCTCATGGACTCTCATCGGTAGCTATATGATCGGGTCCTCATGGTTCACCTCTTCCAACAATCGTTAGAAGGGGAGGCCTTGAGGTGGTTCACTTCCTTACCTGCATCCGATCTTCTTAACTTCGACATCGTCTTCGAACTCTTCATCTCTCATTTTTCTTACATGGCCACCCAAGTCCCCACGCTCTGTGACTTGGTGACGGAAAAGATGATGCCAAAGGAAGACTTTGTCACCTTTGCCAACCGTTGGAGATCCATGGCTTCGAGGGCTGACCTCCCCATTCCGAAGTCCCAAGCCATCACCATGATCAAGAACAACACCACTCCCTTGCTCAAATCCATCTTGATGCTAAGTGAGTTTACCTCCTTTGCACATCTTTACAATCGATCTAGAGTGGTTCAAACCCAAATCAAGGACTCCTCCCTCTCGCCATTCTTTGAAGGGAAGCCCAAGGGATGTAAGGCTCCCATGGCACCTACCACTAAGGGGGTGACTGTCAATGAGTCCATTAATGCCTGCAGTCAGCCATTAAGACCTCCTAACAAACCTTCCACCTTTACTTCCACCTCCAATCCCCATCAATTTGCGTCACATCTTTTCAGGCCCTATTCAGCTATTCCTCCACCTTCTGGCTACACCTGACTAGGGCCCAAGAGATCCCACTATCCTACTCTCCCTGAATCCCTTGGTGACATTTTATTTGCCCTCATGTCTTGTGATGCCATCCAACTTCCACCATAGAAGGAGGGTATGCATCCTAGGGCTGACATCTCAAGTATTGTCCTTACCATAGGGCCCCTGGTCATGAGATCCACAATTGTTTCACTTTCCATGACTGGGTGTATGATATGAATGATGAGGGTAGAATCAATTGGGATGATGTCAAAGTAGCCATTGCTAAGTCCATACTGACAAGAAGGGATTTGGGTATAGTTCAGAACCTCTCCTCAACCACCAAAACAACAACCCGTCCACCTCTAAGTCTCAGGAGAAGGTCAACACCATGACACATCTATGATCTCAGGTTGTGAGGAGAGAACAACACTGGGGGTGGAAGGTTTTAAAGAATGGTACCCATGTCCCTCAGTAGAGTCCCAGGAGCCCTCCACTATTGTTGATGGCATCCTGGATGAGCGGCCCTTAGTGCTCATCAGACCCACTCACCAAAATGTTCAGTCTGCTCCCAGTTCCTCTACCCATGAGTCACCCATCTTTGGCTCCCATTACAATGCAATGTTCTTCAGGATGAGAATGATTCCTTGCAAAGCAAAGTAACACTGTATGAAGAGGAATTTGAGTGCCTGACACATGATAAGGGATTTTCTGAAAAGTCAAGCATGTATGAAAAAGAAAATTCCCTAAGTCTTAGGAGAACCTTAATGTCACCCTCCGAAACTGTATTGTTCCTCCACCCACACGACCGTCACAAGATGAGGAAGATAGTGGACCTCCGCCACCTGCCGGCACTGAGTATGATATCTTTAGCACTTGGACAAGACTCCCACAAGGGTTTCTATCTTAGAGTTGATTCGAAGATTTCCGTCTCACCAGTCCACTCTTATCCAGTTCCTCCAAAAGATCACGGTCAATGATGACCTTCCTGCGAGTGGAGTTATCAATGCTATTCTTTCCCTTACCCAAGCGCCTTCCATTTCTTTCTTGGACAAAGACCTTGCAGCTCCCGAGTGTTGTTCACTTCCTCTCTGTCTAACTATCACCCTCAACGGGGTGTCGGTAGACTCCACTCTCATTGACACGGGGGCATCTATCAATGTTTGTCCGATGAAGACTCTTAAGAAACTAGGTTTAGGGGAAGATAATCTGGAGAAGATCTACTCCACCATTGCTGCTTACGAGAACTCCAAAAGGTTTGCTAAAGGAAAGATTGCTCTTCAGCTGGAGATAGGACCCATCACCATGTCCTCTGAGTTCTTAGTCCTCGATGTCGATCCAGCCTATAAGGCTAATCTCGGCCATCCTTGGCTAGAACAAACTTTAGGGTTCCCTTCCAGTGCCCATCAATGCTTCAAGTTTCCTTTCAATGGGCGGATCATCAAAATCAAGAGCATCCCTACTGTAGAAACCCTCAATTCTATCACGTCAGAGCAGATGCCACACCTCTTCATTCTAGACAAGGGGAAGAAACCCATCATGTCAATCATTGATTTCCCAACTCCCCTTATCTTGAACCAATCTCTCTCCATGATCGAAGAATCTGAGACGGCCCCATGTCCTCAAGGGAAGGTTGGGAGGTGATAGCAAAGATAGGCTATATCTATGGTTGAGGGTTGGGTAGAGACAAGCAAGGTCCTATCAGTAGTGTCCAAGTGAGGAGGTTGTTAGCAGGGCCGGTTTGGGATTTCATCCTGACCCTATTCATCCAGATCCTTTCATACCCTATGTAGCAACCTGAAAATTTCAGTATTTAAAAAATTCAAAATAATAAATTATATAAAAACGAAATAATAGAAACATACATACCATTATCGTATGTGCAAGAACACATCTAAAAATTTCGTAAAAATTATAAATCAACCCCTGACATTATTCCTAAGTGTTCTACTAAGAAAATTCAAGCAACGAAAAATCCGATTGGCCAAGCATACGTCACAACGTGACTAATTATCAGAATTTTAAACTAAGTCAAAACTATTAACACGGAAATTAATGCGCCCATAAATCAAACGAACATGGCAGAGAGACTTCCAACATCATGAAATGATTACCCATTATCGGAATTGGACCAATGGACCTCTCATGGCCCATGAATAATTCAAGTAAAGAAATGCAATAAAAATTCGTAACTCTATTATTCCCTAATTAAAAAGAGAATCCCAAAAGATAAGTTCCAATAAATAATAGGATTTATTAAATGGACCATATAGAATTTATTGGCAAAATAGGGATTTTTAAAAGAAGAATAATAGGAAAATACCCTAATTTGTAACTTAAATATTACCTAAATAGAAAAAGGGTATTAAAACACTAAAATAAGAAGTTTGAGTTAGAATTGAATTTAACACCCATCCTAACCCAAATAGGAAGTGGAAAGCTTAGAAGGAGGTTATGAAATAGAATTCGGAATTAAATAGGAGTTAGAGTACTATTAGGAATTAAAAACATAACAAGCATAAATACTCTCCTAAGTCCCCCATGGCCGGCCCTAGCTCATACCCAAGCTTGCTGGACTGGAGGAGAGGCCAAGGAGGAGGCGAATTCGTGGGGAGAAGGCTTCATTAAGCTTCATCCCGAGTTCTTCAAGTTCTAGCCTAGAAGAGGAAATCGAGTCAAGGTAGGCATTCTCACAAGCAAAACTAAAGAAATTTCGACTCTAGATTGTTCTATGTACTAGGAACAAAACCCTCAAGTTTCATATTTTTCCATTTTGTTCTGGATTTTTCATGTTCTGCAACTAGCATGAGCCCGACCCTTCATCTTAAATCTTGTTCTCGTGGTATACTCAACCCCATACCACGAGATTTTTACTGGAAGAACTGATGCATGTTAGGCATATTTTGCCCCTGAAAGCCCTAATTTTTATCCACTCTACTTTGTGAATTAATTCTCTCATCTCAACTGCTCAATGTGTCATGTACTCCATGTTTGACTTGAATATAGCATGTCGAAACTCTATCTCTTTTCAAATTCCTATTTACTGTAAGACTCATGTATGTCTAGATCAATATGCAACTTCTTTCAGGATTTTTCATCGACTATACAGTTAGTTATGAATTTTCGAATCACCCTGTGTCAAAAGATGTTAAGTTTGCACGTAATCCCATGCTAGTCCTTTTCCCGCTCGAACTCAGGTGAAGAACCTGAGAACACGATGGCCCGATAGGCCGCGTTCTCAGGGCTATCGCGACACAGGAACCTGTTGCGATCTTATCGCGACAGGGTACCCCATCACGTTTTGGCCACCGACCTGATAGACCTGTCGCGATCCTCAGAAGACCCTGTCACGATCTGCCTGCCTGTTCAGACAAGCCCATCGCGATCCTTACAAGGCCATGTCGCATTCACACTTAATCCCTTCACGACCCTTACAGAGACCCGTCGCGTTCTGAAGTTTTTCATGAAAACCCCCTATTTTTACAAGTCTTATTTTTCTACAGTGAACTCATGCCCTGTTAACTCTCCTAACACAGTAAACGAGCTGATAAATCTTGGACATATTTTAATTAATTTAAGTTATTCACATTACTCTTTCATATTCCATAATTCTCTATGTCACATGCACACACGTGAACCCCCAAATATGGCTTATCATGGCATGAAAATTGTCACATGTACATCTAGCAATTGATTTCAATTATATAGTTAATTGCCCTATTTTAAATGAACTTGTCTACGATTCTCGCGATGTTTTGGGAATACCGTTATCAACGCTCCACTATTCTAGAATTCCTCTAGAACGTCGGGCACGTCGTTTCTATATACACACTCTCTCTTGACTTGGACGAACTCTCCGTCAGATACTCCTTCTGCCGGACTAGTGAGTCTTTGTTCAAGGCCTCCGTAAGTCTCCTCTATCTATGGATTCCCACATGGCCGACGAGCTGGTTGTACCCTAACACCTATGATACAGTCTAGGGATCAGCAAGATCCAAACGGCCTTAGTTGCTCTCGCTCTTATCTTGAGTCACGCCGACCACTGGACCTGTGCGTAACATGGCCAGCATAAAGGTAGTGAATTCCACCTGACTGCCAACACCAGACGCGTGTGTTGTGCAACTGTTGCTATTGCTCGTTACTCAACGTTTCTTGTGCAATGACCATAAGATCTCATTTATACTCTACCCGCTCGTCTATTCATATTCACTCTACTATCTCGTCTCTCTCGTCTATTCATCTAGTACTCTCTTGGTACCCTTGAGCTATTGTGGCTTCTACTGTTTTGTACTGTTCATGACTGTCTAGCACTAAAATGGGTCTTGTGACTCTACTGACTTGAATGCAAACTGTTGAGGGCACGGAGAGTATCCGAGTGGATCCAATCTAGTCTTGGGGGCGGAGAGCCACCCAAAAATACCTGCAGGGGCTATTGACGGTGTCTGCATTTGCATCGGTTCTGACTAACTGTTCTGAATTAGCTAGTCATCTGACTGTTACACTGTTACTGTTAGTCTTTTGATTCAGATGTACTGCACTATTGCTGTACTGCCCTGACTGTTACTGAACTGCTACTGTTCTGTTTATGAGAGACTACTGTCGTACTCTCTTCATGCTCTACTTGATACTTGCTATCTTGAGTTATTGTGTTCTAATCGTGACTTGATCACAATGCTATACTCTCTCGTTGTCTATTCACAAAAAAAGTGCTATATTTTCTCTCGGCTATCTACGGATAACCAAAGTGCCATTACTATTTCAATTGACGAAGTTTCATCAAAAGTGCAATACTATCTTCTTGATTGATGAAAATCAATCAGTGTGCAACTCATCTACATGCCATCTACTATCTCTCTTCTTGCTATACATGTCGCTTGCTATTCTTGACCATGACTTTATTTGCTATTGTTGTTATCGTTTACATGTGACTTGACTTTAGTCATCGTGCTATACTTGATTCATCTGCTATCTGAACCATGTTACTTGTGCTATTACTTTCTCGACTTTACATGACTCTCTCTATCATTAGTTACTCTGCCATTTAAAGTATTAATTATTTAAAGCCTGCTTGACTATTGAGATTTAGTCCTACTAGGTGTTATCGCTCACCCTTCGTTAGTTGTTATTGTGTCTCAGGTAAGTCGGACAATGACGTTACACACACCTATAGGACAGACCAGAGTGATGAGCGACCTAGAGTCAAATGATGAAGTCACCCTAGCACAATGGAGTCTAGTAGTTATTGCTTTAGATTTCTTTTTAATGTAATGATGTCATTGAGCCCTATATATTGGCTTCGAATTAGTGGTTGTAATAGTCTTAGTGATTTTATAATGGAATTAAGAGTTTATTTTAATTATTGTTCATTAGATGCTCTGATGTTTGCGAATGTATGCGCAATTGTCGTTACCATACTCGTTGCTCACGTTTCCCTCCGATTTATTCCAATGCTAATTGGAGGGGCGTGACAGTTGGTATCAGAGCCTAGGATGTCCTTATTAGGATATTTTAAGTTTAGGGATGTTCTAGGTGAACTGCCATGACACGTGTCTAAGTCAAACACCATACTATGTGAGAGATTGGGTAGAACTTGGGGTTATGCTAGGAGCTTTGCTATAAGCACCCTAAGTTAAGAAGAAATTAAGAAGTATTCTTGATCGCAGGAACTAGAGGAGATGGCTGGAGAGCATGCACAAATGCACGAATTACAACAGACCGTATAGGGTTAACTCAAGCCCTTAACAACGTAATCCAAGCAGAGCAAGAAATGGGGCAGGAGACTTATATGGGAACTTTCAACGAATAAATCCTTCTAGGTTTAATGGAACTCCGGATCCAGATGAAGCTGAAAATGGGTGAAGGCGATGGAACAAATCTTTAGAGTTATGCAATGCTCAGAGCAAGAGAAAGTCCTTCTGGCAACCTTCCAGTTGGACCGCGATGCTAGAGCTTGGTGGGAAGCTGCCAGTCGACAATTACCCAACATCAACATAGAGTGGGATAAATTTTAGAACTCTTCACACCAAATATTTTTTTCTGAGAGGATTCGTGATAAAAAGGCAAATGAATTTGCCAATTTGAAACAATGAGATGTCTATAGCAAAATATGAAGCGCTATTTGAAAGACTAGCACAGTAATGCACCACATTTCGTGAGTACGAAAAGATGAAGGCAAAGAGATTCTTAGAAGGGTTGAGACCTGTGTTCTGGGAAAAGATGGCTCCACTAGACATTGAAGTATATTCAGCCATGGTATTGAGAGCTCAATTAGTAAAGGACACCATGGAACTTCTTGAAAAGATCCATAAGAAGAAGGTGTTGAAAAGGGAACGCGCTACTCATTCCAATGATAATAAAAGAAGACATACAGTAGATAGCAAGAGAATGAAAGGGAAGTGAAGTGGAAGGATGTTTGTGAATTTTGTGAAAAGCCAGGGCATCAGGTTGATAACTGTTGGAAGAAATTGGGCAGATGCTTGCGATGTGGAAGTCAACAGTATCGAGTCATCAATTGTCCAATAAAGAAGAACCAAACTCCACGCCAAGGATGATTACAAGCCCTTGTGGATATAAATCATGCCAAGGAAGTGGACAAGGTACCATCACTAAACCCTTAGTTTGTGTTTCATATTATTTTCACGATAGCAAAGCCCTAAGTGGGAGATGATGGATTGAAATATTTAGAATAAATTGGCAGTCGTATCTTATCATATGAATTTGGGACCAAATTATTTTTAAGTGGGGGAGGATGTAGCAACCCAGAAATTTCAATATTTAAAATTTTGAAATAATAAATTTCTATAAAAATTAAATATAGAAACATGCATACCATTATCGTATGTGCAAGAACACATCTAAAAATTTCGTAAAAATTATAAATCAACCCTAGACATTATTCCTAAGTGTTCTACTAAGAAAATTCAAGCAACGAAAATTCTGATTGGCCAAGAGTACGTCACAACGTGACTAATTATCCGAATTTGGAAACTAAGTCGTAAAACTATTAACACGAAAATATAACGCGCCCATAAATCAAACGAACATGGCAGAGAGACTTCCAACATCATGAAATGATTACCCGTTATCGGAATTGGACCAATGGACCTCTCATGGCCCTTGAATAAATTCAAGTAAAGAAATGTAATAAAATTCGTAACTCTATTATTCCCCAATTAAAAAGGGAATCCCAAAAGATAAGTTCCAATAAATAATAGGATTTGTTAAATGGACCATATAGAATTTATTGAGCCAAAATAGGGATTTTTAAAAGAAGAATAATAGGAAAATACCCTAAATTCGTAACTTAAATATTACCTAAATAGAAAAATGGTATTAAAGCACTAAAATAAGAAGTTTGAGTTAGAATTGGATTCCTAAACCTACCCTAATAGGTTGGCCACAAATTTATCTCTCATCATAACCCAAATAGGAAGTGGAAGCTTGGAAGGAGGTTAAGAAATAGGAAATTCGGAATTAAATAGGAGTTAGAGTACTATTAGGAATTAGAAACATAACAAGCATAAATACTCTCCTAAATCCCCCATGGCCGGCCCTAGCTCATACCCAAGGCTTGCTGGACCTGGAGGAGAGGCCAAGGAGGAGGAGAATTTGTGGGGAGAAGGCTTCATCAAGCTTCATCCCGAGTTCTTCAAGTTCTAGCCCTAGAAGAGGAAATCGAGTCATGGTAGGCATTCTCACGAGCAAAACTAAAGAAATTTCGACCCTAGATTGTTCTATGTACTAGGAACAAAACCCTCAAGTTTCATATTTTTCCATCGAGCCTATATTTTGTTCTTGATTTTTCATGTTCTGCAACTAGCATGAGCTCGACCCTTCATCTTAAATCTTGTTCTCCTGGTATACTCAACCCCATACCACGAGATTTTTACTGGAAGAACTTATGCATGTTAGGCATCTTTTGACCCTAAAAGCCCTAATTTTTATCCATCCTACTTCGTGAATTAATTCTCTCATCTCAACTACTCACTATGTCATGTACTCCATGTTTGACTTGAATATAGCATGTCGAAACTCCATCTCTTTTCAAATTCCTATTTACTGTAAGTACTCGCGTATGTCTAGATCAATATGCAACTTCTTTCAGGATTTTTCATCGACTATACAGTTAGTTATGAATTTTTGAATCACCCTGTGTCAAAATATGTTAAGTTGGCATGCAATCCCATGCTAGTCCTTTTCCCGCTCGAACTCAGGTGAAGAACCTGAGAACGTGACGGCCCGATAGGCCGTGTTCTCAGGGCCATTGCGACACAGGAACTTGTCGCGATCTTATCGCGACAGGGTACCCCGTCGCGTTCTGGCCGCTGACCTGATAGACCTCGCCATCCTCAAAACACCCTGTCGCGATCTGCCTGCCTGTTCAGACAAGCCCGTCGCATTCACACTTGATCCTGTCGCAACACTAACAGAGACCCATCGCGTTCTGAAGTTTTTCATGAAAACCCCCTATTTTTTCATGTCTTGTTTTTCTACAGCGAACTCATGCCCTGTTAACTCTCCTACACAGTAAACGAAGATGATAAATCTTGGACATATTTTAATTAATTTAAGTTATTCACATGACTCTTTCATATTCCATAATTCTCTATGTCACATGCACACACGTGAACCCCCAAATATGGCTTATCTTGGCATGAAAATTGTCACATATACATCTAGCAATTGATTTCAATTATATAGTTAATTGCCCTATTTTAAATGATCTTGTCTACGATTATCGCGATGTTTTGGGAATATCGTTATTGACGCTCCACTGTTCTAGAATTCCTCTAGAATGTCGGGCACTCGTTTCTATATACACACTCTCTCTTGACTTGGACGAACTCTCCGTCAGATACTCCTTCTGTCGGACTAGTGAGTCTTTGTTCTAGGCCTCCGTAAGTCTCCTCTGTCCATGGATTCCCACATGGTCGACGAGTTGTTGTACCCTAACACCTATGATACACTCTAAGGATCAGCAATATCCAAACGGCCTTAGTTGCTCTCTCACTCTTATCTTGAGTCACGCCGGACCTCTGGACCTGTGCGTAACATGGCCAGTGGAAAAGTAGTGAATTCCACCTGACTGCCAACACCAGACGTGTGTGTTGTGCAACTGTTCCTATCGCTCGTTACTCGACGTTTCATGTGCAATGAGCATAAGATCTCATCTATACTCTACCCGCTCGTCTATTCATATTCACTCTACTATCTCGTCTCTCTCGTCTATTCATCTAGTACTCTCATGGTACCCTTGAGCTGTTGTGGCTTCTACTATTTTGTACTATTCATGACTGTCTAGTGCTAAAATGGGTCTTGTGACTCTACTGACTTGAATGCATACTGTTGAGGGCACGGAGAGTGTCTGAAGGGCTCCAATCTAGTCCTGGGGGGGAGAGCCACCCGAAAATACCTGCAGGGGCTATTGACGGTGTCTACATTTGCACCGATTCTGACTGACTGTTCTGAATTAGCTAGACATATGACGTTACACTGTTATTGTTAGTCTATTGATTCAGACGTACTACACTGTTGCTATACTGCCACTGACTGCTACTGAACTGCTACTGTTCTGTTATTGAGCGACTACTGTTGTACTCTCTTTATGCTCTACATGATACTTGCTATCTTGAGTTATTGTGTTCTATCGTGACTTGATCACAATGCTATACTCTCTCGTTGTCTATTCACAAAAAAGGGCTATATTTCTCATCGGCTATCTACGGATAACCAAGTGCCATTACTATTTCAATTGACGAAAGTTAATCAAAAGTGCAATACATCTTGATTGATGAAACAATCAAAGTGCAATTTACTCTTTACATGACCATCTACTATCTCTTCTTCTTTGCTATACATTTCGCTGCTATTCTTTTTTTGACATGACTTTATTTGCTATTGTTGTTATCGTTTACATTGTGACTTGACTTTAGTCATCGTGCTATACTTGATTCATCTGCTATCTGAACCATGTTACTTGTGCTATTACTTTCTCGACTTTACATGACTCTCTCTATCATTAGTTACTCTGCCATTTAAAGTATTAATTATTTAAAGCTGCTTGACTATTGAGATTTAAGTCCTACTAGGGTTTCGCTCACCCTTCGTTAGTTGTTATTGTGTCTCCGGTAAGTCGGACAATGACGTTACACACACCTATAGGACAGGACCAGAGTGATGAGCGACCTAGAGTCAATGATGAGTCACCCTAGCACAATGGAGTCTAGTAGTTATTGCTTTAGATTTCTTTTTAATGTAATGATGTCATTGAGCCCTATATATTGGCTTCGAATTAGTGGTTGTAATAGTCTTAGTGATTTTTTAATGGAATTAAGAGTTTATTTTAATTATGTTTCATTAGATGCTCTGATGTTTGCGAATGTATCGCAATTGTCGTTACCATACTCGTTGCTCACGTTTCCCTCCGATTTATTCCACTGCTAAATTGGAGGGGCGTGACAGTTGGTATCAGAGCCTAGGATGTCCTTATTAGGATATTTTAAGTTTAGGGATGTTCTAGGTGAACTGCCATGACACGTGTCTAAGTCAAACACCATACTTATGTGAGAGATTGGGTAGAACTTGGGGTATGCTAGGAGCTTTGCTATAAGCACCCTAAGTTTAAGAAGATTAAGAAGTATTCTTGATCGCAGGAACTAGAGGAGATGGCTGGAGAGCATGCACAAATGCACGAATTACAACAGACCGTATAGGGTTAACTCAAGCCCTTAACAACGTAATCCAAGCAGGAGCAAGAAATGGGGCAGGAGACTTATATGGAACTTTCAACGAATAAATCCTTCTAGTTTAATGGAACTCCGGATCCAGATGAAGCTGAAAATTGGGTGAAGGCGATGGAACAAATCTTTAGAGTTATGCAATGCTCAGAGCAAGAGAAAGTCCTTCTGGCAACCTTCCAGTTGGACCGCGATGCTAGAGCTTGGTGGGAAGCTGCCAGTCGACATTACCCAACATCAACATAGAGTGGGATAATTTTTTAGAACTCTTCAACACCAAATATTTTTCTGAGAGGATTCGTGAAAAAAGGCAAATGAATTTGCCAATTTGAAACAATGAATGATGTCTATAGCAAAATATGAAGCGCTATTGAAAGACTAGCACTATGCACCACATTTCGTGAGTACGAAAAGATGAAGGCAAGAGATTCTTAGAAGGGTTAGACCTGTGTTCTGGGAAAAGATGGCTCCACTAGACATTGAAGTATATTCAGCCATGGTATTGAGAGCTCAATTAGTAAAGGACACCATGGACTTCTTGAAAAGATCCATAAGAAGAAGGTGTTGAAAAGGGACGCGCTACTCATTCCAATGATAATAAAGAAGACATACAGTAGATAGCAAGAGAATGAAAGGGAAGTGAAGTGGAAGGATGTTTGTGAATTTTGTGAAAAGCCAGGGCATCAGGTTGATAACTGTTGGAGAAATTGGGCAGATGCTTGCGATGTGGAAGTCACAGTATCGAGTCATCAATTGTCCAATAAAGAAGAACCAAACTCCACGCCAAGGATGATTACAAGCCCTTGTGGATATAAATCATGCCAAGGAGAGTGACAAGGTACCATCACTAAACCCTTAGTTTGTTTTCATATTATTTTCACGATAGCAAAGCCCTAAGTGGGAGATATGGATTGAAATATTTAGAATAAATTGGCATTCGTATCTTATCATATGAATTTGGGACCAAATTATTTTTAAGTGGGGGAGGATGTAGCAACCCAGAATTTCAATATTTAAAATTTTGAAATAATAAATTTCTATAAAAATTAAATAATAGAAACATGCATACCATTATCGTATGTGCAGAACACATCTAAAAATTTCGTAAAAATTATAAATCAACCCTAGACATTATTCCTAAGTGTTCTACTAAGAAAATTCAAGCAACGAAAATTCTGATTGGCCAAGAGTACGTCACAACGTGACTAATTATCCGAATTTGGAAACTACGGTATCGTAAACTATTAACACAAAATATAACGCGCCCATAAATCAAACGAACATGGCAGAGAGACTTCCAACATCATGAAATGATTACCCGTTATCGGAATTGGACCAATGGACCTCTCATGGCCCTTGAATAAATTCAAGTAAAGAAATGTAATAAAATTCGTAACTCTATTATTCCCCAATTAAAAAGGGAAATCCCAAAAGATAAGTTCCAATAAATAATAGGATTTGTTAAATGGACCATATGAGAATTTATTGAGCCAAAATAGGGATTTTTAAAAGAATAATAATAGGAAAATACCCTAAATTCGTAACTTAAATATTACCTAAATAGAAAAATGGTATTAAAGCACTAAAATAAGAAGTTTGAGTTAGAATTGGATTCCTAACCCTACCCTAATAGGTTGGCCACAAATTTATCTCTCATCATAACCCAAATAGGAAGTGGAAAGCTGGAAGGAGGTAAGAATAGGAAATTCGGAATTAAATAGGAGTTAGAGTACTATTAGGAATTAGAAACATAACAAGCATAAATACTCTCCTAAATCCCCCATGGCCGGCCCTAGCTCATACCCAAGGCTTGCTGGACCTGGAGGAGAGGCCAAGGAGGAGGAGAATTTGTGGGGAGAAGGCTTCATCAAGCTTCATCCCGAGTTCTTCAAGTCTAGCCCTAGAAGAGGAATCGAGTCATGGTAGGCATTCTCACGAGCAAAACTAAAGAAATTTCGACCCTAGATTGTTCTATGTACTAGGAACAAAACCCTCAAGTTTCATATTTTTCCATCGAGCCTATATTTTGTTCTTGATTTTTCATGTTCTGCAACTAGCATGAGCCCGACCCTTCATCTTAAATCTTGTTCTCCTGGTATACTCAACCCCATACCACGAGATTTTTACTGGAAGAACTTATGCATGTTAGGCATCTTTTGACCCTAAAAGCCCTAATTTTTATCCATCCTACTTCGTGAATTAATTCTCTCATCTCAACTACTCACTATGTCATGTACTCCATGTTTGACTTGAATATAGCATGTCGAAACTCCATCTCTTTTCAAATTCCTATTTACTGTAAGTACTCGCGTATGTCTAGATCAATATGCAACTTCTTTCAGGATTTTTCATCGACTATACAGTTAGTTATGAATTTTTGAATCACCCTGTGTCAAAATATGTTAAGTTGCATGCAATCCCATGCTAGTCCTTTTCCCGCTCGAACTCAGGTGAGAACCTGAGAACGTGACGGCCCGATAGGCCGTGTTCTCAGGGCCGTGCGACACAGGAACTTGTCGCGATCTTATCGCGACAGGGACCCCCCCGTCGTTCTGGCCGCTGACCTGATAGACCTGTCGCCATCCTCAAAACACCCTGTCGCGATCTGCCTGCCTGTTCAGACAAGCCCGTCGCATTCACACTTGATCCTGTCGCAACACTACAGAGACCCATCGCGTTCTGAAGTTTTTCATGAAAACCCCCTATTTTTTCATGTCTTGTTTTTCTACAGCGAACTCATGCCCTGTTAACTCTCCTAACACAGTAAACGAAGATGATAAATCTTGGACATATTTTAATTAATTTAAGTTATTCACATGACTCTTTCATATTCCATAATTCTCTATGTCACATGCACACACGTGAACCCCCAAATATGGCTTATCTTGGCATGAAAATTGTCACATATACATCTAGCAATTGATTTCAATATATAGTTAATGCCCTATTTTAAATGATCTTGTCTACGATTATCGCGATGTTTTTGGGATATCGTTATTGACGCTCCACTGTTCTAGAATTCCTCTAGAATGTCGGGCACTCGTTTCTATATACACACTCTCTCTTGACTTGGACGAACTCTCCGTCAGATACTCCTTCTGTCGGACTAGTGAGTCTTTGTTCTAGGCCTCCGTAAGTCTCCTCTGTCCATGGATTCCCACATGGTCGAAGAGTTGGTTGTACCCTAACCCTATGATACACTCTAAGGATCAGCAATATCCAAACGGCCTTAGTTGCTCTCGCTCTTATCTTGAGTCACGCCGGACCTCTGGACCTGTGCGTAACATGGCCAGTGGAAAAGTAGGAATTCCACCTGACTGCCAACACCAGACGTGTGTGTTGTGCAACTGTTCCTATTGCTCGTTACTCGACGTTTCATGTGCAATGAGCATAAGATCTCATCTATACTCTACCCGCTCGTCTATTCATATTCACTCTACTATCTCGTCTCTCTCGTCTATTCATCTAGTACTCTCATGGTACCCTTGAGCTGTTGTGGCTTCTACTATTTTGTACTGTTCATGACTGTCTAGTGCTAAAATGGGTCTTGTGACTCTACTGACTTGAATGCATACTGTTGAGGGCACGGAGAGTGTCTGAAGGGCTCCAATCTAGTCCTGGGGGCGGAGAGCCACCCGAAAATACCTGCAGGGGCTATTGACGGTGTCTACATTTGCACCGATTCTGACTGACTGTTCTGAATTAGCTAGACATATGACTATTACATGTTATTGTTAGTCTATTGATTCAGACGTACTACACTGTTGCTATACTGCCACTGACTGCTACTGAACTGCTACTGTTCTGTTATTGAGCGACTACTGTTGTACTCTCTTTATGCTCTACATGATACTTGCTATCTTGAGTTATTGGTGTTCTATCGTGACTTGATCACAGTACTATACTCTCTCGTTGTCTATTGACAATAAAAGTGTTGTATTTTCTCTCAGCTATCTGTGGATAACCAAAGTGCCATTACTATTTCGATTGACGAAAGTTAATCAAAAGTACTATACTATCTTGATTGATGAAAATCATCAAAGTGCATTTACTCTTTACATGACATCTACTATCTCTCTTCTTGCTATACATGTCGCTTGCTATTCTTGACCATGACTTTTACTTGCTATTGTTGTTATCGTTTCTATCGTGACTTGACTTTAGTCTCGTGCTATACTTGATTCTCTGCTATCTGAACCATGTTACTTGTGCTATTACATTCTCGACTTTACATGACTCTCTCTATCGTAGTTACTCTGCCATTTAAGCATTAATTATTTAAAGCCTACTTGACTATTGAGATTAAGTCCTACTGGGTGTTATCGTCACCCTTCATTATTTTATATTGTGTCTCAGGTAAGTCAGATAATGACGTTACACACACCTATGGGACAAGACCAGAGTGATGAGCGACCTGGCCTCAATGATGAAGTCACCCTAGCACAATGGAGTCTAGTAGTTATTGCTTTAGATTTCTTTAAATGTAATGATGTCATTGAGCCCTATGTATTGGCTCCGAATTAGTGGTTGTAATAGTCTTTAGTGATTTTATAATGGAATCAAGAGTTTTTTCAGTTATATTGTTCATTAGATGCTCTGATGTTTGCGAATATGCCAAATTGTTGTTACCATACTCGTTGCTCACGTTTCCCTCTGATTTATTCCGCTGCTAAATTGAAGGGGCGTGACACCCTATACACTTCTTACTTGAACTCTAAAAGACATTCATTCAGGGACCCATCCAACCAAGAACAAGGGAGCCTATTGTGGAAGAAATATATGATCGGAGAGTGAGGAAGAAGGGGAGGCGGCTGAGGTACAGGAAGCTTGTGAGGACTTTGGCATTCTTTCACTTATTGATTCCAACTCCGATCCTCCATCTTCGTGTCCATCTCCATCCCCACCTTCATCTTCTCCCTCCTCAGCTGAAGTCTTCCTCACACACGAATGTCCTACTCTAGCTACTTCCCTCCCTCTTATGTTCCATCCCATCCTTCCTCCATTACTCACCAAGTCGGACATGACAACCCGAGTCAACAGCTCATGGTTTTTAGCCTTGTCTCCCAAAACAAAATGCAAACTTTCAAGGGTGGGAATGTGAGGTCTCCATTTAGCACCCTTCCTCTATGGAGTCTCCTTCGATCGGCCAGGGGCCGACTCTATTCAGATTGAGCACCCATACTCGGCTGTCTAGGGGCATTTCTCCTGTACATAGCAGTTTAGACTTAAGTCTAGGGTCAGGTCTAGGTTTAGAAAAGTCTGGTGCCTCTCAGCCATGCATTCACAAGGATAAGGGTAGGCAAGTCCCTGCCCAATATGTTCTGGCTTTGGCTAAGAGATGTTCTAAGTTAAGTAACGTCCCAGAATTTCTTGAGGAGCCTGCACTTGTAGAAATAGACTTTGCAGAAGGAGATTCAGTAGATGATGGTTTAGGAGTGTATCTACTAGACTTTGATGAAAAAGATGAGCCAGAGATCTTGGGTCGGAAGAAGAGGACCCAGTGAGCTCTTATGTGGATGGAACCAAGAGGTTTGATGAGCCAACCATGGGCGGATGAACCAACCTAAGAGATCAACCTTGGCACCGAAGAATCCCCAAAGGTAGTTTTTGATTAGTGCCAACTTGAGCATGGAAGAGAAACCTGGTCTTGTAGAAATAGACTTTGCAGAAGGAGATTCAGTAGATGATGGTTTAGGAGTGTATCTGCTAGACTTTGATGAAAAAGATGAGCCAGGAGATCTTGGGTCAGAAGAAGAGGACCCAGTGAGATCCTATGTGGATGGAACCAAGAGGTTTGATGAGCCACCATGGCTGCGGATGAACAACCAAAGAGATCAACCTTGGCACCGAAGAATCCCCTAAGGTAGTTTTGATTAGTGCCAACTTGAGAATAGAAGAGGAAGAAGCTATTGTGGATATCCTTAAAGAATTTTCTAATGGCTTTGCCTGGTCCTATGAAGACATGTCGGGGCTTGACACCTCTTTGGTCGAGCACTGTTTAGTCATAAAACAAAAATCTAACGAGGCTGCACCCTAAGCTTGCGCTCAAGATCAAAGAGGAGGTTGACAAGTTGCATAAAGCCAAAATTAGGGTTGTGCTTTATCGCGCATGGGTAGCTAACATCGTCCCAGTGATGAAGAAGGACAGTAAGGTTAGGATCTACATAGATTTCCATGACCTTAATCGTACTTTCCCTAAGGACGATTTTCCTCTCCCCCACATAGATGTCCTAGTGGACAATACTGTCGGTTTTGAGATGTTGTCATTCGTGGATGGTTTCTCTGGGTACAACTAGATCCGTTTGGCGGAGGAAGACCAGGAGAAAACTTCTTTCACCACTCCATGGGGGACCTATTGTTATGTCATGATGCCCTTCGAATTGAAGAATGCAGGAGCAACCTATCAAAAGGCAATGATGGCAATTTTCATGACATGATGCATGTGCACATGGAGGTTTACGCTGATGATGTCTTGGTTAAATCTAGAACTCGTCATGGCCATGTTGAAGTCCTTGGGCAGTTCTCCAATGGTCTAGAGAACATAAGCTTAAGATGAACCCTAAGAAGTGTGTCTTCGGAGTGTCTTCCAGAAAGTTCCTTGGGTTCATTGTTAGCAAGAGGGGAATTTATATTGATCCCAACAAGGCTAAAGCAATAATCGACATGCCTCTTCTAGGAAATCAAAGAAGTCAGAGGGCTAATTGGAAGACTTCAGTTCATCAGGAGATTTATTTCTTAGCATTCAATTCGCTGTAAGCCCATCTATGAGATGCTTAGAAGGGAGGCTAAATTTTATTGGAATGATAAGTGTCAAAAGGCCTTTGAAGAATTAAAGAGTTATCTTTTCAATCCCCCAGTTCTCGCTTCTCCGGTCCCAGGTCGACCTTTATTACTCTATGTGTCTACCACTGAAGATTCCACCGGAGCCGTTTTGGCACACTATGACGACGAGAAGAAGGAGAGAGCAGTGTATTACCTATCCAAGTTGTTCAATGAAGCTGAGAAGAGGTACATGGCTATGGAAAGGACATGTGCGGCCATCGTCTGGGTCGCCCATAAGTTGAAGCACTATTTCCTAGCTCATGAAGTGAAACTTCTAGCACGAATGGACCCAATTCGGTACTTGCTGGAAAAGCCTATTCTAACTGAACGTTTGGTGAGGTGGCAAAGTTTTCTTAATCAGTTTGACATCACCTACGTGAATCAGAAGTCAATCAAGGGGCATGCCATTGGTGAGCATTTGGCCCACCATCCCTTAACTTCATGTTCTCCTGTCGATGAAAGCTTTCCAGATGAAGAGTTAGAAGCCATTATTGATGGTGAACCTTCATGAATACTTTACTTCGACAAGCTCTCAATTATAAAGGGAGTGGAATAGGGGCAGTCCTCCTCTCACTGGAAGGGGTAGTGATTCCGCACGCTTACCAATTAACCTTCCCTGCCACGAACAATGTGGCCGAGTATGAGATACTCCTAGTTGGGTTGAAGATGGCATTGTTGCTCAGAGTTAAGAAATTAAGGATAATTGGATATTTGCAATTGATACTCTGGCAGTCCCATAGCAAGTACCAGACTTGGGATCCCAAGTTGAAACCATACCAGAATTTGGTAGGAAGAGTAATCTGGCAGTTTAGGAAGCTCACTCTAGTTCACACTCCTAAGGCTTAAACACTTGCTTCCCTAGCCTCTTCCTCCCTATCCCTGTAGGAAGATCCTCTGAAACCATCACTGTGCAAAGATTGAGAATCCCTTTTCATGCCGATCCATGGTTCCTTCAACTCCAATCTCCTTCACCTCAGGTCCATGCACTTTCAAAGGAGCCAAAAATTGATCTTAATGATGGCCATCCCTGTACTTTGATATCGAAAATTATCTCAAAGATGGATCCTTCCCTGATTATGCCACTTCTATTGATAGATGGGCCATTCTCCATGTATCCACATGCTACAAGATCATAGGTGGCATTCTCCACAAGAATCTGTAAGGCCCTCGAATTTTGTTGTATTATTTTATTTCGTGTAAATAATTCATGTTTGTGTATGCATAGATGCACAATCTACGTACGTATTAACTAGTTATACTTATGTGTGCATGTGTATAATTAGTTGTAAATAATGTATGAATTGCATGGTGGTAGTGTGTACATGATATACATATGTATGGCATGTATATATGTATAAGTTAAGCATGGTTTCTGCATGTTTTGAGTTCTGGCCGAAGGACCCAATTGGCGTCCACATAGATGGACGTCCATGCTGAGTCAGCATCCACCTCGATGGACGCCAATACTTAAGCCAACGTCCATTGATGTGGACGTTAAGATCTCTGACCTGCATGCGTTGCAGACCCCGAAACTCTGGGGGAAGCAAGCCCAGCCATTGGGGAGATGTCCCCAACGGCTAGCAAGCCTTCACATCACCTCTCCGGGGTTCCCCAAACCCCTCTCCTTTAAACCAAACTCCTTCTGCACCAAAAGAGCTCTCTTTGGCTCTTTGCAAAGAGGAGAGAAACCCTAGCTTCTGTAAGATGAAAATTGAACTTTGCATGCTCTGATCCGGCAACTTGGAGCTTCACCCGGTGGTTCCTTGCAACTGGAGGCCGGAGTGGACCAAGGAGAAGGCTTCCCCGACCCCAACCTGCTGTGGAGATCGACTGAGAACCAGGAGGAAGGAAGTTTTGGAGACTTCTTGGGACTGCCCAAGGAGAGCTTCATCAACCTCTTTGATCCCTTTGAAGATTTATTTAGAGGCAAGTACCCCATACATTTCGTCCATGTAGATGTCTAGTAGGGTTTACTATTTTTACAGATTTTAAATCGTGTCCTGGATCCTCCTTTTCACCCTGTATTGGAGCTCGGTCTGTGCTCTTGCACAGACAGGAACTTGGCGTCAATGCCCTTGCCGCCAAGATCTCCAGTCTGCATCCAGCGATCTTGCCGTCCAACCCCTTGAACGGCCAGAGACTGCCGTTAAGTTCTTCAGGACAGAACAGTGAGCTGTTCTTCCTGGTATATGACTATTTTCGATGTGTTTTCGCAATGAGGATATAATGTAACTTCTATATATTATGTATACTAGTTAATGTGGTGTTTGGGAGAATTATTGTGCATTTTTTTGTGGATGGTAGAATTTATTAGCTTATTGGAATGCATGTGGAAGATATGGCTATGTATGTTCACCCACTATTCTCATGATCTGTGGAGAATTTGGTGCCCTAAATTTATAAACCATGCGTGTATGGGTCAGTCTGTGCCCTGCAATTTCTGAATTTTTCCCATGCTCCTATGATTTACTGTAAATTTCTGTTTTGGAAAATAGCAAACATGCGTAGGCTTGCAAAATTTATAGTAAATGGTGTGTTGTGCATTAAATCCGGGGGAAATTTCTGAAATGATGTGTATGTTGGGTTCAGGCTGTGAACTGTTAAACCTGATGTTCGTGTTATGTTCCATGTTGAATTGAATTTTTAATAGCGTGAAAATGAATGTCTTAATTTCTGTAAATATCTGATAATTAAGAAAATCTAGAAATTTGCATGTGAGGTTATAAACCTGTAATCAGAATGTGGTTAAATTTTCAGGCCATTGGGATAACCGTGGAATGCATTATGGGATTTCCATGCAAAAATATGTAATTAATGCATGCCATTATGAAAATGAGTTGAATTGTGTTTTCAACCTGATTACTATAAGTTACTGAATGTGTAATCTCTGTCATCTGTAGTATCATGCTAGGAAAACAGAGCCATGTGTGAATGAGAGAATGTAAAGGTGTGTGTGCCATGTGTAAAAATGTGTGTAAAATCGGTATGTGTAATGTGTAAGACTGTGCCAAGTGTGATACTGCTTCCATAGAGGGCCGTGGAACCGTACCATGGAAAAGTCCCCATGGGAAGGTTCAATGTGTTAAGATCCTAAGGGCATTAGGATGAAATCCTGGAGGTGGACAAGTACCACTGGTTAGGGTGGAGACTTGTTCTCCCGGTCTGCGCAGTCCAAGAGTCGTCACTATATTGCCTAGGTGACGTCTATGTGTATGTGTTATGTGATGTGTCCTTCTTATGGTGGTTTGGACTATGTGTCACGGCACTAAAGTGTAAAATGTGAAATGTGAAATGTGAATGTGAAATGTGAATGTGATCATGTGTAAATTGTGTAGTGTGAATATGTGTAAATGTGCAATATGTGAAAAGAGAACTATATGAATGGGAAATTGTGAAAACATGTGGAACCAATATGTGATATTGTGAAATTGTAGTCCATGATATGATAATGTGAAATTATGTCACAACAGCAACCTAATTGTGGCTATGAGAATTTCATATGTGTAAAAATGCGTAGATCCATGCTAGTAGCACTTCTTGCATATGTGTGAACAATTCCATGTCTCGTTGTTATCATGTTGTAGTTTAATTAAGAATGTAGCTCTCATGTGAAGGGTATGAATTTCTAATCCATGACAAAAAACAGCAACCTTAAAGTGTATAAAATGATAGTTTACATATGCCAAAAATGTGTAGCAACCATGTTAGGAATGATTTCCTTCATGTATGTGAGAATCCCATGTTTAGTCGTTTCATGTTATAGTTTAATCTGAAATGTGGTTTTCATGTGATTGAATGAGTAGAGAGCATGTGATAGGATATTTATGTTGAATGTCTTAAATCATGTACCATGTGTTTAAATTGTAGAATTACTATGGTAGGTTGTCTCGTTATCAGTGTTCAAGCATGCTATATGTGTTGCCTTGTAAATTGGAATGTAAAAACCTACCGTGATATATGCATGTATGATGTGTGTGGAGATTACTTGCTGAGTCTTTTAGACTCACCCCTTGCTTCGGCGTACAGGTTTAGTTGGTGACGTCACACCGTTGGAGGAGACAGTGGAGAGTGACTCCGAGCGTGGCGAGTAACTTGGAGGAGACATTGTGTGACTTTTGCTTTCATAGTATGTATTAAGGCATTGTAATAGAATTATCATGTAATTGTGGACAAACTATGTATTAAATTTAGCACTTCAATTATGTGGACTTTAGTTCTTTTAAATTGTTAGTTGAATCATGTATGTTAAATGTGGATGATGAATGAAATGAAGACAGTGCTTCTTTACTTCCGCTACTCTGTATCTATATTTGTGTGTATCTCAATCATGTGATAGCGTTTGGGTAAATGCCCCACTGTGATAACGTTCACTATACCGACGTGGGTTGGTATAACCGTACCGGTATAATGAGGGTCGTCACAGGGATTGGTATCAGAGCGACCGATTGAGATTATACATAAATATACATGAATCATCATCTTCATTACATGCTAAATCTTCATAGATTGTCCACATGTGTAGAATTGATTAATAATGAATGAAAATAGATAAGAAAATGGTTAGGAAATAATTAACGTAGCTCTAATGGTGGCTGAAATTTATTGCAGCCATGGCTTCGAGAGGTAGGCGTGGCGGAGCGCCGGCCCGTGAGGACGAGCCGAGACGTGAGGAGCGGGCGGAGCAGCAGGCCCCGGCACCGCAGGGTCCTGTACTTCCCCCACCGCCGCCTGTGGATTATGGAGTGTTCATGCAAGGTTTGGTGCAGGCCATGCAGACGCAGGCCCACACCCAGGCTGCACTCCAGGCTCAGTTGGAGGCTCAGGTTAGCATAATTAATGCAAGTGTAGTCTGTTTTATTTAATTGTATGGTATTATGTTGAATGTGTATTATTGTTGTTGGATGTAGCAGGCTCAAGTACCAGCTCAGGACCATGGTGGACCTTCCATCATGGAAAGATTCAAGAGGATGCTGCCACCCTCTTTTAAGGGGGAGAGCGATCCATTGCTAGCTGAGAGTTGGATGAGGGAGATTGAAAAGATCTTCCGAGCTATTAGGTGTGCGGATGAGGATAAGGTTACTCTAGCCACCTATATGCTTCAGGTATGTGTTAGTTTTGTATGTTTGTATGTTCTATTAAGTTAGATTTGTTTAGATGGTGCTTATGAACGGTGTACTGCAGGAAAGAGCTGATGTATGGTGGGCTTCATTACTACGTACACGGTTTGAAGACGGCGCGGTTGATGTTGCTTGGGACGAGTTCGTGAGGCTCTTTCGGGCCAAGTTCGTCCCCGAGCATATTCAAGATCGGATGGAGCAGGAGTTCCTCTCTTTGACTCAAGGCTCCATGACCGTGCTAGAGTATGAGGCAAGGTTTGCAGAACTATCTAAATATGCACCTCATATCGTGACAGATGAGCGCAGGAAAGCAAAGAAGTTCGTGATGGGCCTGAAGCCATCACTGAGGACGAGGCTAGTGGCGTTCGACCATCGCACCTTGGACGAGGCACTTAGTGCTGCTTGCAGACAGGAGGGTGAGATGGAGCAATACCTTGAAGAGAAGAAGGCTTCGCAGAAGAGACCTGCAACTACGTTCCAGCGGCAGGACAAGAAGAAAGCGGTGTACCAGACACAGCAGCGATCAGTAGCAGTCGGCAGTACTCAGGTACCTTCTGTACGTTCCCCTGGTGTGAAGAAAGAGTGTCCCCACTGTGGGAAGACACATGGTGGTTCCGAGTGTTGGATGATTACGGGAAAGTGCTTGAAGTGCGGAAGTAGCGACCACAAGATCAAGGATTGTCCGAGACTTCAGCAGGGAGTCCAGCGCGGAGCGCCAGCCCCAGCAGCGGTAGCGGCAGCAGCGCCAGCTACAGGAAGACCAGGAAGGCCTCGAGCCCCAGCTCGAGTGTTTGCTTTAGCGCGCGAGGACGCCGAGCAGGCGGAGCATGTCACCGAAGGTACGGTTTTACTTCTAGGTGTGCACGCTCGGGTTTTGTTTGATACGGGTGCTACTCACTCGTTCATTTCCGAGCGGTTCGCTAGGCAGTTAGCCCTAGAGTCAGGCATAGAGTCTGAGGAGTTAGAGGTCCCTTTGTCTGTGCACACCCCTGCGGGTACGGTATCGACTAGGAAGTGCATTCCGTCGTTACCTGTGTGCATTGAGGATAGAATCCTAGAAGGGTGTTTCTTCTTGCTAAAGATGAAGGACTATGATGCTATTCTTGGTCTGGATTGGCTAGAGGAGCACTATGCGTTAGTAGATTGTCGTGGGAAGAGGATTGTTTTCCGCATTCCTGGTGAGGATGAGTTCTCTCATCCCTTGCCAAGGAACTTGGCGGGAAAGCTAGTCATCTCTGCCATGAAGGCGATGCGCATGGTAAACAAGGGTTGTGACGCTTTTCTTGCCAGCGTGGTATTAGTACCAGAGGCTGATGAGTCACCTACTCTTGCAGAGATCGAGGTAGTGCAGGATTTTCCAGACGTCTTTCCTGATGATTTATCTGGATTGCCACCGATAGAGAGATAGAGTTCACCATAGAGTTGCTTCCGGGCACCTCTCCTATCTCGAAGGCTCCATATCGGATGGCACCTGCGGAGTTAGCCGAGTTGAGGAGGCAGTTGCAAGAGTTGCTAGATAAGGGATTTATTCGCCCTAGTGTTTCCCCTTGGGGCGCACCTGTATTATTCGTCAAGAAGAAAGACGGGTCACTTAGGTTATGCATTGACTACAGAAAGCTGAACCAAGTGACTGTGAAGAACAGGTATCCCTTACCTCGTATTGATGATTTGTTTGACCAGTTGCAAGATGCATCAGTCTTTTCTAAGATTGATTTGCGATCTGGTTATCATCAGTTGAGGATTCGGAGTGAGGATGTGTCCAAGACGGCATTCAGATCCCGTTATGGACATTATGAGTTTTTGGTCCTTCCTTTCGGATTGACCAACGCCCCTGCAGCGTTCATGGATCTCATGAACAGGGTGTTTAGGCCTATTTAGATAGCTTTGTTGTAGTGTTTATTGATGATGTGCTGGTCTACTCTTCGGACGAGGCCACACACCGTCAGCATTTGAGGGTAGTATTAGAGGTTCTCCGTGAGCACAAGCTGTATGCTAAGTTCAGCAAGTGCGATTTCTGGTTGCGCGAGGTTCATTTCCTCGGGCATGTTATCTCCGGTGCTGGTGTTGCAGTTGATCCAGCAAAGGTTCAGGCAGTTATGGATTGGGAGATTCCCAAGACCCCTTCGGAGATTCGTAGTTTTCTGGGTTTGGCTGGTTACTATCGGCGATTCATTGAGGGATTTTCATCCATCGCCGCCCCATTGACTCAGCTCACCAGAAAGGGAGTGAAGTTTGTCTGGTCCGAGAAGTGTGAGAGTAGTTTTCAATTGTTGAAGACTAAGCTCACGTCAGCTCCGGTGTTAGTCTTGCCGAGCGGTGTAGAGGGTTTTGCTATCTACACGGATGCGTCTCGGATTGGCTTAGGCTGTGTGCTAATGCAGCAAGGAAGGGTAGTGGCTTATGCTTCTCGTCAGTTGAAGGAGCATGAGAAGAACTATCCGACTCATGATTTGGAGCTCGCAGCAGTGGTTGATGCACTAAAGATCTGGAGGCACTATCTTTATGGTGTCAGATTTGAGGTGTTTACCGACCACAAGAGCTTGAAGTACCTTTTCTCCCAAAAGGAATTAAACCTGAGGCAGAGAAGATGGATTGAGTTCTTGAAGGACTATGACTTCGACTTCGACCTTCAGTATCACCCTGGGAAGGCGAATGTCGTAGCGGATGCTCTGAGTAGAAAGAGGCCATCTCTCCAGCAGGACTGGAAGATGTTGGAGGATGCGGCTTGCGCGTTGACTGAGTTAGAGCCATCGCTATGCCAGGCTTTTGTAGCTCAGTTATCTCTTAGGTCCTCGGTTTTGGATGAGGTGATCGAGCAACAGAAAGCCGACCCTAGACTCCTAGAGTTAGTGGGCAAGGCAGGCATTGCTCGTGATGAGGACGGTGTGATTAGATTCCATCACCGTGTTTGTGTCCCTGATTTGGTAGATGTCCGTGAGCATGTGTTAGCGGAGGCTCATAGATCGCGATTCTCTATTCATCCGGGTAACACTAAGATGTACCAGGATTTGAAGAGGTCCTTTTGGTGGTCTGGCATGAAGAAGGATGTGGCAGATTATGTATCCCGGTGTTTAGTGTGCCAGCAAGTGAAGGCCGAGCGACAGCGACCATCCGGCCTTATGCAAAGGATGGAGATCCCAGTGTGGAAGTGGGAAGCTGTCACTATGGACTTTGTTTCGGGTTTGCCTCGATCTAGAAGGGGCAATGACTCGATTTGGGTAGTTGTAGATAGATTCTCGAAGACTGCGCATTTCTTGCCTATGAAGAAGAAGCAGTCGGTTGAGAGTTTAGCTAGATTGTATGTTAGTAGTGTGGTTAGATTGCATGGTGTGCCGAAGTCGATCATTTCGGATCGAGATCCGAGATTTACTTCGAGGTTGTGGAAGGGTCTTCAGCATGCGTTAGGTTCGGAGCTGAAGCTCAGTTCGGCGTTTCATCCCCAGACAGATGGACAGTCCGAGAGGACTATCCAGACGCTCGAGGATATGTTGAGAGCGTGTGTACTGGATTGGAAGGATGATTGGGAGCGTCATCTACCTCTAGTGGAGTTCGCATACAACAACAGCTTTCATGCGAGTATTGGTATGGCTCCATTTGAGGCGTTGTATGGTAGGCCTTGCAGATCTCCTTTATGTTGGGAGGAGACCGGTGATAGGCAGCTGATCGGTCCGGAGTTAGTTCAGGAGACTTCGGATAAGGTCCAGCTTATCAGGAAGAGGCTTGTTGCGGCACAGGATAGGCAGAAGAGCTATGCCGACAACAGGAGGAAGGATTTGGAGTTCGAGGTGGGTGAACATGTCTTCTTGAAGATATCACCTACTCGTGGTGTCGTCAGATTTGGCAGGCATAGTAAGTTGAGCCCTAGATTCATTGGCCCGTATGAGATTCTCAGACGATTGGGCAGCGTGGCATATGAGCTAGCTTTACCCCCAGCTTTAGCTAGTGTTCATCCCGTTTTCCACGTTTCTATGCTCAGGAAGTATGTCCGAGATCCATCTCATGTGATTAGTCATGAGCCAGTGGAGATTCAGCCAGATTTGTCGTATGTGGAGCAACCAGTAGCTATTCTTGACCGGAAGGTTCAGCATCTCCGGAACAAGGGTATTGCGTCGGTGAAAGTTCTATGGCGGAACTTCTCGCGAGAGGAGGCTACTTGGGAGCTTGAGGATGCGATGAAGAAGAAGTATCCCCGTTTGTTTGAGTAGTTTTATTTAAACTTCGAGGACGAAGTTTCTTTAAGGGGGAGAGGGTGTAAGGCCCTCGAATTTTGTTGTATTATTTTATTTCGTGTAAATAATTCATGTTTGTGTATGCATAGATGTACATATCTACGTACGTATTAACTAGTTATACTTATGTGTGCATGTGTATAATTAGTTGTAAATAATGTATGAATTGCATGGTGGTAGTGTGTACATGATAATACATATGTATGGCATGTATATATGTATAAGTTAAGCATGGTTTCTGCATGTTTTGAGTTCTGGCCGAAGGACCCAATTGGCGTCCACATGGATGGACGTCCATGCTGAGTCAGCGTCCACCTCGATGGACGCCAATACTTAAGCCAACGTCCATTGATGTGGACGTTAAGATCTCTGACCTGCATGCGTTGCAGACCCCGAAACTCCGGGGGCAAGCAAGCCCAGCCATTGGGGAGATGTCCCCAACGGCTAGCAAGCCTTCACATCACCTCTCCGGGGTTCCCCAAACCCCTCTCCTTTAAACCAAACTCCTTCTGCACCAGAAAGAGCTCTCTTTGGCTCTTTGCAAAGAGGAGAGAAACCCTAGCTTCTGTGAGAAGAAAACTGAACTTTGCATGCTCTGATCCGGCAACTTGGAGCTTCACCCGGTGGTTCCTTGCAACTGGAGGCCAGAGTGGACCAAGGAGAAGGCTTCCCCGACCCCAACCTGCTGTGGAGATCGACTGAGAACCAGGAGGAAGGAAGTTTTGGAGACTTCTTGGGACTGCCCAAGGAGAGCTTCATCAACCTCTTTGATCCCTTTGAAGATTTATTTAGAGGCAAGTACCCCATACATTTCGTCCATGTAGATGTCTAGTAGGGTTTTACTATTTTTACAGATTTTAAATCGTGTCCTGGATCCTCCTTTTCACCCTGTATTTGGAGCTCGGTCTGTGCTCTTGCACAGACAGGAACTTGGCGTCAATGCTCTTGCCGCCAAGATCTCCAGTCTGCGTCCAGCGATCTTGCCGTCCAACCCTTGAACGGCCAGAGACTGCCGTTAAGTTCTTCAGGACAGAACAGTGAGCTGTTCTTCCTGGTATATGACTATTTTCGATGTGTTTTCGCAATGAGGATATAATGTAACTTCTATATATTATGTATACTAGTTAATGTGGTGTGTGGGAGAATTATTGTGCATTTTTTTGTGGATGGTAGAATTTATTAGCTTATTGGAATGCATGTGGAAGATATGGCTATGTATGTTCACCCACTATTCTCATGATCTGTGGAGAATTTGGGTGCCCTAAATTTTATAAACCATGCGTGTATGGGTCAGTCTGTGCCCTGCAATTCTGAATTTTTCCCATGCTCCTATGATTTACTGTAAATTTCTGTTTTGGAAAATAGCAAACATGCGTAGGCTTGTAAAATTTATAGTAAATGGTGTGTTGTGCATTAAATCCGGGGAAAATTTCTGAAATGATGTGTATGTTGGGTTCAGGGCTGTGAACTGTTAAACCTGATGTTCGTGTTATGTTCCATGTTGAATTGAATTTTTAATAGCGTGAAAATGAATGTCTTAATTTCTGTAAATATCTGATAATTCAGAAAAATCTAGAAATTTGCATGTGAGGTTATAAACCTGTAATCAGAATGTGGTTAAATTTACAGGCCATTGGGATAACCGTGGAATGCATTATGGGATTTCCATGCAAAAATATGTAATTAATGCATGCCATTATGAAAATGAGTTGAATTGTGTTTTCAACCTGATTACTATAAGTTACTGAATGTGTAATCTCTGTCATCTGTAGTATCATGCTAGGAAAACAGAGCCATGTGTGAATGAGAGAATGTAAAGGTGTGTGTGCGCCATGTGTAAAAATGTGTGTAAAAATCGGTATGTGTAATGTGTAAGACTGTGCCAAGTGTGATACTGCTTCCATAGAGGGCCGTGGAACCGTACCATGGAAAAGTCCCCATGGGAAGGTTCAATGTGTTAAGATCCTAAGGGCATTAGGATGAAATCCTGGAGGTGGACAAGTACCACTGGTTAGGGTGGAGACTTGTTCTCCCGGTCTGCGCAGTCCAAGAGTCGTCACTATATTGCCTAGGTGACGTCTATGTGTATGTGTTATGTGATGTGTCCTTCTTATGGTGGTTTGGACTATGTGTCACGGCACTAAAGTGTAAAATGTGAAATGTGAATGTGATCATGTGTAAATTGTGTAGTGTGAATATGTGTAAATGTGCAATATGTGAAAAGAGAACTATATGAATTGGAAATTGTGAAAACATGTGGAACCAATATGTGAGATTGTGAAATTGTAGTCCATGATATGATAATGTGAAATTATGTCACAACAGCAACCTAATTGTGGCTATGAGAATGTTTCATATGTGTAAAAATGCGTAGATCCATGCTAGTAGCACTTCTTGCATATGTGTGAACAATTCCATGTCTCGTTGTTATCATGTTGTAGTTTAATTAAGAATGTAGCTCTCATGTGAAGGGTATGAATTTCTAATCCATGACAAAAACAGCAACCTTAAAGTGTATAAAATGATAGTTTACATATGCCAAAATGTGTAGCAACCATGTTAGGAATGATTTCCTTCATGTATGTGAGAATCCCATGTTTAGTCGTTTCATGTTATAGTTTAATCTGAAATGTGGTTTTCATGTGATTGAATGAGTAGAGAGCATGTGATAGGATATTTATGTTGAATGTCTTAAATCATGTACCATGTGTTTAAATTGTAGAATTACTATGGTAGGTTGTCTCGTTATCAGTGTTCAAGCATGCTATATGTTTGCCTTGTAAATTGGAATGTAAAAACCTACCGTGATATATGCATGTATGATGTGTGTGGAGATTACTTGCTGAGTCTTTTAGACTCACTCCTTGCTTCGGCGTACAGGTTTAGTTGGTGACGTCACACCGTTGGAGGAGACAGTGGAGAGTGACTCCGAGCGTGGCGAGTAACTTGGAGGAGACATTGTGTGACTTTTGCTTTCATAGTATGTATTAAGGCATTGTAATAGAATTATCATGTAATTGTGGACAAACTATGTATTAAATTTTAGCACTTCAATTATGTGGACTTTAGTTCTTTTAAATTGTTAGTTGAATCATGTATGTTAAATGTGGATGATGAATGAAATGAAGATAGTGCTTCTTTACTTCCGCTACTCTGTATCTATATTTGTGTGTATCTCAATCATGTGATAGCGTTTGGGTAAATGCCCCACTGTGATAACGTTCACTATACCGACGTGGATTGGTATAACCGTACCAGTATAATGAGGGTCGTCACAAAATCCCTTAGTGGGGTTTATCTCCATTGTCTTGATGAGATCGAATCTCAAAGTGTAGTTGAAGCTGCTCACTCCAGTGAATGTGGTGGCCATGTTAATCGTACAGTAATTGCCCAAAAGTTGCTAAGACAATATTACTGGCCTACCATGGAAGATGATTGCACTCATTTTGTTCGCCAGTGTGCTAAATGTCAACTTCATGGTGACAAGATCCATGCTCCTTCGTTCTCTCTTCACCCTCTCATTGCTCCATGGCCCTTCTCCATGTGGGCATTCGATGTGGTAGGTCCACTTGAGGACAGAACTGGAAAAATCTGTAAAAAGTCCTTCATTCTGACCGCCACTGAGTACTCACGAAGTGGGCTGAAGCAGAAGCATTCATAGAGGTCAAAGCTTCAACAGTTGTCAAGTTCATCAAGCGCAACTTTCTTGCAAGATTTAGTGTGCCTCGGGACATCATCACCAACAATGGACCACAATTCACTTCACAGGAGCTTCGTGACATGTGTGGTAAATATGGTATAAACTTGCATCATTCATATCCATATTATCCACAAGGTAACGGACAAGCAGAAGCTACTAATAAAACTCTCATCAAAATCATAATGAAAACTTGCAAATCTCATAATAACGCTGATTGGCGAGACCGCTTGATTGAAGCTCTATGGGCTTACCGCACGTCTATCCGAACTCCCACAGGGCAAACCTCCTATGCTTTGACATACAGATCAATGCGGCACTCCCATATGAGATCTTCGTCCCTTCACTAAGAGTTCAATTGAATTCTGAACTTGACCCCGATCAATGTCGGGAGGCTTTATTAGCACAACTTGAACTCTTAAACAAAAGGCAAATGATAGTGGCTGACCATGCACAAGTTTACCGTCAAAGGATTGCATGTTTTTATGCCAAAAAGGTCTTTGAGAGAAAATTTGAAGTGGGAGAAATGATCCTCAACCGCAAGGTCATTAAGGCACTAGGTCCCAGGAGTAAATTGCAAGAGAATTGGGAGGGTCCGTTCGTTGTTAAAGAAGTATACTCGGGGAACGCTAACAGGTAAGTGGATGCCGAGGGAGTTGAGTTGTCAAATCCATGGAATGTAGTTTACCTTAAGAAGTTCTACCCTTAGTCAGTCAGTCAGTTTGTTTGTTCATCACTTGTCAATATCATGGATTTTAAAACTCTACTTTTCACTTGGCCAATAGCAAGGCAGGGCTTCTTCACACATCAGATGATGTTGGAGCATCAGTCATTAGCCAGAAAATCATAAGTACACTTACATCCCATGTAGATGTCCACATCGATTGCCTTTTACCCCATGTTGACGGCACAGTCCCTTGACGTTTACTCCGGTTAACGTCAACATAGTGTGACGTCTGCATGAGGTTGAAGACAGCATCGATTGATGTCAACCTGGGTTTATCTGTTCTACAGAACTATCCAGGTATCTTGCCCACTACCGCCCCTACCTTGGCCATGCCATGCATGGGACCGTTCCCAACGAGCAAATGGGCCACCTTCTGTAACGGACCATGCCATTCAACCCCGTTAACCCAATAATGAGCCTGACACGACTCCGTCTCCTACGATCGGGCCGAAGCCTCGCAAGGGATATCAACCACATATGTCCGTGAAAATATAAAAGAAACACACTAAACACATATAAGATATATTGCTCACACATGTTCATATGAATGTACATACTAAGTTCCATACATAGTCATTATACAAACTACAATAGCCCGGGACAAACCCCCAAGGCTCCACAAGTAAGAACTTTACTCTGTTGATGGTGAGGGCCCAACTCCACTATGGCGTTGATCAGTACTAGAGGAGGGACGTGAATCCTCCTGCTCTCCCTCACCTGGAAGAAAAAGGGGTGAGCCTCACAAGTCATTGGCTTAGTAGGGTAACACCCCCAAAGCCAAGAAACACAATTTATATCAAAGCTGTAAATCATGAAATAGTTGTAATCATCTAAGCATGATACTACAGTGCGGATAAATAAACAGCAACACACGTACAAATGTACAAGCTAAAGAAAAGGGTACGCCGAACATGAGTCATGAGAATTGGTTCGCGACATCAGCCACAGACTCGGACAAACAACACAAGTACACCACTCAGCCTCGCAGCCACGGACGAAGGGTCCAGCTGCCGCTCCACCCCAACAAAAACAAGAACTGTGGAGACTAACCACACCAAGCCTGCTAGCAACACTGCTGCAGGACCAAGCCTGACACCTTTAGGGGCTCCGGCCGAGAACCCTAAAGTGAGGCACTGGAACAAGACTAGCTGAGGACCAGTACATCTATCGTTGTCCGTCCCTCAACCAAGAGCGCGCTACAAACGGCCGCACACCCAAAAACACAAGCCATTGTCCCCTGTCGTCTTTCCCTTAGCCGGACGTACTAGTCAAACACAGGAGTGAGGGTGTCTAGGAAGACGACAAAAACCTTGACGTTACTCTCATACCGGGACAAGCCCTAAGCACCCGGTGCTAGGGTAACCGACCAGAGAGGTAACTATGGAAGGCGTGACACCCAACTTGCTATGCACACAAATCCATATAAAACACCTTCATATTAATCACAACGTGGGTTATCATAACCCATACAGACCCTACATTGCCTTGGTAACACAGCTCAAGCAACATGGGACAGAAAACGGACAAACAGGCCACAGCACACCAGAGCTCGGGTGGCCACTTTCTTAAACACGTCCGTACAAATGCCGCCATTCCTCATCAAAGACGCGTCGGCTATACAGGATGCTACTCAACTCTGAATCGCATCGGGTGTAAGCGACGCGTTCTCAAGAACGCGTCCACTGTACTGGATGCCTTTCAGAGTTCAGGAACACACCATAAACTTATTTCGAAAAAACACCGCATATGATCATACAAGCATGCAGCACATGGAAATAACAGCTTAAAAGAAACCCTAAACATGCTTTCTAACATTCTCAACCCATCACCCATCATGTGCAACCCATTTTCCCACAATCACACACACCTATCCTATAATGATTCGACCTCTTGGACCCCCGCCAGGGACCCCTGAAGGTCGTGCCGCCACCCACGGATCAGAAGACCCGGAAGGGTTAGAATTTAGTCCAGTGAGATAAGCAATGAATTCAAATAACTATAACAAGAAAGTTCGTACATTAATAAAGAAATATGTACAATATGTCCCAAATAAAAGTACAGGTACAGAAAGAAAGGTGCAGTCCTTAAGGGGCATACCCCGAGGACTTGTAAAAAGGTCACTCTCAACTCACGGTACAAAGAGCACTCACGCTCACAACTCACACTGCTGGCAACGCACGGCGAACAAGCCGCCACCACGACCGTCCGGCAACGAACTCCTGTGATAGCGAGTCCCTACCTGAAGAGAGTAGGGGGGTGAGCCTCGCGAACAAGGCTCAGTAGGGATAACCAGTCCCTTACCATCCAGAGCAACAGGAACTCCAACAAGCGGAAGCAAAACTACTCTACAAAGCATTAAATCAAGAAACGCCTACCACAGAATACTACAAAGTAGCAGAAATAGAGAAACGCCTTGACCACAACCCGGGTCAGGCCAAACACGACTCCTGCAGAACCAGTGGAGTCAAACACAATGCGGAAGCAACACCTCGGCACACATCTGCCGAGACAAAGGAGCTCACGGAATACCAGAGCAACCACGTGAGACCAGAGTCTCACGACACAAGCACCAACATCCCGAACCTCCATGAGGTTGGGAAGGAACAACCAGGTGTCACCACGAGAGACACCGAGCAACCACGTGAGAAGCACCGTCTCACCACAAGCACGGTCACCTCAGACCTCCACAAGATCGAGGGCCCACAATCAAAACCACCCTGCACCTCGGACAGGCCACGAGGTCAGGGAACTACACCCTACAGTGCCACCACGGATGGCACCAAGGAACGGGTTACCGAAACAGCAGTCGGGTGTCTGCACCAGGCACCCTGAGAGAACCCGCAGAGCGGAAACCACTGAGCATGGCCCACAAGGCCAAACCAACCAAGTCCAAGGAAGCGAGACATGGCTAGGCTACAACCACCATGTGAACCAGGGCAACAAGAACACAAGCTCGGAAACAGCAAGTGAAGCAACGTCACAGCAAGAACAACCAAGCCACCGCCATAGGCATCTAAGAGAGAGACACACAGTCCACCATTCTCGCTTGCTAGCAGCTGACTCCTGCCTACGACCTCCCTAGGTAGAGTGAGGCTAGCGAGTCACAACAATGAACACAACCACAAACCACCGTATCCCGGCCGAGCTGCGGCCCCACGCTTGACCTCCCTACGCGGCTCCGAAACCAACGCAGAGCGAGGCAGTGAGAAGGACTAGCTGGTCCACACCGGAAGAGCACCTCAACCACCTCGAAGACCCAGACCAGCTAAGAGAGCTCTACAAATGACTCATGCCGTTGTCCCCATCGTTTTCCCCTTTTGCTCCAAGTCCGTGACTTGAGCACGCCCGCCTCCTGGAGCAACCCCCTCTGACACAGGCGTGCGGGGCTGGGAGTCCCAGGTAACAGTAACAACCTGTCTCGTGGACAAGCCCTCAAGTTCTGAGCACTGGGCGAAAGAGAACTGGTGTGGCAACCACCAACAGAAACAGCATAGCTGGGTTGTAACCAAGACAAGCCCAGCAGGCACAGGCACGCACGACACCCCTTCCGAAAACCCCCAGAAGGGTCGTCGGCCAACGCCGGCACACAAGGCACGACCCGAGAAACCGGAACACCACCAGACAGAACAGAAATCAATGCTCTTCTAACAATCGATTGACCGACAGACAATCGATTATTAGACAGATGCGAGCCTCCTAGCACCGCCGCTAGGACACGGCCACGAAGGTGTCACCTTTGGTCACTGAACGCAGGGAGGCAACCTGCGGCGTTCCCACCAGAAGGTCCTAAGGACAACCCTGCCCTGGGGCACACGCCGACACGCCAACCGCAGCCACGAAAAACACCCGAGGCAAGCCTTGTCTTGTCACGCCCTCCTAGGCCGTCATGATAAGAACGCGACGACTAGGGCAACCGCGACAAGAACCTAGTCGCAATGGGGCCACGCGTCACGACAACCACCTTGTCGCGATGGGAAACCAGGTCGCGACCCGACGCCTATCACGATGGCCACCAGCGCCGCGATAAGGTCGCGTCCGACCTGGGCAACGCCTCCACTGATGTTGTGATGCGCTCCGCAGTCGCGACATCAGCTGGAAGGCAAACTGCCGGGATGCTACATCCCGGAGTCGCCCACACACAACATACAACACAATCACGGGGAGGGGAGCATGGGGAAAGCATTTAAAGCATGGATTCACACAAAGAGACTCCCAATCACCCGCATTGGAAAGAGTTCTAGAAATCCCTATCAATTTGAAGAACTGAAACCCCCAAAGGAGCCTTCACGAAGCCAGGGCGGCCACCTCCTCGCTCCTCGCCGCCGCGCCTACTCCACCACGAGCCGCTGGCGCCACCACGCACGAACCACCGGAGAGGGGAAAGCTTTCCCCCTCGGAGAGGAGGAGGGAAAGGAGGAAGGAACCAAAAGGGGAAAGGGGGAAACCGGCCAAGGCTTTTAGCCTCCGGCCCCCAGAATGCAACGGAAAAGGGTGTCGCGTTACAAACCTTAACACGACGACCGCCCCCACCGTGACCAGAACGCGCCCAACCAGGACGCCGCGACAACCCGACATCCGCTCTGACCCGCCTGCCACTCTAACAGGTGCCAGGCGACCAAAAAGCAGAACCCTGTTACGGCCCGTTGATCGAGTGCGATAGGAACGCGATGCACCTAGTGGTTGCGACCGGGATGACTGTCATGACGGGCAGCTCCATCGCGACACTAACGTGTCAGCCATTCAGGACGCGTTAGCAGCCAGTCATCCAAAACACACAACAGGGGAAAACCAGAAGCCTGAGATGTTACAATACATCCAACAAAAAAAATAATTTCATCCTCAAAATTAAGGGCGAAACTTGGTCGGAGAACACAACAGATGCGAAGGGACCACTAAGTCGCACCGCGACTTCCCGGTGGTCGCCACCACGACCCTGCCACAAAGGGAGTGCCAAACCAGACATCCGACAGCTCACAAAGCGCACACCAACCGGTGCGAAGCACACAATCGGATGTTGAAAACTTCACAGGTGCGGCACGCACCAAACCGACCATAAAACAACGAAAACCTCCAGCCAGAAACCACGCGACTGAACCCTCAATAGACCACACTGTTGAGACCAACTGGTCAATAACTCACTCTGTCATCAGCGGCTAGACAGAGGTCCCAACTACTAACGGCAAACCAAGAAAAACGCCAAGAGGTCATCCATAAGACCCGCTGAATGGCTCCGCACAACTAGAGACAACTAGCACCTACGGCAAGGCCAAACGAGAGCTTCTTAAGGGTGACCCAAAGCCAAGCGAAAAACACGCACGTGGATAAAACCACAACAAGCTAGGCAGTGTCCGCGGCACCACTAGATCTCACCTAGATCGTCCTCGTGGTCCACCCAGGACACGCAACAATTGTGGAGCACAGAAAGCCAAACCACACACTCCACAGGCACATGCGCAGAGACAAAACCAAGGAAGACGTCTGAGGTTGGCAAGGCCAAGGAACTCAAGATGTCGGCAACCGCACGAAAAATGAAACAACTGCATAGGTCGGGGGCAGCACGTCGACCTCAAAGAAATCCAAACCAAAACAGGGTACCCTAACTGAACACACTCACTCCCCAAAGCGAGAGGGGAAACCTGGACACAGGCCACGACCAAAGCCTGGCGTACCACCGACAGGGCTACCTAGACAAGGCAAAGCAGCCACCCCACAGCGGTAACGGTATAGCCACAAGGCACGGGCCAGCACAAAGTGTTCTAGAGGCGGAAGGCTCAACGCCTCGAACACCGAGCAACTTGCGAAACGACGCACAAAGCTCACAACAGAGCACGAGGCACAATAGACGGTGCTAACACAAGCACCAGGAGCCACACAAGGTACAATACAGTGCACCAAGGCTCCAAACGGCACGAAAACAAATAACTCGAGCACGAGCAGAGGGTGCCACCACAAGCACCAAAACTCGGCAAGATGCAATACAGTTGCACCCCAGGCCGAAACAACATGGCTAACAGGAAGGACTCTCTACACAAGAGACCTGCCATAAGCCACCCACAAGAAATCGCAAGCCAAAAAGGGTAGAACATGCCACACTGGCCACGAACCCTCAAGGCACAAGGACACAAAACATCGAAAAAGAAACATGCTCCTGGTGCAGTACACAACTGCACCAATGGCCTGAAACGACTCAAGGCCAATAGAAAGGGACTCTCCACTAGAGACCCACAAGAGAAATGTGCGAAAAACTAATAGCTTCAAAGCGCAACAACCATATTGACTCTTAGAAGCATGAAAACACAGGGCACCGCTCCTACCACCACAGGCGGGGAGGGCCACACACTAACAGTGACAAGTGCCTATAAGCACAGCTGAGACACAAACAAAAACACACACCAGGACGATACTTGCACAAGCAAGCCAAACAACAGAAAAACCGGTGCTGCCTCACACTGAACACAAGGCACGCTGCCCTACATCGTCCAGTTAGGCAACAAGAAACTAGCACAGTAAGAGACAGGACAATAGATCACCACAACCTATCGCAACACAAGGAAAACCATGCGTACGAGGGGAGCAACCAGCTCAACCTCAAGACAGCACAAAGGGAGGGGCCTTCGCCATAAAGGTCGCCACGGTGCGCGACATGGCACCAAATTCCATGTGAAAGCACCACCACCCCGAGCAACCCACGGAAAGTAGAGGAAGATGGCACACAACAGACCTCCTCCTCACACAAAAGAGGAAACAACAACGCAAGGCTAGCACTCCCATAGGAGACACAGCCATCCGAACAACCACGACGAACTGGCCAAACACAGGGCCACACACAGGGTCAAGGTCCACCACCTTGACCAAAAGCAAACGAGCAGACTGCACGCAACAGTCCAACCCAAGGGAAGATGACTCCACCAGAAGGTCGCAACAATGCACACCCTGGTGACACAACACCACAGTGGCGCAACATCACCCCGAGCAACAAACGGAAAGCAGGGGAAGGAGACCTCACAACGAGTCTCTTCCACACGCAAGGGGAAACCACTAAACGAGACTGGCACTTCCACAAAAGCACAACCAGCTAGACACTCATGGCACTCACCAGACTACCATCTGGCAGAGCCCATATGACGCGAGAAACGAAGCCAACCTCCCAACCCTGGGGACTCACGAAGTCCCACCAGCGCAGCTGAGAAACCCGAAAATGGATAGGAAGACAACCTGGCCAGCACCACGGCCAGACACACGGTCAAAGGCACCATGCCTTTACCGAAAACACCTAGGCAGACTGTAACACGAACAGTCCGACCGGCGACAACGACAGCTCATCCCCACCGAGAGAGAGCAGCAACAATCAAAACAACACAAGGTAGCTTTGGGAAGAACCTCCACCCAAAAGCGTCAAGAGCCGTCTTGGGAGAACATCACTAGAACGCAGCCTAAACAAACGGCCAACAGAGAGAACACAGCAAACAACAGAAGCAACACAACTGGTTATGGGAGAACCTCCACCAGAACCACCAAGGCGCCATTATGGGAAAACCCACCAGAACGCAACGGCCAACACAACAGCAGCATACCTCAACCCTGAGGTAGCACAACAATTAGTAGAACAAGCCCGGAATAGTCCTGAGAGCAAGCCTCACCAGGACAACAGCAAACTGTTCTGGGAAACATCACCAGAACACAGGGCAACCAAGCAATGCACCTCAACCTCGAGGGCAACGCAACGGCAACCAACCACACAACAGAGACCTCAAACCAAGGAGGTAACACAGCGGAAGACTTTAACGAGCACAGAAGCAGTCCCAGAGGGTGAGGAACCCTTACTAGGACAACAACAAACAGTTCTGGGAAACACCACCAGAACACAGCAGCCAAGCAATGCACCTCAACCTAGAGGGCAACGCCGCAACTACCAGAAACGAGCACTACATAGTTTTGGGGAAAACCTCACCTCCACCAAAACCAACCGAGAAGAACTCCGAGAGCACCTCACCAGAGTTCACAACTAGCCAGCATAAAGCCGGCAACAACCACAGACAGGTGCCGCAGTGCTCAACCAGCGGTGCAACAAGGCACACAAGCATCTACTTAGCTCGAGCAAAGATGCCGACTAAGCAGAGCACAACGCACAACGGCGCACAGGCACAGAAGGCCAAACACAACACACACCCCAACAACCAGGGGGACATCCAACAAGGACACACCCCTACACAAGGGGACATCCAACAAGGACACACCCCAACAACAAGGGGACATCCAACAATGACACTACCTTCTACCGGATCCACAGGCAACAACCCTACATCGGTGAAGGCCACACCACACGCAGGCTCTCTCAGCCTTCGCGACACACCCACATGGACGCGCAGGCCGAGGATGAATCCAACTACAGCATGAGTGTAGCAACCACGCTCGAAGCACGCGCACCCTGCATCGGTGAAGGCCACACCACACGCAAGCTCTCTCAGCCTTCGCGACACACCCACACGGATGCGCAGGCCGAGAACGAATCCAACCGCAGCACGAGGGAAATAGCAACCACACTCGAAGCACGCGCACCCAGCAACAGAAGCAACACTCTCCTGCAGCTCACACTCGGACCCTACTGCAAAGCTAGCCACCTGCAACAAGGAACCAAATCCTCACCTAACAGCAACTCTACACGAACGGCCAGCAGCGTACTAGTACCTTTCTTTAGGACAGCCATAGTTATTAACTCATTACAAATCTCGTTGGATCCCTGAGCTCTGATACCACTGTAACGACCCGACCTCCCGGACCCCCGCCAGGGACCCCCGAAGGTCGTGCCATCACCCACGTATCTGGAAGGGTTAGAATTTAGTCCAGTGAGATAAGCAATGAATTCAAATAACTATAACAATAAAGTTTGTACATTAATAAAGAAATATGTACAATATGTCCCAAATAAAAGTACATGTACAGAAAGAAAGGTGCAGTCCTTAAGGGGCATACCCCAAGGACTTGCAAAAAGGCCACTCTCAACTCACAGTACAAAGAGCACTCACGCTCACAACTCACACTGACGGCAACGCACGGCGAACAAGCCGCCACCATGACCGTCCGACAATGAACTCCTGCAACAGCGAGTCCCTACCTGAAGAGAGTAGGGGGGTAAGCCTCACAAACAAGGCTCAGTAGGGATAACCAGTCACTTACCAGCCAGAGCAGCAGAAACTCCAACAAGCGGAAGCAAAACTACTTTACAAAGCAGTAAAGCGAGAAACACCTACCACAGAGTACTACAAAGCAGCGGAAATAGAGAAACACCTCGAGCACAACCCGGGTCAGGCCAAACACGACTCCAGCAAAACCAGTGGAGTCAAACACAATGCGAAAGCAACAACTCGGCACACACCCACCGAGACAAAGGAGCTCACGGAACACCGGAGCAACCACGTGAGACCAGAGTCTCATGACACAAGCACCAACATCTCGGACCTCCACGAGGTCGGGAAGGAACAACCAGGTGTCACCACGAGAGACACCAAGCAACCACGTGAGAAGCACCATCTCACCATAGGCACGGCCACCTCAGACCTCCACAAGGTCGAGGGCCCACAAGCAGAACCACCCTGCACCTCAGACACGCCACGAGGTCAGGGAACTACACCCTACAGTGCCACCAAGGACGGCACCAAGGAACGGGTTACCGAAACAGTAGTCGGATGTCTACACCAAGCACCCCGAGAGAACCCGTAGAGCGGAAACCACTAAGCACGGCCCACGAGGCCAAACCGACCAAGTCCAAGGAAGCAAGACACTGCTAGGCTACAACCACCGTGTAAACTAGGGCAACGAGAACACAAGCTCGGAAACAGCGAGTGAAGCAACGTCACAGCAAGAACAACCAAGCCACCGCCACAGTCGTCTAAGAGAGGGACACACAGTCCACCCCTCTCGCTCGCCAGTCGATGACTCCTGCCTATGACGCCCCTATGTAGAATGAGGCTAGTGAGTCACAGCAAAGAACACAACCACAAACCACCGCAGCCCGGCCGAGCTGTGGCCCCACGCCTGACCTCCCTACGCGGCTCCAGAACCAACGCAGAGTGAGGTAGTGAGAAGGACTAGCTGGTCCGCACTGGAAGAGCACCTCAACCACCTCAGAGACCTAGACCAGGTAAGAGAGCTCTACAAATGACTCACGCCACTGTCCCCACCATTTTCCCCTTCTGCTCCTAGTCCGTGACTTGAGCACGCCCGCCGCTCGGAGCAACCCCCTCTGACACAGGCCCGCGGGGCTGGGGGTCCCAGGTAATGGTAACAACCTGTCTCGCGGACAAGCCCTCAAGTTCCGAGCACCGGGCGAAAAAGAATTGGCGTGGCAACCACCAAAAGAAACATCACAGCTGGCTTGTAACCAAGACAAGCCCAGTAGGCACAGGTACGCACGACACCCCTTCCCGAAACCCCCAGAAGGGCCGTTGGCCAACGCTGGCACACAAGGCACGGCCCGAGAAACCAGAACACCACCAGATAGAATAGAAACCAACGCTCTTCTAATAATCAATTAACCGACAGACAATTGATTATTAGATAGAAGCTGGCCTCCTAGCACCGCCGCTAGGACACGGCCACGAAGGTGTCACCTTTGGTCACTGAACGCAGGGAGGCAATCTGTCTCGTTCCCACCAGAAGGTCCTAAGGGAAACCCTGCCTTGGGGCACATGCTGACACACCAACCGCGGCCACAAAAAACACCCGAGGCAAGCCTGGTCTTGTCGTGCCCTCCTAGGCCATCGCGATAAGAACGCGATGGCTAGGGCAACTGCGACAAGAACCTAGTCGCGACGGGGCCACGCGTCGCGAAAACCACCTTCTCACGACAGGAAACCATGTCGCGACCCAACGCTTATCGCGACAGCCACCAGCGCCACAATAAGGTCACGTCCGACCTGGGCGACGCCTCCACTGATGTCGTGACATGCTCGACGGTCGCGACATCAGCTAGAAGGCAGACCGCCGGGATGCTACATCCCGGGGTCGCCCACACACAACATACAGCACAATCACGGGGAGGGGAGCATGGGGAAAGCTTTTAAAGCATGGATTCACACAAAGAGACTCCCAATCACCCGGAATGGAAAGAGTTTTAGAAATCCCTACCAATTTGAAGAATCGAAACCCCCAAAGGAGCCTTCACTAAGCCAGGCCGCCACCTCCTCGCTCCTTGCCGCCGCGCCTACTCTGCCACGAGCCACCGGCGCCACCATGCACGAACCACCGGAGAGGGGAAAGCTTACCCCCTCAGAGAGGAGGGAAAGAAGGAAGGAGCCAAAAGGGGAAAGGGGGAAACCGGCCAAGGCTTTTAGCCTCCGGCCCCCAGAACGCGACGGGGCGGGGCATCGCGTTACAAACCTTAATGTGACGGCCGCCCCCACTGCGACCAGAATGCACCCAACTGGGACGCCGCGACAACCCGACATCCGCTCTGACCTGCCTGCCACTCTGATAGGCGTCAGGCGACCAAAAAGTAGAACCCTGTCGCGGCCTATTGACCGGGCACGACAGGAACACGAAGCACCTAGTGGTCGCGACCTGGATGACTATCGCGACGGGTAGCTCCATCGCGACACTAACACGTTGGCCATTCAGGACGCGTTAGCGGCCAGTCATCTAAAACACACAATAGGGGAAAATCGAAAGCCCGAGATGTTACATATCCTCTAATCACACAGTTCACATACATAAGAAACTAGGTAGAAGTCCCCTAGCTATGAAGGAGACACAATTCCGACGCCACCAAAGGATTCCTCACTCTCTGATGCTCGTCCTCACACCGGAATTACGCCGAACGGACTCCGGAATCACCAAAATCACCCAAGTTCTCCTTCAAAGCCACAGCAGCATCTCCCCAGGCTGAGCAGTGCTATTTGCACTGTTCGTCCAGGGGAAGATACACTAATCACAACATAATCAAATCGCGCCGTATATACCCGATGCGTTCAAAAACGCGTCCGACGTTGCCGACGCGACTAAAACCTGCAACGTCCTGCATGCGCCATGTGGCGCGCATGCAGCGACGACCACATACAGCAGTGCTAAATCACATCCCATATAGCGATCGCGATTAGGATCCTAATCGCGTCAGGAATACCGGACGCAATAACCCCATGAGAATCGCATCGTCTATATGCGACGCGATCTCAAAGAGCCCGATAGATCCAATCTGGCTGGGATGCCTAGCTCTCCTGCCTACCTCCTGACTCATAAAACCTGTAAAAACACCAATAGACCTCCATGGTCCAACAATGGCCACACACTGGCCTCCAAACAAGGTAAACCTCGATCCGAACCTACCGATTATTACATTACTATCACCTAAAAAGAATTTCGTCCTCAAAATTAAAGTGATAAGCACAGACACAATTCAAAACACATCCAACTATCACCTAAAAAGAAAGCAATACTTACTCAAACAAATATGGATATGCCTTGAACATCTCTTCGGCCAACTCCCAAGTACCTTCACCACCTTGCCTATTCTCCCACCGAATTTTCACTAGCTCGATGTTTTTATTCCTCAATCTTTGTGTCCGCCTGCCTGTGATCATCACCAGATATTCTGGCATGGTCATATCTGACTTCAAATCATCCCGCTGATAACTAACCACTTGAGAAGGATCTCGGATATACTTCCTCAACATTGAGACGTGAAACACGTCATGAGCATCTGTGAAGTCCACCGGAAGCTCCAACCTATAAGCCATCTCTCTGATCCTTTCCAAAATCCAAAAAAGGACCCACAAACCTGGGGCTCAACTTGCCTCTCTTGCTGAACCTTAGAACACCTTTAGTCGGGAAACTTTTATAAACACATATTCTCCAACCTCAAACTGCAAGGGCCTACGTCGGACATCCGCGTAGCTCTTTTGTCTACTTTGTGCTGTTTGGAGTTTCTCCTTAATAAACTTGACCACTTCTACACATTGTTGCAACAATTCCAGTCCCATTACCTGCCTTTCACCCACTTCATGCCAATTCAATGGTGTTCTACAAGGTCTTCCATAAAGTGCCTCATATGGTGCCATACCGATACTTGTATGATAGCTATTGTTGTAGGCAAACTCAACCATACCAAGGTGATGTTCCCATCCACCTCCCCAAGCCAAACAACACACCCGGAGCATATCCTCAATGGTTTGAATTGTTCTCTCCGTTTGTCCGTTGGTTTGGGGATGGTATGCGGAACTATACCTTAATTGCGTGCCCACAACTCTTTGCAAACTCCTCCAAAAACTGGATGTAAATCGGGGATCCCGATCTGAGACAATAGTAATCGGTATCCCATGCAATGGCACAATCCTTTCAACATACAATTTTGCCAACCGATCTACTGCCCATGACATGCTAATCGGTAACAACCTACACACTTTGGTCAATCTATCAACAAAAACCTAAATACCATTATGACCTGATGCTGTCCTGGGCAAACCTACAACAAAGTCCATTGAAATATCATCCCACTTCCATTGTGGTATTGGTAGTGGTTGCAATAACCCACCTGGCCTTTGATGCTCCACCTTAACTTGCTAACACACCGCATATCTTGTTATAAACTCCGCTATCTCCTTCTTCATGCTTGGCCACCAAAAATACCTTTTTAAATCCTGGTACATTTTAGTGCTCCCCGGATGTATAGTGTACCTAGACCGGTGTGCTTCTTCTAACACTTTCTGCTTAACATTTGCTTTATTTGGAACATACAACCTGTGCCTGAACCGCACAACACAATCATCATCAATATAAACTTCCTCCATTTTCACAATGCCGGCCAAATACTTATCTTCTTTTTGAGCTTCCACAACTTGCCAATACAAAGACGGTTCCACCGTACTATTAGCCAACACGGCTCTCTGTCAGTTACTTGGTACAAACAAAGAGCTTTCTGCCATATTCTCATATAATTTCCATTCCTTCATCATAATGTGACTCACAAGCACCTTTCTACTTAAAGCATCTGCCACCACATTTGCTCTACCTGGGTGATATGCCAAACTAAAATCATAATCTTTGAGATATTCCATCCACTTGCGCTACCTCAAATTTAAATCCTTCTGAGAAAAGATATACTTCAAACTTTTATGGTCCGTGAATATCTCAAACCTTTCCTTATATAAATAATGCCACCAAATCTTTAATGCAAAGACAACCGCCGCCAACTCCAAGTCATGTGTGGGATAATTTTCTTCATGGCGCTTCAATTGCCTAGATGCATATGCCACCACTTTTCCATTTTGCATAAGTACTGCCCCAAGTCCTCTCCTGGATGCATCCATATAAATCACAAAACCACCTCGTCCTGCCGGTATCTCCAATATTGGAGCTGAAGTGAGCCTCTTCTTCAACTCCATGAAACTACGCCTGCAGTCGGACGACCATTCAAATGGTACTCCTTTTCTAGTAAGCCTTGTCAATGGTGCTGCAATTTTAGAAAAATGTTGAATAAACCACCTATAATACCCGGCCATTCCAAGAAAACTCCAGATTTCCGACACTGTCTTTGGCTCCTCCCATTTCATAACAGCCTCCACCTTTGCTGGATCTACAACAACACATTCACCTGAGATAATATGCCCCAAAACTGAATCTCCTTAAGCCAAAACTCACACTTACTATATTTTGCATAAAGTTGATGCTCCCTCAATGTTTGCAATGTGATTATCAAATGATTTGCATGCTCATCTTCTGAGGCTGAATATACTAAAATGTCATCAATAAACACCACAATAAACCGGTCTAAATAAGGATGAAAGATCCGGTTCATCAAGTTCATAAATGCCGCCAGTGCATTGGTTAGCCCAAATGGCATAACCACAACTCATAATGCCCGTACCTTGTTCTAAATGCCGTCTTGTCAATATCCTCTTCCCGGATCCTCAATTGATGGTACCCCGATCTCAAATTTATCTTGGAGAACACCTTTGTTGATTGCAATTGATCAAATAAATCATCAATGCATGGAAGTGGATACTTATTCTTTATGGTGACTTGATTCAATTGGCGATAATCTATACACATCCTCATGCTACCATCTTTCTTCCTTACAAACAGGTGCTCCCCATGGTGAATGACTCGGCCGAATAAATCCCTTCTCAAGTAACTCTTGCAATTGCTTCTTTAACTCTATCAATTCTGCAGGTGCCATCCTGTATGGTGCTTTGGAAATGGGCATACTACCCGGCTGCAACTCTATAGTAAAATCCACCTCTCTATGCGGTGCTAACCCCGGTAACTCCTCCGGAAATACATCCGCAAATTCCCTAACAACAAGTACCATATCCACTGCCTTTTCTGCCTCAACCAAACTAACAGATGCCAAATAGGCTACACATCCTACATTAATCAATTTTCTAGCCCTTAGGGCAGAGATAATGAATTTAGGGGTGTAGAATGGCATACCTTGAAACTCAAATAAATCTCCTCATGAATAGCTGAACATCACTTTCTTTTTCCTGCAATCCACCACTGCCCCATACGCCTCCAACCAATCCATACACAATATCATATCATACTCCTTTAACTACAAAGCATAAAGCCTAGCCGGCAACTGATTACCCTATATCATAATAGGTACCTCATCCAAATAACATGTGGTAAGCATAAAATCTCCCGACGGTACCTCCACCATAAGCTCACACTGCCTTTCCTCAAAAGAAAGCACCATAACATCAAGAAAATCTTTGGAAATAAAAGAGTGAGATGCACCCGGATCAATCAATGTTCTTGCTGAAAATTCAAAAAGTGGTATAATACCTTCAATCAGATTTGATGCTTCCGCTTGGGCCCTTGTGATCCCCATTACTCGTCCTCATCCTCCACCCCTTTGATAAGGTGCGCCTCTCCCATGCCCTGTTGAGGGTTGTTGTTGTTGCTGTTGTGGTGCTCCTCTACCATAATTATCTCTCCTTGGGTATGGACAATTTCTCTCCATATGCCCCGGCTGATCACAATTGTAACACCGAAATTCCCTGGGCTGCCTTGCCGTGCTTTGTTGGGACTCCTCCGTCTATGGCTTATAACCACGCCCTTGCTGAAATCCTTGCTGTGTGCCACCTCCTCGGCCTCTAAATATCTTTTTCAACTCTTTGCCCCATTTGCCAAAGCCCGAAGAAGACGATCCTCCTGAAGGTGCCTTTCCCTTGCTAGCACCCGCGGACTGTTGTGGAAGTCGGAAACTACCACCACTTGATCCCGATCCACTAGACTTCTTGGCTTGTATGCTTCTTTCAAGCATTGCTGCCCTTTGGGCTACCTCTTCCACTGTACCACACATTAAGGGAATAACCGCATCTTGCAACTCCGGCCTTAATCCATGAATGAAGTACTCAATCATCATTGCATTGTTGGTTACTACATACCGGGCATACCTACTCAAGGCCATGAACATCATTTGGTATTCCAACACCGACAAGTTCCCATGCTGAAGTGTTCTAAATTGTTCCCTTTTTGTTTGCTGAACTTGTACCAGAAAGAAAGTGTTATTGAATACCTCATGAAACTCGGGTCAAGTAATTGTTTCTTCAGCTCTACCGGTGAACACGGTCTGCATCTTAAGTCTCCACCATTCTTGTGCAAAACCCCTCAATTGATAAGTTGCCAAGATAACTCTATCCTCCTAGGGACACCTCATTGTGACAAACACCCTTTCAATCTCATGAATCCAATGCTCAGCTATATCCGGATTTGGACCTCCCGAATATGTTGATGGTTGCAAACACAAAAACCTCTCCACCATAATCGTGGACTCCTCCACATTTTCTGGCCTCAGTGGTACCACTGGAGGTAGAGGTGTTGTAGAGGGTGCCTCTACTCCGTAAGGTGGTACTAATGGTGCTGGCATTATCTCCTCTGTCACCGGTGGTGCTACTCTGGAAGACTGACGGTAATTGTTGATCCAAGCTTGTCCGGATGTGAGTGATACTCTCCCACATTCTCTCTATCATTGGTGAGTAGACTCCTCAGAGTCATCGCCTCCTCCTCCCCAATCTCTCCTATCTGCCATTATAAACCTGCACATACACATTCCATCCACACAACACACAAGTATATCATTACCAAAAACGAGGCCAACTACCAGCAGAGGACCATAATAAGGAACAACTATGTACATTTCCCATTCTTTCATATTTACACGGACCTTGCTCTGATACCAACTATAACGTACCATGCCATTCAATCATGTTAACCCAATAACGAGCCTAACACGACTCCGTCTCCCACGATCAGGCCGAAGCCTCCCAAGGGATATCAACCACATATGTCCGTGAAAATATAAAAGAAACACACTAAACACATATAAGATATATTGCTCACACAAGTTCATATGAATGTACATACTAAGTTCCATACATAGTCATTATACAAAATACAATAGCCTGGGACAAACCCCCAAGGCTCCACAAGTAAGAACTTTACTCTGCTGGTGGTGAGGGCCCAACTCCACTACGGCGTTGACCAGTACTAGAGGAGGGACGTGAACCCTCCTGCTCTCCATCACCTGGAAGAAAAAGGGGTGAGCCTCACAAGTCACTCGCTCAGTAGGGCAACACCTCCAAAGCTGAGAAACACAATTTATATCAAAGTTGTAAATCATGTGACAGTTGTAATCATCTAAGCATGATACTACAGTGTGGATAAATAAACGGCAACACACGTACAAGTGTACAAGCTAAAGAAAAGGGTACGTCAACACGAGTCACGAGAACTGTTTACGACACCAGCCACAAACTCAACAAACAACACAAGTACACCTCTCAGCCTCGCAGCCACGGACGAAGGGTCCAGCTGCCGCTCCACCTCAACAAAAACAAGAATCGTGGAGACTAACCACACCACGCCTGCTAGAAACACTGCTGCAGGACCAAGCCTGACACCTTTAGGGGCTCCGGCCGAGAACCCTAAAGTAAGGCACTAGAACAGGGCTAGCTGAGGACTAGTACGTCTACCGATGTCCATCCCTCAACCAAGAGCGCGCTACAAACGCCACACACCCCAAACACAAGCCATTGTCCCCTGTCGTCTTTCCCTTAGCCGGACGTACTACTCAAACATAGGAGTGAGGGTGTCAAGAAAGATGACACAAACCTTGACGGTACTCTCATACTGGGACAAGCCCTAAGCACCCGGTGCTAGGGTAACCGACTAGAGAGGTAACTATGGAAGGCGTGATACCCACTTGCTATGCACATAAATCCATGTAAAATACCTCGATATTAATCACAACGTGGGTTATCATAACCCATACAGACCCTACATTGCCTTGGTAACACAGCCCAAGCAATGTGGGACAGAAAACGGACAAACAGGCCACAGTACACCAGAGCTCGGGTGGCCACTTTTTAAACACGTCCACTATAGACGCCGGCATTCCTCATCAAAGACGCGTCGGCTATATAGGATGCTACTCAACTATGAATCACATCGGGTGTAAGCAACGCGTTCTCAAGAATGCATCCACTGTACTGGATGCCGTTCAGAGCTCAGGAACACACCCTAAACTTATTCCGGAAAAACACCCCATATGATCATACAAGCATGCAGCATAGGGAAATAACAGCTTAAAAGAAACCCTAAACATGCTTTCTAACATGCTCAACCCATCACCCATCATGTGCAACCCATTTTCCCACAATCACACACACCCATCCTCTAATCACACAATTCACATACACAAGAAACAGGGTAGAAGTCCCCTACCTATGAAGGAGACACAATTCCGACGCCACCAAAGGATTCCTCGCGCTCCGACGCTCGTCCTCGCGCCGGAATTACGCCGAACGGACTCCGGAATCACCAAAATCACCCAAGTTCTCCTTCAAAGCCGCAGCAGCATCTCCCCAGGCTGAGCAGTGCAATTGCACTGTTCGGCCAGGGGAAGATACACTTAACACAACATAATAAAATCGCGTCGTATATACCCGACGCGTTCAGAAACGCGTCCAATGTTGCCGACGTGACTAAAACCTGCGACGTCCTGCATGCGCCACGCGGCGCGCATGCAGCGACAGCCATGTACAGCGGTGCTAAATTGCGTCCCATATAGCGACCGCGATTAGGATCCTAATCACGTCGGGAATACTAGACGCGATAACCCCATGAGAATCACGTCGTCTGTATGCGACGCGATCTCAAAGAGCCCGACAGAGCCCAATCTGGGCTGGGATGCCCAGCTCTCTTGCCTACCTCCTGACCCATAAAACCTATAAAAACACCTATAGACCTCCATGGTCCAACAATGGCCACACACTGGCCTCCAAACCTGGTAAACCTCGATCCGAACCTACCGATTATTACACCTTGGCACTCCCTTAACCCAGTAAAAGTCCCATTGGCCTCCTCCCATGGGTCCGTACTTTCTACAAGGATTTCCACTTGTGCAAGTGTGTTTTCTCACACTTGAGCATCCTATGCTCCCTAGCTCCACCCCCATTGCCTTTATATGAAGCTCCTTGGCCTTCTTAGGAGGGGGGGAGATGTTAGACGAGCCCAAGCCTTAGTGTCTTGTGAGAAGAGAGAGAAAGAGCCCCTTTGTGCCTTGAGAGATTTCACACTTACTTTCTTTCTATCTCTCACCATTTGGAGCATCTAGGAGGCTTCACCACGAGCTGGAGGAGCCCACCAAACAGCCACAAGAGTCTTCAACGAGGATCATCTCCCTCTTCTTCTCTCTCCCTTTCTTTGTCCTTTAGTTTTGCATGGTAGTGGCTCCTTACACACACACACACCGAGCACGTAGTGCACACTCCTACATGTAGGATCGAATTAAGAGTATGAACAGATCTAGAAGGGGGGGTTGAATAGATCTATCACTAATTAATGCGGAAGCTTAAGCAATTTAAAAATTACTTCAAATTATATATCCATTCAATCCAACTGATCTGATGTGTGAATGTGTGATTGCGTGTATATGATGTGTGAAGCACTTCGACAGTAGAGTGAGAGAGAAATCCTATGCAAGCATCTAGCACAGAAAATAGATCAAACCACTGCACAAGGATTTTTAGGTTGTTCGAAAATCACACCAGTGATTCCTACATCCACCCCTCACACAGTGAGGCTTCACTACTCAAACACGAGTACAACACACATCGGAGCACGACGACTGCAAAACACCTTAAGCACAATGGCTCAACACACAACTGGAGCGCGACGTCTCCAAATTGAGCACAACGGCTTAAACCACACAACCGTGAGTTCGACGACCCACAAACTGAGCACGACAACTCAAACACAACTGGAGCACGATGACTCCAAACTGAGCACGATGGCTCAAACCACAACTGGAGCACGACGACTCCAAACTGAGCATGACGGCTCAAAACACAAGCTAGATCAAAACCACACGAGATCAGATCCTCTAGCAATGATCTGATTCATAGACTCAAATAATACAGAAATCTGCACAGAACTTCATGTACAGATCTCACCAATGAAAATGAGATGAACACTCCAAGAAATAAGTGAAATAGATATGGGTAGGATGCTCCTTAGTGAAGAAGTCTTACAAAAGCTTGAATTGAAGAGCCTTGAAGGAATTCGATGGAGATCCTCTTCAATTCATGATGCTCTGCTTTAGTGGCATCTGAATTGCCAGTACTTCTTCTTGTTCTTCTGTTCCTCAGCTCGATCTACTCCCTTTCTCAGCACATCACAACTTGGCCTTGATCACCACATCCCTTTGGATGTAATTTCTGGAAGGCTAGAGGCTCTTTCTTTTCTGTTCTCTTCTCTTCCCTCTTCAGATGAGATGGAGGCTTTTTATAGCCACTGCGCAGTCCATATACGTGAAGGAGATGTGCATAGAAACCTAGACTTCACACTGGGCTGCCACGTGTCCAAAAAGTCCTTTACCATATTGCCACTTGGATGAAATGGCATTTTGGTAATTATGGAATCTCCCATAAAGATCTCAGAATGAAATCACAGCCATCGGATTTTATCCTATGCACGATTCTGGGTTTGCATAGAAATGTGAGTCGACCTCATTTTTCAAGAGAGTCGACCTACTGACTAATCATCAATTCAGGGCTTACTTTCAGAACACTAGTATCGACCTGACAGACACTTAGTGTCGACCTGATCAATAGGAAGAGTCGACCTGATCAACAAGTAGAGTAGACCTCCTCTGAATTCTTCCAAAAATTGGTTCACTGGATGAATGCTAGTGTCGACCTCATCTCCAAATAGAGTCGACACCACAGACATTTGCTCTTCAGAACTTGCTGGACAGCCTTTAAGAGTCGACCTGTCTGTCAATTGGAGTCAACCTGTCTGTGACCTTTTCTTCAGGAGTTTGCTGGATAGACCTTGAGAGTCGACCTGTTTGTCAACTAGAGTCGACCTGTCTGTCAACTAGAGTCGACCTACTTTCACAAGAACTTTGTAAACTTGTATGAATGAAGAGTAGACCATCAAAAAATGTCATTAACAGTAAAATATGAGATATAAAATATCATGAAAATGTTGTTTGAGCATTATTGTAATATATTCAATATGTACAATATGTTTAATATGTCATCATCAAAATCAAAGTATGAGTGTTGTTTATTGGTCATCATTAAAAAAATCATCATTAAGAAATTCCAAAACACACTCAACACAACATTCTCCCCCTTTTTGATGATGACAAAACAACTACTCAAACTTGGGTCTCTTCATACTCCCCCTGACTGCAGTTTCTCCCTCAACCTGCACTTTCATCAATTTCTCATACCAATGTACCAATTTCTCCATATTTCTCCCCCAATGCAATTCATACTGAAGGCATTGTATACCAATTTTATTTTTCTCCCCCATTTTGACAACATCAAAAAGATAGTCATGAAAACTAAGAAGGCAGGAGTTCATGAACTGAAGTTTGGAAAAAGGAATTTTCAAAAATGATCAAAATAAGTGAGACGAAGTGATATTGACAAATGAGAGAGATTATTATTTTTTTTTTATTGTTCATGAAAGTTTAATCACAAGGACACACTCAACACAAAGTATATCAAAATATAATGGTCTAAATGTAGTTAAAATAATGATACAAATGTGAATGAAGGTGACCTATGTGAGTGAACAGAAGTATTCAACAAGGAAGTTAGAAGCTTTAAATGTAACACAATGTAGAATAGCAGGTCTAAACTCAGTATACATGAACTTTAGTAAGGTCTTAAGCTTTTCTATCCTGTCCTTTTGAATTTCCTTTCAATTTTTAGCTGGGAAAGAATACAAGAATAAATTTGTTAAATCTCACTTTTCAGTGCAAAAGATCACATTTATCAGATGCAAGACCTCCTAATTACTCAGTGGTTTAACTTTCATTATCTTATACAGAATTGAAATTTTTGTTTTCCACTTTTTGACACGAAACAAATCACTTTTTAGGTGAAATGGCCCGGTTACTCAGTGGTTCAGGAATTTGCATTGCTCTATTTTTATCTTTCCAGATTGTTATTCATTTTCTTTTAATGTTCTGCAGGATTTTGTTTGCTTTGACCAGCAAAGTCATGGATATGAATGTAGAGAAGTTATTCTTAACATGTGGTAAAAGTAAAGCTTAAACTTGCATATGTTAAATAGTAATGCCATTCATGTGCCTATAAGTGTTTCGCAAATCATTTTAAAGACATTCAGTTTAAGATAGCACAACTTTGATATGAAAATGAATCTTTGAGAGTAAACTAAATGCAGAATTAGTTTGTTTTAAATGTATTAAGTCTCTCATATGAAAATAGTACTGAGACTCAAAAATTTTGATAATTTGAGGCTCAAGATTGGCAACTAGTGTCAAGAATTCTGATACCAGATAAGAGAAAATTTGACAAAGAGCACAATTTCTGATATCAAATGACTCTCCTTATCATGAATCTCCCCCTTTCAAGGTGAACATGAAAATTATGAAGAAGGAAGAAGACAGTGAAGTGAGAGTAGAATCAACAAGAATATTTTATTGAATGACAAAGCTCCCCCTCAACAATTGCATAAAGAGGCTCTTGATACTTGGCAGAGACATATACTCACGCATAGTGAAAGTGTCCAAACAAGCCTGACTTGCCTTTCTTCAAATCACTATTTGATATACCAAGAAAGCCAATGCAATGTGAGAAGTGAGAATTTATTTGCAAGAGCAAGAAAGCTTTTATTTGCTAGAACACAGAAATTTTATTTGCAGACAAAAATGGAAGATATCAAAGATGTGGAAGTTTGCACAAACCAAGTTCTCTCCTCAAAGATGAAAATCTATTTTCTGGAAGAGGCTTAGTGAAGATATCTGCAATTTATTTTTCTATTTCAATGAAGTGAAGCTCAAAAGATTTCTTAGCTACCTCATCTCTTAGAAAATGGTGCCTTATTTCAATGTGTTTTGTTTGTGAATGCTGAATTGGGTTTTTAGACAAATTGATTGCACTAGTGTTATCACACAAAATAGGAATACATTTCAATTTGTGATTATAGTTTAGGAGTTGATGTTTCACCAAAAGAACTTGAGTGCCACAACAACCAGCCGCAACATATTTAGCCTCTGTAGTGGATAGAGCTACTGAATGTTACTTTTTAGAAGCCCAGGAAATTAAGCATCCACCTAGATATAAACACAAACCACTAGTACTTTTTCTATCAAGCTTACAACCAGCATAATCAGCATCACAATAAGCAATTAAGTCTAATTTGCAGCTAGTAGGATACCATATTCCAAGTTCACATGTTCCAACAAGATATTTAAAGATTCTTTTGACAGCTAACATGTGACTTTCCTTATGATTGACTTGAAACCTAGGACACATGCACACACAATTGAATGTAAGGTCTAAAGGTTGTGAGATAAAGAAGAGAGTCAATCGTACCTCTGTTGGTTTTTGGATCTACTGACTTACCTATAGACGCGAGATTTGGCCCATCTCCCGCAAGGCTCTTTTGGCCCATTAAGCCTCGTTTGACCATTTGTTGACTTGCCTCTGATACCATGTAGACGGCAGCATCGATGGCCGCCGACTACTGGTTGGCGGCAAGCACCATTGACGTTGACCCATCTAGACGTCCACATCCTTGGACGTCTGCATGAGATTGGCAGCATGATCGCTGGACGTCAATATGGTTTACCTGGTCTGCGCAACAACCCCAAGAATATAGCCCACTAGCGCCTTTCTCTCGCCCATGCACTGCATGGGACCGTTCCCAACAGGCATATGGGCCACCTTGGCACTCCCTTGACCCAGTAAAAATCCCATGTGGCCTCTCCCCATTGGTTGGAGCCTTTAGACTTGGATTGCCATGTGTACAAGTGTGTTTCTTCACACTTGAGCATCCAAGGAAGCTGAGCTCGAGCCCACTGTCTATATAACTCCCCCTTGAGCCCTCTAAGCAAAAGGGAGAGAGGCTGGACGTCCACATGCTGCCCCTTTGAAGAAGGAGAGAGAAAGTTGCACCCAAGCTACATCAAGTCTTCTTCCTCTTCTTCTCACGAGTTGGGACGTCCGGGAGGGCTGCTTTGGAGCTGGAGGAGCCCTACAAGGAGCTACATCGCCTGCAAACGAGGATCTTCACCTCCTTCCCTCTCTCTTCTCTTACTGTCTCTTTAGTTCATTTGCATGTTGCACACACTTTCCCACTCACCCTAGGCACGTAGGTCCTCTCCCTACACACCTAGAAAGGGGTTTTCCCATCAAAAACGGAGGGAAGGGTGGTCATAGCATTGGCCACCCCTTCTCAAGTCCGCAACGGGTATGGGACTCACCTTTTGGGCTGTCTTCTCACGTTTTGAACATTTGCTACTCTTCATTAGTCTTATAGAGTTTCTTTTTTGTGGTAGGAACAACACGCAGAAGGCCGCGGAGCTCTTCTCCTTTGGCCGGCCGAAGGAGGAGAAGTTGAGGCACTGTCTCCATCCGCTGCGCGAGGCGACCATTCTGACGCGACCACATCACTCCTTGGGCACAGGTAAGGCCCTGGCGATCACATACTCCCATCCATTTTGCTTGTTTTCCTCGTTCTCCTTCTAGTCAACTCAGTCAACCGGAGGGCCAATGAGGTCAATCGGTGACCTCTTCATCGCCAACGAGAGTCCGGCGGCGTTCGCGAGCACCCGGGAGGTCCGGAGATCGGCCGGGGACGGCCCGAAAATGAGACGTCCACAGCTCTCTTCTGGCGATCATGGTGGGACAGCTGCTGCCACTGTGGTCTCACTGCAACCAGGTAGACGGCAAGCGATCTTGCCGTTTACTCAGGTAAATGTCCACCTTTCCTGCTGTTTACTTTCTGTTAGCATCCATCTCTGTTGTCGTTTATTGTAGTTTAGCGTCAGTCGATATTGCCGTCTACAGTTTCTGATGAACTGTGCGTCCACCACCTTGACGTTGATTTTCACAGAAGCATGCTTTTTCACTATTTTTTTATTGTTTTGTTGTGATTTTCTTTTCTGTTTGCTTACTGTCTGTTACTGACGGTCCTCAGTCACTGGGGGGTCACTTTTCTCACCTCTTCTAGCCTCCCCTCACATTCTAGGATCACCCTTCTTCAGATTACAACCTTTTACTCGGGGATTCCCTCTCGGGTAAATCGGGTTGATTCCGAAGAAAACTCTGTAAGTCCCTACACTCCGTGGATTCCCTCACAGTACGGGGTAGGAGGACCTTTTACCCTCCCTCTTAGCTTGCCTATTTACTCGGGTTTGAGTTAGAACTGAGTGAACGGCCTTTAAGTCAAGTCAAGTTAAACACACAACTTCGATCTTTAAAAAGTTTGGGGACGTTGTTTGATAACATTGTTTTGTAGAAATCTACATTTCTCACTTAAAACAGTGTAATCACTTCAACTTAAACCTTTCTAAAATCCGTAGGTTGTGTGCTAATGGACACTTGGTTGAACTCATTGAACATGGCTGATAATCCAACGTTTGAATATGAAGAAAACGTTCATGAGTTTGTCGAGATGGTTGACACTAACAACCACCCCGAAGAGTCCGTCCATTCTTCTTCCTCCTCTCTCAGGCTGACTTTGAAGGGAGTGTGAGCCTGAGAGTTAACCCCACTTATGCTCAGGACACCCAAGAGGATCCTGAATCTCAAAACTCCTTTCTCGTTACTCGCCCGAGGACATCATCTCAATGCTCTCAAAGCATACTGTCCAGGCGGCAGCCTCTCCGTCCTCTCCATCCCCTTCCCCCTTCCAAGCTTCCTCATCTAGGCCCGTTCCTAGACCTCCAACCCTTTCACGGGCTCATGTCCCCTTCTCCACCCCAATTCCCTCCACTCCTCTACCTACTCCTGTCCCAACTCCTTCCTTCTCCTATCCACCCTATGCTCAGCCTACACCCCCCATTCAATCCGAATTTGTTCCCCGTTCGGAGGTGGAGGGACTCGTGAGGAAGCTTCTCGCTGAATCACTGTCCCTTTCAAAACCTCATTCCCTCCAAAATTACTGCAAGCTCCCTAATGCCTACTTTCCTCCGGGCTTCAAGGCCCCTAAGTACCGCAAGTACGACGGGACCTCTAATCCCCAGTTTCATCTTGCTGGATTCACTATGGATTCCCACCGATGGATGTACGATCGGGTTCTTTTAGTTCACCTCTTCCAACAATCGTTAGAAGGGGAAGCTTTGAGGTGGTTCACCTCCTTACCCTCATCGGATCTTGTTAATTTTGACATAGTCTCCGAGCGATTCATCTCCCACTTTTCATACATGGCCACCAAGTCCCTACACTTCCTGACTTGGTGGCAGAAAGGATGAAGTCGGACGAAGACTTTGTCACGTTCGCTAATCGGTGGAGATCCATGGCGTCCAGGGCAGACATACCCATTCCGGAGTCCCAAGCCATCACCATGTTGGTTACCAACACCACCCCCCACTCTCCGTGATGTTGAGTGAGTTCCCCTCATTCCACATCTTTACAACCGAGCCAGGTGGTTCAGAGCCAAATTAAGGACTCCTCTCTGCCACATTTCTTCGAAGGGAAGCCCAAGGGATGTAAGGCTCCCGCGGCACCTACCACCGAGGGGGTGACCGTCAATGAGTCCGTCAATGCTTGCAGTCAGCCGTTGAGGCCTCCGAACAACCCTCCAATTCTTCATCCACTCCTTCAACCCTCCCATTCCCATCTCACCCCTCTAAGCCTTACTTGCAGTTCCCCCTCCTTCTAGATACACCCGACCTGGCCCTAAAAGGGCGCATTATCCTCCTCCCCTGAAGACTCTCGAGGACTATTCTTTGTTGGGGTGAGTGTAATTTCATATCATTTCCCCTCCTATTTGATGATGACAAATGTGATTTGAATGCAAATTAATTGAACATGATAAACACATTTCACCTGAATTACATTTCAAAAGCATGTTTCAAAACACACTTATCATTTGTACTCATAATAAAACATCTTACTAATGATATATGTGTTTAATTTTCAGGTACAAATATCTTCTGCAATGATGGTGTCGACACACCCTTCAATGGTGTCGACACAACACCTCAGTCTCAAAGGCAAAAAGCTGAAGAAATGCTGAGACTGTGTCGACACAAGTCAAAAAGTAGGTCGACACGAGTTGCAGATTCCAGGAATTAGTCTACCCAGGTCGACACAGGATCAGGGCAGGTCGACACTGGACCTCGTTCCCAGAACAGCCTGTTTGCAGGATTGGGACAGCAGGTCAGACACTGGATCTTGTTCCCAGAACAGCCTGTTCTCAGATTTGGGACAGTGTGTCGACACCACCACCAAGGCAGGCCGACACACTACGGAAATATTCAACTTAAGATGGATGATTGCCACGTGTCAGCCTAGGGCGATGGTGTATCAACCTAGGATCGTGTGCCCTTATACCTAAAGGGTATCTTTGGAATCTTTTGGGTATAAAAGGCCCCCAATTGGCCACCATCACATCAAGAGACCCAACGATTCTTGGAGCCTCCAGAAAAGTTCCCTTTGGCGGCGAGAAGAGTTTATCTCCCTCCTCTGCTCTCCTGGTGTCTTCTGAAGACCAATTCTCATCAATTCGATATGAGAATTGGAGTGTGATTGTTGAAGAAGCATCTGAAGCGCCTCAAGGAAGCAGATCAAGTAGAAGCATCTGTTGGAGAAGACTTCAAGGAAGATCCCCAAGTTCAATTGTGCAGAGCATCGTTGGGACTTCAAGGATTCAAACCTCTTCCCAATCTGAGCTTCTACAAGGGAGTACACTGAAGAACAAAGTCTTTTCATATAATCCTCTTTATACTTTTGTTCTTCTGAGACATTTTGAGATTGTGCAAGTGCTTCTGCATATTTCTCATGAATGTTCTCATGTGTGACATGATCTGCTGCTAGAAGATCTATGTCTTGTGTTGGTGTCTAGCATAGTTGTTTGTGAGCCACTGTGCTCAGTTTGAGTCGTCGAGCTCAAGTGTTTGTTGAGCAGTCTTGCTCAGGGATCTAGAGTAGTCTTACTCTAGAGGTGTGTGAGTTGTAAGCTCAGGTGTTAGAGTTGTCTGGCTCCAGTGGGTGTGTTACCCAAGTTGTTTAGTGAATCCTCACTGGGTGTGAGGGGTGGATGTAGGAATCACATGGGTGATTTCCGAACCACCTAAAAATCTCTGTGCACTTGTCTATGTTTGGTTTGATTCCATTATCCGTTAGATGCTTGCATAGGATCGTTTAAGATTCAATTAATCAACTGGTTTCACATCTATTTTATCAACTCACTTAACATCTCATCAGATCTGTGTTTTTCACTGTTAAAATTGCCTCTGATTCTCAAAGTATTTTAAATTGCTTAAGCTTCCGCATAGAGTGGCATAGATCTATTCATCCCCCCCTTCTAGATCTTATCCACACCTTTTCCTCGATCCTTCAATTGGTATCAGAGCGGGTTTATACTTGATCTGATTTGATTTGAGCAGTTTTTAAGTATTGTGTGTCTGATTGCTTGATTGTTTGCTTGTTTGCTAAGTATTCTTTCTGTGCTTTCCTTTTAAGTCAATGGATTCCAAAGGTTTCATAGCTGAGGGGCATTCCATAAATAGGCCACCATTCTTTAATGGAACGGACTATTCATACTGGAAAAATAGAATGCAAGTCTTTCTAAGAGCCCAGAACTATGAAATTGAAAGTGGTTGAGGTTGGTCCCTATGAAAACCAGGGAGAGGAAGAAACCTGGACTAGGGAACAAATAAGAAAAGCCACATTGAATTATAGTGCCATGAACATGATTCAATGTGCTGTTCATCCCAAAGAGTATTCGAGAATCTCAATGTGCAAATCTGCCAAAGAGATGTGGGATAAGCTCGAATTACTTTATGAGGGAACATCACAAGTGAAGGAAACTAAGGCAAATATTCTTGTTTCAGAATATGAATTGTTTATGATGAAGTCTAATGAAACAATTTCTGAAATATTTGCCAGGTTCAGACTTGGTAAGGAAAATCTTACGTTCACTCTCTTCTATTTGGCACACAAAGGCCACTGTCATTGAAGATTCTAAAGATTTATCCAAAATTTCTTTGGATGAATTGATAGGATCCTTAATGACATATGAAGTCAATTTGAAAAGAAATGAAGAACACATAATTAAGACCAAGCCAATGGTACTTAAGGCCTCTTCAAGTAACAAAGACAAAAGTCAAGAAAAGACAAGTTCTGAGGAGTCTGAGTCAAATGAGGATGAAATTGCCCTCATGACCAGGCAATTCAGAAAATTCTTGAAATATAGAAAAGGAAAAATGTCTGGGAAAAAGAAGTTTTCCTCAGGTAAAAGAAACACTTCCTCTTCTAATTTCAACAAGAATAAAAAATCTGACGAAACTGTCATTTGTTACAGGTGTAATAAGCCAGGACACATGAAGGGAGAGTGTCCTGAGAACAAGAAAGAAAAGCACAAGAAGTTCAAGAAGCCAAAGGCCATGGTAGCCACTTGGTCTGATGAAGATTCAAGTGAAGAAGAAGAAGACAAAAAATCCTCAAGCTCTGAGAGTGAGGAAATCTGCTTCATGGCCAACAATTCTGGAGAAAAGGTAAACACCTCTTTTGAAGATTTCACTGTTGAAGATTGGCAGGATGTTTATTCTGAATTAGTTGAAAAATATTCTGAAATGAGAAAAGAAAATAAATATCTCAAAAAGAAAATTGAAAACCTTTATCATAACCAATCTTCAAACAACAGAATTTGTGAGCTAGAAAATGAGATAACAGAATTAAATGAAGAAAAAGAAAATCTCATGAATCTAATTGATGATCTAAACTTGCCTCTCAAAAGGCCACCCAAGAATTCAAAGACTTATCTGAAAAGCTGGAAATGGAAAAACAAGAAAAACAACAAAGATTGAAGAAATTAAAACTCTTCAAAACCAGCTAAAAGAAAGGGATGAAGTTATCCAAACCTTCACAAAAGGTAAAGATAACTTGGAGGCATTGCTAGGAACAAATATGACAACAACCTCTCATGGATTAGGATTCAACAAACAAAAACCAAAGAAAGACAAATCTGGTGAGAAAAAGGGCAAAGCACCATTAATTAAATTTGTCAAAGGTCCTAATCTTGAGAACAGAAATCAAGCAAACATCAGACAAAACATCAAACAAAACACAAAACAAATCAAAAACTCAAAAACAAAAGAAGACAACCAGGTCGACACAGTCTCCTGACAGGTCGATACCAGTCATGGAGAGGCCGACCTGCTCAACATCAAAAGCTACAAACAACTCAATCAAAAATTCAAATAAAAATTTGAAAAACAAGAAAAAGTCAAAGGAAATCAGTTATAAAGAACCTTGGACCTCCAAGACAGCATTTCAAGATGATTGGACAATCCTTGGAGCCAATGGTATGACAACCCCTGTTGGTATCATCCTCAATTCTTTAATCCAAACCTTTGGATGTACCAACAAAATCCATGGATTCCACCTCCTCATCTGAATTCCTATGCTCAAATGAAAAACTCCCCTCCCACTAAAAACAAAAATATTGGTGCTTTCATTCCTAAGGAAAAGAACAAACAGAAAAAGACTGAAAACACCAATGAAACAAAACAAAAATAAAAAACAAGTCAAATTTGGGTGAGAAAAGATTTACTAACAATGTTCAAACATTCTGATGGTCCCAACTCTGTTTGGGTACCAAAATCTTCTCTCCACTGATCTATTTTGCAGGAAGGTCGTGCACCCAACACCAATGTGTGGTTTCTTGACAGTGGGTGTTCACGACACATGACAGGAGACAGAGCCAAATTCTCATTCCTGATTGAAAAGGAGGGAGGGTCAGTGACTTTTGGAGGTAAAAATAAAGGAAAGATCATAGGATCTGGTAAGGTTGGTCAAACTCCTCAAACTCTGTAGATAATGTTTTACTAGTTGATGGTCTTGATTATAATTTGCTCAGTATCAGCCAACTATGTGACAAAGGTCACAAAGTTGTGTTTGAATCTGATTTCTGTAAGATAATTGACTCATCAACTGATAAAATCAAATTTTTTGGAAAAAGAAAACAATGTCTACATGATCAACCTAAATAAAACTTTTCTGAAAATCTTTGCTTTGTTGCAAATAAAGATGAAATTGCATGGACTTGGCACAAAAGACTTGGCCATGCAAGTTTCAGAACAATGAATAAGTTGTTAAGATTGAATTTGGTTAAGGGTCTTCCTGAATCCTTCTCTAAAGTTGAAAATCAAGTTTGTGGGATTTGTGCTAAAGGAAAACAAACAAGAAAATCTTTTAAAAACTTCAATGAGGTACTCACATCTAAGCCACTAGAATTACTTCACATGGACCTTTTTGGCCCTACAAGAATTCTAAGTCTAAGTGGCAAAAGATATGGGTTTGTAATCATTGATGATTTTACTAGATTTACTTGGGTTATTTTTTTGTCCCACAAAAGTGATACTTGTCTTGAATTCAGGAACTTCTGTACCACTGTCTTAACAACTTATCCATATAAAATCAAAAATATTTTGACTGATCATGGGGGTGAATTTGAGAACACATCCTTTTCTGATTTATGTGCTGAATTTCAAATATTCCACAAGTTTTCTTCACCAAGAACTCCAGAACAAAATGGAGTTGTGGAAAGAAAGAATAGAACTCTTGTGGAAATGGCTAGATCCATGCTCTTAGGAAGTAATTTGCCCAAATCTTTTGGGCTGAAGCTGTAAACACAGCAAATCACATTCTAAATAGAGCATTGATCAGACCAAAAATCAGAAAACCCCCTATGAATTATTGAAAAACAAAAAGCCAACTGTATCTTATTTTAAAACTTTTGGGTGCAAATGCTTTGTACACAACAATAACAAAGAAAACCTTGACAAATTTGATGCTAAAAGCCAGGAAGCTATCTTCCTTGGCTATTCTGAGGTGTCAAGGGCTTTCAAAGTGTACATTCTTAAATCTAAAACTGTTGAAGAATCTCCACATGTTATCTTTGATGAAAATTCCTTTTCAACTGATAATTCTAAATCTTGCAGGGAAAGACAAGACACTGAAGAGGATGAATTTGTTGTGGACTCTTCACTAACAACGTTGAGGAGTTTGAAAACATTGAAGAGAACCTGAACACCCCATCTTCAAGTGGTTCAGGTAATATTGTCCCAGAAGTGGGTACTTCTCAACAGGTAATTTCTGAACATAGATTTCTGAAAGATCACCCATTAGACAATGTGGTTGGCAATGTAAATGATAGAGTTAGGACTAGATCTTCATTCCTGCATGATATTGAAGAAGACCCACTAGCTCTAATTTCCCAAATTGAACCAAAGTCAATTGATGAAGCCTTGTCAAGTTCAGATTGGATTAATGTCATGCATGATGAACTTCATCAATTTGAAAGAAATCAAGTATGGGAATTAGTACCTAGACCTAGTGACCAAACAGTCATTGGCACTAGATGGGTTTTCAGAAATAAGTTGAATGAAAATGGTCAAGTCATTAGAAATAAAGCTAGGCTAGTTGCAAAGGGGTACAATCAAGAATTTGGAATTGATTTTGAAGAATCATATGCCCCTGTAGCTAGACTAGAAGCAGTTAGAATTTTCCTTGCTTTTGCATCCTCCATGAATTTCAAAGTTTATCAAATGGATGTCAAAAGTGCTTTTTTAAATGGATAATTAAGGAAAATGTTTTTGTTGAACAACCTCCTGGTTTGAAAATGAAAAACATCCTAACCATGTTTTCAAGCTTAATAAGGCTCTCTATGGTCTTAAGCAAGCTCCAAGAGCTTGGTATGACCGTTTGAGTACCTTTTTACTTGAAAAAGGATATTCTAGAGGAAATGTTGATCAGACTTTGTTCACAAAAACAGTCAAAAATCAAATAATTGTAGTCCAAATTTATGTTGATGACATAATATTTGGCTCAACCAATAAAGGCCTATGCACTGAATTTTCAACTCAAATGAAGAATGAATTTGAAATGAGTTTAATGGGAGATTTAACATTTTCTTGGGACTGCAGGTTAACCAAACATCTGAAGGGATCTTCATCAGTCAAGCCAAGTATGTCAAGGAACTTCTCAAAAGGTTTGACTTTCAGAACCTCAAGCATTCAAGCACACCTATTGCTATAAATGCTAAGCTAGAAGAAGACTCAAATGGTAAGTCAGTAGACCCAAAGACCTACAGAGGTATGATTGGCTCTCTACTCTATCTTACAACTTCTAGACCAGATATTCAGTTTAGTGTGTGTTTGTGTGCTAGATTTCAGTCTAATCCTAAGGAAAGTCACATGTTAGCTGTTAAAAGAATTTTCAAATATCTTGTTGGAACATGTGATTTAGGAATTTGGTATCCTGCTAATTGCAAGCTAGATTTGATTGCCTATTGTGATGCTGACTATGCTGGGTGTAAATTAGATAGAAAAAGCACAAGTGGCTTGTGTTTATTCCTAGGTGGGTGCCTTATTTCTTGGGCTTCCAAGAAGCAACATTCAGTTGCACTGTCAACTGCAGAGGCTGAATATGTTGCAGCAGGTAGATGTGGAACTCAGATTCTCTGGGTGAAGCATCAACTTCTCGATTACAACCAAAATTTAGGTTGTGTACCCATCCTATGTGATAATACAAGTGCAATAAATCTGTCTAAAAACCCCATTCAGCATTCTAGAACCAAGCATATTGAGATTAGGCATCACTTCTTGAGAGATGAGGTTGCAAAGAAGTCCTTTGAACTCCATTTCATTGAAACTGAAAAACAAGTTGCTGACATCTTCACCAAACCCCTTCCTGAAAACAGATTTTCATCTTTGAGGAGAGAACTTGGTCTTTGTAAATATCCACATACATGATCTCTCTTTAGGTTTGGGTTGAGTGTTATGCACTGTCTAAGGGGGAGTTCTTTTCATATCATAACCCTTTGCTTCCTTCAGTCACACTGTCCATATCTCTCTCAATTCCACTTCCTTTTCCTTTGGACAATAAAGTCTTCAACTCTCATTGTGTTGAACTTCTTGGTATATCAAATGGTGATTTGAAGAAGGACAAGTTATGCTTGTCTGGACACTTTCACTATGCGAGAGTATATGTCTCCGCCAAGTACCAAGAAATGAAAATGCAATTATTGAGGGAGAGCTTTTATTGTTTAAAGAGAATCTCTCTTGATTTCAAAAACTTGCATATCTTTACTTTGATAGAAAATGATTGAAATCATCATCTCAGGGGGAGCTAGAAAATTCACAAATCTTGACTTTTGCAAAATTCATAACTTTTCTTGCATTTCATCAATTTCCTGCATGATGTCATCATTCAGATATCTACAGTCTCCAAATGATCCTTTGAGTGATCTATCATATTTTTTACTAATCAACTGTCAACTATATTTTTCAACCCACAGAAATTCAGAACTCTTCCAAGATTGAAAACAACTTGTGTCTTGAAATTAAAACAACTCTTTGTTTGCAACTGATGTTGGATAAAATTGATTTCTATCTTACAAAACTCTCAAAATTTTGAAAATTCCACAGAGCAATGACATTTGTGCTGAGAAACTGCACACCTTCACAATGAATGAAGTGTCATGCATGTCATGAGGCACTAATGTTATCTCTGTTCAAAGGGGATAAAAAAATTCAAAAATAAATTCAAATATAGCAAAAATGTGCTATACTTTTTGATAATGACTGAGTAACTGGAAATATTGGCGTCTACAAAACGTATATTTTCATGTCAAAAGGTCATTATTTACCCCTTTGAGACTAGACAATGCATAAATCCTAAGTATCCAGGGACTATGGTGTGTAAAAAGCACTAGTACTTGAGTGAAAAAGATTTATATCATTTGATAGTCTATTACAAAAACAAAATATGTGTGTTAATGGAGTTTTGTTTAGAAAGAATCATTTTCATTTATCATCAAGTTGTTCCTTAAGATTATGTTTTATTTTCAGAACAAGTGCATTCAATCTAGAGGATATCTTTATTTCTTTAACATTGAGAAATATGGTAGCTAATAGTTGATTGTTAGATATATTATATCCCTCAAATCATCATTTCAGTGACTCAAATCTTTGAATGATCATATCCTATTGGAAATTGTTTAAAACTTGAATTGTGATGAATTTCTTGCAAAATATAGCAAATGAATTTTTAAGTCTCTTAAAAATCCTTGAAATGACTATTTCTCTCATTGATTATCATTCTAAAGAAGTCCAAAATTCTCAAAAGAATTCAACTTTTCTTCTAAGGCCGTGTCGACACCATCCTATCTCGTGTCGACACACACCCTAGGTCAGGTCGACACTACAGTCTTCCAGTGTCGACACTGCCCCCTTGCCAGACCTTTTTAAATCGTGGGTTCCGGATAAGCCCTTATTGTTCCTGCGGGGTATTGCACCACTGCAAACCCTTTTTAGGCATCAGGTCGACCCGACGGTCGCTTTCCTCTCATTTCCGGCAAGAAATTCCACAAATTTCTCTCTCAATCACATCCCTTTCTCAATCATCTCTCTTCTCCTTCATCAACTCTCGATTCACTCCATCCTTGCAATCATGGTGAGAAAAATGGGTCCTCGCCGTGGAGCAAGATCTCAGGCCTCATCTAGGCCACTTCCGAGAGGATGATGTTCCCCAATTTGAAAGGAGATACCAAAAGGCGCAATGACCCTGCAGAGCAACCAGGGTCCTCCTCTGCACCTCAGCCAACTGCCAAGAGAGGTAGACCCTCTTCTTCGGGCAGAGGTAGGGTTTCTAGTCCTCAGAATCCGGGCTCCTCTTCTGGAGATTCTACAGAGTCATCTTCGTCTGAGTCTTCCAAGTCTCAAGACACCACTAGTGAAGCCAAGCTCATTCTAAAGCCCAGGATAGTGGATTTATCAGATATTCAGCTAGCAAACACATTTCCAGAAATTCAGACCTACTTCTCTTTTCAGTCTTGGTTGCTATTCATTTCTGAATTTCAAACCATCTATCCAAGACTTGTTAGGGAATTCTACAAGAACTTGAAATGCACAGATGAAGGGTATCAATCAAAGGTTAAGGGAATAGTTATTGACATGCCAACAGAAAAAGCTGCCTCAATTTTCAAAGTGCCAGATGAAGGGGCAGATTATCATAACTTCGAATTTGATCTTCATGAAGCCTATACCATCATGACAGGCTTACCTGCTGATGCATCTGATCCCAAACAAACCCATGTTACCAGATTCAACACAAATTCCTTTCCCCCTGTGTTGAGGATTATCCACCACATGTTGACCACAATCATTACCCCTCAAGGTGGTGGAAGGGACAGGCTAACAGATATACAGAGGTTCATTCTTTATTGCATGGTAAAAGACATCAAAATCAACCTCCATGTAATAATGTATCAAATCATATCTGAAACAACCAGGAAAGACCTCAAGAGATCTCTTCCATATGCTGCACATCTGACCTCAGTGTTCCAGCACTTTGGTGTGCCTTTAGATAATGAGAAATTCCAGTCAATCCCTAAATCCAACATCTACAGCTTTAAGAATATTCAGAAATTCATGGGATTTAGACTGGAGGGCAATCAAGTTAGGAGAGGGCCAGTTGTGGTTGAGGCCCCTCAAGCTCAAGAGGAACAACCTCAAGATCAAGGGGACCAGCCCCAAGCTCAAGAGGTCCAGCCTCCAGCTGAAGGGGACCAGCCCCAAGGTCAAGAGGAACAGCCTCCTTTGAATGAGGAACAGCCTCAAGTTTCAACTGAAGGTGACATTCCATTTCATGCCCCACTCTCACCTCAGTTTCAACATTTCTCTCCACAACCCACTTTTCAAACATCCACATCCTCTGGTGGACCTTCTGTTCCACCAGAGTTGTTCTCCTTTTTAAATGACAAATTTGACACCTTGAACTCCTCCATTCAAACCATGTCAGAAACCTTTGAGTTGAGGATTCAGAGATTGGAGAACACTGTGTCTGCCAAGTTCATAGAGCAAAAAGCTGCCTCAGACTATGCAGCTCAAAGATTCAACAGATTAATTGGTACATTGGCAGATGCCTCATTACAGCTGAAGGAGCACCAGCAAAAGTTGGAGGCAGTTCTTCAGGGAATTTTGGCAAATTCCCAAGCTGATGTTTTCAACACCAAGCAGACATTACATGAGATCACAAGCACTAGACTGTCTTTTGCTCATTTTGTGGATGATTTGGAGAGCATGAGGAACTTCAATGCACACATTGACAACCAGATCTCTGATTTGACAAAGGAATTCAAAATCATGCAAAGGCCTGGTTGGTCAGCTGGATCATCTTCCTCTTCACAACCCATTGCAGCTGATCTAGCAAGAATTCAAGCTACCTTGATAGAAAATTCAGACAGAATGGAACATTACTTGCACACAAAACTCACAACCATTCAAGATCAAATCAAGTCCAGCTTGACTTTCATGGAGAAAAGATTGTCAGACATTGAGACAATCTTAGTTCCTCCTCCTCCTCCACCTTCTACATAATGTATTTTTTTTTTATGATGTCAAAGGGGGAGAAGAAAGAAAGAGAAAGAAATGATTGTAATCTTTTTGGAAAGATTGTAATGTTTCTCTTGAATGAAATGAAATGCTTTTTGCTTAGCTTGAATGAATTTCTCATTTGTGTCTTCAATGTGATTGAAAAATTGTTATGTGAATGTGAATGTATGAATGCTTGTCAAGTTGCTTGACCTTCTTTATGCAACTAACTTACTTCAAGTAACCTTGTACTTGTGAAGTGCAACCATCAATTGTTACTGAGTTTTGTTTAAAGGTCTTTGACAAGCATGAACACAAAAAGAAAAATAAGAACTTGAATAACCAAAATTGCTTAAAATCACATCTCATCAAAACCTCATTGTCATATGGATTTAATGTTGCCATCATCAAAAAGGGGGAGATTGTTGGGTTGAGTGTAATTTCATATCATTTCCCCTCCTATTTTGATGATGACAAATGTGATTTGAATGCAAATTAATTGAAACATGATAAACACATTTCACCTGAATTACATATTCAAAAAGCATGTTTCAAAACACACTTATCATTTGTACTCATAATAAAACATCTTACTAATGATATATGTGTTTAATTTTCAGGTACAAATATCTTCTGCAATGATGGTGTCGACACACCCTTCAATGGTGTCGACACAACACCTCAGTCTCAAAGGCAAAAAGCTGAAGAAATGCTGAGACTGTGTCGACACAAGTCAAAAAGCAGGTCGACACGAGTTGCAGATTCCAGGAATTAGTCTACCCAGGTCGACACAGGATCAGGGCAGGTCGACACTGGACCTCGTTCCCAGAACAGCCTGTTTGCAGGATTGGGACAGCAGGTCGACACTACCACCAGGGCAGGTCGACACTGGATCAACTCCCAGAACAGTCTGTTTGAAGAATGGGACAGCAGGTCGACACAAGATGGGAGCAGGTCGACACTGGATCTTGTTCCCAGAACAGCCTGTTCTCAGATTTGGGACAGTGTGTCGACACCACCACCAGGGCAGGTCGACACACTACGGAAATATTCCAACTTAAGATGGATGATTGCCACGTGTCAGCCTAGGGCGATGGTGTATCAACCTAGGATCGTGTGCCCTTATACCTAAAGGGTATCTTTGGAATCTTTTGGGTATAAAAGGCCCCCAATTGGCCACCCATCACATCAAGAGACCCAACGAATTCTTGGAGCCTCCAGAAAAGTTCCCTTTGGCGGCGAGAAGAGTTTATCTCCCTCCTCTGCTCTCCTGGTGTCTTCTGAAGACCAATTCTCATCAATTCGATTGTGAGAATTGGAGTGTGATTGTTGAAGAAGCATCTGAAGCGCCTCAAGGAAGCAGATCAAGTAGAAGCATCTGTTGGAGAAGACTTCAAGGAAGATCCCCAAGTTCAATTGTGCAGAGCATCGGTTGGGACTTCAAGGATTCAAACCTCTTCCCAATCTGAGCTTCTACAAGGGAGTACACTGAAGAACAAAGTCTTTTCATATAATCCTCTTTGTACTTTTGTTCTTCTGAGACATTTTGAGATTGTGCAAGTGCTTCTGCATATTTCTCATGAATGTTCTCATGTGTGACATGATCTGCTGCTAGAAGATCTATGTCTTGTGTTGGTGTCTAGCATAGTTGTTTGTGAGCCACTGTGCTCAGTTTGAGTCGTCGAGCTCAAGTGTTTGTTGAGCAGTCTTGCTCAGGGATCTAGAGTAGTCTTACTCTAGAGGTGTGTGAGTTGTAAGCTCAGGTGTTGGAGTTGTCTGGCTCCAGTGGGTGTGTTACCCAAGTTGTTTAGTGAATCCTCACTGGGTGTGAGGGGTGGATGTAGGAATCACATGGGTGATTTCCGAACCACCTAAAAATCTCTGTGCACTTGTCTATGTGTGGTTTGATTCCATTATCCGTTAGATGCTTGCATAGGATCGTTTAAGATTCAATTAATCAACTGGTTTCACATCTATTTTATCAACTCACTTAACATCTCATCAGATCTGTGTTTTTCACTGTTAAAATTGCCTCTGATTCTCAAAGTAATTTTAAATTGCTTAAGCTTCCGCATAGAGTGGCATAGATCTATTCATCCCCCCCTTCTAGATCTTATCCACACCTTTTCCTCGATCCTTCATTCTTCGCCCTCATGTCCTGCGATGCAATTCAACTCCCCCCATAAAGGGAGAACACCAATCCGAGGTTGGACACCTCCAAATATTGCCCATACCATAGGGCCCATGGTCATTTCATCAACAATTGCTTTACCTTTCGTGACTGGGTCTATGACATGAATGACCAAGGTAGAATCAACTGGGATGACGTCAAGGTGGCCATAGCCAAGTCTAGGTACACCAAAAAAGACCTTGGCATTTTCAGTAACCCTCTCCCCAATCACCAAACCAACAATCCCTCCTCATCCAGAGCCCAAGAGAATGTGCATACCATGATACACCTAGGGCCCCGGGTTGTGAGGAGAGAGCAACAGTGGGGGGTAGAAGGTTTCGAGGAATGGCACCCATGTCCCATTGCAGAGTCTCAGAAGCCCTCTACATCAGTAGACGCCATTCTATAGGAGAGACCTTTAGTGCTCATCCGACCTCCTCAGGATGCCTACCCTACCATCCTCACTCCCACTGCCTGTGAGTCATCTACCAGACCCCTCCAGCTTATCCTCCCTAAGTCTCAGGAGGCCCTTCATGTCACACTTAGAAATCGAATCGTTCCTCCACCTCCGCGGCCCTCCCAAGATGAGGAGGATAATGGTTCTCCACCTCCGGCCGGCACCGAATATGATATTCTGCAGCATCTGGATAAGACACCCGCGAGGGTGTCCATTTTAGAATTGATTCGGAGGTCGCCATCACTTCAATCCACCCTCCTCCAGTTCCTCCAAAAGATAATGGTCAATGATGACCTCCCTCCTAGTGGGGTCACCAACGCCATTCTATCCCTCACCCAAGGACCCTCAATATCTTTTTCGAACAAGGATCTTGCCACCCCCGAGTGTCGTTCGCTTCCTCTCTGTCTCACCATCAACCTCAATGGGGTTTCGGTGGACTCCACTCTTATCGACACCGGGGCTTCTATTAATGTTTGTCCGATGAAGACCCTTAAGCAGTTGGGTTTAGGGGAGGAGAATTTGGAGAAGAGCTGCTCCACCATCGCTGCCTATGACAACTCCAAAAGGGTTGCCAAAGGCAAGATTGCTCTTAAGTTAGGAATCGGGCCCGTCACCATGTCCACTGAATTTCTAGTTCTTGATGTCGATCCGGCCTACAAGGCCATCCTCGGTCGTCCCTAGCTAGAGCAAACTCTAGGGGTCCCTTCCACCGCCCACCAATGCTTCAAATTCCCTTTCAATGGGCGGGTTATCAAAATCAAGAGCATTCCCACTTTGGAAACACTTAATTCTATCACTTCAGAGCAGATGCCACACCTCTTCATTCTTGATAAGGGGAAGAAACCAGTTATGTCAATCTTTAACTTCCCCTTACCCTGTGACCTTAGCCAACCTCCCCAGCCTACTGAAGAACCCCATGTCCCCTGTCTTCCGGGAAAGGGTTGGGAAGTAATGGCTAACATCGGCTATGTTCATGGCCGAGGTCTAGGTAGGAACGAACAGGGTCCCACCCATAGTATGCAAACAAGAAGGTTGTTAGATAGGGCCGGCTTAGGCTTTCATCCTGATCCCGTTCATCCAGATCCTTTCATTCCCTATCAGCCTCTTACTTGGACCCTGAGTGATCACTTCGTTCAGGGACCTCTCCAATCGGGAACTCGGGAACCGGTGATAGAGGAGCTATCTGACTCTGAGAGTGAAGGGGAGAATGAGGAAACTGCCCAAGTTGAAGAAGTCTACGATGACTTCGGCCTTCTCTCTCTCTTTGGTTCGGATATCCCCTCTTCACCTCCACCACCTTCTTCATCATCTCTATCCTCCTCACAATCTCCCTTGACCGCTTCCTCTTTTCCTCTTTCTCCCCCTGTCTTTTCTCCATCCCTCATCTGGCCAGTTGAGGCTACCTTGAGTCAGCAACTCATGGTTCTTGGCCTTGACTCCCAAAAAAAAATGCCAATTTTGAAAATTGGAAATCTGAGGTCTCCATTGAGCACCCTTCCTCTCTGGAACCTCTTCCGCTCGGCCAGGGGCCGACGCTTTCCGGCCTAAATTCCTCTTCCTCTTACCCCTCTAGGGGCACTTCCCCTGTACATAGTTTTGTACATAGCAGTCCTATAAATAGTGGTCTAGATTCTAGTTTAGAGTCGGGTCTAGAGTCTAGTCTAGGGTCCGGTCTAGGAGTAGAAGAGTCTAGATCCTCTCAGCCATATGTGCGCAAGGAGAAGGGTAGGCAAGTCCCTGCCCGTTTTGTCATGGCCTTGGCTGAGAGGTGTGCTAAGTTAAGTCAAGTCCCAGAGTTTCTTGAGGATCCTACCCTCGTCGAGTCTGACTTTGAGGAAGGTGACTCTGTAGATGACGGTTTAGGAGTTTATTTGTTAGATTTTGATGAGGAGGGTGAGTCGGGAGATCCTGGGTTAGGAGAAGAGGACCCAGTAAGCTCCTATGTGGATGGCACAAAGAGGTTCGACGAGCCAACCATGGCTGCAGACGAGCCCACTAAAGAGGTCAACCTTGGCACTGAAGAATCCCCGAAGATAGTTTTGATTAGTGCCAACTTGAGTGTTGAAGAAGAAGAAGCTCTGGTAGCCATTCTCAAAGAATTCTCCGACGGATTTGCTTGGTCTTATGAGGACATGCCGGGACTCGATACCTCTTTGGTCGAGCACTGGTTGGTCCTAAAAGCCGACGCGAAGGCCGTCAAGCAAAAGTTGAGAAGGCTACATCCTAAGCTTGCACTCAAGATCAAAGAGGAGGTTGACAAGTTGCACAAAGCCAAATTTATTAGGGTTGTGCTATATCCACAGTGGGTAGCTAATATCGTCCCTGTAATGAAGAAGGACGGTAAGGTTAGAATCTGTATAGATTTCCGTGACCTTAATCGCGCTTGCCCAAAGGACGATTTCCCTCTCCCACACATAGATGTCCTAGTGGACAATACTACCGGCTTCGAAATGTTGTCATTTATGGATGGTTTCTCTGGGTACAACCAGATTCATTTGGCGGAGGAAGACCAGGAGAAAACTTCGTTTACAACGCCCTAGGGAACTTATTGTTATGTCGTCATGCCTTCGGATTAAAGAATGCGGGATTAACCTATCAAAGGGCCATGATGGCAATTTTCATGACATGATGCATGTGCACATGGAGGTCTATGTAGACGATGTCTTGGTTAAGTCAAAGACTCGACATGGCCATGCTGAGGTCCTCCGGGCAGTTCTCCAAAGGTCTAGAGAGCACAGTCTTAAGATGAACCCCAAGAAGTGCGTCTTTGGTGTCTCTTCGGGGAAATTGCTTGGGTTCATAGTAAGTAAACGGGGAATTGAGATTGATCCTAACAAGGCCAAAGCAATAATTGATATGCCTCCTCCTAGGAATATCAGAGAAGTCAGAGGGCTAATTGGCAGACTCCAGTTTATTAGGAGATTCATCTCTCAGCATTCAATCCGTTGTAAGCCCTTCTATGAGATGCTTAGAGGGGAAGCAAGGTTTGATTGGAACGATAAGTGTCAGAAGGCCTTTGATGAATTGAAGAGTTATCTGTTCAATCCCCCTGTTCTCGCTCCTCCGGTCCCGGGTCGGTCTTTACTGCTCTATGTGTCAACCACTGAAGACTCAACTGGAGCGGTTTTGGCCCAATACGACGACGAGAAGAAGGAGAGAGCGGTGTACTATTTATCCAAGTTATTCAATGAGGCTGAAAAAAGTACACCGCCATGGAAAGAACGTGCGCGGCTGTCGTCTGGGTTGCCCAGAAGTTAAAGCACTATTTCTTGGCTCATGAAGTGAAACTTCTGGCGCGTATGGACCCTATTCGATACTTGCTTGAGAAGCCTGTCCTAACTGACCGGTTGATGAGGTGGCAAAGTTTCCTCAATCAATTTGATATCACCTACGTCAACCAGAAGTCTATCAAGGGGCACGCTATTGCTGAGCATTTGGCCCACCACCCCTTACCTTCATACTCTCCCGTTGATGAAAGCTTTCCCGATGAAGAGTTAGGAGCCATTATCGATGGTGAACCTTCGTGGGTGCTTTACTTCGACGGGGCTCTTAATTCTAAAGGGTGTGGGATAGGGGCAGTCCTCCTCTCACCGAAAGGGGTAGTCATTCCGCACGCCTATCAGTTAACCTTCCGAGCCACGAACAATGTGGCTGAGTACGAGGCGCTCTTAGTTGGGCTGAAAATGGCATTATTGCTCGGAGTCAAGGAGTTAAGGATTATTGGAGATTCGCAGTTGATACTCCGGTAATCTCTTAGCAAGTACCAGACCGGGACCATAAGTTGAAACCATACCAAGAGTTGGTAGGCAGAGTAGTCCGGCAGTTTAGGAAGCTCACTTTAGTTCACACTCCTAGGGCCCAAAATATCCTAGCCGATTCACTCGCTTCCCTTGCGTCATCCATTCCCATTCCTTTGGGGAAGTCTTCTGAAACCGTCTCTGTCCAGAGGTTAAGAGTCCCTTCCCATGTCGATCAGTGGTTCTCTCAGCTCGTGCGTCCTTCTCCATCCTTTCAGGTCCATGCGCTTTCCAAAGAGCCAGAAATTGACCTTGAAGATGGCCATCCCTGGTATTTTGACATCGAAAACTTTCTCAAAGATGGATCCTTCCCTGATTATGCCACCTCTGCCGATAGACGGGCAATTCGTCGCGTCTCGGAGCGTTACAAGATCATAGGTGGCATTCTGTACAAAAAGTCTCTCAGCGGGGTCTATCTTCGTTGCCTTGATGAATTCGAGTCTCAAGATGTTGTTGAAGCCGCTCACTCTAGTGAATGTGGTGGCCATGTTAATGGTAGGGCAATTGCCCAAAAATTGCTAAGACATTATTATTGGCCCACCATGGAAGAGGAATGTCGTCACTTTGTCCGTCACTGTGCTAAATGCCAATTGCACGGTGACAAAATTCATGCTCCTTCCTCTTCTCTTCACCCTCTCATCGTACCATGGCCTTTCGCCATGTGGGCATTCGACGTGGTCGGTCCGCTTGCGGATAGAACCGGAGAAATCCGTAAGAAGTCCTTCATTTTGACTGCCACGGAGTACTTCATAAAATGGGCCGAAGCAGAAGAATTCATAGAGGTCAAAGCTTCAACGGTCGTCAAATTCATCAAGCGCAACATTCTTGCAAGATTCGGCGTGCCTCGGGACATCGTCACCGACAACGGACCGCAGTTCACCTCGCAGGAGCTTCGCGACATGTGTGGTAAATATGGCATTAATTTGCATCATTCATCACCATATTATCCACAAGGTAATGGACAAGCTGAAGCTACTAACAAAACTCTCATCAAAATCATAAAGAAAACATGCAAATCTCACAACAATGCTGACTGGCCAGATCGCTTGGTTGAAGCTCTTTGGGCTTATCGCACCTCGATCCGAACTCCTACGGGGCAAACCCCCTATGCTTTGACGTACGGATCGGATGCAATACTCCCATATGAAATCTTTGTCCCTTCACTTAGAGTTCAATTGGATTCCGAACTTGACCCTGATCAACGTCGGGAAGCCTTGTTGGCACAACTTGAACTCTTAGATGAAAGGCGAATGATAGCGGCTGACCATGCTCAAGTCTATCGTCAGAGAATTGCACATTTTTATGCTAAAAGAGTTCTTGATAGAAGATTCTAAGTAGGTGAATTGGTCCTAAAACGCAAAATCATAAAGGCACCAGGTCCCAGGAGCAAATTGCAAGAAAATTGGGAGGGTCCGTTCGTTGTCAAAGAAGCATACTCAGGGAACGCTTATAGGTTAGTGGATGCCGAGGGAGTTGAGCTAACACACCCTTGGAATGCAGTCTATCTCAAGAAATTCTACCCTTAGTCAGTCAGTCTGTTGTTCATCACTTGTCGATGGTGCGGGTTTAAGTCTCTACTTAACCATTGGGTTATTAATGAGGTCGGACTTTCACACACCACACGATGTTGGAGTACTACCCCTAACTGAAAAATCACAAGTACACTTGGGCAGTCTCATCCGGTCAATGTGTTTCCCCTACTCTTTTCCCACTCGGTCGTGTCTGGAAATGGAACAAATTACGAGTAGGGGACCACCCACTCTCATCTTAAGGACAAGGTCACCATAAAACAGGGGCAACTAATAAAAGCAAGGGACAAAATGTCAAATCAAGCCTCAAAGGGGGGAAAAGAAAAGCCAAAAGGTCAAAAAAGGGTAGCAAAAAGTACGTACCTGGAAAAAGGCTGACCAACTCAAGGAGGTAGCAAAAAGTACGTGCCTCCACCCCAAAAATCAGAAATAAAATAAAATGAAAAATCCCCCTCAAAACAATGGTTGACTAAGTCTGTTTAATATGAGATGTCGGTTCGGAAACAAAAAGTAGTTTGAACCAAAACCCTACATGACTTCCTATACATTTCTTCCCATTTCTCCCTCTAAGGGCAATTTGATTGTATAAGATCCTCCGTAGTGGAAAATATCAAGAAGGCTAGGGGCAATTTCCAACATCAAAGAATTCATGCACGCCCCTCCTTATTCATGACCTCTGTGGTCAAGTAGATCAAGTAGACTCTATGCCACGACAAGTGATGAATATGTGTCTTAGAGTCAGTCAAAAAAAAATACAGAAAGAGCAAAAAAGAGTCTCTTGATGTACATATTTTACTCATATTTTACTCTTATTTTTCAAAAAGCCAAAAAAATCATAAAATTCAAAAAAATCCAAAAAAAAAAATTAGTAGTAACATGTATATATACTAACATTCTCCTTATTTTCTTATCAAAAAAAAAATCAAGAAAACACCAAAACAAAAAAAAATGCATGTGCATATTTCCCTTTCAGTTATTTTTATTATGTTCCTATCTTTGATTAGACATTAGCCCCTTGACCAGATCTCAAGAAAGGTACATCGCTTAGGCAAGGGGCTAAAGACAGATCTACACTAACCCTTTTCCTTTAAGTGTTGTGGATACAGGATGCAGGAACCAAAGAACACAAGCAAACCGTTCAAGTGCACAAAAGCTCACAAAAGTCCACAAAATCCACTATAATAATCAAGTCCTATACATATCATGACAGGGGCATACCCCTGAAAGTACAACCGGAGCCCCGCTCCTCACTCCTCTCTCCACCCCCCCTCACTAGGCCTCTGCCTACGTGAGCTGCTCACCTCCTCCTCCTCCCTCTCCCGACGCCGTTCTGGGAGAGGAGGCCTCGACGCCGTCGATGCCTCGGGCCGCTGCAACCCTCCTCGTACCACTGAGGGATCCACCAGGGACACAATGTCGTCGAGGGAGGCGAACGCTGATCCGGTCCTCGCAAGCGTTGCCTGCTGGGCCTGCCGCTGCTGCTCCCGGCGCTTCTTTAGCACCCGGTCCTTCAGTATCTCGTAATCCGCAGTGATCCGCGCCCGAGTCGTCTCGGCCTCTCTCTCTCTCTCCCTGGCCTCAAGCAGGCGACCCCTCATGGTAGCCCGGTCATCCCTCAGCTCCTCCATGGCAGCCGCCATGGTCCGCCGCTGCACATCAAATACAAGGGGTGTTAGTTATGTACACATGCCAGGAAGGAGGAAGTCTGGTGCCTTATCTCCACCTCCATCTCCAACCGCAGAGTCTCCATCTGCGCCTGGAGAGTCGCCACTCCGCTCCCCTCCCGCTGCACATAAAGAGCAAGTCATGTCAAGATCAAGTCAAGTCAAAATCATAATTGAAAAGCATAATCAGCCTACTATCTTACCTCTGCCTCGAGCTCCTGCACTCGCGCCTGCGCCTGATCTAGGGTCTCCTGCAAGCGAACTGCCAGGTCTCCTCTCGCTGGCTGGGCAGACGAGCTTGCCCCCGCCTCACGACTCGTGTGCACCCTCGCTAACTCCTCCTTCTGCATTCACAGAACTTTGGTTAGCAATTCAATTCAATTCAATTCAATCTATAATCAAAGTTACGTTACTTACCAGTGTCCTGACCTCGGTGCGGAGCCTCGTCAGCTCCACCTCCTGCTCGGCCAATCGCCCCTCCAAAAGGCGTACGGCCTGTGACTCCGGCATCTGCCTTTCACACTTCAAGGTTAGAATCAAATAAGGCAATCCAAACAACCAAGGCTTAAGGTTAGAAGTTTCACTTACCGCTCGCCGGTCTAGCCGGAGTCGTCCGGCGTAGCGTCTCCTATAGTCCTCCAGGTAAGCTGAGCTGTCATGGAGGTCCGTCTGCTGTGCCACCTGCTCACCGCCCTCACGCCAGTAGGCGACGGTGCTGCCATGATCCGCTCCCCAGTCGCGGTCCACAGCAAAGAACCGCCGACGCAAGTGCCCCTCTCTCCCGAGGGAAGGCACCTCGATGGCCGGCTGGTGCCAGCCCAAGGTCCGTACCACGAGCTCCAGGTACAGCACCTCGCACGTCCCGAGGCATAGCAGGAGGAGGTGGCAGTCGAAGAGCGGTCGACCTGCTGTCACCGCTGGGTGGGAAGCATCCACCTCCCCCCGGTAGGAAGTCCACACCACCTGCAACAGAGAACACTGGTCAGTCACACCATTTAAAAGCAGCAATTGGAAGAGTAGAATGCAAGAGTTAGTGGAAAATTCATACCTGCTCGTGAGGGTAGTGGTCTAGTGCAAGACGCACGTCCTCCGCACGCCGGTCTGTCACCCGCAGGTCAGGAGTCACCTCCCACCTCGCCATGAGGGGGACCAGACTCTCCTCCCTCTGTACACCGCATCCCATGGGGAAGCGAGTGTACCCCCAAATCTGCAAGGCGACCAAAAGAATGTCAATCAGGCAATTTAATCAATTGAATTCAATGATGAGCATTAAGAGTAAATTTGCGTACCTGAAGAAAGGGGGTGAAGCCCCCGGTGCGCTGAGAACGCCGCGAACTGCTGGGGAGGAGTGAGAAGAGGTGTCCGAGCATTGCGGCGCCCCATGCATACCTGCCTGCCTGCGCCAGGTCCCGCAGCAGCAGCACAAACTTGCAGTTCATCTGAGATGACTGCGTCGCGAACAAGAGCCGCCCAAAGAGATACGCAACAAAAATCCTGACCGAGCGCTCCTTGCTCCGGTCCCCCAGGTCTAGGGCTCCCCTCACCCCTGTATAGAACTCGTCTAGTGTCTCCAGAGGCCCTCTCCTCCTACCCCTCAGGCCTACGGCCTCTGAAAGTGATCCTAGCAAGATGCTCCGGATCGGTCTCCTCCTGCCCGCTACAAACTTCGGGCCCAACAACTCCACTATGTCATCATAATAATCGCTCCGCTCCTGTCCCACTACCGGCTCTCCCTGAACCGGTAGCCCAGTCAGATATGCTACGTCCTTCAACGTAGGTATCATGTGACCCCAAGTCATGATGAATGCCTTGCAGTCCTCCTCCCATCGCTCTCTCAATGCCTCTAGGTACGGTACGTCCACGTGGAATGGACGCACCGACAATAGATGCCCAAATCCCATCCTAGCCACCCTGGTCTGCTGGGCCTCCAGAAGTGCCCTGTACCATGCCCAGCAAAGGTCCCAGGTGACCCTGCTCCTCATTCGGCCCTTGCCCTGCAAAAAACACAAAAAAGTTGGCGTCAGCATCGATTGTCGTTAATCCCAAGTTGGCGGCAAGGGGTATGCCGTCTAAACAGAGTCAGTGTCAAGGGTGTGGCCGTCTAGCTCCTATGTAGGCGTCCAACCCATTGCCGTCAATCTCAGTTCGACGGCGAGGAGATGGACGTTTACAGGAACTCGACGTCTACCGATGTGGACGTCAAATTCCTGTGAAACCCGACGGCACCTCCCCTGTTTTCTCTCCTTTTCACAAATTACAAACACACTTCTACAAGGGTTTTGAGGGTTTTAGAGACCTACCTTGGGCTGTTGGGGTGCTTCCGCTTCCGTCTCATCCCCTCCTCCGTCGTCTCCGGCAGTGTCCTCCCCCTCCAGGACGTCACCCACCGCACCTCTTCCTCTTCCTCCGCCATGGTTGCCTCCATCTCCTCCTCTTCCTCCTCTGGTTGACGGTGACCCCGAAGAATGCTTCGTTTCTCTCTCATCCTCATCGAAATCCCGAGCAAGGTGAGTAGGGAAGTGAAGATTGGAATGAAGAGTTTTTGTGCCTCTCCCAGCGCTTGGGAAGGTGAAATGGCGCCGGGAGAAGGTGCCGGTTCAAAAAAAAAGGCAGTTTTCTGGTTTAACAGCAATGTCTGGCCGTTTACCTTTTCCTGACGTCAAGATATGGCCGCTGACGTACTCTTAACGGCCATGATGTGGACGTCAATGTCTCTTCAATGTCAGACCTTGAAGTTTGGTCAACGGCTAGATTTGGACGTCTAGTTTGAAATCGACGGCCATCGGTGTGGACGTCGACCCCTCTGACCAATGGTTAGCGACCAGCACCTGGACGTTTACAAGTGGTTGGCGGCCATCAATGTGGACGCCAATTACCCCGCACTCAGTCCTCACAGCACACTCCTTTGAACCTTTTGAGGCCATTTCACATTCCACAAGTCAAGCAATTCAAGCTAATTCAACACAAATGCAACCCACTTTTATTCATCTAATTTGTGTTACACTTATTCAAATCAGGAAAGTACATCATTTTGCCCTGCAGGCCATAAAGAAATCACAAGAAATGGGGCAAATGGTGTCAGTAAAATCTTCATACTGCCATATGTCTTCCGGGGTTTCCTGCACTGCCAGTCCCACCTTCTTGCTCACTGTGTACTTCTTCCAAGTCTTCATAGCCTTCTTCATCAACTTCTCGTTTCGTCCGGTGACTATCATATCAGTACAACTAGATGGAGTTGGAATTCCCCATGGAATCCCAAGCTGACAATGGCACTGATGTGGTTGGTACGACACCATCTGACCTGCTCCAATCAGCCACAAATCTCTGTCTACCCTGGTCCGAACCCGAAACTCAATAGTCCTCATGAAGAATGGCCTCACGATGAAGTCATCCATTACCAGAAATGCCAAATGATCTCTCCAAGCATCTCTGCCTTTCAAGTGCACTGTCACGCACTTGATCTCATTCTCTGGCTCATACCACGCCCTGCTGCAGTACACCGAGCTCCGAAGGAAGACTCTGGAGGGAGTAGGTTGTACATCAGCAAAATCAAACTTCAAGTGAGCCTCCATCCATACCTGAAGCAGGAACAAGCTCCCGCATGTGCGTCCGCCTAGGCTCATCGTGGTCAGCAAACTGTACAGGTGTGCCAGCACCGCAGGGGCAAGTGACTGTCCGCGCCATAGCAAAGATAGGATCCCCACATGCTCGTAAAGGATGAAGTCGCCGCTCGTGGGGAACAGGAAGACTCCAGCCAGGCAGAGTGTCAATCCCTGGGTTGCCCTTTCTCCGCCAATCTTCCTCGCATGCTGGATCAACCACCAGGCCAGTCGGTCTAGGAAGATCCCATGTTTGTTTGTCATCCGCAGCACCTCCGTCTTGTCCTGCACAATGTCTGCTAAAATCTCTTCCCACAGGAGGAGAGGAGTCACTGCATCGTATTCCAAGCACCGCCTCCATCCCAGAAAATGCTCCACCTCCTCCAACAGCACGCTTGCTTCGAAGCCCTAGAACACAAAAGTATGTGTGTGCAGGTGCCATCTCTCCACCAACGCCCCCAGGGCGTCAAATCCCCACCACATGTCCTTCATATTCTTCGCCAACACCACCATAAAGTTCGAATTCCACATCCTGATGAAGCTTCTCATGTCCAGAGTGATGGCATTTACCAGGTTCACGAGCCAAGAAAAGGCCCGTACCTGGCCTTGGCTTGGGAAGGCAGGGATTTCCTGCATGAGGGTGGGGTTCTGTAAGAACAATGTTTGGGGCGTTTTCAGTCCAAGAAGAAGTAGAAACGATCATTGCTTACCTCCCCGTTGGCCAGTCGCGTGCTCAGGTGCCCCGGAACTTCGCTCAGAACTCCAGGGTTCGCACCTGTGGATTGTCCAGTCGATGAGGAGGCCATCTTGATGTGCTTCTTCGTCTCTCAGCTCTCTGGTTCGCAGCAGGAGCAGGGAGAGATGGAGGTAGGAGATCGTAGAGTCCTCATGGACTCCCATCACCTATATTTTTGGCCTGATCCGCTGTCAGGTAGACGTCCAGATCGGTGGACGTCAGTGGTAGGTTAGCGGCAACATCAGTGGACGTTAACCTGTTACTGGCGGCCAGCGATGTGGACGTTTACTCCTCGGTTACTTTCAATGTCTTATTTTTCATAATGGCCATCATCCTTTTATCTTGTGCTTCAAGTTGTTTTGCAGATATCAAAGGACGCGGAGATTTAATGGAAGGGCCATCTCCGAGGATAGAAATTCTAGCGAACCAAACAAAAGAGTCAGGATAGACACAGATGACGTATCGTCTAAGAGACAAATAGGGGTGAGAAAAAGGGTGATCTACCCATGTAACTACAACTGCGACCCAATGGCAGGGTCCTTGGCGTGGCCATGTCAGACTTTGACTAGTTTCTGGTGTGTCTGAGTCAAAGGAGTTGTAATATGACAGTTAAATCAAGAGGGTCTCATAACCGGAGCTCGGTTGGGCTTGCTAACCTAATCAGGACATCGGTCCCAAATTTAGGAGGTCGTGGAGACAAGGAGTTGGTTGATCTCTCAAAAGATTATCAAAAGATTCTAATTGGAATCACATGCTTGGAAAGCCTGAAGTCCGAAATTAAGCTCGCGACTGGCGAAGGCTCAAATGAACTCAATAAGGCTGGAATGATTATTTGTGATATGCACGGTGGGACAAGTGGAGAAGGGGGGCAACAAAGACCCGATATCAACTTGGATAGTCATGAAGGGCGGACCCGGTAGGCTACCTGAGCTGGGGGAGCCATGGAGCAAACATATGATCGAGGAAAATCACCATTTTTTTGGGTGTTAGTAAGAGAATGTTAGCAGTGAAGATGCATGCTGGTGTGGGTTGCCTATCTAAAATGCAAATTAGCACCAGAGGAAAATTCTAAAGGCCATACGAATAATTGAGAGATCGCAAACCCATATGGTTTTTGGTGAAGGGGAACTCAGGGTTCATGGTCGCCAAGTTATTCGCCTCTGGTGGGGTCCTATGTTAGACATACCTGTAACTCTCAAGGTCGCATGAGCGTTCCGAATTTTTGAAGCGCAGCTTGTGCTTCCGCTCTGCTCCCTTGCAAGACTGGATGTCTCGGAGGGGCATTTGTAGACGCGAGATTTGGCCCATCTCCCGCAAGGCTCTTTTGTCCCATTAAGCCTCGTTTGACCATTTGTTGACTTGCCTCGGATACCATGTAGACGGCAGCATCGATGGCCGCCGACTACTGGTTGGCGGCAAGCACCATTGACGTTGACCCATCTAGACGTCCACATCCCTGGACGTCTGCATGAGATTGGCGGCATGATCCCTGGACGTCAATATGGTTTACCTGGTCTGAGCAACAACCCCGAGAATATAGCCCACTAGCGCCTTTCTCTCGCCCATGCACCGCATGGGACCGTTCCCAACGGGCATATGGGCCACCTTGGCACTCCCTTGACCCAGTAAAAATCCCATGTGGCCTCTCCCCATTGGTTGGAGCCTTTAGACTTGGATTGCCATGTGTACAAGTGTGTTTCTTCACACTTGAGCATCCAAGGCAGCTGAGCTCGAGCCCACTGTCGAGCCCACTGTCTATATAACTCCCCTTTGAGCCCTCTAAGCAAAAGGGAGAGAGGCTGGACATCCACATGCTGCCCCTTTGAATAAGCAGAGAGAAAGAACCCAAGCTACATCAAGTCTTCTTCCTCTTCTTCTCACGAGTTGGGACGTCCGGGAGGGCTGCCTACATCGCCTGCAAACGAGGATCTTCACCTCCTTCCCTCTCTCTTCTCTTACTCTCTCTTTAGTTCATTTGCTTGTTGCACACACTTTCCCACTCACCCTAGGCACGTAGGTCCTCTCCCTACACACCTAGAAAGGGGTTTTCCCAAACAAAAACGGAGGGAAGAAGGGTGGTCATAGCATTTGGCCACCCCTCTTCTCAAGTCTGCAACGGGTACGGGACTCACCTTTTGGGCTGTCTTCTCACGTTTTGAACATTTGCTACTCTTCATTAGTCTTATAGAGTTTCTTTTTTGTGGCAGGAACAACACGTAGAAGACCGCGGAGCTCTTCTCCTTTGGCCGACTGAAGGAGGAGAAGTTGAGGCACTGTCTCCATCCGCTGCGCGAGGCGACCATTCCGGCGCGACCACATCACTCCTTGGGCACAGGTAAGGCCCTAGCGATCACATACTCCCATCCATTTTGCTTGTTTTCCTCGTTCTCCTTCTAGTCAACTCAGTCAACCGGAGGGCCAACGAGGTCAACCGGCGACCTCTTCATCGCCAACGAGAGTCCGGCGGCGTTCGCGAGCACCCGGGAGGTCCGGAGATCGACCGGGGACGGCGCGGAAACGAGACGTCCACATTACCAAACGAATCTTCCTCTAATCTTACATTTATCGCCATTGGTGTGCTTGAGTGCTTGAGGTGCTGAAAGTCAAATCTTTTCAAAAGTTCTTTCAAATATTTTGTTTGACTTATAAAAATCTCTTCATTGGTTTGATGTACCTGCAATCTCAAAAAGAATTGTAAGTCACCCATCAAACTCATTTCAAATTTAGTTTTCATGTGATCAACAAATTCAGTACACAGGGCTTTATTTGTAGACCCAAAAATTATGTCATCAACATAGATTTAGACAGCAATGATTTGATTATTGACAATTCTGGTAAACAAAGTTTGGTCTACACTACCTCTTGTGTATCTTTTATTCAGTAAAAATGAGCTCAAGCGGTCATACCAAGCTCTTGGAGCTTGCTTAAGACCATAAAGAGCCTTATTAAATTTGAAAACATGATCAGGATATTTTTCATTTTCAAATCCAGGAGGTTGTTCTACAAAAATATTTTCTTTGATGTAGCCATTCAAGAAAGTACTTTTTACATCCATTTGATAAACTTTAAATTTCAAGGATGAAGCAAAAGCAAGAAATATTCTCACAGCTTCTAGTCTAGCTATAGGGGCATATGATTCTTCAAAGTCAATACCAAACTCTTGATTGTACCCCATGGCAACTAGTCTAGCTTTATTCCTAACAACCTGTTCATTTTCATTCAATTTATTTCTGAATACTCATCTAGTGCCAATCACAGATTGATCACTAGGTCTGGATACTAATTCCCACACTTGATTTCAGTCAAATTGATAAAGTTCATCATGCATTGCCTTGATCTAATCCTCACTAGTTAGAGCTTCATCAATGGACTTAGGTTCAATTTGGGAAATTAGTGTCAGTGGGTCTTCATTTATTGCATTCAGAAAAGATATCTAGTTCTAACTCTATCATGCACATTACCAACTACATTCTCAAGTGGATGATCTCTTAAAAGTCTATTTTCATGAATTACCTCTTGGGGTTCATTCAGTTCTGGAACAATATTACTTGATCCACTTGTGGTAGGTGATTGATTGTCCAGATTTTCAAATGGATCTTCATTCTCTTCAACAATTGGTGAAGATTTGACAATGATGAAAGATGCGCGGAATTATCTAAAGTAGTAATCTAGAAGGGGGGGTTGAATAGATTACTACCAATTTAAAGCACTATGACCTTCTTTTTGATCCAACACTGACTTGACAAAATCTTAAACAGATATGTATTGAATTCGAAGTATGATGTGTGTGCTGATTGTGAGTAGAATGAATACCAACCTATCTAGCGTGTGAATAATCAACGTGCCTACCAAACATCTACTGTGAAACGTTCAAACCATAGGACACGAAGATTTAAGGTGGTTTAGAGTACACAACTTGTGTATCCTCTGTCCACCATCCACACACACACGCAGAAAGACTACTTATCAGTGAGTTCAACTCTACAACCACACACACGCACATTGTCTGATGCAAACACCCAATCAGAACAACAATCGACAATGGATCAAGCACAAGGAACGCTTGAACCACTACCACACACACAGAGATATGAAAAGTAGAATAGAAGAAGAGTTCTGAGTTGAGGATCAAATCCAAGATGTGAACTCTTCAATGAGTTTGTCTAAAAGAGTTCAAACTTCACGTCGTTGACGACCACGTGATGAAGATGAAGCTTGAATAGAGGACGAACAGGCTTCAACTTCGCTCGTGAGCTGGATCTTCCACGAATAGGACGGAGGGTTGAAGCAGAGCAGCAGGGAGAAGCCTTTCTCTTGGGTTTTGCTTAGGGTTTTGGTATGGTGGCTTCTTTCTGCAAAAATACCTTCATATGATCTATATATATATGGGTGTCCAAGTATGGAGAGTTGTGCTTGAAGGGATCACCCTAATATAGAACATATCCTGACCATCAGATCTGACTTAGCCTTCGGCTATCGACAGGCTCATCATAGCTGTCGATAGATACTGCTCAAAACTAGTTCCTAGAACCATGTAGGTTCCTGGAAAACTGGGGCTGTCGACAGGCGATCCCTGGCTGTCGATAGGCAGCCTTATCTGTCGACAGGTACATTACATCTGTCGACAGCTACTGTTCCAAATTGAGCTTCTAGTAGCTTGTTTGTTCCTGGATGGTCTATCTGTCGACAAGAAACTTCCTGGTTGTCGACACATGACCACCTGAAGTGTTTTTCTTGTTCTTTTACACTTGGATTTTGTTGCTTATCTTGTGCGTCTTCACACCTACATCAAAAGACATTATAAGTGAGATACAGTGAATACATAGGTGTTCATCAAAGCATTTGCATACTTGATCATTTCATTCATGTCTTTGTCATATTTATCATGTTTCCAACATTAAGACAACATCAATTGTGTCACACATCATCAAAAACATTTATGCACATGTCATCATACACATTATAACCCAACATTTTCCCCCTTTTTGATGATGCAAAATTTGCAATTGATGTTTCTCCCCCTTTTGACAACATTCAAAAAGATAGTTCATGCACACATGGATAAGAATGAAGCAAAGAATTGTGTTTTCATTCATTGACCTTATCGTGACCTCACGATCCGCCACGACAGAGCCCTAAAATTGACAGTAAAAGAAAAGGAAAAATCTGAACCCTAACGGGATTCTAACACTCAGGAACGCGAGAGTACATGGCAGAAAGGCATGGAAGAGACATAGATGGATCCACAGAAAAGAAATAAGGTGGACATAAGGGGAGAGGCACGTACCTTTTGTCACGCCGGCCACCTTAGACGTGATGAGATCACAACGACGTGATACACCGCGTCTCTGACAGAGAACAGAAGCACCAAAAACAAAACAAAATACACCTAACAGGGTTCTAAGAAGGCATTTAAACAATCAAATATGGCAGACAAATAGGCTAAAAAAATACAAGGCTAGCACTGAAGGTCCCACCGTGATCGCCAAAAGGTGTAATCACGAGGAATGTGCACCCCCAAAACACGTAAACATGTACTCAATATAAGGGCATGGAAAAGAGGATGTGATCACCACCTAACTAGTTGCCTAATGATAAGGACTAAACAAGCTAACTAAGCTAGGAAAAGGAAAGAGGACAGAAGGACTTACTGATATCGCGACGGGGGACCCCGCCGCGATGGAGTTGATGTCGCGATGCCCGCGCAGGGCGCGTCTTACTGTCACGTCGCTCCCGTCCGCCGCGTCATCTACAGTGTGGGAGAAAAGTGAGGGGACCTTTTTCCTGCCCGCCAGCCGGCCAGAGGACAAGAGCTCCTCGTGAAACTTCGCTTGGGTGCCTGCCAAAACAATGAAAACAATGAAAAAAACCCTGTTAGAACGAGTTAAGCATAATATCCATTCAAAAATGAAAGAGAAAGAGGGAGCATGGGGGGAACGAACCTGGGGTGGTTTTTAAAGCCCTAGGGTGATGGGAAAACGTGGGAAAGGAAGGAAATGCAACCTATCTAAAAAGGAAAATAATATGCATGAAGAAAGAGGAGAAGGGGGAAGAGAGAAAGAGCCCCATGTGGGGCGACTCCCTGGCGTGAAATGGCGTCCTTAGGTGCTTCAGAAGCTACAAACAAAGATGGAGTCGCCCTCCTCACACACCACGCTCCATAGATAGGCAAATGAGCATGACTTGAGGTGGAGAGTGTGAGGAAAAGAGAGGAAAAAGGAGGGCTGTGAGGTTAAGTCCAGACCACTAAAAATTTTGGCAGCCCTTCGGGGTAAAAATGGGGCTCTTCGCTCTGAAGGGGGTGGCCTTGCTTATATAGACTAAGAAGAGATAAAAATCCCATTTTTTATGATAATTACCCAAGTAAAAGGATAAATGCCATTAAAATTCGTGGGTGAGAATCCAAAGGGAGCATCAAGGAGTCCTTCAACCTCTAGATGCACTCAGGTGGGTTGGGAGGTTGCAAGGATGAGGATAAGGCCTTGAGAGGATAAATAGGAGGTGGTTGCAGAGGCCAACATATGCGGCTGTTGTCGCGACAGGTCATAGGGGCACGACAAGGACTAACACGATGACCAGGCGGGGCGCGACAGCACAGCCACGTGCATGGATATGCATGGGCTATCGCGACGGCCAAAGGGGATGCAACAAGGGTAACGCGGCGTCCCGACCCGTCGCGTTAATGAAAATGATTATTCTTGAATTTTGGGCCAATCAAATGGGAGAATAATGGTCATTAAGGCTCAAGGACTCTTTTAAAAGATAATGGATGGGATTTTAAGAAAATTAGGCTCTTAATGGGCTCAACACAAGGCTAATGGTGGGCTCAAGGTTTGTGACTAACTTGGGGCTTGCTTAGATAACAAGAAATGTAGTTCAACTTGTAGGCCAGAATCGGGTGTCTACACCGGCCTATACACTTAGTGAAGGTTTTATGAAATAACCGTGGAGTAGAAGAAGCCACATGGGAATCCGAAGCAACAATTAGGCGAAACTATCCCGACATTTTCTGTAAGACATTCTCTCTGTTATGATCATGTGAATTTTGGGACCAAATTCTTTTTCAGAGGGGGAGGATGTAGCAACCTGCTATTTTCTAAATAAATAGAAATATTAAAGAAATATGATTTAATTAAAACCCAATAAGCAAAAATAAGTCATGGGCTTTATTAAATGGTTCATATAAAAGTTATTGGGCCAAAATAGGAGTTTTAAAAGATGGAATAAAAGAAAATACACTAAAACTCATAACTCTATTATTTCCTAATTTAAAAAGGGCAAGTGAATCATTAATATAGCTTATATACATCTAAATTAGACTCCTAACCCTACCCTAACTAGTTAGCTACGAAATTGCAGTCCCAACCTAACCCAATTAGGAGGATTAATGCTAAGAAGGTTGGAGAAAACAAGGAAATTCGGAGTTTAAAAGAAGTTAGAGTTGTATTAGGATTTAACAATGCTAGATACTTACATACACCCCCAAACCCTTCGTGGCCGACCCTATTGCTTTGCTGAGATTGCTTGGACGTAGAGGAGAGGCCATAGGAGGAGGGAATCAAGGGGAGAAGGCTGCTAGAAGCTCTACAAGTCTACACTTCGTGTCCAGAAACTATAGGAGGATTCATCGATCAAAAGGTAGGTGTTCTCGGGCTAAAGATAAACAACTCTTATACCATCTTAAAGATCATCATGTCTAGTTTCTATTGCACTTGATTTGCCTAAATTCCATCAAGTATGCTTCGAGTATTAAGTGTTTTCTAAACATCATGTAAGTTTAGGGCTTTTAGTGTTCATCTCATGTTTCATGCATATCGAGGCCAAATTGATTCAATCTAAAACATAGCTCTCTTCTATTCATCATTCTCTACAACTTTCATGTTCATAGTTTTGTCCCAAGAGCCCTATATTTCGAGTTATAAGCCATGCATGTAAGACTACATCGTTTTTCACTGTTTTTGGTTTGAACTATAAATTGCGACCACTTCAGACGTCGCGTTTCTTTGATTGGTATCACGACATACAAGACCGTCACGATTACCTTAAAGGTGACCATCTAGGCCGTCACATTTTAGTTAGGTTCTGATAGGATCTGTTGCATCAAACTATATGCCATCTCGTTGTCAGTGTCTGTCTGATACGCGAAAACCATAACCGTCGCTATTTAGTGCTATTCCCGCCCTTGAGATTGTGTCTATTTCGAATTTAAGCAAGTTGCATGAATGCGTCGGATCTATACATCACGTTTCTATGTCATCTTATACTGATTGTCATGAATGAGTCAAACCATGACGTCGCATTTCTGTTAGTAATCGATCATCTTAAAAACGACTGTTAGACCCGTCACGATTTACTATTTTCTTTCCAACAGCTTAGTTTTGGTTTAAATTTTCTATCCATGCTAGGTAATCATGATTAAACACCTATAAATGATCTGTGATGAATAGTACAACCATGTTAATAAACTTTCAATATTATTCACATGTTTTCTTAATTAAAAGACATGATCACGACTACCATATGTTCTCTTGATTTCTCTCACATGTACACACCAAACGTTTGACTTTGTCATGAGACCATGTAGAAAAATACATCAATAATATACCTGGTAATTTACTTCAATAATTGTATATCAATACCCCATGTTAATAATGGAACTGTCTTCGTTTCTCATGATCATTTTGGAGTACTGTTATCGTCACTCCACTGTTCTAGAATTACTCTGGGACGTCGAGCAACTTGTTTTCTTACACACTACTCTCTTAACAAGTTGGAACCTCTTTGTTGGACATTCCATTCTGGTAGACTAGGAACCTTTTGTTAAAACCTCCGTAAGACTTCGTACTCCATGGATTCCCTTATGAAGACCGAGCTGGTTGTACCCTTAACACCTATAACACTCTTAGGGATCGACATGATCCAAATAGCCTTAGATTTCTCTCTTACCTTGATCACGTCAAAACTTTGGACTATGTTCGTAGCATGGCCAGTGGATGGTTAGTGAATTCTACCTGACTGCCAGCACCAATCGTGTGTTGTGCAACTGTTACTATCTCGCGTTTAAATGTTGTTTTATGTGCATTGACCTATAGTGCTCATATGTACTCTATTCGCTCATCTATTCATGTTCTCTCTACACTCTCATCTATTTTTCAATTACTCTCCTCTATTCTTGGTACTCTCTATGGCCATTTGACTGATTGCCTAAAAATAATAAACATGACTAATGCTTGGCAATATAAAGGGCCCGATCTGGTCCTAGGAGGTGCGCCCAAAAGTGCTATTTGCCCGCGGGAGTTAATTGATCAGAGTGTTTGGCATTACACTCAAGTGCAATCTATTTTGACTATCCAAATGACAATCAAAGTGCTATACTATGCTCGACTCATTGTGCTATCATGGTGTGCTATTATGCTATGGCCATCCTGCTCTCTGTGCTATATTTGAAACTTGTGCTATTTTGAATCATGCTATTGTATTATCTCTTACTCGTCATTAGTTGACTCTCTCTCTATCATTAGTGACTCTGCTCTTTAATACATTAATCATGTAAAGTATGCCTGTACCATGAGATATAAATCCTACTAGGCGTTATCGCTCACCCTACGTTATCTATTATTTGTGTTCTCAGGTGAGACCGAGGAAGACACATACACTCATGAGGATGGGGATGACCAGGAGTGAATCAAGAGTACCCTGGCATTCTATTGTTATGTTAGAGTCTTAGTTTAGTCCTTTACTTTCATACAATGTAATGATGTCAATTGGGCCCTATGTAATGACTCTGAATTAGTGGATGTAATAGACATTAGTTACATTATCAATGAAATACATTTGATTTAGTATTATTCAATTGTTCAATGGTTTAATGTTATTATATGCTCTATACTCACTTACTTGCAACTGCCTCATGTTCTAATATTCCGCGTCGAGGTATGACACCTACCCACTCCACTAACCACTATAGTACTCCACCTCTATATAGCCAACTCACTCCACTTTCACAAGAACAACCACCTCGCCTGTGCTGCCACACCAGGCCATCCACTACCCATCCATCACAGTATCCACTTGGCCCAAAGCGAGCCCACTATCACCCGTTGCCTGAAGCCCTTTCATATGTCTTTGTAGCCCTGATGTCTATCAATGCATTGTAGCTCCCTCTTGAAAAGCCAAGATGGGACATGACCGTGGACCAATTAGAATATTGCATATATCATCGCTATCTAGGGCATACAGTCGCGAACTGATGTGAATTTCGAGATGTGGTCTATGATCTAGAGCACAAGATAGATTGGATTAAAATGCGCAGGCTCATCCTACACTGTCAAGAAAGCAGAAGAACACAAGGCTAGGGGTCGGCAACAATCCTCTCCATCCCAAGCAGCAGAACTGCCACCCAAGCAGCCTTAAGCAGACTAGTTGTAGTCACAGCCAAGACAGCCATCGCAAGCAGTGAGATAGTCGTCTCCACCAGTTCAAGGCCAGAGGCAGTTCTTTACGTACCCCCCAATTGCACTACCCTCTCCATCACCACCTCAGTAGCCTCCTCCACCAACCCTTGCTTAGGCCATCACCACCACACTTACCCCTAATGCTACACCGCACCATGATGACAGGTTGTGTAGCGTATTGACCGTTCGGATCGGGGTTTAGCGGTTGCAGTGGCCAATGTGTGGCCCATAGTCTGTGTTTGAGGTGTTTGGCAAGTTGCGAGGCTTCGTGGGTTGAGAGTTTGAGCCCAAAGCACTCATTGGTTCACTATTTGTGAACACGACGGTCTTGGGTGTCGCATTCTGGTTACCGCCGCTGAAGGGTCTTCGTCTGCATGTCCGCCGCGTGTTGAGCGCTGGGTGGATTGCTGACGTCCGCATTAAGAAGGCAACAGCCTCCTACGTCACATTCATGTTACGACGGTAGGGAACGTCGCGTTCTCAACTGCGAAATGCTCTTAACCTAGGTCGGCTAAATAGGGCCCAGCAAGCTCTGTTTGGCCAGGGGGAGGAGATTTCGCTGGTTCTTGGGAGATTTGACATTTTGGAGTCAGATTTGGTGTGCTCTCACTGCGAGGATGTGGTACGGAGCGGGGGAAATGCCGGGGTAACGCCGTTCTTTGCGTTCTTCGCGAAGGTAGGGAGATTTTGCATGTGAAGTATGTTTAGCTTGTTATACTTGTTATAGCTAGTAGATACCATGTTAGTGTAGTGGTTTGAGTATGAATACTTGGGTTTTATGGCGGTTTATATGGTTTGTATGGGGATTTCAGAGATGGAACCCCGGATTTAGATCATTGTCTGTGAAGGCGACGGACCTGACTGTCGTGATCAAAATGCGACAGCCCGACCCATCACGTTCTTCTTCAGAATGCGTCGTATCGAGGCGTCACATTCTAAAGGCAACAGTGGACCCCGTCGCATTCAGGATTTCGATGGCAATGGGCTTGTACTTGGTTATGTAATTATCGGATTATCCTTATTTATTGTGCATGGCAATGGTAAGCGGTGCATCGGCACTTGTGGAGTTCGAGGAATGTGGTGTTCCCATGGTTTGTCTGGTGTTCACGTGGTTCGTGTGTGTGTGGCGAGTAGTACAACGCCTACCGTGGTTACCTCTCCAGTTGAGAGTCCCAGGTTTTGTCTGAGCCAGGCACGTTAGTGCTCGGGGCTTGTCCCAGTACTTGTGTACCGTTGACGTCTATGTCGTCTTCCTGGACACCCTCACTCTTGTGTAGAGTTGTACGTCCGGCTGAGGGAAAGGCGATAGAGGGACAATGACTTGTGAGAGTTTGTGTCTGGTCGCTTGTAGCGTGCTCGTGGTTGGGGGTTACAGACACCAGCAGACGTACTGCGCCCCAGCTAGTCCTGTTTTCCAGTGCCTCACTTTAGGGAGCTCGGGCCAGAGTCCCTAAAGGCGCAAGGCATGGGCCTGCGGCAGTGTGGTACACGGGAGTGGTGTTGGTTGGTCTCCATAGTTCTTTAGTTTGTTGTGGTGAAGCGGCAGCTGGACCATTCGTCCGTGGCTACGAGACTGAGAGGTAGACCTATGTGGTTTGTTCGGGTTAGTTGTTGGTGTCACGAACCAGTCTTCGAGACCCGAGTGCGGCGTTTTCTACTTTAGCATGTACACTTGGACGAAGTTTGCCATTTACTTATTAAAGTTTGATTTCTATTAAAAGCATGAGATAACTGTATTTACAGCTTTAATACCATGTGTAGCTATTTCTATAAATTGCCTAGTGTAGCTTCTTGTTACCGCACTTGTGAGTTTGGTTTTGTGCGGCTTTTGGGGAGTTTCCCTACTGAGCCTATGACTCGTGAGGCTCACCCCTACTTTTTCCAGGTGAGGGAGAGCAGGAGGCTTCTCATCCTTCATCTAGTTCGAAGCAGCGTCGTAGCAGAGTTGGGCCCTCACCACCAGCAGTGTGATCTTTACTTTTGTTCTCCTTGGGGTATGCCCCAGGTTACTGTACTCTGTGTTTGAGTGTGGTTAAGAACTAGCTATGTATATTTCATGTAATTATTTGTGACATGTGCAATCTTATATATATTTGAGCTATTTCTTTTATATTTCTACGGACTCATGTAATTGATATCCCTTGTGAGGCTACAGCTCGTTCGCGGGAGACGGAGTCGGATCAAGCTTGTTATTAGGTTAACGTGTTTCAACGATGAGGACCATCACAGTTGGTATCAGAGCAAGGTTCTTGTGAATATAAAGGAATCAGAAATTTACATAGCATGGTTTCTACTTTACTCCACTGCTGGTAGTTGGCTTTAGTTTTTTATTGATTTGTTTGTATGTTATGTGGTTGGAATGATGTTTGTGTAGGATTAGAAATGGCGGACAGGAGAGATTGGGGAGGAGGTGGAGATGAGACCGAGGAGACTACACATCAGATGATAGAAAGGATATGGGAAAGCCTCACGGAGATCCGTACCATACTGGATCACCAGGCACCAATACAGCTAGCAATAGAGGTACCGCCGATCGTGGAGGAGGCAGTACCAATGGCACCACCCCCACCACCACCAGTAGTTGAGGTACCACCCATTGTACCTGTACTTCCTATAGTACCAGCACGGGTAGCCACTGTGGAGGAGCCCACAGTACTAGTAGAGAGGTTTCTGCGATTGTAGCCACCCACATATTCAGGAGGTCTGAATCCCGACACAGCAGAGCACTGGGTGCATGAGGTAGAGAGGGTTTTTGTTATTATGAGGTGTCCACAAGCTAATAGGGTGGTGATAATTACATAATTGTAATGAATAATAGTGTAATTTTGTTGATAAATGGTCATTAACTTCATGTAAATCTATTACCATTTTATTGTAAGAATGACAATTGATTAAAGTCTTTTTATGTGTATCATTTGCAGGTTAATGGACTTATCTTCAAGTGTTTAATGGGCTAGTGGACCAAGCAAGATGGACATGATAGTAATTAAATAGAGGAAGAAAGGGGCAACATGGTCACACAGCCAACAAGACCGAAGCTTTGGGCAGCCATCTCATGTCCAGGTCACCTTCCATGCAAGCTATTGTCACCTCTTTTTTATTAGCAATGTTATGCAAGTCTGTGGTGGCAACTTCTTGTGGATCACGTGGAGAGAGGCTCCATCCAAGGCAATTGAAGGCAGCTCTGCTATGTAGTTGTGCATGAGAAGGAAATTGTTATGTTTGCGGAAGAAGAAGGGCTGTTGGCTGTCACGTATAAGAAAAATGGGAAATCCAAAACTTGCACCGCTGTCACGATGGCAATATGTTGTGAATATTAGAGATGGGTAGGTGATATCCATGGAAGGCAAGAGTTTGAGGGTTTGATGGCCTTTGCAGAACCCAATGCCCATATAAGGACCTCTTTGAAGTCCACGAGGGAGTTTTTTTCTTTTGGCTGGACTCTCTCTTTTTTCCTCCCCTCGCCTCCAATCTCTCCTTCCCTCTCTTCCTCCTTCCCTTTCTCTTTTCTCTGTCTCTCTTCTTCCTCTGGTTCGGCCATTCTTCTTATTCTTTGGCTCTTCTGCTTCTTCCTGCCTCTCTCTTCCCTATCTCTTTCCTCTCTCTCTCACTGCGCACACACACGCAGTCGCCAGCCACCCACGCGCCCCCGCAGGTCCGCGCGTCGCCCATGAGCACCGGCTGCGTTCACACCAGGCCGCCCAGGCCTGCGCCCGCCTACAGTCGCGTCCATCCGCGCCACGCTGCTCGCCCTCGCCTGCGCCACACGCATAGACGAACCCAGAAAAATTTCCAGTGGGGTCACTCTCTTTAAGAAAATTTCCAACCAAACTAAGAATTTTAAAACTCTATTTTGTGTAAGCCGATAATTTTAAGATTGTTAGCTACGTGTTTAACGACGCATTCATGGGCTATCAATTTTTGGCGCCGTTGCCGGGGAATTAGATTTTAGTTTTGATAATCTTGGTGTCTTTTGTATATATTCATGCTAACATTTTCTTTCTTTTTTTAGGTGTCAAATAAAAATTGAAAAAGAAGGATGAAAATTACAAAAAAAAATCAGAAAAAATAGGTAAGTTCAGGTGAGTTTTCTTCTCTCTCTCACTCTTTCTATTTGTTTTAATTTCCAAAAGAACGAGGGATTGCGTTGAAGGTAAGTACCCTTAAAACCCTCTTGATTGAGTTTCCTTTTCCTAGTTGCCTTTTTTAGATAATTAAAAAAAATCAATCACTTGAATCCAATAAAAATATGTCATGTCAAGATTAGAAACTTTCCATATAGGACATGCACCATTTAGACTTTTATCTTTAGGTATTTTTCTTTTTGAAAAGTTTCTTTTCTTGTCGAAGATTGTGGGAGGCAAGGTGAGAATTTTACAACCTTCTTTAAAAAGCATGATCATGCATTGTCATGCTTGCATAGAACCCCTTGCTTGATTTTGTGGTGTGCACATCATTTCTAAAATATTTTAAGGGCAATATCACTAACAAGATAAGGTGGGGATTTGATTACCCTTCCTTAGCCCACAAACCACAATATCCTGCATCTTTTGCATTCCCAAGCCTCAATAAAAATCAGTAAACATTGGCCTTAGGGTTCACACTGAGGTTTAGGTCCACTTGGGCCCATTTATTGGTTTTGAAAAATGGTGTCTAAGGCTAGAGGTTAAAAGGCAAACGCCTAAGCAAGAAAGTGGTTCTCTAATTAGGTCGCTACGAAAGTAGGGGGAGCCTCCCACTATCCCACCTCGTACTTGGCCAGTGGATATACCTAATAGTGGACTTAAGTTGGCTCTAGGTCACTTTGTGAGAAAGCTCACTTTTAAGTCTAGGATTTCTAGGTCAAATAGGTAACTGTTTGAAACTTGTTTGTCTTTGTTAAAATAAAAAATACTAAAAATAAAATTAAAAAAAAAACTCTCTCTCTTCACTCATTTGGTCCTAGAGCATGCATGGTAGGAGATCACAAAAACCTAATTTGCTAGGACAAATCCCAGAAATTGAGAGATTCTTTCATCTAAAGCACAATCTTTTACAAAATCAAATGGCTGAAAATCAAAATGGATTGTCAAATCACAATGGGGATAATCATGATCATCAAGAGCCTCCCAAACAAATGAAGGATTACTTCATCCCAAATCAATATCAGCCTTCATCTTGTATTCATCTCCCACAACATCAAGCCATCCAATATGAGATTAAATCTAGCACCATTCAAATGCTCCCATCCTTTTATGGAAATACCAATGAAGACCCCTATAAGCATATTGATGAATTCTTGGAAATATGCTCAACTGTTAAAATTTAGAATTTTTCTGATGATGCCCTCAGATTGACTCTTTTCCCATTCTCTCTTAAGGATAAAGCTAAATATTGGTTGGGCACTGTAGGGAAAACCATTAGAACTTGGGCAAAGATGCAACAAGAATTTTTAAAAAAGTTCTATCCTATAGGCCAAACCAATACCATGAGAAGAGCTATTACTGGATTTTCTCAATCACCAGGGAAATTAATTCATGAGTCATGGGAAAGGTTGAAAGAGCTTTTGAGAAAATGCCCCCACCATGGTCTCTCAAAATGAAAAATTGTCCAAACATTTTATGAGGGGTTGACTGAACAATATAGACAGATGGTGGATGCTTCATGTGGAGGGACATTCATGAGCAGAAGTGAGGACGAGGCTTATGATCACTTTGAAATGTTGAGTGAAAATTCTATAAATCATGCCTCTTTATCCTCTTATGAGAGATCTATTGGGCCATCCAAGCGGGCTGGGTTGTATGAAGTGAGAAATCGGGCTGAATTGGAGCCCAAATTCGAGAATAATCTCATGGCCCAAAAGTGGGAGAAAGTGGATACTATGGCCCAAACTGTTGCCTCTCAGGCTCAAAAGATGGAGCAAATCTTGTCTAGGACCCATCAGGATCCCTTTGGCCCATCCCCCTCAAGCCCATATGTTGGCCTAGACTCCTATCATCAGGAAGTCTGTAGTTTGTGTGCTAGTCCGGCCCACCACATTAATGAATGTCCAATTGCAGCTCAACTCCCTCCTTTCATCTAAGAACAAGTCCAAGAATAGGTCCAAGTAGCCCAAGGATTCTCCAAGCCCAATTTAGACCAATTTTCCAACTCTTACAATCTGGGCTGGAGAAATCACCCAAATTTCTCTTGAAAGAATCAACAAATGCCACCTCAAAGACCTAACCCCTCCATTTCTCAAGCACAAAAACAATCATTCCAACACTAATATCAGGCCCAATTCTCTCAAGTAGCCCAATATCCTCCTCCTCAACCCAAGCAAGTTCAGCCTACCTTTCAACAACCCCCTCAAGAGAATTTTGAAGATCAATTTAATCAACTCCAACAAATCATCTTGGCCCAACAACAACAATTGCACCAACAACAACAACTCTTGGCTACAAATCAATAGACCATGGCCAGGCTAGAAGCTCAAGTGGGCCAGATGGCTGAGACCACCATGAGAAGGGAAGTGGGCCAATTGCCTAGCTAACCTATGGCTAACCCAAGAAATCAACCACCAGGCTTTGCTTCACAATCAGGCCTCCTATCTCAACCTGCCCAACAAGCCCAACCAAGAGGCCCACAATTGGAGAATATAAAAGTCATTTCAAGTCTTAGAAGTGGTAAGATTCTAAGTGACCTACACAAGGGTAAAGTGGTTGTTGATAACTCTATTCAAGGAGTCCAAGATGATATAAGTGAGAGTGAAGAGGAGCCCATTCAAATTAAGTTGGGGGGAGAGAACAAAGGGAAAGAGAAGTCTCATGAAGATCCAAATTCTTACCAACCAAAAGTGTCATTTCCAAGTGCTCTAGAATCCAAGCCCATTAAGAAGAAGAAGAAGTCGGTCCAAGATGAGGAGTTTTTGGAATTGTTCAAACAAGTCCACATCAATATCCCACTCCTGGATGCCATCAAGTATGTCCCGACTTATGCTAAATTTCTTAAAGATCTCTGCACTCCACGAAGGGAATTCAAGACTGCAATTCAGAAATATGGCTCTCTGAAGATGTTAGTGCAGTCTTGACAAACCACCTCCCTAGGAAGCTGAAGGACCCTGGTGCTCCCTTCATTTCATGTGATATAGGTGGTATAACCTTCGATCGTGCCCTTCTTGATTTAGGGGCGAGTGTCAATCTTCTCCCCACCTTCATTTATGAACAATTCAACATTGGGGAACTTAAGCCTACTTCCATCATTCTACAGCTAACCGATCGTTCGGTCAAGACTCCACGAGGATTGATAGAGGATGTGATTATTAAAGTCAATGATTGTTATTTCCCCATGGACTTTCTCATCCTTGATATGTCTACCAACCAGGAGTTGAGACACACTCCTATCATTCTTGGTCGTCCCTTCCTCGCCACTACCAAAGCCAACATCAACTATGCTACGAGGATGATGGACATTTCATTTGGGGGACAAAAGGTCTCTCTTAATGTGTTTAAAGCCTCTAAATATCCATATCAAGAAGAAGGATGTCATTCTATTGACATTTTGACTAAGTCTATTGATAATGATTTGGATGTTGACCAACTTGAGGAGACCAATGCTTTATATGATTCACCACTCCACTCTACTCTTTGGCCCAAAGTTGAGCCTTTGCCGGCCTTGCAATCTGAACCTGCTCTTCCATCACTTCAAAGCCCTCTAGATCTTGAGCTTAAACCTCTTCCAGACTCCCTCAATTATGTATTCCTAGGCCCAAACAAAACTTTGTCTGTTATCATTGCCTCCAACCTAAGCCCTACCCAAGAAGCCCAATTGATAGAAGTCTTAAGGGAACATAGGGGTGCCATAGGTTGGACAGTGTCCGACCTTAAAGGGATCAGTCCATCTATTTGTATGCACCACATCTACTTGGAGGACAATGCTAAACCAAGCCAAGAAACACAAAGGAGGTTAAATCCCAACATGAAGAAAGTGGTGAAGAAAGAAGTAGTGAAGTGGCTAGATATTGGAATTGCTTATCCAATATCAGATAGCCAGTAGGTCAGCCCAACCCAAGTGGTTCCCAAGAAGTCTGGACTAATAGTTGTGAAAAATGAACAAGGGGAGGAAATACCCACTAGATTGACCACGGATGGAGAGTGTGCATAGACTATAGAAAGCTCAATGCCATGACCAAAAAAGATCACTTTCCACTCCCATTCATGGATCAAATTCTTGAGAAACTAGCGAGCCAGCAATTCTTCTGCTTTGTGGATGGTTATCCTGGGTACAATCAAGTGGCAATTTACCCAGAAGATCAAGAAAATACTACTTTCACTTGTCCTTATGGCACATTTGCTTTTAGGAGAATGCCATTCGGACTTTGCAATGCACCAGCCATGTTTCAAAGGTGCATGATGGCAATCTTCTCTGATATGGTGGGAGAATTCCTTGAGGTATTCATGGATGATTTTTCTATATATGGGGATTCATTTGAAAAATGTTTGAAGAATCTGGAGAAAGTATTGGCTAGATGTGTGGAAACGAACTTGGTGCTCAGTTGGGAGAAGAGCCACTTTATGGTTTGAGAGGGCATAGTCTTGGGCCACATTGTGTCTAAGTGGGGTATAGAGGTAGATAGGGCCAAAGTTGGTCTCATTGCTGATCTTCCTCCTCCAACCTCTGTGAGATAGATTCGTTCATTTCTTGGCCATGCCGGCTTCTATCACCGGTTCATTCAAAACTTTTCCAAAATTGCCCGCCCCTTAATTCTTCTCCTAGAAAAGGATGTCCCATTTCACTTTGATGATGTTTGTTTAGAAGCATTCACTACTTTGAAAGAGGCTTTGACCAAAGCTCCCATTCTTCAAACTCCTGATTGGTCATTGCTCTTTGAGATCATGTGTGATGCCTCTGACTATGCCATAGGTACTATTTTGGGAAAAAGAATTGATAAACGTCCCATGGTGATCTATTATGCGAGTCGCAGCCTCGCCGATGCTCAATTGCATTACACCACCACGGAAAAAGAACTTCTTGTTGTAGTCTTTGCCCTTGAAAATTTTCAATCTTATCTTTTAGGGGCAAAGGTCATCATCTACTAAGATCACTCTGCTTTGAAATATCTCTTAGCTAAGAAGGACTCAAACCAAGACTCATCAGATGGATCCTTCTTCTTTAGGAGTTTGATTTGGAGATTTGGGATAAGAAAGGAACTGAAAATGTTGTTGCTGATCACCTATCCCAAATTCTCATCCCTGAAAGTGCTCCAATGCATGATTCTTTCCCTGATAAACACCTCCTTGCAATTTCTCATAGGATAGCCCCTTGGTATGCTCACATTGTCAACTATCTTGTTGTGGGTCAAATTCCTGAAGGATGGTCAAAGAATGAAATGGACCATTTCTTCTCTAATGTCAAACACTATTTTTGGGATGACCCCGAATTATTTTTCATGGGTCTTGATCAAGTCATTAGGAGGTGTGTCCCCGAGGAAGAGCAACAGAGCATCTTAAATTTCTGTCACACTCTAGCTTGTGGGGGACACTTTTCGGGGAAGAAAACTGCTGCTAAAGCCTTGCAAAGTGGGTTTTACTAGCCCACATTGTTCAAATATACTTATGAATTCAGCAAGACATGTCTTAGATGCCAACCTGTGGGCAACAATTCTAGGAGAGACATGATGCCACTCAACCCCATTTTGGTGGTGGAAATTTTTGATATCTGGGGAATATATTTCATGGGCCCATTCCCATCATCTTTTGGTAATGAGTACATCTTAGTGGTGGTTGATTATGTGTCCAAGTGGATCGAAGCCATTGCCACCCGAACCAATGATCACAAAGTTGTCATGAAATTTGTGCGCATCAACATTTTCTCTAGGTTTGGGTGTCCATGGGCTATTATAAGTGATGGGGGATCTCATTTCACTCATTCCCAATTTCAAACTTTACTTAAAAGATATGGGATAACTCACAAAATTGCCACCCCCTACCATCCCCAGACAAGTGGCCAGTGGAAGTGTCCAATTGGGAGATCAAAAACATTCTCCAAAAGACCGTTAGGCCTGATAGGAAAGATTGGTTAGAAAGATTGGATGATGCTTTGTGGGCCTATCGGACTACATATAAGACTCCCATTGGCATGTCTCTCTATAGGTTGATTTTTGGTAAATCATGTCACCTCCCTGTTGAGTTAGAGCATAGGTCTTATTGGGCCATTAAACAATTCAATCTTGACTTATCCCAAGCTGGATCACATAGAGCCCTCCAACTGCATGAGCTTGAGGAATTGTGCAATGAAGCCTATGAGAATTCCAAGATATATAAAGCCAAGACCAAAATCTTTCATGACAAACACATTTTGAGGAAATCCTTCCATCCTGACCAAAAAGTCTGGCTCTTTAACTCTAGGCTACGCTTATTTCTAGGTAAATTGAAATCTCGATGGGACGGACCATTCATTGTTGTCAAAGCTTTTGACCATGGTGCTGTTAAAATTCTTGATCCTAAAAATGGTCAAACTTTTACTATTAATGGTCAACGTCTTAAACCTTACTTGGAAAACATGCACCTCACACCTAAAGAATCCATTCCTCTAAATGACCCTACATACATTAAACTTAGCACTTATTGGGAGGCAACCCAATATTTTTAGGAGATTTAACTTATTTATTTTTTAGGAGACTGAGAGGTAGACCTGTGTGGTTTTTCCGGGTTAGTTGCTGGTGTCGCGAACCAGTCTTCATGACCCGAGTGTAGCGTTTTCTACTTTAGCACGTACACTTGGACGAAGTTTGCCATTTACTTATTAAATGTTGATTTCTGTTAATAGCATGAGATAATTGTATTTACATATTTAATACCATGTGTAGCTATTTCTATAAATTGCCTAGTGTAGCTTCTTGTTACCGCACTTGTGAGTTTGGTTTTGTGCGGCTTTTGGGGAGTTTCCCTACTGAGCCTATGACTCATGAGGCTCACCCTACTTCTTCAAGGTGAGGGAGAGTAGGAGGCTTCTCGTCCTTTGTCTAGTTCGGAGCCGCATCGTAGTGGAGTTGGGCCCTCACCACCAGCAATGTGATCTTTACTTTTGTTCTCCTTAGGGTATATGCCCTAGGTTACTGTACTCTGTGTTTGACTGTAGTTGAGAACTAGCTATGTAAATTTCATGTAAATATTTGTCAGATGTGCAATCTTATATATATTTGAGCTATTTCTTTTATATTTCTACGGACTCGTGTGATTGATATCCCTTGCGAGGCTATGGCTCATTCGCAGGAGACGGAGTCGGATCAAGCTTGTTATTAGGTTAATGGGTCTGAACGACGAGGACCTATTGGGTTACATTGTGTATGATGACATGTGCTTAAACGTTTTTGATGATGTTTAACATAATTGATGTTACATTAATGTTGGAAACATGATAAATATGACAAAGACATGAAAGAAATGAACAAATGAAAATAGTGCTTCTTTGACTATTCATGTATCCATTATATCTCACATAGAATGTCTTTTGATGTAGGTGTGAATGTACACAAGACAATCAACCAAAGTCAAGTGCAAAAGACCAAGAAATACACTTCAAGTGGTCATGTGTCGACAGCCCCCAAGGCATGTGTTGACAGATAGACCCATCCTGAACAAATAGGCTACTGGAAACACATTTATAGTAGTATGTGTCGACAGATGAGATGCACCTGTCGACAGATACAAGATGCCTGTTGACAGCCAGCATATCGCCTGTCGACAGATCTAGTCTTCCAGGAACTAGCATGGTTCTGGAAACCAGAAGTTTGCAGTAGGTGTCGACAGCTATAAATCACATGTCGACATACGAAGAGAAAAGTCAGAAACATGATTATGATATGTTCTATATTAGGGTGATCCCTTTAAGCACGACTCTCCATACTTAGACACCCATATATATAGACCATATGAAGGTATTTTCACAGCAAGAAGCCACAATACCAAAACCCCAACCAAAGGTCAGAAGAAAAGCTTCTCTCTTCTACTCTGCTTCAACTCTCCGTCCAGTTCAAGGAAGATCCATCTCATGAATGGAGTTGAAGCGGGTTTTTCCACAGATCAAGCTTCTACATCATCTGATAATCATCAAGTTGAAGCTTGGAGTTCTTCTGGACGACCACCACGAAGAGTTCTTCATCAGGATTTATTTCTACTTCTCAGAACTCTTCTTCTTCTACACTTTTCACTATTCTATGTGTGTTTCAGTGGTTCAAGTGTCTCTTGTGCTTGATTCACGTGTGGGTTGTTGTTCTGATTGCATGTTTGCATCAGACAATGTGTGTGTGTGTGTTTGTAGAGTTGAACTCGCTTATAAGCAGTCGTTCTGCGTGCGTGTGTGGATGGTGGATGTTGGATACACAAGTTGTGTACTCTGAACCACCTTAAATCTTCGTGTCCTATGGTTTGCATGTTTTCACGGTAGATGTTTGATAGGCACATTGATTATTCACACGCTAGATAAGTTGCTTAGTTTCTAATCACAACTTGCACACACACCATAGTTCGAATTCAATACATGTCTATCTAAGTTTTCAATAAGTCAGTGTTGGATCGAAAAGAAGGTTATAGTGCTTTTAATTGGTAGTAATATATTCAACCCCCCTTCTAGATTACTGCTTTAGATAATTCCGTGCACCTTTCAATTGGTATCAGAGCAAGGTTTCTCTGATTTACTGCTTTAATAGCTTGATCTCACGATCAAGAGAAATTCAGTCTCATGGAAACTAACAAGGGATTTATGGCTGAAGGACACTCAGTGTCTAGGCCTCCCTTCTTTGATGGCACTGACTACACCTATTGGAAAAATCATATGCAGGTGTTTCTAAGAACTCAAGACTATGAGCTGTGGAAGATCGTCAGCAAGGGGCCTTATGAGCTGCCCGCTGACGAAGATACCTGGACAAGAGTGCAAATCCGCAAAGGCACTTTGAATTGGAGCACATTGAATATGATGCAGTGCGCTGTGCATCCGAAGGAGTATTCAAGGGTCTCCACATATATGTCAGCAAAAGAAATGTGGGACAAACTGGAGCTCATCTATGAAGGTACGTCTGAGGTAAGGGAAACCAAAGCGAGCATGTTAGTGTCTAAATATGAAATGTTTAAGATTAAAAATGAAGAAACCATTTCAGACATGTTTGCTAGATTTATGATCATAATAAATGGCTTGAAGGGTCTTAAGAAAGAATACAGTGAGAGTGACTTAGTAAGGAAGATACTTCGGTCTCTTCCATCATCCTGGCATACTAAGGCCACTATCACTGAGGATTCTAAAGACCTTTCCGTAATGAAATTGGATGAGCTAATTAGATCCCTAATGACTTATGAAATAAACCTGAAAAGAAAAGAAACTGAGGTTACTCCTAGAAAATCCATTGCTTTAAAAGCCTCTAACAAAAGTTCTTCAAGTTCCAAGAAAGAGGTTCAGCAGGAAAGTGATGAATCTGAACCATCTAGCGATAGTGAGAATGATGAAATGGCCATGCTCACTTGACAGTTCAAAAAATTCCTCAGGTTCAAAAAGAAAGGTTCAGGTAACTTCAAAACTTTTCCAAAGAAAGATTTCTTAAATAAGTTTGAGTCTAACAAAAAATCTGACATGATTGTGTGCTATGAGTGCAAGAAACCAGGGCACATGAGAGGTGAATGCCCAGAGCTTATGAAAAAGTTGAAAAAGGACAAGTTCACTTTCAAGAAAGCCAAGGCAATGATGGCTACTTGGAGTGATGAAGATGAAGACGAGAACGCACAAGGAAGTTCTGGAGATGAAAAAATTCAATACTTAATGGCAAGGAGTGAAGACTCCATTGAGGTAAACTCTTCCTTTGAGAATTACTCTGTTGATGATTGGGAAGAGGCATACACCTTACTGTTTCAGAAATTTTGTGAATATAAATCAGAAAATAAAGCACTGAAAAAGAAGATCACTTCACTTGTTCATAGCACATCCAATGATGAACAGATTGCAATTCTATCTAAAGAAATTGAGCTACTGAAAGTTGAAAAAGAAAGCCATCTTGCTAAAATGGATTGCATCAAAGAAAAACTCCAAGAAAATGTAAAAGAAAAATAAGTCCTAAATACACTTATAGAAACTCTACAACATGAGAATAAAGAGATCCAAAAAGAGATGGAAAAAGCTAAAGAGGAACTAAAAGGAAAAACTGATGATCTCTCACAATTTGTAAAAGGAAAATAGAATCTTGATGCAGTGTTGGGAGTTAAAACAAATGTAACAAGACATGGGCTTGGATATCAACCAGAAAAACAAAAGAAACTCAGAGATAAATTGATCACATCTTTTGTTGATTGCAGTCTAAGTTCAAGTAAGTAAGTTCAAGCTAAAAGTAAAAATTCTCAGTCTAAAGGTAATCAATCTCAAAACAATCAAAATACTTCATCTGTTCTTCAATCTAAGAAAACTGTCGATAGACCCAAAGAGACCTATCGACAAGCCTGGAAATATGCAGTAAAAGGAATGCCAAACAAGCAACAAAAGGGCCAAAAACAATCACAAGTTAAATACAACAGTAAGAAAATTGTAAAAACTCAAAAAACATCATGCAAATGTTGTAAGAAACTTGGTCATACTGAAACACAATGCTGGAATAATTTGAACAAGTTAAAATTCAAACAAGTTTGGATTCCAAAGCATTTACTTTTTGCAATGAATGAAAAATTGGGACCCAAAGTAATTTGGGTACCAAAACCTCTTGTCTGATCTATCTATGCAGGAATGCCTAGCAGCCCAAAATCAAAATAAATGGTACTTAGATAGTGGTTGCTCGAGGCACATGACGGGCGACAAAGAAAAATTTTGTTTGCTGGTGGAAAAAGACGGAGGACAAGTTGTCTTTGGAGGTAACAATAAGGGCCAAATAATTGGCACAGGTAAGGTAGGTAAGTATGCCTCTAACTCAATAAACAATGTGCTCTTAGTTGATGGTCTCAATCACAATCTTCTTAGCATTAGCCAATTGTGTGATAAAGGCCATAAAGTCATCTTTGAATCAAATGCATGCCAAATTGTTGATAAAGAAACAGGAAGTCTCAAGTTTTCTGGAAAAATGGTGAATAACATCTATCTAGTTGATTTAGATGAACCAGAAAATAAAAATTTGTGTCTTGTTGCAAATAAGTAGGATGAATTGACTTTGTGGCACCGTAGGCTAGGTCATGCGACTACAATATTTTGCACAAGATCATGAGGATGAAATTAGTAAGTGGACTTCCTGAAATTCAGTTCAATAAAAATGAAAGTTTTTGTGATGCATGTGCACAGGGAAAACAAACCAGAAAGTCTTTCAAATCAAATGCTCCCATAATTACTTCAAAACCTTATGACATGTTGCACATGGACCTTTTTGGACCTACAAGAACACTAAGTCTCAATGGCAAACATTTTGGGTTTGTCGTTGTAGATGATTTTTCTAGGTTCACTTGGGTTAAATTTCTGGCCCACAAACATGAAGTTCTAAAAAATTTTCAAGAGTTCTTCAACAAGATTGAGCATAGTAACATAAACAAAATATGCTCAATTCACACTGATCATGGGGGAGAGTTTGACAATAATTTATTTTCTAAATTTTGCAGGAACCAAGGTATAGATCACAAGTGTTTATCTCCAAGGACTCCGAAATAAAATGGCGTAGTGGAGAGAAAGAACAGAACCTTGGTGGAAATGGCTCGTACTCTTCTGGTTGAAAGCCAACTCTCAAGGAGTTTTTGGGCAGAAGCAGTGAACACATCATGCTACATCTAAATCAAGCCATGGTAAGACCTGTGATAAAGAAAACCCCATATGAGCTCTTGAAAGGTAAGAAACCCAATATTGGGTACTTCAGGATCTTTGGCTCCAAAGTTTTTATCCATAACAATGACAAGGTTAATTTAGATAAATTTGAAGCCAAAAGTGATCCAGGTATTTTTCTTGGATACTCAGAACACTCTAGAGCTGAGTGTATAACAATAAAAACAAAACTGTGGAAGAGACTCCACATGTTATTTTTGATGAGTATCATGCAAAAATTAACAAATCAAATGTTTCCAGGTATGATGAAGATGAAGGAAAAATACTTGAAGATCAAGATGAAAAGCCATTGTCGACAGACCATGAAGAGGCTGTCGACAGGCCTGAAGAAAATCCACAAGATCAAATTTTCAAGAACAACCTCCCCAAGAACAAATTCCTCAAGAGCAATATCCTCAAGACCAAGACCAACCATGTCCTTCAACAATTAGAAATGTAAGGTACTCAAAAGATCGCCCACTTGATATGTAATTGGGAATGTAAATGATAGAGTTCACACTAGGTCTCACTTTAGACACATTGTAGAACAAGATCATTTAGCATTTGTCTCTCAAGTAGAACCTAAAAGTGTTGAAGAGGCTCTAAAAGAAAATTCATGGATAGATGCCATGCATGAGGAACTTGGGCAATTTGAAAGAAACAATGTTTGGAGCTTAGTTCCTAGGACCCCTAAAATTTCTGTAATTGGAACAAGATGGGTATTTAGGAATAAGCTAAATGAAGAGGGTAAAGTGGTGAGAAACAAAGCTAGACTGGTATCAAAGGGATATAATCAAGAATTTGAAATAGATTTTGAAGAATCCTTTGCATCTGTAGCTAGGCTTGAGGCAGTGAGAATATTGTTAGCATATGCATGCTCAAACAAGTTTAAACTCTTTCAAATGGATGTTAAAGCTGCCTTCTTGAATGGCTACATCAAAGAAGAAGTCTATGTTTCTCAACCACCTGGATTTGAAAATCATGCTAAGCCTAACCATATCTATAAATTGCACAAGGCTCTTTATGGTTTGAATCAGGCACCCCGAACTTGGTACGACAGACTGAGCAATTTCTTGGTGAGTAAAAACTACTCCAGAGGTAAAGTGGATCAAACACTCTTCACTAAATGTGTTCGAAATCACATAATTGTTGTTCAAGTCTATGTGGACGATATTATCCTTGGTTTCATTAACCTCTCACTGTGTGAAGAATTTTCTAAACACATACACAGTGAATTTGAGATGAGTTTAATGGAGGAGCTTCAATTTTTTCTTGGCTTACAGGTAAAACAATATAAAAATGGTTTCTTCATTAATCAAGAAAAATACATCAAGGAATTACTGAAAAGATTTCAGTTTGAACAAGCCAAGTCAGCCTCTACACCAATGAGCATGAGTGTGAAATTAGAAAATGATGAGAAAGGTAAAATGGTATATGCGAAGCAATACCGAGGTATGATTGGCTCTCTCCTTTACCTTACTACAAGTAGGCCAGATATACAATTCAGTGTTTGCCTTTGTGTTAGATATCAATCTAGTCCAAAGAAAAGCCATTTGGTTGCAGTTAAAAGGATTTTCAGATATCTCTCAGGTACGTATGATTTAGGTTTATGGTATCCAGCAGGAAGTTGCTGGGTTTACATGGATTCATAATTGAGATGTTTATTTTTGATGATGAGCAATCAATGAGCATTTCATGCACAATACAATTTCATGTGATATGTATGTGTGAAACATGATAAGAATGACAAGTCAAGCAAATGTTAATCAAGAGTCACATGTTTAATTTGATTATCTAAATGTTCACATTATCTCACTAACAATGTTCTTAAATGTAGGTGAGATTGCATGCAAGACAATATATCAAAACAAGAGCAAAAAGATCAAGAAAAGCACAAAAGACAAGTACCTGTCGACAGCCCCCAAGATGCCTGTCGACAGCCCTGCACAGACAGATCTCATAGGGTACTAGCGAGGTGTACCTGTCGACAGCCCCACTGATGCCTGTCGACAGATCTGCACAGACAGAACACACAGGCTCCTGGCAAGGTGTGCCTGTCGACAGACTCAAATCACCTGTCGACAGATCCACACAGGGAACTGTCTCCCGGAAAGCTAGTCTTCTGCCTTTTTCAATTCTGTCTACATCTATCGACAGATGAACTTCTTGCTGTCGACAGACAAAGAGAAAATCTCAATACGAGATCTCCATATGTTTCCGACTTGGGTGTTTCCTTTTACCACGACTCTCCATACTTGAACACCCATATAAAAGGAACTCTTTGGAGTTATTTTCGTACAGAAGCAGCCACAACTCAAACCCTAAGCCAAGTCTCAAGAGAGAAGATCTTTCTGCTGCTCTGCTTCAACCGTTCGTCCAGGCAACCAAAGAGACATCTTCTGAACGGGATTGAAGCCAGATTGTCCATCTCTCAAGATTCTCCATCAACTGATACTTGTCAAGATGAAGCTTGAAGTACATCAGGACAATCATCTGAAGAGTTCTACATCAGGATTTGAAATCTCAACTCTGAACTCTTCTTTATCTCTGTTTTTCATATCTGTGTGTGTGTGTTGTTGAGTCAAGCATCCTTGTGCTTGATTCACGTTTGTCACGTTGTTCTGATCGTGGTTTACATCAGACTACGTGAGTGTGTGTGTGTTGTAGCGAGTGAACTTGCTGATAAGCAGTCTTTCTGCGTGTGTGTGTGGACGGTAGACATAGGATACACAAGTTGTGTACTCCGAACCACCTTAAATCATCGTGTCTGTGGTTTGAACGTTTCACGCTAGATGTTTGGTAGGCACGTTGATCTTTCACACGCTAGATAAATTGCTATTCTATCTACTTACAACTAACACACATCTCAGTTTGGTTTAACCTCTGTTTGAAGTATCGGAAGTCTGTGTTTCCATTAAAAGAAGGTCATTATATTTTTAATTGATAGTAATCTATTCAACCCCCCTTCTAGATTACCATATTGTATAATTCCGCACATCCTTCAATTGGTATCAGAGCGAGGTTTCTCCGCTTTACTGTCTTAATTGGTTGATCTCACGATCAGGAGATTCTCGATCTCATGGAATCTAACAAGGGGTATATGGCCGAGGGACATTTAGTGACCAGGCCACCCTTCTTTGATGGCACTGACTATCCTTATTGGAAAAACCGCATGCAGGTGTTTCTGAGAGCTCAAAATTTTGAGCTATGGAAAATTGTCAGCAAAGTAGCATACACCCTTCTCGAGGACGAAGATACCTGGACGAAGGACCAGATTGCAAAGGAAACTCTCAACTAGAGTGCCCTGAACATGATGCAGTGCGTTGTTCATCCCAAAGAATACTCAAGAGTCTCCACATGCACTTCAGCAAAAGAAATGTGGGACAAACTTGAACTTATCTACGAAGGTACGTCCGAGGTAAGGGAAACCAAAGCAAGCATGCTAATTTCTGAGTATGAAATGTTTAAGATGAATAATGATGAAACTATCTCAGATATGTTTGCAAGATTCATGCTAATAATAAATGGATTGAAAGGTCTTAAGAAAGAATACTCAGAAAGTGACTTAGTGAGGAAGATACTTCGGTCTCTTCCATCCTCATGGAACACTAAGGCCACTGACATTGAGGATTCAAAAGATCTTTCAAAGATGAAATTGGATTAACTAATTGGATCCCTGATGACATATGAAATAAATGTGAAAAGGAAAGAAACTGAAGAAAACCCAAAAAGGTCAATTGCCTTAAAAGCTTCAAGCAAAAGTTCCTCTAGATCCAAAAAGGATGCTCAACAGGAAAGTGATGAACCTGAAACGTCTAGTGATAGTGAAAATGATGAAATGGCCATGCTCATTAGACAATTCAAAAAATTCCTCAAATTCAAAAGGAAAGGCTCAGGTAATTCCAAATCCTTCCAAAAGAAAGATTTCTCAAATAAATTTGAGTCTAACAAAAGATCTGACATTGTATGCTATGAGTGCAAGAAACAAGGGCATATGAAAGGAGAATGCCCCGAACTCAAGAAAAAGCTGAAGAAAGAGAAATTCACCTTCAAGAAAGCCAAGGCAATGTTGGCAACTTGGAGTGATGAAGATGAAGATGAGGACGCACAAGAAGCCTCTGGAGATGAAGAAATTCAGTGTCTAATGGCTAGAAGCGATGACTCTAATGAGGTAAACTCTTCCTTTGAAACTTACACTGTTGATGAATGGGAAGAAGCATACACTGTCCTGTTTGAAAAATTCTGTGAATTCAAATCTGAAAACAAGGCATTGAAAAAGAAAATCAATTCACTTGTTCATAACACACACAATGATGAACAAGTTGTTGCCTTAACTAAAGAAATTGAAATGATGAAAATTGATGAGGAAGTCCACATTGAAGAAATGGACTGTTTGAAAATAAAATTGCAAGAAATTCAAAAGGAAAAGGAAAGTTTGTCTAACTCTCTTGAATCTCTTCAAAATGAACATAAAGAAACTAAGAATAAGTTGGAACAATCTGAAAAGACCTTAAAGGAAAATTTGAAGATTTAACAAGGTTTGTAAAGGGAAAGCAAAATCTTGATGCCTTCTAGGATCAAATATCTTTGTTGCAAAACATGGAATTGGATATCAACCAGTAAAACAAAAGAAAATGGGAGAGACTTTGATAACTTCTTTTGTTGATTCTAGCCCAAGCACAAGCTATCAAGTCCCTTCCAAGAATCAAAAAATCAAGTCCCTTCCAAGAATCAGAAAAATCAAGTCCTTTCCAAGAATCAGAAAAATCAAGTCCCTTCCAAGAATCAGGAAGGTCAAGCCAAGGGTAAGAAACAGGAACCCAAGAAAAATAGTTTAGCTGTTAACACAACTAAGAAGTCTGTCAACAGCCCCAAGAAGGGTTGTCGACAGGTCTGGAAACATGCTTCCAAAGAAAAGCTAACCAGGCAACAAAAGGGTAAAATGCCCATGCATGTTCCTCAGAATAACAAACCCACTGTTTTGGAAAAATCATCATCATGCAATTTTTGTAAGAAACTTGGGCACAATGAAAAACAATGCTGGAACAATCCAAATAAACTGAAACTTAAAAAAGTTTGGATTCTGAAGCATTTACTTTTTGGCATGAATGATACATTGGGACCCAAAGTAATTTGGGTACCAAAACCTCTTGTCTGATCCACATATGCAGGAATGCCTAGCAGCCGAAAATCAAAACAAATGGTACCTGGATAGTGGCTGCTCGAGGCACATGACGGGCGACAAAGATAAATTCTGCTTGCTGGTGGAAAAAGATGGAGGTCAAGTTGTTTTTGGAGGTAACAATAAAGGCCAGATCATTGGTTCAGGTAAGGTTGGTAAGTATGCCTCCAACTCAATAGACAATGTACTGTTAGTTGATGGTCTTCACCATAACTTGCTTAGCATAAGCCAACTGTGCAATAACGGTCATAAAGTTGTCTTTGAATCAAATTCATGTTAAATTGTTGATAAGAAAACAGGAAGTCTTAAATTTTCTGGAAAAAGAAGTAACAACATTTATTTGGTTGATCTAGATGATCCAGAAAATGAAAATTTGTGTCTTGTTGCAAGTAAACAGGATGAGCTTACCTTGTGGCATCGTAGGCTTGGGCATGCAAGTTACAATGTCTTACACAAGATCATGAGGCTGAAACTGGTAAATGGACTTCCTGAAATTTCCTTCAATAAGAATGAAAACTTTTGTGATGCATGTGCACAGGGAAAACAAACCCGAAAATCCTTCAAATCAAAAGCACTGGTAAGTACTTCTAAACCTTATGAATTGTTGCACATGGACCTTTTTGGACCTACTAGAACACTGAGTCTCAATGGCAAACGCTTTGGTTTTGTCATTGTAGACGATTTTTCTAGGTTCACTTGGGTAAAATTTCTAGCTCACAAAAATGAAGCACTAAAAATCTTTGAAGAATTCTTTAATAAGATTGAGCATGGAAATGTCAATAAGATATGCTCCATCCGCACTGATCACGGGGGAGAGTTTGATAACAACTCTTTTTCTGATTTTTGCAGGCACCAAGGAATAGAACACTTGTTTTCCTCTCCAAGGACTCCGGAGCAAAATGGTGTAGTGGAGAGAAAGAACAGAACCCTGGTGGAAATGGCTCGTACTCTTCTGGTCGAAAGTCAACTCCCAAGGAGTTTTTAGGCAGAAGCGGTAAACACCTCGTGCTACATTCTTAACAGAGCCATGGTAAGACCCGTGATAAAGAAAACCCCCTAAGAACTGCTAAAAGGTAAGAAACCCAGTATTGGGTATTTTAGAGTTTTTGGCTCAAAAGTGTTTATTCATAACAATGATAAAGCTGATCTAGACAAATTTGAAGCCAAAAGTGATCAAGGTATTTTTCTTAGATACTCAGAACACTCTAGAGCATATAGGGTGTTTAACGTTAAGAATAAAATTGTGGAAGAAACTCCACATGTTGTTTTTGATGAGTATCATGCAAAAACTGACACTGAAAACCTTCATAGGACTCAAGATGAAGATGCAGAAACAACTCTTGAGGAACTACAAGCAAAGGCAAAAAGAAATTCTAAAGTAGTTTCTAAAAATAAAAGTGGATATCTTCGCAGGTACAACGATGAAGATGACGAAAATCTGTTCAGAAAATAAGACGTTGAATCTGAAGAAGATCCACAAGAGGAAGAGCCTCAAGATGAAATTCCTCAAGCACACCATCCTCCAGCACAACCTCCACAAGATCAACTTCCACAAGTCCAAGATCAACCCGGTCCTTCAACAATCACTAATGTGAGGTATTCCAAAGATCACCCACTTGAGAATGTGTTAGGGAATATAAATGATAAAGTTCAAACTAGGTCTCAGGTTAGACAAATAGTTGAACAAGATCATTTGGTTTTTGTCTCTCAAGTGGAACCTAAAAATGTTGAAGAGGCCCTAAAAGAAAATTCATGGATTGATGCTATGCATGAGGAACTTGGTCAATTTTAAAGAAACAATGTCTGGAGTTTAGTTCCCAAAACCCCTGAAATTTCTATCATAGGAACAAGATGGGTCTTTAGGAATAAACTAAATGAAGAGGGTAAAGTGGTGAGAAATAAAGCTAGACTGGTAGCAAAAGGATACAATCAAGAATTTGGAGTGGACTTTGAGAAATCTTTTGCCCCAGTAGCTAGACTGGAAGCAGTGAGAATCTTATTAGCATATGCATGCTCACATAAGTTCAAACTTTTTCAAATGGACGTTAAAACTACTTTCTTGAATGGCTACATCAAATAGGAAGTCTATGTCCCTCAACCACCCGGTTTTGAAAATAATGAAATGCCAACCATGTTTATAAACTGCACAAGGCTCTCTATGGTTTGAAACAGGCACCCCGAGCTTGGTACGACAGACTGAGCAACTTTTTGGTGAGTAAAAACTACTCAAGAGGTAAAGTGGACCAAACTCTATTTACTAAGAAAGTTCGCAATCACATAATTGTTGTTCAAGTTTATGTGGACGACATTATCTTTGGTTCCACTAACCCATCACTGCGTGAGGAGTTTTCCAAACATATGCACAGTGAATTTGAGATGAGTCTAATGGGGGAGCTTCAATTCTTTCTTGGTTTGCAGGTGAAGCAACATGAAGATGGCTTTTTCATTAATCAAGAGAAATATGTTAAGGAGCTTCTAAAACATTTTCAGTTTGAGCAAGCCAAACCTGCTTCAACACCCATGAGCACAAGCATAAAATTGGAAAATGATGAGAAAGGTAAACTGGTAGATGCAAAGCAATTCCGAGGTATGATTGGCTCACTCCTTTATCTTACTACACGTAGACCCGATATACAATTCAGTGTTTGCCTTTGCGCTAGATATCAATCTAGTCCAAAGGAAAGCCATTTGGTTGCAGTTAAGAGAATACTCAAATATCTCTCAGGTACGTATGATTTGGGTCTTTGGTATCCAGCAGGAAGTAGTTTTGATTTGATATCATATTCTGATGCTGATTATGTTGGATGTAAGATCGATAGGAAAAGCACTAGTGGGTACTGCCAATTACTTGGTGGTTGCATGGTTTCGTGGGCATCCAAGAAGCAACACTCGGTTGCACTCTCCACTACAGAGGCAGAGTATGTTACTACGAGGAGCTGTGCGGCTCAAGTGTTGTGGATAAAAAGTCAATTGTCTGACTACAATATTGACATTGGATGCACACCTATCTTATGTGACAACACTAGTGCCATCAATCTTTCTAAGAACCCAGTCCAACACTCTAGGACAAAACACATTGAGATTCGTCATCACTTCTTGAGAGATGAAGTAGCCAACAAATCCTTGGAGCTTAGCTTCATACCCACTGATAAGCAATTAGCTGATATCTTCACAAAACCCTTGGCTGAGGATAGATTCACAACATTGAGAAGAGAATTAGGATTGTGCAAAATGCAATGAAGCCCATACCAAACTTTAAAGTATATGCTCTTTGTGTGCAACGACTATGAGGTATATCAAATGGTGATCTGTGGAAGAAGTTATGCTTGTTTGGAAACTCTCATTATGCGTGAGAAAATATTCTCCGCCACGTATCCATAGTCAAGTTGCAAATCAGGGTCATCTACTTTGAATTAGGTATGTGGATTCTTTTCAATTTGCCTATTCACTTTTGCACACAAATGGATTTTTGTTTGATGGTCTGTCCTTATTCATGAACTTGCCGCCGGTTGGGATAGAGGACCCCGGTTGATAGAGGACCCCGGTTGGGTCGATCGGTTAGAACTCTTGCTTAAAAGCAGGAGGTCCCGAGTTCGATTCCTGGGGGGGATTTACCTGATTTACATGCAATCCTCGAGGTGTGTAGATCCGGGGTTTTCTGGTCAAGTGGGGTAAGGGCAATACGGGTACACAGAAAGTAGGAGCTGCCAAGTCCTAACCTTGGAGTTCACGAACACCAATCCTTGAGCCCACAAAGCCACACGGGGGGGATTTCCTCGTTATCAAAAAAACTTGTCTGCAATTGCTTTCTAAACTTGTGCAAATGTGTCTTGAGTTGCTTGTTTGTTGAGTCTTCACATGCACACACTATGGGGGAGTAAGTTAAGGCTAGGTGAGTGAAATTCATAAGGGATACCCTTCATATTCAATGTGTATTTATCCCTCAATCTTCCGGTTCACATCACTCTCAATTCAAAGCCTTAAATTTGAAGTTTCAAAGCCCCTGTCGATAGCCCCAAATAGCCTGTCGACAGATATGCCTTCACAGAACCCAGAAAATGCACCCTGTGTGCATCTGTCGACAGCCACCTCTTCTGCTGTCGACAGCCAGGCACAGCTCCGAAACTCATCATTCTTCAGTCTGTTCACATCTGTCGACAGATCCTTCTGTACCTGTCGACAGATTCCATTCACCTGAACTCAGTTAATTCATACTGTCTGAATCTGTCGACAGGCACCAAAGGGTTGTCGACAGATGCACCTCTTGCTGAGTTTTGCTTGTCCTATCTCAACATTCTTCATGACCATGCTTCACTGATGTATCTAAGGTGTAAATTGGTGCTTACTTATGTTATAACTTTCACATCCACATAATTTCAACAACATTGTCCACATCACAATGATTTTGATATAATATTTTGTGCTTGAGTCTAGGTTGTGTCATCTAGACAGCATTGATCAAATCTAATGATTTTAACCTAACTCACTTGAATAACTCCCTTGTGGATTATCATGTTTCTAAAATGTTTGATAAGTAAGAAGGTTTTTGAACTTAATGTTTTACATTAACCATTGACCTTAAATAATCATTGACCTTGATTGTTAAAAATAAAAAAAAAAAAAGGGAGAAAAGCTACCTATTTCAAACACTCAAAAGTTCATAAAAATATTTGAAATGGAACAAAGGCAGAGCAATGATGAGCATCACTGAGTAACCGGGGACATGGGCATCACAAATGTCTGTCTTCGCGTCAAAAAGTCCTCTCATTATCTCTGCACAATAGTATGATGGTCACTCACACTGAGTAACTGGGGGTACGGGCATCCCAAATGTCTATCTTCACGTCAAAAGGTGACAGTGATCCTAATTACTACTTTTCCCACATTAACTTGACACAGACAAATTCAATGCAAGAAATAGAGTGTAGCCTCCATGTTTTTACATTAAAGGCAATGTGTTGTTTATTGTTAATCGCTCATGTAGACATTACTTTCAAGTACCATTTAATCATCATCCACAAAGGAACATGCTTTTCTACAACATTTTATCCAAAGGGGTTATTTTATGTTCATATCTTCTTGACCAGTGTTTTCTAAATGCCACAACTCAAGATTCCAGGAATATTATAACTTCACCATTGTCGATACTTGACATGTCCTAATTATAAGTGGGTATGACACTTTATAATGTGTATTTACCTATTTTCATCTTATATACACATTGGACGCTCATTGCCTTGAAAAATCCTGTCAAAATATATTACTGGCAAACTTTCTGCAAGTGTCTGTCGACAGGGCACTGTTCACCTGTCGACAGCCGGCGGCAGAACATGTTTTGGAAGCCCAACGGGCGGCCATCTAGGACAGATTTCGTGGGTCCCAGTCCTTTCAAATCCCTTCCCACTTTCTTTAAAAGGACCCCACGACCCCTTCCTCCCTTTTCCACTTCCAAAAACTCTCTCCTCCTTCCATCTTCACACAAACCCTCTTTCTCCAGGGCGCAGAGTAGAGTCTCCCTCTTCGGGTGTTACCTCCTGCTCGTGCTTCCTTCCACCTTTCACATCCCTCTCTACTCCGAGATCCCTCTTTTTGATGGCTCCCAAGAGCAAGAAGCTTGTCTCCCATCGCCGTCCTCATTCTCCCCAAGCAGACGAGGGTTCCAGGGCTCACACCGAGCGCCGGACGAAGCATCGGGATGATCGGCTACCGGAACTCGTCATTCCTCCGAATCTGCAACTTCTCAATGTTCATGGCACCTTCACCAAGTTCGTGCAGCCCAGATATGTTGATTTCAGGTCTCTGAACGACATGTTTCCCGGGTTGCTGCCTCTTTTTGATACCCAGGGGTGGTCTCCCTTCTGCTATTCTCACACGCGGTACTCTCCCACCGCTGTGACGGAGTTCTACAACAATCTCCGGGAAACCGCTCAAGGTGATCTTTACACCAAGGTGAAAGGCACCCCGTTTCTGCTCACTCCTAATCTTTTCTCTGTTGCACTTCAAATTCCAAATACTGGCCTTGATATCATGCAACATCACCCATTGGCATCTGAGTACTATACACTCATCACTGGGCAGCCATACGATTCATCTAAAAATCGTGTGCAACTGAATGCCAACTCCTTCTCTCCTCTTCATCGTCTCATCCATCATATCTTTACCACAATCATCGTCCCCAAGGATGGTAGTCGGGAACTTGTGACTGCTAATCACAAATCCCTCTTTCACGCATTCCTTAAATGTGAACAAGTCAACCTACCACTCCTTTTACTCTCTCACATCTGGGTATGCCTTCGCAATTCCAATAGGTCTATGCCTTATGCATGTCCAATCACTTCTCTTCTCTTGTTCCTTGGCATCCAAATCTCCAAAGAAGAGATGACCAACCTCAAATCTCATAGCTCCTTTGATCTCACTACTGCTCACCAAATGGGCTACAAAATGGTTGATGGGGTTGTGTCTAGAGAACTCAAGGGTAAGGGACCGGCAATTGCTGAGGATGATGAAGAAGATGACGTTGCTGAGGATGGTGAGGATGATAATGAAGACTCCTAGTCTGAGCCAATAGATGCTCCAGGAGATGAAGATGAAGATACTGCTGATGACTAAGCGCCTGCTGAGCTATCTCTTCGAGATTTCATCACAACTCAAATGGCACAGATGCAACTTCAGATGACCACAGGCTTTGAGCACCTAAATGCTCGATTGGACACTGTTGATATGAGCATTGAAGCAATAGCTGATACTCAAGTCCAGCTTCAGCTCCAACTTACTAGACTCTCCACAGAGATTCAGGAGATTTGTCAGGCATCTGCACCTCCTGGCAATGATGCTGCTCAGAGAGTTTAGTGTCTACTGTGTTTGGGTCATGGTCATGGTCTTGTTCTTGATGTACTAGTTTGCTTTCTTGGTCATGTTATTCATCCCTACATTCCTTTTGTCACATTGTCACTACATTCTGTAATTGTGTGTAATGCTTGCAACTTCAATGAGAATCACAGTTATTTGCTCTATTCATGTGTGCATGACTTGTCTTTTTGGATGTTGTCAAAAGGGGGGGAACAACAATGTGCATTAATTGAAATTTTGTCATCATCAAAAAGGGGGAGAATGTTGGGTTTACATGGATTCATAATTGAGATGTTTGTTTTTTATGATGAGCAATCAATGAGCATTTCATGCACAATACAATTTCATGTGATATGTATGTGTGAAACATGATAAGAATGACAAGTCAAGCAAATGTTAATCAAGAATCACATGTTTAATTTGATTATCTAAATGTTCACATTATCTCACTAACAATGTTCTTAAATGTAGGTGAGATTGCATGCAAGACAATGTACCAAAACAAGAGCAAAAAGATCAAGAAAAGCACAAAAGACAAGTACCTGTCGACAGCCCCCAAGATGCCTGTCGACAGCCCTGCACAGACAGATCTCATAGGGTACTGGCAAGGTGTACCTGTCGACAGCCCCACTGATGCCTGTCGACAGATCTGCACAGACAAAACACACAGGCTCCTGGCAAGGTGTGCCTGTCGACAGACTCATCGACAGATCCACACAGGGAACTGTCTCCCGGAAAGCCAGTCTTCTGCCTTTTTCAATTCTGTCTACATCTGTCGATAGATGAACTTCTTGCTATCGACAGACGAAGAGAAAATCTCAATACGAGATCTCCATATGTTTCTGACTTGGGTGTTTCCTTTTACCACGACTCTCCATACTTGAACACCCATATAAAAGGAACTCTTTGGAGTTATTTTCGTACAGAAGCAGCCATAACTCAAACCCTAAGCCAACTCTCAAGAGAGAAGATCTTTCTGCTGCTCTGCTTCAACCGTTCGTCCAGGCAACCAAAGTGACATCTTCTGAATGGGATTGAAGCTAGATTGTCCATCTCTCAAGCTTCTCCATCAACTGATACTTGTCAAGATGAAGCTTGAAGTACATCAGGACAATCATCTGAAGAGTTCTACATCAGGATTTGAAATCTCAACTCTGAACTCTTCTTTATCTCTATTTTTCATATTTGTGTGTGTGTGTTGTTGAGTCAAGCGTCCTTGTGCTTGATTCACGTTTGTCACGTTGTTCTGATCGTGGTTTACATCAGACTACGTGAGTGTGTGTGTGTTGTAGCGAGTGAACTTGCTGATAAGCAGTCTTTCTGCGTGTGTGTGTGGACGGTGGACGTAGGATACACAAGTTGTGTACTCCGAACCACCTTAAATCATCGTGTCTGTGGTTTGAACGTTTCACGCTAGATGTTTGGTAGGCACGTTGATCTTTCACACGCTAGATAAATTGCTATTCTATCTACTTACAACTAACATACATCTCAGTTTGGTTTAACCTCTGTTTGAAGTATCGGAAGTCTGTGTTTCCATTAAAAGAAGCTCGTTATATTTTTAATTTATAGTAATCTATTCAACCCCCCTTCTAGATTACCATATTGTATAATTCCGCACATCTTTCAGAAGTAGTTTTAATTTGGTCTCATATTTGGATGTTGACTATGCTAGATGTAAAATTGATAGAAAAAGCACTAGTGGATATTGTCAATTCCTAGGTGGTTGTACGGTTTCGTGGGCATCTAAGAAGCAACACTCGGTTGCACTCTCTACTACAGAGGCAGAATATGTTGCTGCAGGGAGTTGTGCGGCTCAAGTGTTGTGGATCAAAAGTCAACTGTGTCATTACAACATTGCCATTGGATGCAAACCTATTCTTTGTCACAATATTAGTACTATCAACCTTTCAAAGAACCCAATTCAACACTCAAGGACCAAACACATTGAGATAAGGTGTCACTTTTTGAGAGATGAGGTAGCCAACAAGAACTTAGAACTTGACTTCATTCCAACTGAAAAGCAATTGGCTGATATTTTCACCAAACCTTTGTCGGAAGATAGGTTCACCTCCTTAAGAAGAGAATTGGGGTTGTGCAAAATTCAATGAATCCAATACCAAATTAAGGGGTAAATGATCCTTATGTGTAGTGACTATGAGGTATATCAAATGGTGACATGTGGAAGAACAAGTTAGGCTTGTTTGGAAACTATCATTATGCGTGAGTAAATATACTCCGCCAAGTATCCATAGTCTTCTTATACATAATGGTCATTAACTTCATAATGAGGTAATAGGTTTCTTTTAGTTTTGGCACATGCATCTCTTTAAAAGAATGAATTTTTACTTCTCACATGCTTATGGATGTTCTTTTGTGTGCAAATGCTTGGTATGTTTGTGTATCTCATTGATTGATTTGCTTGAATGATGAGTCATCATATGCACACACTATGGGGGAGTTAGTTAAGGCTAGGTGAGTGAAATTCGTAAGGGATACCCTTCATATTCATTGTGTCTTTATCCCTCAATCATATGGTTCAAATCTCTCACAATTCAAAGCCTTAAAACTGAATTTTCAAGTACCTGTCGACAGCCAGAATCCCAACTGTCGACAGCCAAGCCTTCCCAGAACTGCTTTTCTGGAAAAATTCAGTATTTGTCGACAGACCCATTCTACCTGTCGACAGATATCCTCTCCCAGAACCTTGATCTTTCTGGATCTCACTACCTTTCGACATGCACATACTTGCTGTCGATAGATACACATTTTCAATGAATTCTTCATCTTTTCTCATCCTTTCTTTATGAGTATGTTCATATTATTCATGCAAGGGGAGAATTAGGCCTTAATATTCATTACAACCTTTCATACTCACATAGTATCAAAGACATTGACTTAGTCACAATGATTTTGAAATAATATTTTGTGTATGAGTCTAGGTTGTATCATCTAGAACACATTGAACAAATCTAAAGGCTTTAACCTAACTCACTTGAATAACTCCCTTGTGGATGATCATGTTTCTAAAATGGATTGACAAGTACGAAAATTATTGAACTTAATATTTTTACATTGGCCTTTGACCTTAAATAACCTTTGACCTTGATTTTCAAATTAAAAAAAAATGAGAAAAGCTACCTATTTCTAAACTTAAAAGTTCAAACCAAAATTATATGAAATGGGACAAAGGCAGAGCAATGATGAGCATCACTGAGTAACTGGGGACATGGGCATCACAAATATCTGTCTTTGCGTCAAAAAGTCTTTTTATTATCTCTGCACAATGGTATGATGGTCACCTATACTGAGTAACTGGGGGTACGGGCATCACAAATGTCTACCTTCGCGTCAAAAGGTGAACGTGACCTTATTACCACTTATCCCACAATAACTTGAAATGGAGGTTCAAATGCTAGAAATAGAGTGAAGCCTCCATGTTTTTAAATCAAGGGCAAGATGTTGTTTATTGCTATTTGCTCAAGTAGACATTACTTTCACATACCAACTGAACATCACCCACTAAGGAACATGTCTTTCTACAACGGCTTTATTTAAAAGGGGTTATCTTATTTTCATATGTTTTTGAATGGTGTATTCTAAATGCTATAACTTAAGATTCCCGGAGTATTATTTCTTAAACATTGTAGAATTTTTATGTGTCTTAATTCTAGTGTTTATGACACTTTGTAATGGGTATATACCTATTCTCCACCTTGGAATCCTATTTGAACACTCATTCCACACTCAAATCATTCAAAATTCTGTTCTGGCACAAAAATGGACAGTATCTGTCGACAGATGCCTAAGCGCCTGTCGACAGCCGAAATTCTGAGCTGTCCAGAAGTCCAAGCGATTCACTTTTTGGCCAGATTTTGTGGGTCCCTTCTGTTTTAAACTCTTTCTAAAACTCTTTAAAGGGTAACCCACGTCTCTTCACCCTTTCACCTTCCTCCAAAAGGTGAACCCTTCTTTATTTAAACCCCAAAACCCCCCTCTTCCTCCAGAACCGAAATCTCCAAGCCTCCCTCTATTCTTCTCCTCTTCCTCCTCCTATCTTCCTCCTCTCAGAGTTCATCCCCACTCTGGTCCTTCCACTCCCATGACTCCCAGGAAGAAGCTTTGTGCCACTCGTCCACACCATGCTTCACCTGAAGTCGGTGAGGGTTCCAGGGCGCAGGAGCAAGCACCGAGACGACCGTCTGCCAGAGCTGACTGTTCCCCAGGGTTTACAACTCACCAGGGTTCGAGGAACCTTCCAGCACTTTGTCCAGCCACGCTACGCGGATTTCATTTCTCTAGAAGATATGTTCTCGGGTCTTCAGCCTCTCTTCGACACCCAGGGCTGGACCATCTTCTTGTATTCCCACAAGAAATATTCTCCAACTGTTGTGACAGAGTTCTTCAACCATCAGGAGAACTCCTCGAATGATGGGCTGTAAACCTCGGTGAGAGGTACTTCCTTCCAGATCACACCCAACCTTCTTAGCCGTGTCTTGTAACTCCCAAACTCCAGGGTTGATGTTCTTATCAACCGTCCCACTGCCTCGGAGTACTACAACCTTATCACCCAGGAGCCATATGATTCTACCAAGGATCATGTCAAGCTCAATGCAAACTCCTTCCCTCTGCTTCACTGTCTCATTCATCATATCTTCACCACCTTGATTGCGCCAAAAGATGGCAGTCGGGAGCTTGTGACTGAGGTTCACAAGTCCCTTTTCTACTTCATCCTCAAGGGCCAATAGATTAATTTGCCTATTCTAATGCTTGACCTCATCAAGCAATTCTTTCACAATCTTAAGAGGTCAATGCCCTATGCTTGCCATATCACCTCTCTCCTTGCCTTCATTGGCATCAACATTCCTGAACGAGAGATGGTTCCTCTCAAATCCCGCAACTCCTATGATCTCACTGTTGTCCATAGGATGGGTTACAAGTTGATTGACGGGAAAGTTACCAGGGCTCTTAAGGGTCAAGAGCCAAATGTGGAAGAAGAGTCTGCTGAGGATGATGAAAATGATGAAGATGATGAAGCCTCCTCTGCTGAGCCAATGGATGCTCAGGGTGGAGATGAAGAAGTTCCGGAAGCACCCGCACTACAGGTTGCTCCTCCGGATTTGCAGACATTCATGGCCGATCAGTTCGCTCAAATGCAGCATCACGTTACTACTTGCTTTGATCAACTCAATGCCCGCTTTGATTAGCTACAAGCGCATGTCAACACCAGAATGGATGCACTTGCTGATACTCACGTTCAAATTCAGCATTGGCTCACTCAACTCTCTACTGAGTTTCATGAGTTCTGTCATCCCCCTGCTCCTGGGAATGGCGATGTTTAGAGAGTCTAGGATTTAGTGTGGGGTCATCTGGTTTTTTATTTTCACTAGGGTTGGTTCATGTGTCTGTAAGTTCTATCAGTTATGTCATTTCCCTTCTTTTGCTTTTCTTTAGTTCATGCAATGGATGTCCTTTTTGTAACTGTGTGTACTTATTGATCAATGAATGAAAACACAGTTCTTTGCTTCATTCTTATCCATGTGTGCATGATTTGTCCTTTTGAATGTTGTCAAAAGGGGGAGAAAACATCAATTGTACATTTTGTCATCATCAAAAAGGGGGAGAATATTGGGTTACATTGTGTATGATGACATGTGCTTAAACATTTTTGATGATGTTTAACATAATTGATGTTACATTGATGTTTTTTTTTTTAACAAAAAGGTCCTCAGGGTCAGCAACCAGGATGGTGCACCCTACTCCCAGGAGCAGAGCTACACCCCACCAGTGCAATCACCTGGGCCAGGATTATATAAAGAAATTTATTGAACATACAATAGCTTGTGGGAAACCCCTAGAAAGCGGACATAAGGGAAGGGACCCCAGACCGGTCCATAGTAAGAGGACCTTTACAAGATGGGGGAAGAGATCCAGTTGAAAAATAAAGTACATTGGAATGGGATGTGCAAGCAACGTTTGCCAACGCATCTGCCAATTGATTAGCTTGCCTGTAGATATGATTAATATTGAGGTGAAATGTCTGAATGATGGACAATGCATCTCTCCACCAATGCAAGCACTCCCAGGATGGCACTTTACCGCTGCTAATAGATGTGACCAGAGTGAGAGAATCGGATCTGATTTCAGCCAAATGAAAACCATGTTCAAGAGCCAAGCGAAGGCCATCACACAATGAGCGGGACTCAACAACCAGATTGGAACCGAACCTATAATAGTGAGCAAAGGCAAACAATAAGTTACCATTACAATCCCTCACACAACCGCCACCCCCACAAGCACCTGGATTGCCTTTGCTGGCTCCATCAACATTAAGGACAAGACCCTTAGAAGGCGGGATCCACCGAATCAGCTTGAAGGAAACCTGTTTAATATTTGGAGAGAAGCCAAGGGAATAGATGTCTTGCAGCTTCTGGTCAGGAGAACTCACTTTAAAAGTGGCAGCTTCAAGAGACAGAGAAAGCATATAACGGATATTGTGAGTTTTCCTATCAAAAGATAACTTCTTGCCCTCAAACCTCAAAGAACGTCTAGATCTCCATATCTCCCACAGAATGAGCATAGTAGAGTAAACAGTAATGAAACCATGAGGCGTATTGGGATTACTCTGGCACATAACATGCCAAAGTCGACTGGTGATATTATCCTGATAACTCAACTGAATGTTAAGGGTAGAGGCAGCCCACCGCCAAAGCTTAGATGCCAGATCACTAGAAATAAATAAGTGATTTAGATCTTCACTGGAAGGCTCAGAACAACACGAGCACCGGGACACCATAGCGACGCCATGATCAGAAATGCGAGAATCAACTGGAATTGCTCTATATAACAGCTTCCAGGAGAAGATGGCCACCCGTCTATAGAACGTTGGATGCCACAGATGCACCAGCTGCGTTCTCTTCACACCATGCATGGCAAGCAAATCATAGGCAGACGAGGTAGTGAACATACCATCAGTAGAAGCAGTCTAGACACAGCGATCATCCTGATTAATCAGCCGAAGATCTTTAAGGAGAGAAGAATTAGGGAGAAGACAGCGAACAGGGTGATGAGCATTCAGAAGAACCTCACGAACAGTAATAGTTGGCCCAGCGTAGGGGCCGGTCAGAATATCATTCAGACAGGACTGCCCAAGCCAAACATCTTTAAGGAAATCAACAGACCGACCATCACCAATAATCCATCTAGAGTTGTTTATAATTGTAGAATGAGCAGTCCAGAACACCACTTTGGACATACCATGAAGAGTTGAAGTCTGAAAAGGCTTGCCCACGTCCACCTTAAATCTAGCCCTGGCATATGAAGCCCACTGATAAGAACCATGATAGACATTCCAGATTGTTTTTGAAGCTAAAGCTAACTGAGTATGCCAAAGGGATTTGATATTAAGGCCACCTTCAACAATGGAGTGATGAATAGTATCCCAAGAAACCCAGTGCTTACGATGAACTCCATCCGTCCCACTCCAAAAGAAGTTAGCACAGGCCTTCTCAATATAGGTAATGACAGTCTTAGGGATAGAAATAGCAGCAGCAGTGTAGATAGGAATGGTATTGAGAACAGCCTTGATAAGGGTAGCTCTGCCTGCCTGAGAAAGGAACCTGGATTTCCAAGAATTGAGCTTCATATTTATGTTGTCAATGAGATATTTGAAATCAGCTACTCTAGGCCTGCCTTGCCTGAGAGGCACCCCCAGATAGCAAACAGCACCAATATGATGTTTAAAACCAGTGATGGATGAGATCTTACGAGCCAAGGATGGAGGCGCCTTGCAGGATAAGATGAAGGTACTCTTCTTAACATTAATCTTTTGTCCAGAACCGAGCTCATACATCCGAATAAAATTAAGCAGTTTGAGAATATTGGATTTCTGACCATTAAGAAACACTAATGTGTCATCTGCAAACAACAAATGTGAAACCAGCGGACAACTCCTGGGGCCAGAGAAAGGGCGAATATGATTGACAGTAACCAGGTGCCGAAGACCCCTACTAAGCGCCTCCTCCATAATGATGAATAGGGCAGGTGCAAGAGGGTCTCCTTGACGAAGACCCCTGGAGGATTTGAAGTAGCCCACAGTTGAACCATTGAAGAGAACAGAGAACCAACAATTAGAAACCAACATGCCAATAAAAGAGATAAACCTGTTTGAGAAGCCATATTTACGGAGCACAGCAAACATGAAATCCCACTCAACTCTCTCATAGGCCTTCATCATGTCGAGCTTGAAAATGATATTATGACCCCGAACCTTCCTACTAAGATCCTGGAAAATCTGGTTAGAGAGAGAAATATTGTCCATGATATTTCTACCTTTAACAAACGCTCCTTGTTCCTCAGAAATGGTATGGGGTAAGATGTTGGCAAGCCGATCACAGATAATCTTGGAAACCACTTTGTAACAAAAATTACAGAGGCTAATCGGCCTAAAATCACTAAAAGATGATGGGTGTAAAACCTTCGGGATGATAGCTATCAAAGAGGAGCACACACCCCTAGGGAGAGGATACCCCATGAAGAAACCTCTCACAGCTGCAATGACATCCTTAGAAACAATATCCCAACAGGTCTTGAAGAAGGATCCTGTGAAACCATCCGGCCCAGGTGCGCCATCCTCATTCATATTCCACACCACCTGCTTAACTTCATCATCAGATGGAACCTTAGTTAAAGAAGTATTCTACTCATCAGTAATCAAGAAAGGAATATTATGGAGCAAGAAAGGATCCACCGTGTGACTCTCAGAGGTAAGCAAGGATTGAAAGAAAGTAACAGCCTCAGAAGAAAGAAAGCTTTGGTCATCACACCAGACATCATTAATTTTCAGACGGTGTATAAAGTTCCTCCTTCTATTCCCAAGCACCACAGCGTGGTAAAAAGCTATATGTTTATCCCCATTATTCAGCCATTGAATTCTAGCCTTCTGATCCCAGAAAGTCTCTTTACAGTGGAGGGCACGCCGAAGACATGCATTAGCACTATTCAGATCAGCTCTGCTGTTGGCAGAAGGATTAACATCAAATAATTTTTGCATAACCTCTACCTTATCTTCAGCCTGGCGAATAGAAACATCCACATTGCCAAAAATAGAGGAATTCCAAATCCTCAGGGAGTTTTTAAGCGCCTTAAGCTTAATTTGTAAATTAACAAAAGGATTATGGGATGTAGCATTAACATTGTTCCACACATCCGCCACAGTATGAGGAAAAGTTGCATGGGTAACCCACATCTTCTGGAAAATAAATCGAGAAGCAAAGGGACCTTGGTGAACAACATTCATAAGAAGAGGGGCATGGTCAGATGGCCCTCTAGCAAGATGCTTAACACTGAAACCAGGAAAGCACACATTCCACTGAGGATTAATTAAAACACGATCCAACCTTGCTTTGATTGTTGCGTGACCAGTTCTATTATTCGACCATGTGAAGTCCTGACCACTGTACCCAGCGTCCAGGAGACCAGCGGCCGAACAGAAGGAGTTGAAGTCAATCATGGAAGAATGGCTAGGTGTAGCACCACCTAACTTCTCTGAAGGATTACACATGCAGTTTAAATCACCTCCCACCATCCAGGGCAAAGAACAAGTAGAGCTCAAACCCAGGAGATTATCAAAAAGGACACGGCGCATCCCCACATCATACGCAGCATAAACAGCTGAAACCATGCACACCTGGCGGTCTCCAATTTGAATACAAGCAGTGATAGATTGATCTGAACTATTAGTAATATGCAAATCAACGGAATTGGACCAGAAAAGCCAGATTTTAGAATAATCACCCTTATTACCGGCATGAGCATCCATATTAAGGTAGCGACAGATTTTGGCAGCCCTGGAGAGAGGAATCTTAGCTTCAAACACAGCAACAATCTGGAGTCTATACTTCTTAATGTAATGCTTCAGGGATCTCCTAGAGGCCAAATTAGAAAGGCCTCTAATGTTCCAGAATAAAATGGAATCATTCATGATGAACTATATCCTGGGTAGGACTCCACCGCTTTAGCTTTGGATCTAATAGTAACACCCGCCGCCGGAGCAACGATGCCATCCTTAGTAATTTGAACACTTTCCATAAGAACGTTTTCTGCAGAAGCAAGGAGTGTGGCCGGGATCTTCACCAGATCCGATGTAGGATCCAACATAGAATCCACTTTGATAGACTTGCAATGTAGGCTCTGGGACTTTCCTTGAGAATCCTGTGAGAATTTTTCCCCCAGATCAGCAGATTCACTTCCTAATACAGCCACGGTCATCACTGTCGCGGTCGTCTCTGACATGTTTCCCGCCGGCAACAGCTCCGGGAGAGTGGCAAAATAACCAGGAGACTTGATCACATTGACGATAGTAGAACATGCAGGCACATTACCAGTGCCATGCATGTCGTCCACCAGCGCCTGAGCAAGGCTTTCCTTGGCACCGAAAATGCCATGCACGTCATTCACCGGCGCCTGAAATAGGCTTTCATTAACACCAGACTCAATGACAGTGCCATGCACGACGTTAACCGGCGCCAGAAGTAAGCTTTCTCCCTGACTAGCTACCTGCATGATCGTTGAGGGACCATCCAGGACAATCCTCAAGTCCTCAGCAATAGGAACAGGAGAGGATTCACACACCGTTTCATTAAGACCCTCATCAGCCTCATCAGTAGAATCAAGATTGCTCGCTAATCGCTCAAAGACATTACTAACCGGGATGGGGAGGTTCAGATGGTTGGGACTGACCTGCTTTGTAACAGCACCTTTTTATGCACCACACGCCATTCCTGATCAACATTTTTACCATTAGCCACCCGGGGAGGAATCGTAAGCTGCTGAGAAACATGAGGCTGAGCGCTATCCTTGATGTTTCTTTTACACACATCCTGTGTATGACCCAGCTTGCGACAGAGGCTGCATATAGGTGGAACCCTGTGAAAACTGACTGGCTGCCAATATCCTTTATCACCCTGGCCAATCCAAATACGATCTGGCAGAGGCCTGGCAATGTCCACATCAACACAAACAAGGGCTTCAGCAATTTGCGTCCAAGCAAGGGTGGAATCATGAATACGAAGGACCACCCCAAAATTTCCGGCAATACACTTTAGGTAGTCCTCATTGTACAGGTTAACTGGGAGGCCAGGGAGGCCCACCCAAATGGGGATAAGGGTGGGATCAACAAAGAAATCAAAGTCACTCGCCCACCGGAAGAACCTAAAGAGAAAACCTTTCAGATACAAACTTTTGCGAACCAACACCTTCAAAAAGTCTTCCTCATCAAAAAATCGAAATAACAGGTGCCTAGGATTCAGAACGCTAACAATACACTCTCCTTTAAGCCCAAACCTCTGAGACAGACAACTCTTAATATCAGGAATTGAGGGCCTTCCATAGGAACACTTGGCTACAATAGCTAGCTTGAGAGGCTCTTCCGATTTCCTAGCTACTTCTTTAGTGAAGAAGACCGCCGGGAAACCATCATCGGTGAAAGCAGGTGGTTTCAAGGCCATATCAACTTTAGCAGGTTACATTGATGTTGGAAACATGATAAATATGACAAAGACATGAAAGAAATGAACAAATGAAAATAGTGCTTCTATGACTATTCATGTATCCATTATATCTCACATAGAATGTCTTTTGATGAAGGTGTGAATGCACACAAAACAATCAACCAAAGTCAAGTGCAAAAGACCAAGAAATACACTTCAAGTGGTCATGTGTCGACAGCCCCCAAGGCATGTGTTGACAGATAGACCCATCCAGAACAAATAGGCTGCTGGAAACACATTTACAGCAGTATGTATCGACAGATGAGATGCACCTGTCGACAGATACAAGATGCCTGTCGACAGCCAGCATATCGCCTATCGACAGATCCAGTCTTCCAAGAACTAGCATGGTTCTGGAAACCAGAAATCTGCAGTAGGTGTCGACAGCTATAAATCACCTATCAATAGATGAAGAGAAAAGTCAGAAACGTGATTGTGATATGTTCTATATTAGGGTGATCCCTTTAAGCACGACTCTCCATACTTGGACACCCATATATATAGACCATATGAAGGTATTTTCTCAGAAAGAAGCCACAATACCAAAACTCTAACCAAAGGTCAGAAGAAAAGCTTCTCTCTACTGCTCTGCTTCAACTCTCCATCCAGTTCAAGGAAGATCCATCTCACGAACGGAGTTGAAGTCGGTTTGTCCATAGTTCAAGCTTTTACATCATCTGATAATCATCAAGTTGAAGCTTGGAGTTCTTCTAGACGACCACCACGAAGAGTTCTTCATCAGGATTTATTTCTACTTCTCAGAACTCTTCTTCTTCTACACTTTTCACTACTTTGTATGTGTGGCAGTGGTTCAAGCATCTCTTGTTCTTGATTCACATGTGGGTTGTTGTTCTGATTGTGTGTTTGCATCAGACAACGTGCGTGTGTGTGTTTGTAGAGTTGAAATCACTGATAAGCAGTCGTTTTGCGTGTGTGTATGGACGGTGGATGTAGGATACACAAGTTGTGTACTCTGAACCACCTTAAATCTTCGTGTCCTGTGGTTTGCACGTTTTCACGGTAGATGTTTGATAGGCACGTTGATTATTCACACGCTAGATAAGTTGCTTAGTTTCTAATCACAACTTGCACACACACCATAGTTCGAATTCAATACATGTCTATCTAAGTTTTCAATAAGTCAGTGTTGGATCGAAAAGAAGGTTATAGTGCTTTTAATTGGTAGTAATCTATTCAACCCCCCTTCTAGATTACTGCTTTAGATAATTCTGCGCACCTTTCAGGACCGTCACAGTTGCTATCAGAGCAAGGTCCATGTGAATATAAAGGAATCGGAAATTTACATAGCCTGGTTTCTACTTTACTCCACTACTGGTAGTTGGCTTTAGTTTTTTTATTGATTTGTTTGTATGTTATGTGGTTAGAATGATATTTGTGTAGGATTAGAAATGGCAGACAGGAGAGATTGGGGAGGAAGTGGAGATGAGACTGAGGAGACTACGCAATAGATGATAGAAAGGAAATGGGAAAGCCTCACGAAGATCCGTACCAGACTGGATCACCAGGCACCAATACAACCAGCAGTAGAGGTACCGCCGATCGTGGAGGAGGCAGTACCAGTGGCACCACCCCCACCACCACCAGTAGTTGAGGTACCACCCGTTGTACCTGTACTTCCTGCAGTACCAACACGGGTAGCTAGTGTGGAAGAGCCCACAACACTAGTAGAGAGGTTTCTGCGATTGCAACCACCCACATATTCAGGAGGTCCGAATCCCAACATAGCAGAGCACTGGGTGCATGAGGTAGAGAGGGTTTTTGTTATTATGAGGTGTCCACAAGCTGATAGGGTGGTGATAATTGCATAATTGTTATGAATAATAGTGTAATTTTGTTGATAAATGGTCATTAACTTCATATAAATCTATTACCATTTTATTGTAAGAATGACAATTGATTAAACTCTTTTATGTGTATCATTTGCAGGTTAATGGACTTATCTTCAAGTGTGTAATGGGCTAGTGGACCAAGCAAGATGGACATGATAGTAATTAAATGGAGGAAGAAAGGGGCAACATGGTCACACAGCCAACAGGACCGAAGCTTTGGGCAGCCCTCTCATGTCCAGGTCACCTTCCATGCAAGCTATTGTCACCTCTTTTTAGCAATGTTATGCAAGTCTATGGTGGCAACTTCCTGTGGATCACGTGGAGAGAGGCTCCATCCAAGGCAAATGAAGGCAGCTCTGCTACGTAGTTGTGCATGAGAAGGAAATCGCTATGTTTGCGGAAGAAGAAGGGTTGTTGGCTGTCACGTATAAGAAAAATGGGAAATCCAAAACTTGCACCGCTGTCACGATGGCAATATGTTGTGAATATTAGAGATGGGTGGGTGATATCCATGGAAGGTAGGAGTTTGAGGGTTTGATGGCCTTTGCAGAACCCAATGCCCATATAAGGACCTCTTTGAAGTCCACGAGGGAGTTTTTTTCTTTTGGCTGGACTCTCTCTTTTTTCCTCCCCTCGCCTCCAATCTCTCCTTCCCTCTCTTCCTCCTTCCCTTTCTCTTTTCTCTGTCTCTCTTTTTCCTCTGGTTCGGCCATTCTTCTTCGGCTCTTCTACTTCTTCTCGTTTCTCTCTTCCCTATCTCTTTCCTCTCTCTCTCACTGCCACACGCAGTCGTTAGCCGCTTGTGTGCCCCCGCAGGTCTGCGCGTCGCCCACGAGCACCGGCTGCGTTCGCACCAGGCCACCCAGGCCAACGCCCGCCTGCAGTCGCGTCTATCCGCACCATGCCGCTCACCCTCGCCTACGCCACGCGCCTCCTACAGCGGCCTCCACCTGCTCCCGCACCACGCACCAAGGCCCGTGCACACCCCCGCCTACCCATGCACCCGCCCGCGTGCCCGCCAAGCCACCACGCCCCTCCAGCAGCCGCCCTGCCGCGCTTGCGCCTGCACCCCGCTCCCGTCCGCAGCCGCTCTTACATACAGCCCGTGCCTACCCACGCGACCTGCCACGAGCCCACGTCCAAGCCCGCCGTACCCACAGCGCCTCCCTCTCTCCTCTCTACGTGCATGCATACACGTAGAGGAGGAGTCGTGCGTGCCTTCTCTCTCTCTCTCATCTCTCTTGTTCTCTCTCTCGCTCTCTATCTCCTCTCTCTCTCTCTCTCTACCTCTCGCCCTCTCTCTCCGCTCTCATCTCTATCGCCTCCTCACTCTCTCTCTCTCTCTATTTTCTCATCCTCTTCTCTCTCATTTCTCTTCTCTCTCTCTCTCTATTAATCTCTTTCTCTCTATAAATTAGTTTAGTTTATTTATGTATTGTGTGAAACTCTTAAATTTTATTGTCATAATATTAGTTGCTATTTGTTAATTAACCTTTCCTCTCTCTATCTTCTACTCTCTCTCTATTTAGTTTATAGTAATTTTGGCCAAATTAATTTTACTCTTTACTTCTAAAATTCTCAACTCGCTTTACTAATTTAAAACTCAAGGTTTTCAAAATTAAAAATCTTCTTCTCTGTGGATACGACTCGGCTCTCACCACTTAACTATTATTAAAATATTTTGTGCAAGTCGATAATTTTAAGATTGTTAGCTATGTGTTTAATGACGCATTCGTGGGCTATCAGGTGGTACTAGCTACCTATCAGTTGCGTGGATTTGCACAGGAATGGTGGAGATTGAAGATGCAAACAGCGTTTGCAGGGAGGACAGAGGATACCATTACCTGGCCAGAGTTTTTGGAGGTATTCAATGATACTTTCTTCCCAATTCAGATACTACAAGCTAAGAGGGAGCAGTTTCGGACGTTGCAGCAAGGTAACCTGATAGTGCTAGAATATCAGATGAGGTTCATGGCGTTGAGTAGATATGCTCCATATGTGGTTATTGATAACATAATGATGGTGGAGTATTTCATTTAAGGACTGTGACTAGAGCTTCAAGATGCAGTAATTCCTTTGATGTGTAAGACAGTGGAAGAAGCAGTGCAGAGGGCAGCGATTCTGGAGAGGACTGTGCAGGCTAGGCAGTCTGGAGGAGCATGGATAGGTAGTTTTCGGCTTCCGCAGCAGTCCACAGGTATTAGTAAGGGCAAGGCACCCTTAGGAGCATCGTCATCATCAGGATTTACAAAGTGGGGTGGTAAATTGAAGAAGATGTTTAGAGGATGAGGAGGTGGCAAGCAGCAGGGTTTTCAGCTGGGCCGAGATTTTAGGCCAGCACCGGAGGAGTCGCAGCAGAGTACGGTAGGGCAGCCCACAGCTTTTCCAGGTTTTCAGTGTTATAATTGTGGGCAGCCGGGGCATCTAGCTAGAAATTGTTTGCATCCGTGGGATTACAGTTATGGTAGAGGGGTACAGCAGCAACAGCCATTCCAGTAGCCAGCAGCAGAGCAAGGCAGAGGTCCACCTATGCAGAGGGGACGAGGTCGAGTTATGGCCATCACCAGAGCATAGGCGGAGGCATCTAACCTAATTGAAGGTATATTAGCTTTTTTTGACTTTTCTTCTAGAGTGTTAATTGATCCAAGTGCTTTGCATTCCTTTATTTCCGAAGATTTCTTAGATAGTATGGTTCATCCACTAAAAGAGATGCAGTGTGAGTTGGTAGTGGAAGTTTCTTCAGGTGGTTCTGATTACAGTGCAAGGAAATTAGTTGCCAGGCAGATTGTATGCACTACAACTAAAAGAATATGATGTGATTTTGGGAATGGATTGGTTAGAGGCCTATGGGGCAGTAGTATATTGTAGAAAGAAGAGAGTCAGATTTTGCCTACTCAGTGGAGCAGTGTTTGAGTTTCAAGGTATGTCGTTCTACACTCCTATGTTTATTATTTATGCACTTAGGGCTAGAAAGTTGATCAATGCTGGGTGTGTAGCATATCTTGCTTCAGTTAGTTTAGTTGGGTCAGATAAGTCTGTAGAGATGATACCTGTGGTCAGAGAATTTGCAGATGTTTTTCCAGAAGAATTGTCAGGGTTAGCTCCACACAGGAAAGTGGATTTTACAGTAGAGTTCAGCCAGGCAGTATGCCGATCTCCAAGGCACCCTATAGGATGGCACCAACAGAATTGAAAGAATTAAAGAAGCAGTTGCAGGAGCTGTTAGAAAAAGTTTTATTAGACCAAGTCATTCGTCGTGGGGAGCACCAGTGTTGTTTGTTAGAAAAAAAGATGGCAGCTTAAGAATGTGCATAGATTATCGACAATTGAACAAGGTTACCATCAAGAATAAGTATCCGCTTCCCAGAATTGATGATTTGTTTGACCAGTTACAATCAGCTAAGGTCTTTAAGAAGATTGATTTGAGAACCAGTTATCATCATCTGAGGATTAAGGAAGAGGATATTAATAAAACAACTTTCATGACTAGATATGGGCATTATGAGTTTGTGGTTATGCCGTTTGGACTAACCAATGCACTAGCAGCTTTTATGAATTTGATGAACAGGATATTCCATCCTTATCTGGATCAGTTTATTGTGGTTTTCATTGATGACATATTGGTGTACTCAGCGTCAGAAGAGGAGCATGCAGCAACAGGTCATAATGGTATTTGGGTCTTTGTGGACAGACTGACCAAGGTATGCAGGTTATTGGCAGTGAGTATGTCATGGACTGTGGATAGATGAGCTAGATTATATGTTGATAGAAAAGTACCATTGCATGGAATTTCAGTGACAATTGTCTAAGATAGAGATCCCAGGTTTACTTCAGATTTCTGGAGTCTACATAGAGTAATTGACACAGAACTAAGGTACAGCTTAGCTTATCATCCACAGATAGATGGGCAGACAGAAAGAACAATTCAGACCTTAGAAGATATGTTGAGAGCTTGTTGTTTAGCATGGGGAGGTACATGGGAGCACCACTTGGGCATGGTAGAATTTGCATACAATAATAGTTATCATGCAAGCATCGGAATGGCACCTTATGAAGCTTTATATGGAAGACTGTGCAGGACACCATTAAATTGGCATGAGGTAGTGGCCAGAATTGATTCAACAATGCTCGGAAATGGTCAAGTTTATTAAGGAAAAGCTTCAAGCTGCACAGAGTCATCAGAAAAGTTATGCAGATAGCCGATGCAAGCCATTGCAGTTTGAAGCTGGTGATTATGTATTTTTTAGAGTTTCTCCTACCAAAGGTGTGCTAAGGTTTAGAAAGAAAGGTAAATTAAGTCCGAGATATGTTGGTCCATTCCAGATTGTGGAAAGAATTGGTGAAACAGCTTACAAAGTACATTTACCAGCCGACTTTACAGACGCACATGATGTATTTCATGTTTCTATGCTCAGAAGGTATATTCGAGATCCCTCCCAGATAGTCAGCTATCAACGAGATGATCTGAAGCCAAACAAGTCAATACTAGAGTATCCAGTACAGATTACAGGATGCAGAACCCAGAAGTTGAGAAATAAAGAGAATGAACTAGTAATGTAGCAACTCGAAAAAATTAATACTTAAAAATTCAAAATAATAATTTCTTTAAATCGAAATAATAGAAACATATGTACCACTATCGTATGTGCAAGAATACATCAGAACATTCCTTAAAAATTATAAATCAACCCCAGACATTATTCCTAAGTGTTCTACTAAGAAATTCAAGCAACGAAAAATCTGATTGGCCAAGTGTACGTCACGACGTGACTAATTATCCAAATTAGGAAACTAAGTGGGAAAACCGTTAACACGGAAAAAATAATGCACCCATAAATTAAACGAACATGTCGGAGAGACTTCCAACATCATGAAATGATTACCCATTATTGGAATTGGACCAATGAACCTCTCATAGCCCATGAATAAATTCAAGTAAGAAATGCAATAAAAATCTGTAACTCTATTATTCCCCAATTAAAAAAGGGAAATCTCATAAGATAAATTCTAATAAATAATGGGCTTTGTTCAATGGACCATATAAAATTTATTGGGCTAAAATAGGGATTTTTAAAAGAAGAATAATAGAAAAATACCCTAAATTCATAACTTAAATATTGCTTAAATAGAAAAGAGGTATTTAAGCATTAAAATAGCTAATTTAAGATGGAATTGGATTCCTAAACCAACCCTAATAGGTTGGCCATGAATTTGGATCCCAACCTAACCCAAATATGACATGGCAAGCTTGGAAGGCGGAATTAAATAGGAAATCTCAGAATTAAATAGGAGTTAGAGTCCTATTAGGAAATAGAAACATAGGAAGCATAAATACTCTCCTAAATTCCTCATGGCCGGCCCTAGCTCGCTGCCAAGGGTTGCTGGACCAGGAGGAGAGGTCAAGGAGGAGGAGATCTCGTGGGGGAGAAGAACCTCTCAAGCTCTCTCTCTCGTTCTTCAAGTTCTATCCCTAGAAGAGGAAAACGACTAAAGGTAGGCATTCTCACAAGCAAAACCAAATTAATTTCGTTTGTAGATTGTTCAGGCATCAGGAACAAAACCCCTTTAGTTTCATAATTTTTCGTTCACTCAATCTTTTGATCTTGATTTTTGAATCTCTGCAAACCCCATAACCCCGAACCTTCATGTTTAATTTATATCTCCTTGAATACTCTATCCCATGCCTCAAAATCTTTATTGGGGATACTGATGATTGTTAGGAATCTTTTGCCCCTGAAAGCCCTAATTGTCATCCACCATACTGCTCGAATTAAATCTTTGATCTCTATTGTATATAGTTTCATGTTCTTCGTGAATAACTTGATTAAACCATGCCTAAATCCTGTCTGTTTTCAAATCCCTATTTACTGTAAGTACCCATATATGTCTAGATCAGTTTGCAACTTGTTTCGTGATTTTTCATCGATTGTGCATTTAGTTATGAATTTTCGAATCACCATGTGTCAAAAGAAAGAAACTTGGCCCGCAATCCCATGCTCTGTCCTTTTCCCGCTCGAACTCAGGTACAATACCTGAGAACGTGACGACCTGATAGGCCACGTTCTCAGGGCTGGTCACGACAGTGAACCCCGTCATGTTCTGAACGCGACAGGACTGTCGTCGCGTTCTGGCCGCTTAATCAGACAAGCCTGTCGCGTTCTTTACAAGGCCATGTCGCGTTCTGTTCTTACCCCGTCACGACCCTCATATGGTACATCTCAATCTGTGCCTTTTGCATGAAAACCCATAATTTGTGATGCTTTGACTCTCTATAGTGCTTGTACCTTCTATTAACAGTCATACACGCAGTAAATATACTTGTCATAAATTGAACATTTATGTGTGTTTAAAATACATACATATGACCACTTTTTATCTATAATTTCTCTTACACTTGCACTCACTTTGAACCATCCATAATTGCTTAACTTGGCATGAAATTATCTCATAATACATCTGGTAATTTATGTCAATTATATATTTAAACTGCCCTATTTTAAATATACTTGTCTATGTTTTCTCGTGATGATTTGGAACACCGTTACCGACGCTCCACTGTTCTAGAATTCCTCTAGAACGTCGAGCACTTGTTTCTATACACACTCTCTCTCTTGACTTGGACGAACTCTCCGTCGGATACTCCTTCTGTCGGACTAGTGAATCCTTGTTCAAGGCCTCCATAAGACTCCTCTGTCCATGGATTCCCACATAGTCGACAAGCTGGTTGTACTCTAACACCTATGATACCCTTTAGAGATCAACATGATCCAAACGGCTATTAGAAGTTCTCTCTTATCTTGAATCACGCCGGACCTCTGGACCTGCGCATAACATGGCCAGTGGAAGGGTAGTGAATTCCACCTGACTGCCTACACCGATCACGCGTGTTGTGCAACTGTTATTATCGCTTGTTTAACGTTGTCTTACGAATATGTCCTTGTCTCGTCTACAATCTCTATGCTCTCGTCTATTCATGTTCACTCTACTATATTATCTATATCATCGATTCATCTAGTACTCTCTTGGTACCCTTTGAGCTGTGTGGCTCCTACTATTTTGTACTATTCTTGACTGTCTAGCGCTAAAATGGGTCTTGTGACTCTACTGACTTGAATGCATACTGCTGAGGGCGAGGAGACTGTCCGAGGGGCTCCAATCTAGTCCTGGGGGTGGAGAGCCACCCAAAAATACCTGCAGGGGCTAATGACAATGTCTGCATTTGCACCGGTTCTGATTGACTGTTCTGAATTAGCTAGACATCTGACTGTTACACTATTACTGTTAGTCTATTAATTCAGACATACTGCACTGTTACTGTACTACCACTGACTGTTACTGAACTGCTACTGCCATGTTATTGAGCGACTACTGTCGTACTCTCTACTTTCTCTACTTGATACTTGCTATCTGGAGTTATTGCATTCTATCCTGACTTAATCGCATTCAAAGTGCTATACTCTCTCGTTGTCTATTGATAATAAAAGTGCTATATTTTCTCTCGGCTATCTACGGATAACCAAAGTGCCATTACTATTTCAATTGACGAAAGTTAATCAAAAGTGCTATACTATTTCGATTGATGAAAATCAATCAAAGTGCAATTTACTCTTTACATGACCATCTACCATCTCTTTCCTTGCTATACATGTCGCTTGCTATTTCTTGACAATGACGTTACTTGCTATTGTTGTTATCGTTTCTATCGTGACTTGACTTTAATCATCGTGTTATACTTGATTCATCTGCTATCTGAACTACGTTACTTGTGCTATTACTTTCTCGACTTTGCATGACTCGCTCTATCATTAGTGACTCTGACATTTAAAGCATTAATCATTTAAAGCCTGCTTGACTATTGAGATTTAAGTCCTACTGGGCGTTATCACTCACCCTTCGTTATTTGTTATTGTGTCTCAGGTAAGTCAGACAATGACGTTACACACACCAATGGGACGGGACCAGAGTGATGAGTGACCTGGAGTCAGTTGATGAAGTTGCCCTAGTACTATGGAGTCTAATAGTTATTACTTTAGATTTCGTTCTAATGTAGTGATGTCAATGAGCCTTGTGCATGGCTCCGAATTAGTGGTTGTAATAGTCTTAGTGATTTTATAATGAAATCAAGAGTTTATTTCAATTATTGTTCATTAGATGCTCTGATGTTTGCGTCTGTATGTGCAATTTACGTTACCATACTCGTTGCTCACGTTTCCCTCCAATTTATTCCGCTGCTAAATTGGAGGGGCGTGACAGTTGGTATCAGAGCCTAGGATGTCCTTATTAGGATATTTTAAGTCTAGGGATGTTCTAGGTGAACTGCCATGACCGTGTCTAAGTCAACCACCATACCTATGTGAGAGATTGGGTAAAGCTTGGGGTTATGCTAGGAGCTTAACTATATGTATAAGCACCCTAAGTTTAAGAAGAAATTAATAAGTATTATTGCTTGCAGGAACTAGAGGAGATGGTTGGCGAGCATGCACAACAGACTGTACGGGGGTTAACTCAAGCCCTTAACAACGTGATTCAAACAGGAGCAAGAAATGGGGCAGGAGACTTATATGGGAACTTTCAACGAATAAATCCCCCTAGGTTTAATGGAACTCCGGATCCCAATGAAGCTGAAAATTGGGTGAAGGCGATGGAACGAATCTTTAGAATTATGTAATGTTCAGAGCAGGAGAAAGTCATTCTGGAAACCTTCCCGTTGGACAGCGATGCTAGAGCTTGGTGGGAAGTTGCCAGTCGACAATTACCCAACATCAACATAGAGTGGGATAAATTTTTAGAACTCTTCAACACTAAATATTTTTCTGAGAGGATTCATGAGAAGAAGGCAAATGAATTCGCCAATTTAAAACAACGAATGATGTCTGTAGCAGAATATGAAGTGCAATTTGAAAGACTAGCACAGTATGCAAGGCAAAGAGATTCTTAGAAGGGTTGAGACCTGTGTACTGGGAAAAGTTGGCTCCACTAGACATTGAAGTATATTCAGTCATGGTATTGAGAGCTCAATTAGTAGAGTACACCATGGAACTTCTTGAAAAGATCCATAAGAAGAAGGTGTTGAAAAGGGAACGTGCTACTCATTCCAACGATAATAAAGGAAGAAATACAGTAGATAGCAAGAGAATGAAAGGGGAAGTGAAGCGGAAGGAAGTCTGTGAATTTTGTGAAAAGCCAGGGCATCAGGTTGATAGCTGTTGGAAGAGATTGGGCAGATGCTTACGATGTTGAAGTCAACAACATCGAGTCATCGATTGTCCAACAAAGAAGAACCAAACTCCACGCCAAGGACGATTACAAGCCCTTGTGGATATAAATCACGCCAATGAAGGTGGACAAGGTACCATCACTAAACCCTTAGTATAATTTCATATTATTTTCATGATAGCAAAGCCCTAAGTGGGGGAGGTGATGGAATGAAATATCCAAAATAAATTGGTAGTCGTATATCATATGAATTTGGGGACAAAATTCTTTTTAATTGGGGGAGGATGTAGCAACCCGGAAAATTTAATACTTAAAAATTCGAAATAATAATTTCTTTAAATCGAAATAATAGAAACAAACGTACCACTGTCGTATGTGCAAGAATACATCAGAAAATTCCTTAAAAATTATAAATCAACCCCAGACATTATTCCTAAGTGATCTACTAAGAAATTCAAGCAACGAAAATTCGATTGGCCAAGTGTACATCACGATGTGACTAATTATCCAAATTAGGAAACTAAGTCGGAAAACCGTTAACACGGAAAAAATAATGCGCCCATAAATTAAACAAACATGTCGGAGAGACTTCCAACATCATGAAATGATTACCCATTATCGGAATTGGACCAATGGACCTCTCATAGCCCATGAATAAATTCAAGTAAGAAATGCAATAAAAATTCATAACTCTATTATTCCCTAATTAAAAAAGGGAAATCCCATAAGATAAATTCCAATAAATAATAGGCTTTGTTAAATGGACAATATAAAATTTATTGGGCCAAAATAGGGATTTTTAAAAGGGGAATAATAGAAAAATACCCTAAATTCGTAACTTAAATATTGCTTAAATAGAAAAGAGGTATTTAAATATTAAAATAGCTAATTTAAGATGGAATTGGATTCCTAAACCAACCCTAATAGGTTGGCCACGAATTTGGATCCCAACCTAACCCAAGCATGGCAAGCTTGGAAGGTGGAATTAAATAGGAAATCTCGGAATTAAATAGGAGTTAGAGTTCTATTAGGAAATAGAAACATAGGAAGCATAAATACTCTCCTAAATTCCCCATGGATGGCCAAAGCTCGTTGCCAAGGGTTGCTGGACTAGGAGGAGAGGCCAAGGAGGAGGAGATCTCATGGGGGAGAAGAACCTCTCAAGCTCTCTCTCTTGTTCTTCAAGTTCTAGCCCTAGAAGAGGTAAGCGACTAAAGGTGGGCATTCTCACAAGCAAAACCAAATTAATTTCGTTTGTAGATTGTTCCAGGCATCAGGAACAAAACCCCTTTCGTTTCATAATTTTTTCGTTCACTCAATCTTTTGATCTCGATTTTTGAATCTCTGCAAACCCTATAACCCCGAACCTTCATGTTTAATATATATCTCCTTGAATACTCTATCCCATGCCTCGAAATTTTTATTGGGGATACTGATGATTGTTAGGAATCATTCACCCCTAAAAGCCCTAATTTTCATCCACCATACTGCTCGAAGTAAATCTTTGATCTCTACTGTACACAGTTTCATGTTCTTTGTGAATAACTTGATTAAACCATGCCTAAATCCTGTCTGTTTTCAAATCCCTATTTACTATAAGTACCATATGTCTAGATCAGTTTGCAACTTGTTTCGTGATTTTTCATCGATTGTACATTTAGTTATGAATTTTCGAATCACCATGTGTCAAAAGAAAGAAACTTGGCCCGCAATCCCATGCTCTGTCCTCTTCCGGCTCAAACTTAGGTATAGTACCTGAGAACGCGACGGCCCGATAGGCTGCGTTCTCAGGGCTGGTCGTGACAGTGAACCCCGTCGCGTTCTGAACGCGACAGGACTGTCGTCGCGTTCTGGCCACTTAATCAGACAAGCCTGTCACGTTCTTTACAAGGCCATGTCGCGTTCTGTTCTTACCCCGTCGCGACCCTCATATGGGTACGTCGCGATCTGTGCTTTTTGCATGAAAACCCATAATTTTTTATGCTTTGACCCTCTATAGTGCTTGTACCTTCTATTAACAGTCATACATGCAGTAAATATACTTGTCATAAATTGAACATTTATATGTGTTTAAAATACATACACATGACCACTTTCTATCTATAATTTCTCTTACACTTGCACTCACTTTGAACCATCTATAATGGCTTAACTTGGCATGAAATTATCTCATAATACATCTGGTAATTTATGTCAATTATATATTTAAATTGCCATATTTTAAATATACTTGTCTATGCTTTCTCGCGGTGATTTGGAACATCGTTACCGACGCTCCACTGTTCTAGAATTCATCTAGAACGTCGAGCACTTGTTTCTATACACACTCTCTCTCTCTCTTGACTTGGAAGAACTCTCCCTCGGATACTCCTTCTGTCGGACTAGTGAATCCTTGTTCAAGGCCTCCGTGAGACTCCTCTGTCCATGAATTCCCACATGGTCGACGAGCTGGTTGTACCCTAACACCTATGATACTCTTTAGGAATCAACATGATCCAAACGGCTATTAGAAGTTCTCTCTTATCTTGAATCATGTCGAACCTCTGGACCTGCGTATAACATGGCCAGTGGAAGGATAGTGAATTCCACCTAACTGCCTACACCGATCACGCGTGTTGTGCAAATGTTACTGTACTACCATTGACTGTTACTGAACTGCTACTATCATGTTATTGAGCGACTACTGTCGTACTCTCTACTTGCTCTACTTGATACTTGCTATCTTGAGTTATTGCGTTCTATCCTGACTTAATCGCATTCAAAGTGCTATACTCTCTCGTTGTCTATTGAAATAAAAGTGCTATATTTTCTCTCGGCTATCTACGGATAACCAAAGTGCCATTACTATTTCAATTGACGAAAGTTAATCAAAAGTGCTATACTATTTCGATTGATGAAAATCAATCAAAGTGTAATTTACTCTTTACATGACCATCTACTATCTCTTTCCTTGCTATACATGTCGCTTGCTATTTCTTGACAATGATGTTACTTGCTATTGTTATTATCGTTTCTATCGTGACTTGACTTTAATCATCATGCTATACTTGATTCATCTGCTATCTGAATCATGTTGCTTGTGCTATTGCTTTCTCGACTTTGCATGACTCGCTCTATCATTAGTGACTCTGCCATTTAAAGCATTAATCATTTAAAGCCTGCTTGACTATTGAGATTTAAGTCCTACTGGGTGTTATCTCTCACCCTTTGTTATTTGTTATTGTGTCTCAAGTACGTCAGACAATGACGTTACACACACCAATGGGACGGGACCAGAGTGATGAGCGACCTGGAGTCAGTTGATGAAGTTTCCCTAGTACTATGGAGTCTAATAGTTATTACTTTAGATTTCTTTCTAATGTAGTGATGTCAATGAGCCTTGTGCATGGCTCTAAATCAGTGGTTGTAATAGTCTTAGTGATTTTATAATGAAAACAAGAGTTTATTTCGATTATTGTTCAGTAGATGCTCTGATGTTTCCGTCTGCATGCGCAATTTACATTACCATACTCGTTGCTCATGTTTCCCTTCTATTTATTCCACTGCTAAATTGGAGGGGCATGACAAGTAAAGATTAGATGGGAAAATCGACAAGGTGGAGAGGACACATGGGAACTAGCAGAGGAAATGAAGAAAGCGTATCCATACTTGTTTAAGTAAGCCTTTAATTCTTTTAGGTGATAGTACCATGCTTGTTTAATTGAAAATTTTTTAGTCGAGCTTTCTTTCTAAATTTTGAGGATGAAATTTCTTTTAGGTGATAGTAATGTAGCATATTGACCATTCGGGTCGGGGTTTAGCAGTTGTGGTGGCCAATGTGTGGCCCATAGTCTGTGTTTGAGGTGTTTGGCAGGTTGCGAGGCTTCGTGGGCCAAGAGTTTGGGCCCAAAGCACTCGCTGGTTTACTGTTTGTGAACGCGACAGAGCTGGGCGTCGCTTTCTGAACACGATGGTCCTGAGTGTCACTTTTGGTTACCGACGCTGGAGGGTCTTCGTCTGCATGTCCGCCACGTGTTGCACGCTAGGCAGCTTGCTGACGTCCGCGTTGAGAAGGTGACGGCCTCCTACGTCGCGTTCATGTTGCGACGGTAAGGAACGTCGCATTCTTAACTACGAAATGCTCTTAACCTAGGTCGTCCAAACAGAGCCCAACAAACTCTGTTCGGCCAGGGGGAGGAGATTTCGTTGGTTCTTGGGCGATTTGACATTTTGGAGTCGAATTTGGCATGCTCTCTCCGCAAGGACGTGGTACGGAGCGGGGGAAACACCGAGGTATCACCGTTCTTTGCGTTCTTCACGAAGGTAGGGAGATTCTTCCCTATTTCTCGTCATGAATTGCATGTGAGGTATGTTTAGCTTGTTATACTTGTTATAGATGGTAGATACCATGTTAGTATAGTGGTTTGAGTATGAATACTTGGGTTTTATGGTGGTTTATATGGTTTGTATGCGGATTCCGGAGATGGAACCCCGGATTTAGGTCACTGTTTGTGAAGACGACGGACCTGACTGTCACGATCAGAACGCAACAGCCCGACCAGTAGCATTCTTCTTCAGAACGCGCCGTATCGAGGCGTCGCATTCTGAAGGCAACAGTGGACCCCTTCGCATTCAGGATTCCGATGGCAATGGGCTTGTGCTTGGTTTTCTAATTATCGGATTGTCCTTATTTATTGTGCATGGCAATGGTAAGCGGTGCATCGGCACTTGTGGAGTTCGAGGAACGTGGTGTTCCCGTGGTTTGTGTGGTGTTCACGTGGTTTATGTGTGCGTGGTGAGTAGTACGATCCCTACCGTGGTTACCTCTCCAGTTGGGAGCCCCAGGTTTTTTGTGAGCCAGGCACGTTAGTGCTCGGGGCTTGTCCTGGTACTTGTGTACCGTCGAGGTCTGTGTCGTCTTCCTGGACACCCTCACTCTTATGTAGATTTGTACGTCCGGCTGAGGGAAAGACGATAGAGGGACCGTGACTTGTGAGAGTTTGTGTTTGGTCACTTGTAGTGCGCTCGTGGTTGGGGGTTACGGACACTAGTAGACGTACTGGGCCCCAGCTAGTCCAGTTTTCCAGTGCCTCACATTAGGGAGTTCGGGCCGGAGTCCCTAAAGCTACAAGGCATGGGCCTGTGGTAGTGTGGTGTGTAGGAGTGGTGTTGGTTGGTCTCCACAGTTCTTTGGTTTGTTGTGGTGGAGCGGCAGCTGGACCTTTCGTCCGTGGCTGCAAGACTAAGAGGTAGACCTGTGTGGTTTGTCCGGGTTAGTTGCTGGTGTAAGACCCGGCCCCCTTGGGCCCTTTGGCCCCATCCTCAGGGTCGCGCCAGAGTGGTCTGCCGTGACAGCGTTGGGTCGCGCCGCACCCGGCGGCCGTGTTCTTGTCGTGACGGGGGTTGCCGTCGCGTCCTTGTTGCGGCGTCTCACAGGGTCACGACTGATTTTCTGACAGACGTGATCGGTGTCCTTTCTGTCAGAACAGCTTTGTTAGGTGTCAGACGCGTGCAGCGTTGACGCGGCTGTAGACACCCGGTTCCGACTAATGGGTTGAACCATATTTCATGTTATCCTAGTTAGCCCCTAGTTGGTCACTCACCTTGAGCCCATCATTAGCCTTGATTGAGCCCATTAACAATTTAAAATTGCCTTGAAGTCCCGCCCATTATTATTTTGGAGAGTCCGTGTGCAATTATAACTCTTATCTTTTATGTAACTGGCTGATAAATGCAAAATAATTCGATTTCCTAGTCGCGACATATCGTAGCGCCGCGACTCTAGTCGCGACGGCCCTGGACGCTGCGACAGCCCATGCATGATATCCATGCACATGGGCTTACTGTCGCGACGCCCCGGCCCGTCGCGTCTCTAGTCGCGACCCCACGATACGCCGCGACAACGCCTGAGCGCACCAGACTCCGCAACAACCTCCCATTTATCCTCCTATTGATCCAGCTTTATCCCTAGGAGATATCTCAACCCCTTGGGGCGAGATTCTGGCCCTAGGGACTCTTGTGAGGATCCCTTGGACTCTCCCTTGCAATTTTAAAAGGCCATTATCTCCCATCTTGAATTTTAACCTTTTTTAAGAGATAATATCACCTATTTCTCTCCATTGGCTCTATAAAAGAAAGGCACCTCCTCAAGGACGGGGAGGGTCTCATTTGTTACCCGAAGGGCTGCCAAAATTTCCTTTGACAGATACTTAGCCACGTAGCCACCCTTTCCCCCCATTTCCCTCGCATCCCTCTCCTCCAAAGCAACCCATTTCATCATCTATGAAGCATGGGACGTGAGAATGGCGACTTCAGCACTCTTCTGAAGCTTTTGGATGATCTTTGGAGCTGCAACCACGCCAAGGAGTCGCCCTAATGGGGCTCACTCTCTCCCTTTCCTTTTCTCCTTCTTTTGCACGCATTTTTTTATGTTATTCTTATATAGAACATGATCAGCACATATCCACATTTTCCTACACCCAAAGGGGTTTAAAAAACCACCCCCCAGGTCCGTTCACTCCATGCTTCACATTTTTCTTTCATTTAAGAATAGCCACTACACTTAACATAGTCTAACAGGGTTTTATTTCTTGTTTTCGTTGTTTTGGCAGGCACCCAAGCGAAGATCCACGAGGAGCTCTCATCCTCTAGCCAGCTGGAGGACGGGAAGAAGGTCCCATCCATCATCTCCCGCACAGAAGAGAACGCGACGGTGGAGAGCGACGTGACAAGGAGACGCGTCCACCAAGGGCGACACGTTATCATTGTTGTCGCGACCGCTAAGGCCGCCGCGACACCAGGTTCGCCCTAGTTCTCTCTCCTTTTCCTAGTTAAGTTAGTCGTCTTCATTTTTATTCATAAGGCAGCTTGCTAGGTGGCGATCACATTCCATGTTCACACACCACTAGTTATAGTACTTGTTCGTGTCGAGGGGGGGCGTCAATCCCCGTGATTACACCTTTTGGCGATCACGGTAGGACCTTCACTGCCACCCTCGTGGATTTTTGACTGCTTGCTTGCCATCTTTTCTTTGTTTCTCACCTTAGTGCCCTGTTAGTCTCTTGTTCTTTGTTCCCTGTATTTTTCGTGTTCCGTTCTTGTCGCGACCTATCGAGGCGACGCGATCCGGTCGCGTCGTTTGTCAAGGACGCGTTATCAGGTCAGCCTCCTCTTCCGCCTATCTGCCCTGTCTTATTTCTATCAGATCATGTATCCTTGTGATATCTCTTTGTATCATATGTTGTCACGTTTTTGAATGTTAAAGTCCTACTAGGAACTGGATTTTCCTTTTATTTTTACTTGTAAGTTTTCGGTCCTAGTCGCGGCGTATCGCGAGGACGCGACAAGGTCACGTCGTGGAGGGGCGTCGCATTATCAGGTATGCTTTGTATGTTACTGCTTTGGCCCATGAATTGGTTTCTGTGTGCTTCTTGGTCCACGTGGTATTGATTCGCTGTTTTTATGTCTGTTCTCATTTGATAGGGTAGTCTGTTTGAGTTAGTTGAGGACCTCTTGGTGTTTCGGGCCTCTGTTCCTATCACGGCAGGTCACCCTGTCGCGATAAGGTCGCGGTGTACACAGCCGCCGCGACTTTGCCGAGGGCCATTTGGTCACCTTGTTTGATTCTCATCTATCACCTGTGCATACATTTCGGGCATTTAGGCTCATTGCATACGCTATTGAAACCCATTTGTTTAGGTTCCCCCTTGGATGAGTGAGTCCTCTCACCTACGAGCACTCGTAGGCTGACTCGGGCCCACCTTCCGAGGACCTCCGTAAGACCCCATGACCGTACGCACGTTGCGGTTCGCCCTTAGTTTAAGCCACTCCTTTGCGTGTGAGTATACCATCCCTTAGGTTCACCGGAGGACTCGAGTCCATACCCATTAAGATCCACTTGATCGAGTGACATCCTCTTAATTAATTCATCTAAAGGTCAAGCTCAAACCTTAAGAAATTTGCGCTTTAAACATGGCAACTTGAGTGTTCATCCCTCCTCCTCTTAGTCTTTCTTGCTGTGATTGAGTCTAGGTTTTGTCTGTATCACCCCCTATTAGTCTTGAGGGGGTGTATGTGTCATTGTTTAGGGAGATCGAGTCAATCCCCTTCTTTCTTTATATCTTATCATAATCCCCTCTTCGACATGGACCAATTTCGGGTCCTTGCCAACGATGCTCTTCCTCTCGGGTTGCTCGAGGAAGTGGCCCAACCCTCTATGGCCACGCTCCCAGGGCATGTCCAGCCTCCCTCCGTCACTGGGATTCGATCCCGTCCTACCTCTCCTCCTGGGGGTGATGACCCCCACTCACAATTTAGCCAGCTTCTTCCCCACCTCACTCCGGACCAGGTCCGAGAGTTTATAGCTGCCGCCAAGGGGAAACAACCTTTATCTCCCCGGGATCAGAGTTCAGTCCGACCAACGGATTCCTCCGCCCATGTCGCTTCGGCACCTCACCTTCCTTCATCAAGGGCAGATCCTACACCCCTCCACCCTCGGGCCATCCATTTTTCCGAACCAACCTACCTTCCTGCGCGAGAGGTCCGGCCTCGATCTCCCCCAACTACATACTATACGGCCGAACCAGCTCCCCTTCCCCGTAAGAGGTCTCACTCATTCGAGCAACCTCGCTCCCTTATTTCTGCGCATCAAGTCCAGTCTCCCTCCGACTTCCTTGCAGAGTGGACGAGCATGAAGAAGGAGCTTCATGACCTCCGGAGGCAAATCGATCCTCGGAAGGTAGCTGATATTGCCCTCCCATCCTTCCAGTACCTCCTGGTGCCACCCCAATTAGAGCTCCCTGTCTACCGGCAATACTCTAGGGTAGGGGACCCTTATGTTCATCTGAAAGACTTTGTCTACGAGTCGGCGCCACACAAGTATGACTGCCACCTCATGGCATACTTGTTCCGAAAATCCCTGGATGGTCCGACTTTGGAATGGTTCTACTCATTGCCCCCCGAGGAAGCCGAGGATTTCCAAATTGTTCAAGAGAGATTTCTGCAGCAATTCCAAGATCGGGTGGGGCCCGAATATTCTTTTGTAGATTGGTAGCTGAGAAAATGAAGCCAGAGGAGGAATTCTCCACTTACGCTGACCGGTGGTGTTCTTTGGCCGCCAAGGTCCGCTGCCCCATGCCTAAGGAGGAGAAGGTGAAGTTGTTGATTTCCAATGCCACTCCAACCTACCGAGCTATTTTGGCCATGAACGATATTTCTACCATGCACCAGCTATATAGCCGAGCCCGTTTCATTCATAACCAACTTAAGGACTCGCCTATACACTCTATGTTTAAGACCCCCAAGGCCCGTTACACCAAGAAGCCGCAAGGCCCAGTCACCGAGGGGATCCAAACTAATGAACAAGTAGGTGCAGTTAGCAATCCCCAAAGCCCGGTAGGTAGGTCTCCCTACACCCAGCAAGCCCAGCAGCCATGGAACAACAACAACAATAGACAACCACCTCCCCAAGGACAAAATCCTCCCCAAGATCAGCGCCAGTACTCCCAGGTCCCTCCACCTCAAAATGGCTACGCCCCTAGGAAACCCAATGGACCCAAAAGAGCCCAATACCCTCCTTTGCTTGAGACCCTGGCTGACATCTTTGCCGCCCTTATGTCCCTGAATGCCCTAAGACTCCCTCCTGAGAAGGCAAATTGGAATATGGCGGCCGATCAAACAAAGTATTGTGTCTACCATCGCCATCCGGGCCATAATGTGTCGGATTGTTTTCAGTTCCGGGACATGATATATGATCTTCATGAGAAAAACCAAATTGATTGGGCGGAGATGAAAAGATTAATCCAGACTCTGAGGGACCAACAGGGTCAGAGGCAACAACAACAATAGCATAGGCGACAGCAGTCGCAGCAGCAACAGCAACAACATCAGCAATACCAACCCTTCAGCAACAACATATCAGCAACAGCAACAACAACAGCAGCCGCAGTAGTCGGCGAATGACCTAGGCATAATCCGCAACCCCATGCCACAACATCAGCCCGCTCCAAACCCCCAGCCGGCTCCACCACCTCCTCCACCTGGACATGTTAACCCTGTCGTCCACCATCCACCACCAGAAGCTCAGTGGGCCTTCGATGACGAACATGAAGTGGGCCAACTTCTGGTCATTTCCCACGTCACACCCACTGCCCCCGCGCCTACATCCACCGTACCTCCCTCCTTCACACCCCACATTGCTACCATCACCTCACCATCCTATTCTCCCGTCATGTCACCCATCATCCCTCCACCCAGCGACATCTCTTTCTCCCCTACTCCAGCACCCTTACTAGCCAACCCTTCTATCCTTGACACCGCAACCCCTCCACTCCACCATAATCTTGCCCTCCGGAGTGGGCGAATGTTCCATCGGATGTACCCTAACGCATCCGTGCCCATGCCAGGTCAACCGGCCCAACAAACTAGCAACCAGCAGCAGCAAGATATGGAAGAAATTGATCCAGTCCCGGGGCCTCAATATGATATCCTGAAGCATTTGGATCAAACCCCCGCCAAGATTTCCATACTAGAGTTAATCAAAAGATCACAGACTCATCAAGATGCCCTAAGGGCCTTTCTGCAAAGGGTCATGGTCAGTGAAGACATGAACCCGGATAATCTGCCTTCAGTGCTCTCGATTGTAAATAAAGGACCCACTATTACCTTTTCTGATGGTGAGTTGGATGCCCCAGAAGCCAGAAAAATGCCCTTATGTGTGACACTCACCATAAACAAAGTGGTCATCGACGTAGCTCTAGTGGACACGGGAGCTTCTATCAATGTTTGTCCATTAAGCACCCTTAGAGCATGCAATATATCGGAACGCCAACTGCAGCCCACCCCCACCACCATCGCTGCTTATGACAACTCACGACGTTCCTGCCATGGAATCATCACATTACAAGCAGAATTGGGGCCACTAGTCATGTTAGTGGAGTTCTATGTATTGAACATTGATCATACTTACAAGGCCATCTTGGGGCGCCCATGGATTGAATCATTAGGGGCAGTGCCATCTACAGCGCATCAATGTTTGAAGTTCCCCTTTCAAGGGAGAATAGTCAAGGTGAAAAGCGTGGCAACGACACATACAGTAGAAGCAGTTGAGAGGGTGCTGCCGTCAGTATGGCCATCCAATAAGCCCGTTATCTCTGTGCTTGATGTCAACTACACTTGGGCCTATACATTCTCTTCTAATCGCCCAATTGGGTCTCCCCCTGTAATGGCAGTCAGGAGAGAAGTGAGCACAAATATAAAGGGGTGGGATATCATGTTTAGACTAGGTTATTAGTCAGGAAAAGGCCTGGGTACCCATCTCCAAGGGCGAACCAAGACTGTGACCAGCACTAAGAAATTCACAAAACATGGCCTCAGATACTCAGAATGGGCTGCTTTCTCATTTCCTTCACAATCGGACCATGGCCCACTTACTTGGTCCTTGTATGAACACTTCGTAAGAGGGCCCGTGCAGCCCGGATACAACACTACTACGGAGGCGCTAAAATCAGCTTACCAGTCCTTAGAAGAGCAGCGGCCTAATAAGAAGAAGAGAGCCGAGGCAGGTACAGAAGACCCAGATCAGGAAGATGTCATCTCATCAGTCAGTCTGCTGTTTGAAGAACTAGAAGCTGGAACAGAAGAGTCAGAATTAGAAGACCTTGTTTCTGCAGTCAATCATTTGTTCAGCGAAGGAGACATGCCACAAGTAGCAGTATTATCAGCATCAGCAACCACCACCAAGCGACAGTTGCTTGGATCTGGTGAGGAAAGTCAACCGACCAGCTCAACCGTTTCAGCAAAGGAGCTCTGGCCAGGATTTTCCCGGCCTCCCATTCATCTTATTTCATCCATACTTGTTTATAATTTTGATGTTATTCCCTTGTCTCCCCCCTTTATTATTCAATTCTCTCCCGACGCCGTTGAAGCGTTAATTCACCCTTCACCCCTCTTCACCATTTTCTTTAATGGCTCGGTTCTGTCTTTCTCTCGGAGCCTTTTAATGTAATGTAGTTCCTTTCATCAAAATAAAAACAAAATAAAAAAAACAAAAATAAAAAAAAATATAATCAGAAAACCCCAAAAAAATAGAAAATCCAAAATCCAAAATATGTGTGTCCCCCCCATTCATCTTCTCTCCTCTTTCTTCGGATGGCGATCCCCGTCTTCCTCCTCCCCTTTCTTCGAACGGCGATCCCCGTTCTCTCCTTTCCTATTCATAGAACGGCGATTCCCGTCTTTCTAATCTTTTCTCCCTGCTTTTCTACCTCCAGCTGTTGATTTTCCCTACTCCCTTGACGGCGATTCCCGTCATCCCAGCATTTCACCCTGCTCCGACGGCAATCCTCGTCACCCCGCACTCCTGCTCTCCTGCTTCGACAGCGATCCCCATCACTCCACACTCCTCCTCTCCGCTCAGGCGGCGATCCCCGCCCTTCTCCTCTTTCTGTGCAAACCGTGCCTTCGTCTGACTGACCGACATGGTCACATTGGGCATTCTGGGCGAGGGGCCTTCTGTTCCCCTGCGTCCCGTTCCTGCAGCTGGCACCCTGAGCTCGGGTGGCCCGCCTCTTCCTCCAATCCCATCGGAGGACCCTCGCGGCCCTGCCGCACCTTTGCCTGCTCATTCCAATAAACCTCTGGACACTCCTCCAGAATCTCCTGTAAATATTGGGCTTAGTTTAGAATCGGGGGTAGAATCTAGCAAGTCCTCGTCCCCATCTAGGAAGAAGAAGGGTAATGGCATACCCCGAAGGTATCTGCTTGACTTAGTTCAAAGGTGTGGCGCTCTTCTAGCTGTCGAAGAGTTCGCCCAAGAAGCAGTGGTTTTGAACTTAGAGGATCTGCATATAGAGGAAGGGCTAGACGATGGTTTCGGAGTTTATGAAATCGTAGCCGAAGGAGACCCATTAGATGAGGATGATTGTGAGATAGAGGATGCTGCTGAGGCGTATGCTAGCGGTATGAAGAGATTCGATGAACCTACCTCAGTAGTCGATGAGCCCACTAAAGAGATAAACGTGGGGACTGAAGAGGACCCCAGGCTTTTAACCATAGCTTCCAGCCTCCCTCCCGAAGAAGAAGAAGCGCTCATAGAAGTGTTGAGGGAGTTTAAGGATTCCTTTGCCTAGTCCTACGATGACATGCCCGGCATTGACCCTGATTTGGTGGAACACAGGCTGATCTTGAAGCCAGGGGCAGTTGCCGTCAAACAAAAGTTAAGGAGGTTCCTCCCCCACATCGCTTTAAAAATGAAAGAGGAAATTGATAAACTACACAAGGCTAAGTTCATTCGTGTAGTCCTCTATCCATTGTGGGTGGCGAACATCGTCCCAGTCATGAAGAAGGACGGAAGGGTGCGAATTGCATAGACTTCCGTGACTTAAATAAGGCATGTCCTAAAGATGATTTCCCTCTACCTCACTTGGACGTTCTGATTGATAATACTGCAGGGTTCGAAACTCTATCATTTATGGATGGGTATTCAGGCTACAATCAAATTCGTCTAGCCCCGGAGGATCAAGAGAAAACCTCCTTCACCACCCCATGGGGAACATATTGCTATGTGGTCATGCCGTTTGGGCTAAAGAATGCCGGCGCCACTTATCAAAGAGCAATGTTAGCCATCTTCCACGACATGATTCATATTGATGTTGAAGTCTACGTGGATGATATCGTGGTGAAGTCTCGGACCAGAAGAGAACACTCCTCCGTGCTTGCCAGGGTATTTCATCGCGCACAAGAGTATCAATTAAAGATGAATCCCAAGAAGTGCGTATTCGGGGTTTCTTCGGGCAAGTTGTTAGGCTTCACAGTTAGCAAATGGGGGATTCAAATAGACCCGCACAAGGCCAAAGCAATAAATAAAATGCCTCCTCCCAAGAACATATCTGAGCTTCGAGGTTTGATTGGTCGGCTCCAGTTCATAAGGAGATTCATATCTCAGCACTCTCAAAGGTGTCGTCCCTTCTATGAACTATTGAAAGGAGGTGTCAGGTTTGAATGGAATGCCAAGTGCCAAGAGGCCTTTGATGAGCTCAAGAGTTACCTTATGAATCCTCCCGTGCTTCAGGCGCCCATCCCTGGGAAACCCTTAATCCTGTATCTGTCAACTATTGAGGACTCCCTAGGAGCTGTCCTTGCTCAGCATGATGAATCCGGTAAAGAAAGGGCAGTCTATTACCTATCTAGGCTCTTCAATCCCTCCGAGCTCAAACTCACTACAATGGAGAAAACATGTGCAGCGCTAGTTTGGGTAGTGCAGAAATTGAAGCACTACTTCCTAGCTCATAAAGTGAGTTTGATTTCTAGGATGGATCCTATTAGGTTTCTCCTTGAGAAGCCAGTCCTCGCCGACAGATTGGCTCGCTGGCAAAGCTTCCTCTCCCAATTTGATATTTCCTTCATAGTTCAGAAAGCCATAAAAGGGTATGCCATTGCTGAGCACCTTGCTCACCTTCCTCTTCCCCATAGTGACACGGTTCAAGAGGAATTCCGCGATGAAAACCTGTCACTTATTTCTCGCGATCCCTTCTGGTTGCTCCACTTCGATGGGGCTCTTAATTCTAGGGGATGAGGCATAGGAGCTGTCTTGCTCACCCCAGAAGGGATCACCATTCCTCTAGCCTATCAGCTTCAATTCTATGCCACCAACAACATCTCCGAGTATGAGGCTCTCCTTGCCGGTCTTAAGCTCGCCTATCTCTTAAGCGCGCGTCATCTCAAGATTATAGGAGACTCTCAGCTCGTTCTTCGGCAAGTCCTTTCTACCTATCGCACTCGTGACCCTAAACTCAAGCCCTATCAAGATCTGGTCACTCTCCTAGCCAAGCAATTCTGTCAACTCATCTACATTCATACTCCTCGTTCTCAAAATATTCTGGCCGATGCCCTCGCATCCCTGGCCTCCTCTCTCTCCTTCCCTCTCAGCCGCAACGCTGAGACAATCACCGTTCAAAGGTTAGAAGCTCCCTCCACTCAGGATCCTTGGTTCATTAACCTTAGGAGCTCTCTAGTTTTGAAGGCAGAGAGAAAAGAAGCGAAGGAGTTATTGCTTGTGGAGCTAGGAGAGATGATAGAAGAAGAAAGGCCGTGGTACCATGAAATTGAGTAATTTTGCAGAGACGGTACCTTTCCCGAAGAAGCTGAAGTGGAGGACAGGCGAGCTATCCGTAGAGCGGCGTTGAGGTATACCCTAGTTGGTGAAGTTCTCTACAGATGCGCTCTAAATGGAATGCTCCTCTGATATGTGACAGATGAAGAAGCTTGGAAGATTGTGGAAGGATCCCATTCCAGCGAGTGTGGAGGGCATGTGAATAGCCAGATGTTGGCTAAAAAGATTCTTAGGAAGGGCTATTACTGGCCAACCCTAGAAGAAGACTGTGCCACCTATGTTCGTAGGTGTGTCAAGTGCCAAGTCCATGCCGATAAAATCCATGCTCCATCCTCCTCTCTACATCCGCTATCTTCTCCTTGGCCTTTATCCATGTGGGCCTTTGATATCATCGGGCCTCTTGGTGATCCTAATGCTCAGGTAAAACAAAAATCTTTCATCCTCACTGCTACTGAGTACTTCACCAAATGGGCCGAAGTTGAAGCATTTGCAGAGATCAAAGGTTCAACCGTGTGCAGATTCATCATGAGGAATATCATCACGCGGTTCGGAGTGCCAAGCAGCCTCGTCACCGACAATGGGCCTCAGTTCATATCACAAGATCTTCAAGACTTCTGTAAGAAGTTTAACATTTCTTTGCATCATTCGTCTCCTTACTATCCGCAGGGCAACGGCCAGGCCGAAGCCACGAACAAAACGCTTTTGAAAATTCTAAGGAAAACTTGTGAGTCTAATAAATTTGCAGATTGGCCAGAAAAGTTAGTTGAGGCTCTGTGGGCCTACCGCACCTCCGTCCGCACGCCCACCGGACAAACTCCGTTCTCACTTACTTATGGGATGGAGGCGGTATGTCCACACGAGATCCTCATTCCTTCGCTAAGAGTCCAGCTAGACAAGGAACTCAATCCCGATGAACATCGAGAGGCGTTACTGGTACAACTAGAACTCTCAGACGAACGACGTCTAGCCACGGCCGATCATGTGCTTGCATATCAAAATAGACTCTCAAGGTCCTTTCAAAAGAAAGTAATTGAGCGAAAATTTCAACAAGGAGACATGGTTTTGAAGCGAATTTTCATAAAACCTGGAGGTCCAAATTGTCAGCAAATTGGGAAGGGTCGTACGTTGTTAAGGAAGTGTACCCCGGAAATGCGTATAGACTAGTTAATGCCAATGGTGAGGAGCTCTCTCACCCATGGAATGGGTTGTACCTTAAAAGATTCTACCCCTAATATTGATAACAACACCAATTTGCAAGAGAGAATGTTGTTTGGCCATGTGCCTCACCTCCCCTCATTGTGGTGAATGATCTCTATGTACGGCCGCACACACAACACGGCAACTTAAGGTCAATTCCCCTTTATTTATGTGTTTTCATTCAGCCCTCATGTAGGAAATCTGAGGCCGTTTCTCTTCTCACTCGGACGAGGTCCAGGGGCAAAGGGAAAGTTAGCACGTAGACCAGCAAGCAGTGTGTATCATGTGTATGAAGTCTCAAAGAGGGACGGTCAATTCAAAGAAAAAGTAAAAAAAAGAAAAGAAAGGAAACAAAGTAAAATAAAAATGCTAAAAAAAATAGGGACATGTCAAAGAGTGGCAGTACAGTTCCCCGCGGGACGCCCTTGAGCCCGGTCGTATGCATGCCCCCAATCCAAAGAAGAGCAATGACCCTAAAGTCCCTGGACAACAAACAGATTGCACATGTGACATACCCATTACAAATCTTACAAGCCAGTAAACACAACCCCAAGACCAAGTCTTGTCTCATTACTAATCTTCCTATTCTCCCTAGAAGACCAAAGGACTCCCACATCTGATCTGTGTTAGAACATCAATATTCAAGGGGCAAGAAGCCTTAGTAAGCCAAGGACAAATGCACGTCGCGCATAGATATTATCCATCAGACAAGGGATGGGGACGAGATCCATGGCCAATTACTCAAAAAAAAAGCAAAAAGTGTTGTTATCAAGATAAAAAAAAATCTAAAAAAAATCAAAAATTTCAAAAAAAAAATCCAAAAAAATAAAAATTTCAAAAATCCAAAAAAAATATAAAATTTCAAAAATCCAAAAAAATAGAAATCTCAAAAATTCAAAAAAATCAGAAAATCTCAAAATTCCAAAAGAATGTGTGTACATACCGCTTTCCTTTAGCATGCATTGTTTATTTTCCATTCTGCCTATTTAATAAGGCTCAGCCTCTTGACAATTGCGAAGTTAAATTCATGATTATTTAAGCGCAAGGGGCTGAGCCAAAGAGCAGATCTAACATGTTCCCCTTTTTTACTAAGTGTGCAGGGACAGATAATTCTAAGAGACGTGCAGCGCCGTACTTAATGTTCTCTACATCTCCCTCTCTCCCATGTTCAAATCTCATCTCACACTCGTGTTAATGAACAAACCATTCACTCTATAAACAATGGCATAAAAAAGGGGACTCCACTAAAAGATGAACAACATGTACAAAAGATGGGGAGGTGGCTCACAAGTCTCCTCAGTGTCCACCGCCACTCTCCCAAGATCCCTCCTGCCGGTCCGGTGGTGGCGGCATCTCGCCGCCACCCCTACCACTCTGGGCACTCCCATTGCCCTGGTGGTGCCTCTCCTCCTCCTCGTTCCTCTGCCGACTGGAGGAACCTGCCAAATACTGTCCTACAGAGCCGCCGGTCGCCCTGCTGGCACTCGCCCCGCTCCTGCTCCTACTACGTGAATGGCCTATGTCCGTCATGATCTACTGAAGGCTCCGCGCCACCGTCTGCTGCGCCAGCAGCTCTGCGCATAGTCGGGTGACCTCCTCCTGGTCTCCGTTTGGCGCCGGGAGCTCCGCCGCTCCGCCTGGCGTTTCCTCCGTGAGGAACCCTCACCCGAGTTCTTTCCTCCCTCCATCTGGATCGGTGTTGAATTGAGCGAGTTTGTGGGCAAGCTAGGGTGCGGAGAGGAGCAAGAGTGCAAAGATGCAAGATGGCTCAAAGTTGTTTGAGGTTTTGAAAACCCGGAAAGGAGGAAGAAAGGGCCATTTGCATTTTGAATCGGTCGGTTTAAGTCGCGTCAGGACGGTGGGCCGCGACCAAGCCGCGTCGGCTGGGGTGACCGCGACTATATCGCGGCCACCCGCCCTGACGCATTATGAAGGCGGTTGCCAGAGGTGTCGCGTCTTCAACCGAGCCATCTGAGCTTGCAGAAAATTCAATTTTGTTCATTCCAATTCAAATCATTACATTCACTAATCCTTTCTATCAAATAAAAATGCTCTAATTCCTTTCCCTAACTACCATCTGATTCCTTGCCCACAATCAAATCAATTAAATTTCAAACATTCCCCGGTGCCAGCTGAATCTTCCCCAAAGCTTCAATATATCCCTTCGTCACATCCTCGTCCTCTTCTACCTCGGCTTGAACTACGCTCATCGCGCACCCTTCCCAATGGACGATGGCGCTACGCACATCGCGCTCGTCTTGCTCATCATCCATCTTCCGCTTTTGAATGGGCGTGTAGTGTGATAGGGTGGGGACAACCGTGCGAGCTCCGCCGCACTGAAGATCGCATCGATCCAGGTTGTATAGCACCAATGCTTCATTGCCTAGCAGTCGTAGGGCGAGTCCGGTGCGCTGGAGGTGGTGAATCGCTCGGTTGAGCAGAAATCGCGGGCGCATGTCGAACTCGGCTATGCTCATCCTTTTGAAGTAGTCGCGCCACACCTTCAATCCTTTCAGCTGTGCAGTCTTGCACCACACCTTGGTACCCATGTGGAGAGGCCCGCCCACGAATGCCAATGGATGATTGAGCATTGTCTTGCACTCCGTGGCCAGGTTCTCCATTGCTCGGAACTGGATATGCATGTCCATCCAAAGCTCGAGAGCAATGACGGATCTGAAGAAAGGTCCCCCGGTTGCTGCAGAGGTCAATCCAGCATACAAGTATCCTAAGACTGCCTGGCCAATTCTCATACCTTCTGAAATCGAGTCGATGATGCTAAGGTTGGCAAAGGAGATAGCGCCATCCATTGCCGGGAAGAGGATGATGCCGCAGATTCAAATAGCGGCAGCCTTGGCAATAGCTGTGTAGTTCCCGGTCTTTCGCTTACATTGTGAAGTGATCCACTGTGCGATAGGAAGAAGGTGCACGTACATCCCACTCGTCATGGAGTACAAGTCAGTCTTCCTTGTGGTAATTTCTGCAAGAATACTCCAGGAATTGATCGGCGCCACGGTGTATGAGATCGCAAGTTCTTCACCTCTTTGGTACCGTGGGAGGCCGAGTATTATCTGTAATTCTTCCAGCAGGATCGTGGCTTCAAAGCCGGGAAAGATGAACGTGTGTGTCTGGGTATGCCACAGCTCCACTAGCGCAGTAATGTTATCCCACACATGCACCACTTTGTCATATTTCTTGGCCAACACAAGCACCGTGGACAGCCCCCATTCTTTCAAATAGCTAATGGATGTGGGCGGTAGTAGCTCGAGCATGGGCGCGAGCCATGGCACCCGGGAGAACCGCCTTTGGCCGGGTAAGATCTGAAGAGAGGTAGAAGAAGGGAGTCTAAGAACAGAGAAGCACAAGAAAAAGGGGGAAAAGCAAAGCATAGTTTAGAAGTTTAGAAATTGAGGAGAAAGGCACTTACTTGGAGTTCTGGGCGCATGCACACATGCCCGAGGATGGCGGAGAGTCGCTGGAGTTCGGCATAGGACTCCCTTGCTGCCTTTGGACCGGAGTATGGAGGGATGTCCTCCTGGAAAATAGAGCAGCTTCTCTTCATGGTGACAAAGAGGGAGAAACTTGAAGAAAATTGAGGAAGAAAAGGGTGCAGAAGGTTAGCTGCGGGATTAGCCCCTAAATCCTCCTATTTATAGAGTCTTAAGAGGTCCACTCCTACTCTAATCCCGAAACTAGGTGTTAGGATAACATTAGAAGAGGTTTAGGAGTCCTAGTGTTAGTCTAGATGTCTTAGGATGAGGATAAACTCCGTTTTCTGGGTTTTTTTAGGTTCGGTTCGAGTCGCGACGCTGCGATCTGACGCGACCTTGTCGCGACAAGGCGCTGCGATGCGACTATGTCACGGTCAGCTTGAGCATCGCCTCTCCACCCGAGGGGTGGTTTTCATGTCTGTGCTGTGTGTATATGTTGTTTGATTATTTATAATTGTTGTGTTTGTTATCTCATTGTGTTTGTTTCTATCCAAAAACAAAACAAAAAACAAAAAATTCAGAAATTCAGAAAATCAAAAATCAAAAAAAAAGGGGGGACTTCATCACAGGTAAGTCAGGTAAGTATTTCTATCCCTTCTCCTCGCATTATTATATGGTATTCTACTTATTATATCATTTCAAGGACCGGTTGGTTCTCAATGTGTTCTGGGATTTGAGTTCCCCTTTACCAAAAACAGTGATAATCTAGGTGCACATTGTTAATCGCTGGATAGACCATTGAGTTGTTTAAGATCAGGAACGATGGATTCAGACCTGCACTGCGGTTGTAGGTAGTCTCTTGACCTGTTCTTATTTGGCTTAACAATATTATCCTTGATATATTTTCTATTTTCTCCCTTTATTTGCATTTGTTTTGATGGTTTCTTTTATTTTAGCCCAGCATGCATCATGTAGGACTTTGAATTTTCCTGACTCATTCCTGACTTTTGATGAGCCCTTGTTGAGTGCCCAATCATCCTCCAGTTTCCAAACAAGAAACCCAATTCCACTCCGAATCGGAAGGTTTGTCTCCGAGTGAGTTGTTCCCGTCAGTATGACAAGAATTTCCCTGTCTGGATTCTCTATCAAATTTTCATCCTATTCCTTTGATCCGTTTTGGTTGTGAACCGCTCCCAGGACAGAGTCATGAGCTACCTGCCTGGCACGCACATGTCCCTCCAAGGTGAAACCTGCAGGCCAATCGGCTAGGGTACCTCTCAATCGAGGGGTTGATCGTCCTCCTCCTTTCTCCTTCCCGTCTAGACTCGTTCTTCTTGGCATCCTGCTCCAGTAGCTGACTCGGGGCTTTCACGAAAATTCCAGTTGCTGGTTAGTTAGATTGGGTGTCTCTTTACCTTGGCTCCCACTTTTCAGTCCACTCCGCGTCATTTACGCTTCGCCGTCACTTCGTGACATCTCCACTCCACTTCCGCTTCGCTACCCTGCAAAGAGGAAGCCAAGGAGGGGCAATCTGTAGACACCCGGTTCCAACTAATGGGTTGAACCATATTTCATGTTATCCTAGTTAGCCCCTAGTTGGTCACTCACCTTGAGCCCATCATTAGCCTTGATTGAGCCCATTAACAATTTAAAATTACCTTGAAGTCCCGCCCATTATTATTTTGGAGAGTCCATGTGCAATTATAACTCTTATCTTTTATGTAACTGGCTGATAAATGCAAAATAATTCGATTCCTAGTCGCGACATATCGTAGCGCCGCGACTCTAGTCGCGACGGCCCTGGACGCTGCGACAGCCCATGCATGATATCCATGCACGTGGGCTTACTGTCGCGACACCCCGGCCCGTCGCGTCTCTAGTCGCGACCCCACGATATGCCGCGACAACGCCTGAGCGCACCAGACTCTGCAACAACCTCCCATTTATCCTCCTATTGATCCAGCTTTATCCCTAGGAGATATCTCAACCCTTGGGTGAGATTCTGGCCCTAGGGACTCTTGGGGATCCCTTGGACTCTCCCTTGCAATTTTAAAAGGTCATTATCTCCCATCTCGAATTTTGACCTTTTTAAAGAGATAATATCACATATTTCTCTCTCATGGCTCTATAAAAGAAAGGCACATCCTCAAGGACGGGGAGGGCCTCATTTGTTACCCCGAAGGGCTGCCAAAATTTCCTTTGACAGATACTTAGCCACGCAGCCACCCTTTCCCCCCATTTCCCTCGCATCCCTCTCCTCCAAAGCAGCCCATTTCATCATCTATGAAGCACGGGACTTGAGAAGGGCGACTTCAGCACTCTCCTGAAGCTTTTGGACGATCTTTCGAGCTGCAACCACGCCAAGGAGTCGCCCTAATGGGGCTCACTCTCTCCCTTTCCTTTTCTCCTTCTTTTGCACGCATTTTTTTATGTTATTCTTAGATAGAACATGATCAACACACATCCACGTTTTCCTACACCCAAAGGGGTTTACAAAACCACCCCCCAGGTCCGTTCACTCCATGCTTCACATTTTTCTTTCATTTAAGAATAGCCACTACACTTAACATAGTCTAACAGGGTTTTATTTCTTGTTTTCGTTGTTTTGGCAGGCACCCAAGTGAAGATCCACGAGGAGCTCTCATCCTATAGCTGGCTGGAGGATGGAAGAAGGTCCCATCCATCATCTCCCGCACAAAAGAGAACGCGACGGCGGAGGGCGACGCGACAAGGAGACGCGTCCACCAAGGGCGACGCGTTATCATTGTTGCCACGACCGCTAAGGCCGCCGCGACACCAGGTTCGCCCTAGTTCTCTCTCCTTTTCCTAGTTAAGTTAGTCATCTTCATTTTTATTCATAAGGTAGCTTGCTAGGTGGCGATCACATTCCATGTTCACACACCAATAGTTATAGTACTTGTTTGTGTCGAGGGGGGCGTCAATCCCCGTGATTACAGCGGCCTGTCTGGGCATCGCGACTGCTTTTCCGGTCTTCGAAGTTTGACCGCCTTTTTGGGGTCGCGCTGGGGGCAACCGTCGCAACATGGTAACGACGTTGAGGAGCGTCGCGACACGCTAGTTGTCACGCCGGGTCAGCCCGTCGCATTCTGGGGGGCGTCGGCTTAGAAACCGAAGGCGCGCCCATTCTCCCCCTCTTGCCCTCTCAGCTCTCTTTCTCCCCTCTCCGTCCCTCTCGTGTTTCCCTTGCGGTTTCATGGTGGATCATGGTGCTTGAGGCGTCTGTGCTGAGGTGGTGTCGTCCCGCTCGTGCAGGGGACGTGTTCGTGCCGTTTGGAGCAAGGAGGAGGCATCCTTTACTACGAGAAGGCCCTCAGGGGTTCGTTCTTTGCGTGAAGGTAGGGACCCTTGATCCTCTCGCCCTAAGCATGCTCCCTTCCCCCCTCTACATCGTGTTTCCTTTGTGGTTTGGGGCTTGGGAGTGTGAGAACTCCATTCTCGAGGTTGAGTGAGGTTTTCCTTGAGTGTAGATTCGTATAAATCCATGTCTCTGGGGATTTAAGGGTGGTTTGGGTGCTTTAATGGCTTTCTTGCATGTTGAGCATGCTCCCCTCCCCCTATGGTTTGCCCATTTCATGTTTTGGGATGATTTCTAGAAGAAGGTTTCCGGAGCTCCCCCCTGCTGAGAACACGACCCCTTTAGAGGTCGCGATCTTGTCGCGGTGGCCTGGCCGACCACGGGATCGCGACAATGTAGGGCGTCGCGACCATGTCACGACGGCCCGATGCGTCGCGACCTCAGCCGTGAGATAGATTTCTGATTCTTGCTGTTTCTGCTTCTTTTTGTTGTACCCGTGGCACCTGTGCTAGTTCCCTAGTGCGGTCTACACTAGTCTTTCACCCGGTGCTCGGCACTTGAGGGCTTGTCCCGCATGAGAGGTTGTTACCATTGCCTGGGACCCCCATCCTCGGGAGCCTATTGAGGGAGTACTCCGAGCTACGAGTGGGCTTGAGTTGGCAGCCACCAGGGGGACTCTGGAGCTTAGGGGAAAATGGTGGTTAGGATAGTGGCGTTGAGTTGCTTTTAGAGCTCTCGTGGTTGGACTAGGACGTCAAGGTCAGTTTTCGGAGTTCTTCCCCGCGCAATCCAGCTAGTCCTTTTCTCACTGCCTCACTCTTTATGACCCCGGAACCGCTTAGAGAGGCCAGGCGTGGGACCGTAGTCCGGCCAGACTATGGCGGTTACTGTTGTGTTACTTTGTGTCCTACCTCGCTCTGACGAGACGTGAGGGTCAGGACCCGGGTCGAGGATAAGACGTCGGTGGACACACCTGACCTTGACTAGTGGTAGTGTTTCTGTAGCTAGTGTTCCTTGTCCAGGCGGAGTTCCCTCCGTCTATGTTTACTAGCCGTGTGGTGGTCACGACGAGCAGTCGTACGGAGTTTCCGACCGTGTGTACTTTCCGTACCGTACTAGTTGTAGTTTCGCTTCCGCACTTTCATTGGTAGGTAGAAGATATAAACTGTTGTCATTTATTTTATATATATATTCTTCTGTCTGTCTAGAGCCAGTAGGAGATTGGTAGTCCCTACTGAGCTTCTGTTGTGAAGCTCATCCCTCCTTTTCCCAGGTGAGACTTCTCAGCAGTGCCAGGGCGCGCGCCGGGAGGAGGAGATGGGGCGGTAGGCATGGTCCCCATAGCTAGCAGTGGCTCCCCTGTTTCAGTGTATGTCACCCTCGGGGTATGCCCATAAGGGACTTGTTCTTCCCCTGCCTTTTACTTGTACTAGTGTGCGTGCGTTGGGACTGTACTTAGAGCGATACACAGCGGTCTCGCTCTCTTTTCTGTTTCCGCCTGTACGCTTCTAGTTTAGCAGTTGACGTTTACTTCCATTACATATCCTGTTAGATGCATATTATAGCCCTTCCGGGTCTTCGAATCCGTGGGTGGCGACCGCGAAAATCGGGTCCTCGGCGTGGGCCGAGGGTCGGGTTCTCAGGTCGTTACAGTAGTATCAGAGCGAGAGTCTGATAGGACTTGTAATGGATTTAGACTGCAACAGGAAGTCCCAACGGTAGTACAAGTACACTGCTAGCCACCTGAGTAGTTTTGTTAACCTTGTTGGTTGTGTTGCTGTGTAGTTTGACATGGCTCCGCGTAGGCGCAGTCAGGCTAGACAGTTGGTGGAGCAGCAGGATGAGTCTGCTATGCCCGCGCAGGGGCAGGTCCAGGAGGAGGTGTCGGCAGAGGAGTTAGTGGCACAGCCTCAAGGTGCAGCGGTAGGTGGGCAGCAGTAGCAGGAGTACCAGCCCCAGCCGCAGCAGTATGCAGACTGGTTTCCCATGGCCGAGCAGTTCTTTAGGAACTTGTACCAGGGAGCGTACCAGCCCGGCAGGCAGCAGCAGGTGTTCAGCCTCTGGTACCTCCCCTAGCGGTACCGGAGCAACAGCAGGTAGAGCCAGAGGTGGAGCAGCCAGAGCGTTAGCAGCGGTCGGGCACTGGGAGTACTCGAGCCGGGCAGCGGAGGATGGCGGTTATGGAGGATAGGACCGCTCTCCTAGAGAGGTTCTTGCATCTTCGGCCACCGATGTTCCACAGTGAGTATGATCAAGACAAGGCAGAGAGCTGGACCCATGAGTTAGAGCGCATCTTCGAGACCATGGAGTGCGCTGAGGAGGACCAGGTTCGACTGGCAGTGTACCAGCTCAAGGGAGCAGCCCATGAGTGGTGGAGAGTTCAGAGGCAGACTCACTTCCAGGGGCAGAGGTTGGATCACATCACCTGTCAGCGGTTTTCGGAGGTCTTTCATGGCGAGTACTTCCCCGACTACGCTCAATGTGAGAGACGGGACCAGTTGCATGCGTTGGTTTAGGGCAACCTCACAGTTTCGCAGTACCACCAGAGGTTTGTCCGGTTGTTGAGGCATGTGCCTCATGTCGCAGGCAGCGATCAGGCGTGTGCAGAGAGGTTCATAGCAGGACTGAGACCAAACCTGAGGTGGGGTGTGACGGCACACATGTGTACCACCTTGGGAGAGGCCATGGCGAAGGCCACTGCCTTGGACAGAGAGACCTGGCAGCCTCAGCAATAGCAGCAGCAGGGAGGAGCCTCTTCCAAGTCCTCACCTACCCAGCGCCCAGCGGGTAGCCATGGTAGTGCGACTTCCTCTTCCTCGGCTCGGCAGTTCCGGCAGCCCAGGATTCGCTCGCAGTTTAGGAAGTTGTCTACTCGCGGGGGCAATCAGAGCCGGCAGCAGAGAAGCGCCAGTCCAGGTTTGCAGAGTAGTCAGTTGTCCAGGGAGCTAAGCAGGGCAGTCAGGAGGCAGTTTGCTACACCTGTGGCTTACCGGGCCACTTCAGGAGGGATTGCCCCATGGGGCAAGCCCTGCAGCAGCAGTAGCCAGTGCAGTACGCTCAGCAGCCGCCTCAGTATAGTACCCTCCTCAGCAGCAAGCATCGCATCAGCAGCAGGGGGGGCAGTAGTACCAGCAGCAGGCAGTAGTTTCCGCAGCCGGAGTAGTACCAGCGTACCACCAGCAGCAGCAGTACCCTCAGCAGCCCGTAGCAACAGTAGCCCAACAGGTGCCGCAGCGTAGGCGTGGTCGTGGTCGCATGATGGCGCTCACCCGGAGAGCAGGCAGAGGCATCAAACCTTGTTATAGGTACTCTACAAATCTTGGCAGAGCTACTCGGTTTTGGTCGACCCGGTGCTTCTTTGTGTTTTGCTTTCAAGAATTTATGAGTCCCTTGCTTGTCACGCTCCTGAGAGGCAGTGTGACGTGATGGTCGATCTCCGTCTAGTGACTATATGCGTTCTTTTGGTTACCTGGAGGGTGTGGCAGTTGAGGTTGAGGGGCACCAGTTGCCGGCCAGGTTGTACGCACTGCAGCTTTACGACTTTGACGTCATCCTAGGCATGGGACTGGTGGAGGCTCACTGCGCGTGGTTGATTGCCAGTGGAAGGACCGTTCGGTTTAGGATACCTGGAGAGTCCGTCCTCTGCTTCCGAGGTATCCGGTCTACCCATCGGCCATTATTTCTTTGTGTAGAGTCACTGTTTGATCCGCGATGGCTGTGTGGCATACCTTGCTTCGGGGTTTCTTTGGAGCCTAGCGGATTTTAGTTTTGAAGTGCGGTTGTTTTTGAGTTCTCGATGTCTTCCAGAGGATAACCTAGTTTGCCGCCTGAGCGGGAGGTAGATTTATCCATTGAGCTTTGCCGGTACGATGCCTTTGTCCAAGGCCCTACCGGATGGCCCGCGGAGGCGGAGCTGCGTGAGTTGAAGCGCCAGTTGCAGGAGCTTCTTGAGCTGGGCTTCATTCGCTTGAGCGTTCGCCATGGGACGCGCTGTTTTGTTTGTGAGAAAGAAGGATGGCAGTCTTCATTTGTGCATCGATTATCGGCAGTTGAACCAGGTTACTTTGAAGAACAGGTACCCGTTGCCGAGGATTGATGATTTGTTTGATCAGTTGCAGTGGGCCCGAGTTTTCTCAAAGATTGACTTGAGATCTGGGTACTATCAGATGCAGATCAAAGAGTCAAATGTCAGTTTGATGGCTTTCCGTTCCATGTACGGTCACTTAGAGTTCGTCGTGATGCCATTTAGGCTGACGAACGCACCCGCAGCATTCATGGATTTGATGCATAGGGTGTTCAGTGAGTACCTAGATCGTTTTGTGGTCGTTTTTGTTGATGATATTTTGGTCTACTCGGCTTCTGAGGAGGAGCACCTGAGGATCGTGTTGGAGACCCTGCAAAGTCACCGCCTTTATGCCAAGTTCGACAAGTGCGAATTTTGGCTGAGGGAGGTGCACTTTCTCGGGCACGTGATCTCGGGTTCTGGTGTGGCAGTAGACCCTGCCAAGGTGGAGGCCGTGTTGTCGTGGGAGCAGCCCACATCGGTGTCAGAGGTCCGCAATTTTTTGGGTTTGGCTGGTTATTACCAGAGGTTCATTCAGAATTTTGCCAAGTTAGCAGCGTCGTTGACCAGGTTGACTAGCAGGATGTCAGGTTTGTTTAGTCAGAGGACTGTTAGCAGAGCTTCGAGAGCTGAAGACGAGGTTGACTTCAGCGCCAGTGTTTGTCTTGCCATCGGGCAGTGGTGGTTTTGTGGTCTACACCGATGCGTCGAGGTCAGGTTAGGGTGTCGTGCTGATGCAGCACGGTGGGGTCGTTGCCTATGCTTCTCGTAGCTAAGAAGCATGAGGAGAACTACCCCACCCATGACTTGGAGCTGGCAGCAGTGTGTTCGCTCTCAAGTTGTGGAGGCACTACTTGTATGGCGAGGCTTTTCAGATCTCACCGATCACCAGAGTCTGCAGCATATCTTCACCCAAAGGGATCTGAACTTGAGGCAGCGCCGATGGATGGAGTATTTGAAGGACTACGACCTAACCCTTTCCTACCACCCAGGAAGGGCTAACGTCGTAGCTGATGCTTTGGTCAGGCGCGTGCGCTTGAGTTCGCTGATGGTCAGAGTGGAGGCTATTCGAGGAGCTGTCCCAGGGGGTGTTCGTTCCATCGAGGACCAAAGGCTGTGCAGTAGTGAGCAGTTTGTCAGTTCGGCCGTCAGTACTGAGGTAGGTGTTGCAGGCATAGCAGGCAGACCCTCAGTTGGCAGACATTTTGCAGATGCCAGATGTTGAGCTCGACGAGGACAACGAGGTCAGATTCAGAGGCCGCTTGTACGTTCCTGAGGAGGCGCGCCAGGCAGTTTTGTCAGAGGCTCACAGATCGAGGTATGTTGTTCATTCAGGATCCACCAAGATGTACCGTTGCTTGAGGAGGTTTTTCTGGTGGCCAGGGATGAAGAGGGGCGTGGCAGTGTTCGTCGCTCGGTGCCTTACCTGTCAGCAGGTGAAGGCCGAGCATCAGCGTCCTGGTGGTGAGCTGCAGCCGTTGCCCATTCCCGAGTGGAAATGGGACGACATCACCATGGACTTTGTGGTTGGTTTTCCCCGCACCCCCCAGAGGCACGATGGTATTTGGGTGATTGTGGATCGTTTGACCAAGGCAGCACATTTTCTTCCGATCAGGATGTCATGGTCAGTGGACAGGTTAGCCAGGCTGTACGTGGACAGAGTTGTTTCGTTGCACGGGATCCCAGTTTCAGTCATCTCCGACAGAGATCCGAGGTTCACGTCAGGGTTTTGGCGCAGTCTTCAAAGAGCACTGGGTACAGAGTTGAGGTTCAGCACATCGTACCACCCTCAGACAGATGGACAGTCAGAGTGGACCATTCAGACACTGGAGGACATGCTGAGAGCGTGTTGTTTGGACTGGAGCAGCACTTGGGAGTCGCATCTTCCGATGGTAGAGTTCGCGTATAATAATAGTTATCACTCGAGCATCGGAATGGCACCATACGAGGCTTTGTATGGTCACCCGTGCAATACACCTCTTCACTGGTTCGAGGTTGGAGAGAGGCAGCTTTTGGGACCATAATTAGTGCAGCAGTGTGCAGATACAGTCAGACTGGTCAGGCAGAGGCTACAGATAGCGCAGAGTTGGCAGAAGAGTTATGCAGACAATCGTAGGAGACCGTTACAGTTCAGTGTTGGTGACCTTGTTTTCTTGCGGGTCTCGCTAACCAAGGGTGTCATGAGGTTCGGCAAGAAGGGGAAGCTCAGTCCCAGGTATATTGGGCCTTTCCCTATCTCAGAGAGGGTCGGCGAGGTGGCGTACAGGTTGAGTCTTCCGACAGAGCTGGCAGGTGTGCACAGTGTTTTCCATGTTTCGCAGCTCAGAGAGTATGTCGCAGATCCTTCGCACGTGTTGGACTGCTCACAGCTGGAGGTAGCGCCAGACTTGTCAGTGCCAGAGTACCCGGTCAGAGTTGTTGACCGCAGAGTTCAGCAGTTGCGTCGAAAGTAGATTCTGCTGGTGAAGGTCGTTTGGCAGAACCGCGTTGGTGGCGAGGCCACCTGGGAGCGCGAGGATGAGATGCTGGAGCAGTTTCCCTATTTGTTTGATTGATTGGTATGTTACTTCTCCTTGTACTGCTTGCCGGTTGAGACCGAGTTGTTTTTATTTCGAGGACGAAATGTCTTAAGGTGGGTGGAATGTAAGACCCAGCCCCCTTGGGCCCTTTGGCCCCGTCCTCAGGGTCGCGCCAGGCACCCTAGCCGCAACGTGGTCACGCCAGAGCAGTCTGCCGCGACAGCGTTGGGTCCCGCCGCACCCGGCTGCCGCATTCTTGTTGCGACGGGGGTTGCCATCGCGTTCTTGTTGCAGCGTCTGACAGGGTCGCGACTGCTTTTCTAACAGACGTGACCGGTGTCCTTTCTGTCAGAATGGCTTTATCAGGTGTCAGACGCGTGCAGTGTTGATGCGGCCTATCTGGGCGTCGCGACTGCTTTTTCGGTCTCTAAGGTTTGACCGCCTTTTTGGGGTCGCACCGGGGGCAACCGTCGCGACATGTTCGCGACGCCGAGGAGCGTCGTGACACGCTAGTTGTCGCGCCGGGTCGGCCCGTCGCGTTCTGGGGGCCGTCAGCTTAAAAACCGAAGGTGCACCCATTCTCCCCCTCTTGCCCTCTCAGCTCTCTTTCTCCCCTCTCCCTTCCCTCTCGTGTTTCCCTTGCGGTTTCTTGGCGGATCGTGGTGCTTGAGGCGTCTGTGCTGAGGTGGTGTCGTCCCGCTCGAGCAGGGGACGTGTTCATGTCATTTGGAGCGAGGATGAGGCGTCCTTTCCTACGAGAAGGCCCTCACGGGTTCGTTCTTCGCGTGGAGGTAGGGACCCTTGATCCTCTCGCCCTAAGCATGCTCTCTTCCCTCCTCTACATCGTGTTTCCTCTGTGGTTTGGGACTTGGGAGTGTGAGAACTCCATGCTCAAGGTTGAGTGAGGTTTTCCTTGAGTGTAGATTCGTATAAATCCATGTTTGTGGGGATTTAAGGGTGGTTTGGGCGCTTTAATGGCTTTCTTGCATGTTGAGCATGCCCCCCTCTTCCTGTGGTTTGCCCATTTCGTGTTTTGGGACGATTTCCGGAAGAAGGGTTCCGGAGCTCCCCCCTGCTGAGAACACGACCCCTTTAGAGGTCGCGATCTTGTCGCGGTGGCCTGGCCGACCACGACAGGATCGCGGTGCTCTTGGGTGCCGCGACCTGGTCGCGACGGCTCGGGCCGTCGCGACGGGATCGCGACAGGGTAGGGCGTCGCGACCATGTCACGACGGCCCGATGCGTCGCGACCTCAGCCGTGAGATAGATTTCTGATTCTTGCCGTTTCTGCTTCTTTTTACTGTACCCGTGGCACCTATGCTAGTTCCCTAGTGCGGTCTACACTAGTCTTTCGCCCAGTGCTCGGCACTTGAGGGCTTGTCCCGCATGAGAGGTTGTTACCATTTCCTGGGACCCCCATCCTCGGGAGCCTATTGAGGGAGTACTCTGGGCTACGAGTGGGCTTGAGTTGGCAGCCACCAGGCGGACTCTGGAGCTTAGGGGAAAATGGTGGTTAGGACAGTGGCGTTGAGTCGCTTGCAGAGCACTCGTGGTTGGACTGGGACGTCGAGGTCAGTTTTCGGAGTTCTTCCCGGCACAATCTAGCTAGTCCTTTTCTCACTGCCTCGCTCTTTGCGACCCCAGAACCGCTTAGAGAGGCCAGGCGTGGGACCGTAGTTCGGCAAGACTACGGCAGTTACTGTTGTGTTACTTTGTGTCCTACCTCGCTCTGACGAGACGTGAGGGTCAGAACCCGGGTCGAGGATAAGACGTCGGTGGATGTACCTGACCTTGACTAGTGGTAGTGTTTCCATAGCTAGTGTTCCTTGTCCAGGCGGAGTTCCCTCCGTCTGTGTTTACTAGCCGTGTGGTGGTCACGACGAGCAGTCGTACGGAGTTTCTGACCCTGTGTACTTTTCGTACCGTACTAGTTGTAGTTTCTCTTCCGCACTTCCGTTGGTAGGTAGAAGATATAAACTGCTGTCATTTATTTTATACATATATATTCTTCTGCCTGTCTAGAGCTAGTAGGAGATTGGTAGTCCCTAATGAGCTTTTGTTGTGAAGCTCATCCCTCCTTTTCCCAGGTGAGACTTCTCAGCAGTGGCAGGGCGCACGCTAGGCGGAGGAGACAGGGCGGTAGGTGTGGTCCCCGTAGCTAGCAGTGGCTCCCCTATTTCAGTGTACGTCACCCTCGGGGTATGCCCCTAAGGGACTTGTTCTTCCCCTGCCTTTTACTTGTACTAGCGTGCGTGCGTTGGGACTGTACTTAGAGCGGTACACAGCGGTCTCGCTCTCTTTTCTGTTTCTGCCTGTACGCTTCTAGTTTAGCAGTTGATGTTTACTTCTGTTACATATCCTGTTAGATGCATATTATAGCCCTTCCGGGTCTTCGGATCCGTGGGTGGCGACCGCGAAAATCGGGTCCTCGGCGTGGGCCGAGGGTCAGGTTCTCGGGTTGTTACAGCTGGTGTCGCGAACCAGTCTTCGTGACCAGAGTGTGGCATTTTCTACTTTAGCACGGACACTTGGACGAAGTTTTTCATTTACTTATTAAAGGTTAATTTCTGTTAATAGCATGAGATAACTGTATTTATAGCTTTAATACCATGTGTAGCTATTTCTATAAATTGCCTAGTGTAGCTTCTTGTTACCGCACTTGTGAGCTTGGTTTTGTGCGGCTTTTGGGGAGTTTCCCTACTGAGCCTGTGACTCGTGAGGCTCACCCCTACTTCTTCCAGGTGAGGGAGAGCAGGAGGCTTCTCTTCCTTTGTCTAGTTTGGAGCCGCGTCGTAGTGGAGTTGGGCCCTCACCACCAGCAGTGTGATCTTTACTTTTGTTCTCCTCGGGGTATGCCCCAGGTTACTGTACTCTGTGTTTGACTGTAGTTGAGAACTTGCTATGTATATTTCATGTAAATATTTGTGAGATGTGCAATCTTATATATATATGAGTTGTTTCTTTTATATTTCTACATACTCGTGTGATTGATATCCCTTGCGAGTCTACGGCTCGTTCACAGGAGACGGAGTCGGATCAAGCTCGTTATTAGGTTAACAGGTTTGAACGACGGGGACCATCACAAGTTGTCAGCTCGACGTATTATGTCAGTGCGTCATCGGTCATCACCACCAATGCCGCAACCCACTGATCCCTCACATCCTCTATACCCTCCATCCTTACCCATTGCCATTCTCTCCATGCCACCACCATTTGTGCCTGAGCAAGCCACCACCACGGCACCAAGGTTCAACCAAGCTCCACTCGCCCCCGAGTTGGAGTAAGACCTTCCCACTTCCCAGCTAAAGGCTAACTCCCCTGTCATCGAGCTAGAAGAAGAGGTTTCTACACCCGAACCTGTCCTTGCCACTATTCAATCACCTCCCGCTAAACTAATGCCTTCCACCCTACCTTCCACAATACAACCCACCATCACCACCCAATGGAGCGGGTGTGAATCACTAGGGGCATGCCTCAAATCTACTTCTTGTGGGTAAGATAGTCCGAGCAAAGATAGCCCAGGCCCAGTCATGCATTTCGACCCTCACAACTACATCTGCCTCATGCCGGTCTATGTCCTTATCTCGGGCACATTTGGGAAGGATGAGCCCGTCCCCTCATGAGATGATTGTCAAGAGAAGTTCCCGAGCATTGGTGCCAGTCACTTCAAAAGCGAGGACGGTAGATAATGATCAGTCTGTCCCCATGTAATTTCAATTATACATATGTATTTTGGTGATTTAACAAACTAAACTAGTTTTTATAAATAATATCTAATGAATATTTCATAAGTCTTTAAGTACAGGAAAAATACCAAGGTCAAAAGCCAATAAGGTATGCATACTTCTATGAAGCTCTTTTTTTTTTTCAACATGATATTTCTCTAAGTCCATATCGTTTCTGTTGAAATTCATAACGATTTCCTTATAAGACTGAAAAGTCATGTTGTTTCAAACAGCGATGTCGTAACGATTTCATAAGTTACCGTTCATAACGATTTGCTTTGCACAAAGATTTCTTTAAGCGCTCATAACGATTTGCTTTGCACAAAGATTCTTTAACTGTTCATAACGATTTGCTTTGCACAAAGATTTCTTTAAGCGTTCATACGATTTGCTTTGCACAAAGATTTCTTTAAGCGCTCATAACGATTTCTTTGCACAAAGATTTCTTTAAGCGCCCACACCGATTTGCTTTGCGCAACGATTTCTTTAGAACTCATAATGACTTGATAAGTGTTCATAATGATTTGCTCTCTATAATGACTTGTTAGTATTCATAACGATTTCATAAGTCATATAGACAATGACTTTACAGTTTATATCAACTTGATTTTTATCTTATCTCTTGAAGCGTTGACTAGTCAAAGTCACGCATATATCTATCTGTCACTCCTGCATTTATGAGTTCTGAACGTATCTCTGCATGCATGCAGACAATATCGTCCATTATTGTGCTTACTCTGTATACATCTTTTAAAACAAGCTATTTGGGATTGCTATTCTAGTGAACACTCACATCAACGTATACTGACAACAAGAGACAGTTTGAGTTGTCTACTGTCTAGCATTAATGTGTGCAGGGTCCTGAAGACTTTCTATCATACAACGTTGGACCTATAGACGTCAGAAGACCCTATCTTTTTGTGCTCAAATGGATAAAAGATAGTTGAAGCTTCCAAATTTCAAACAGTCTAACGACTACTCAAGAGAGAGACAACGGACACTTCAACGTCTATATTTCAAATTGAAGATATAAATACAAGTCAGAAGAATAGAAGAATATAGATAGACCAGATAGATACTACAATAGATCTTGTGTTCAAGCATTCAAATTCTTCTGCAGAAAAGTCTAGAGCCAAGAATCTCATTCCTCATCACCTTCAGCTCTTCGCTCTCTGTGCTGTAATAGATTTTCTAAGAGAGCCTGTGTAGTTCTGAGAGTGTGCCTTGTTTAGATCCTTGCTCTCAGTGCTAGTTGCTTCAGATCTTGGCTTGTTAAAAGCTTGATCTAGGGGCTTGAATTTCATTCAATTCTCTTTGAGTTGTTGTTCCCTTCGGGTGTGAAGGAAGACCTGGTAGTATCCAGGGTGTAGTTCCCTTCGGTTGTGAAGGAAGACCTGGTGAGGTATCCAGGGTGTTGTTGTTCCCTTCGGGTGTGAAGGAAGACCAGCTGAGCTGGGTGTTGTTGCGTCCTTAGGGGGACTGTACCCTAGTTAGTGAAATCCTGAGTTGTTGCTCAGGGACTGGACGTAGGACTCCTAAGGAGAGGAGGTCCGAACCAGGATAATCCTTGTATTGTGTGATTGTCTTCTTTGTGTGTTGATATTTAAACTAACAGTCACTAACCTCCTCTTCGAAGAACGTTTGTGTGAATATTTTTAGTTACAGGTATCTTGTAGATTATTTAAAAGACCCATTCACCCCCCCTCTGGGCTCGTCAACTGGGCAACAAGTGGTATCAGAGCGAGTCTCTTCGACAAAGAAAAAGGATCCAACGATCTGAAGAGTAAAGATCCATGGCAGCCCAAGGTAACTTTGAAGGTCAGTCTGTCAACCGACCCCGCTCTTCGATGGTGAAGATTATCCTTACTGGAAGACCAGAATGGAATACTTTCTACAAGGCCACGACTATCAAATCTGGTCCATAGTAGAAGAAGGTGATCTGGTAGTCACAAATGAGAAAGCTCAATGGACAGATGATGACAGAAAGAAGATCTCCTTGAATTGCAAAGCAAAGAGCATCTTATGCTGTGCTCTAAGTAAGAAGGAGTTCAACAGAGTTTCAGCCTGCAAATCCTCAATGGAAATGTGGGAAAAGCTCAGGATCACATATGAAGGCACAGACAAGGTAAAGGAAACAAGAATCGACATTCTTGTCACTCAGTATGAGAGATTTCAGATGCAATCAGGTGAATCCATAACTCAAATGTTCAGTCGGTTCACTGACATCACAAATGGACTAGCTGCTCTGGGGAAAACTTATGAGATTGGAGACATGGTGAGGAAAATACTTAGATCCTTACCGTCCTCATGGACCCCAAAGGTCACAGCAATAGAAGAAGCTAATGACCTGAAGAGAATGTCAGTAGAAAAGCTCATTGGGTCCCTCATGGCCCATGAGATCAACATGGAAAGGCTAGGAGAGTCCTCTAGTAGAAAGAAGCACTCCAACACCTTAAAAGCTGAAGAAGATTCACCAGAAGCAAGTTCAGCTGAGAGTAAAAGTGATATGGACAGCGAGAATGAGGAAGCAATGCTATCTAGAAGATTGCAGCGGATTTTGGCTAAGAAGAAGAAGTTCCAATCGAGTAGAAGGCACTTCAAAAGGAATAAGGATTTCAAGAAGCCAGATGGAAAAGAGATGAAGAAAGGAGAACCCATCTGCTATGAATGTAAGAAGCCAGGACACATTAAAGCTGAGTGTCCAAAATTCAAAAAGCGGAGTTCAGGAAGAAGAAAGACAGCTCCAAGAAGTTCAGAAAATACAAAAAGAAGGCGATGGCAGCAGCATGGGAAAACAGTAGCGACTCAGACAGTGAGTCAAGCTCCTGCAGCGATGAAGAAGAAGCCAACTTGGCTTTCATGGCTAATACTGAAGAAAAGGTAACCTCTGACTCTTCTTTTGATTCCTGCAATGATTCTGATTCAGACAATTTAGAGGAAGCATTCAACGAATTGTATAATAAATATAAAGAAGTAACTAAACTGTTAAAAGCAAGTAAGAAAAACAGTGCTTGTCTAGAAAACACTAATTCAGATCTGAAAACAGAAAATGAGGAATTAGAAAAACAAATAACTGAACTTAAAAGAAAGAATGAATTATGTGAGGATCTAAAAGCTAAGAATGAACAAATAATTAAACTTGAAAAAAAGGAAAATGTAGATGAACTAAGAACTGAAATCAAGACTCTAACAGAAGAAAACATAAATTTATCTAGCATGTTAGAAAAATTCACAAATGGTAAAAACTCCCTCATATTAAAGGGTGCTAGAAGATCAGGTAAGAAGAAAAACGGATTAGGATATACACCCCCAGATAATGAAGAAACCATAGTTTATCCTAAAACATATCCAACACCAAAATTTGTACCTGAACAAGATATAGCATACAAAGCTGATTTCAAATATATAGAAAAAGTAACCAAATTTTCCTGTGTAGTCACTGCAACAAGTTAGGACATATCATAACGACATGCCCAACAAGACATAAGAAATGGATAATAAAAGGTAAAATCAATGATACTAACCCATCAGGACCCAAAAGAATTGGGTACCTAAAACTTGATGTTTTTATTTCAGGTTATCCCTCGAGCATCCAAATGGTATTTGGATAGTGGGTGCTCAAGGCACATGTCAGGAAACCAGAAGTTATTCTCTCATCTCCAAGCTGAAAGGAACAGTCACTTATGGAGATAAGGAAAGGAACAGTAATTGGTAGCGGCTCTGTGAATAGTAAAGGAAGAACAGTATAGAAGATGTGTTATTAGTCAAGGGATTGAAGCACAATCTCATTAGCATCAGCCAGCTGTGTGACAGAGGCCATCAGATCAAGTTTCAAGAGTCAAAGTGCAGCATACTGAAGGATGGAGCAGTCATCTTTGAAGCTAATAGAGAAAAGAATTTGTATGTGCTCTATCTTGAGGAACTCAAGGAACAAAACGTCTGTCTGGCAGCAAATAGGGATAAATCTACTGAATTATGGCACAGACGACTAGGTCATTGCAGCATAGATGGCATGAGAAAATTGTTGAAGAAAAATCTTGTAGAAGGTCTGCCAAAGGTCAGTGCAAAAATGGAAGGTGTCTGTAGACCTTGCGCTAAGGGAAAGCACACCAAAAGCTCCTTCAAGTCAAAGACGGTGGTGACCACCTCAAAACCCTTAGAGCTCCTTCATATGGATCTATTTGGGCCAATGAGGACTACCAGTCTTGGAGGAAAGAACTTTGGATTTGTCATAGTCGATGATTACTCAAGATTCACATGGGTGTCATTTCTAGAGCATAAAGATGACACATTTGATAACTTTGTCAGTTTCAGCAAGAAAGTTCAGAAGGATCAAAAGTTCAGCATTGTTTCTATCCGATCAGATCATGGTGGTGAATTTCAGAACGAAAAATTTGCTAAGTTCTGTGATGATCAGGGAATTGAGCATAATTTCTCAGCACCAAGGACACCACAGCAAAATGGAATTGCTGAGAGAAAGAATAGAACTCTATTGGATATGGCAAGAACAATGTTATCAGAATATGATCTGCCAAGGTATTTTTGGGCTGAAGCAGTCAACACAGCAAGCTACATTATCAACAGAGTCATGATCAGACCAATCCTGAAGAAGACTGCATATGAACTGTTCAAAGGAAAGAAACCAAAGATCAGCCATTTCAGGACATTTGGATGTCCTTGCTTCATTCACAACAATGGAAAAAGAGACATTGGTAAGTTGGATGCCAAATCAGATGAAGGTATCTTCATGGGGTACACCTCTAAACCCAAAGGCTATAGAGTATTTAATAAACGCACTTTATTAATTGAGCAGTCTGTACATATTATTTTTGATGAAACTAACCCTTCCTTGAGAAAGGAAGAAGATAGTGATAATGATGATACAGATGAGCTGTCCAAGAAACTAAAGAATACATCAATTGAGGACAAGGATGATCCACCTCTGGAAGACTTGCAACAAAAAGAAATACACATGAAAATCTTCCAAAGGAATGGAGACACAAGAAAGATCACCCACTTGAGAATATTATTGGTGATCCATCCGTAGGGGTAAGAACAAGAGGTAATGTTATCCTTGTGATTACCTAGCTTTTGTTTCTCAAATAGAGCCTAGGACAGTCAATGAAGCTCTTACTGATGAATCTTGGATAATAGCCATGCAAGATGAATTAAATCAATTCAAGAGAAACCAAGTATGGTCACTTGTTCCTAGACCATCAGACCGTCCAGTCATTGGCACCAAATGGGTGTTCAGAAATAAACTGGATGAAACTGGTGTTATCTTAAGAAACAAGGCCAGATTGGTAGCTCAAGGCTATTCACAAGAGGAAGGCATAGATTTCGATGAAACCTATGCACCTGTAGCTAGACTTGAGGCTATTAGAATTTTGCTTGCATATGCATCCGCATTAGATTTGAAATTATTTCAAATGGATGTTAAGTCTGCATTTTTGAATGGTTTTATTAAGGAGGAAGTCTATGTAGAACAACCCCAGGTTTTGATGATACTGATTTTCCAGATCATGTTTTCAAATTACACAAGGCATTATATGGTTTAAAGCAAGCACCTAGAGCCTGGTATGAAAGGCTTAGTTCTTTCTTTTAAACCATGGTTTCAGTAGAGGTCAAGTAGATAGTACTCTTTTCATAAAGTCAAAGGTCAAACACATTCTACTAGTTCAAATTTATGTAGATGATATTATTTTGGGTCTACTGATGAATCCCTTTGCAAGTACTTTGAAAAGTTGATGCAGGGAGAATTTGAAATGAGCATGATGGGAGAACTTAATTATTCCTTGGATTACAAATCAAACAAGGAAAGGAAGGAACTCACATCTGTCAAGCAAAGTACACAAAAGAACTCTTAAAGAAATTGGATTCGAAAATACCAAGCCACTGTCAACACCGATGAGCACATCAACAAGGATGGACAGTGACAAAGATGGTAAGAAAGTAGATCAAAAGATCTACAGAGGTATGATAGGTTCACTCCTTTATTTAACAGCTAGTAGACCTGATATTTTATTTAGTGTATGCATGTGTGCTAGGTATCAAGCAGATCCTAAAGAATCACATTTAATTTCTGTGAAAAGAATATTTAGATATTTAGCAAGAACTCATGACTTAGGTCTATGGTATCCAAAACATTGTGAAATTAACTTAGTAGGTTACTCTGATGCTGACTATGCTGGATGCAAATTAGATAGAAAAAGCACCAGTGGTTGTTGTCAATTTCTTGCAGGATGTTTAATATCTTGGTCTTCAAAGAAACAAAATTCAGTGGCACTATCTACAGCTGAAGCTGAGTACGTAGCTGCTGGAAATTTTGTACACAACTCTTATGGATAAAGCAACAACTTGAAGATTTCGGATTAAACATCAAATCCATCCCACTGTTGTGTGACAACACCAGTGCCATAAATCTCACCAAGAATCCAGTTCAACATTCAAGGACCAAGCATATTGAGGTTAGATATCATTTTATTCGTGATCATGTAGCAAATGGTAATATTGAAATATCCTTTATTGATACAAATGGTCAGTTAGCAGACATTTTCACAAAAGCCTTACCGAGGAGAGATTCACATCTCTTAGAAGGAATTAGGCATGTGCAATTTGTGAAAAAGGTTTTGTTTAAAACTGGCACATTAAATTTCAGAATTAAGTAACTTTTCCCTCCATGGCTTTAAGCAAAAGAAATTCAAATTATCCTTTGTAACCGCTCTCTCATTGAAGTCGGTTTGAATAGTCAAACTCTTTTGTCTTCTTCTGCCGCCTTTTGGCGCCTCACTTTCCACAACGCATTAATTTATTCCTAAAAATTGAATGAGATAACGATTCATATCTCGTCTTCTACCTTTACCCTCTTTCGTCTGGTTGCTGAGCCGATGCCCTAGCAATTTCGACATCGACTCTCTGATAATTTTGAAGCTTCTCTCCTCTTCCCGCGAAATTTCTTGAGGGCTTTCACTCCTCCTTCCTTCTCAACCCTCCAGAAAACCTCCACACTTGATTCCATGGCCGCATCCTCCGTTTCGGGAGTTTGGGTGGCTACAGCGCCGAGTTCCTTACTCCTGAGCAGCAGGAGAGGTTCACGTTTGTGAAGACCAAAGTTGTGGGAACAAGGCAGTGGACGTTGCTGATCTGGAAAAGAATGGTATGCGCAGTGTGGTTGAAGCTTTGATCAGGATGCAATGGATAGGAGTAACAACTTTCTCTGAGGTAAGTTATCCAGACCTTGTGAAGGCCTTCTATGTATGTTTGAAGACTCAAGAAGATGGGTCCCTGGTTCATATGTCAAGGGAACCCAGATTAAGATAGACAGTGAGCTATTGCATGAGTTGTTCGGAGTAACAACATCAGGGCACAGTGGGGTTCACTCCGTGAACGCCCAGGTCAAGGGTCTTGGCATTGTAGGGCCGGGATACAAATTAAGAGATGGAAAATTGGACATCAACCAACTAAATGCGTTCAACCGCCTCCTTCACTTCATAGTGTGTCAGATTTTGGTTCCAAGAAGCGCCACATTCTCCACCTGTTCAAAGGCAGATTCTGACATGATGTTTTGGGCCATACAGAACAAGGAAATCAACATGGCCGCAGTGATGATGGAAAGAATGGTTTTTGCCAGAGATCAGATTTGGGACACTAAATCCAAGCTAAATGTTTCCTTGCCGTATGCACATCTGCTTACCAAAGTTTTCAAGCACTTTGGTATTGATCTGGCAGGAGCAGTTGTTGAGAAAATGGGCCAATCAATTAGGTCCAGAAATCTCCGGAAAAGTGGTTTCTCAGTCATAAATGGTGTTTGGTCTAAGACCACAGTGGCGAGGGAGAGGCCATCATAGGAGACATTCCGGATTTTCCTGATGTTCAGGAAGAAGCAGCAGAACCAGCAGCAGAGCCATCTCAGCAGTCCAAGCAGCAGTAGAGCAGAGAATAGAGTTTGAGCCAGCAGTACCTTCTCTTCCAGCAGAATCAGTAGAAGAAACTCAAGCAGTAGTTGAGACTGCAGGGTCACCCTTATTCAAGCAGTTTCACAATCTCCAGAAAGACCTGAAGAAGAAGCAGTGGTAGGTGCAGCAGATAATCTGCCCACCTCCATTATTGCCTCCATTTAGAGATGTAGTAGATTCTGTTCTCACCTCTCCAGTCACCTCAGAGACTGGTGGAATTGCAGAAGAAATTGTGGCATCAGGCCACATTGAGGAATCAGTGGCAGCATCAGTTCAAGAGGAGCAGTCTAGTGCTCCATCAAGTGTTATTTGGAAGATGCTCCCATTCAGGGGGAGCAAGAATTCATGGAAGAGATACTCCCATTCAGGGGGAGCAATCCAAGGAAGGTCAAGAAGAAGAAGCAGCTCACCATGATGAGCCAATAGGTGATGTACCAATTGATGAAGACCTACCTCGTGATCAGAATGATGTCAGAGAAGGGGAGACAGCCAGCTCCTCAGATTCAGATGATGATCAGCCTCCTCCAGCTTCAGAGGCTAGGCAGAAAGGGAAAGAAGTGGAGCCTGGAGTACCACTCATATCAGATACTCCTCATGAAAGACAAATAAGGCAGAAGATTGTAATAAATCTGAAGCCTGTGATTGAGAGGCTTGATGCTCAAGGCACAATCCTGTGCTCTCTCCAATCAGATGTTAGTTCAATCTTCATGAGCCAAGCATCAGCTACTAAGGAAATTTCCAGCATAAGAAATGCCATGAAGTGGTTTAACTAGGAAATGGGCACCATAAAAAGTTTGCTGGGAGACATTCTCAAGGTGGTTGGAGCTCAAATTCCTCCTCCTCCACCTCCTGCAGCCCAGGTTCCGGAGTCAGGGCCTTCAAGGCCATCAGTTCAAGAAGCAGGGCCAGAAGCAGCAACAGCACCAGCAGAGGCAGCAGTAAATGTTGAAGGGCCATCTGTGCCAGCTGATCAGGTTAAAGGGCCTCCAGGGCAAGCTGAGCAAGGGTCAGGGCCATCAGGGCCATTGGAGAGTGAGTCTGTGCAGAAAGAGGCAGAAGAGTCCTTGGCACCCAAGCCCCCAGCTCCCTCTTCTCCCTCTCACACACCTATTCCTCCAACTCCACCCTCAGCTCCTACAGCTCCTCCTGCTCCACAAACCTTCAAGAAGCCTCAATCCAGATCTGTTTCCTCTCCAGCACCATTTCAGTCCACCTCATCTCCTGCCTCCTCTACTGCAATTCCTTCTCCTTCTCCTATCCTTGAGGCCCCTCCAGCATCCTCAGCTGGAGCCTCCTCCTCCTCCTCTGGTCCCTCCCTTGGACCAGTTGATGACCTCCCAACTACTTCCCACTCTTTTCTTCATCCTACTCCTCCCTCTTTCATCACTATCATACCTGAAAGAGCTCAACTCAACTCTCCCTTTATGGAACAGATAAAGGATGAGTTTGAGGAAGGGATCCTCAGGTCTGTGTTGAAGGTTGGAGAACATGTCCATAGGGTAGACTCTTCCAATCCTGCCCCCAAAAAGAGGAAACTTACTTCTACCTTCTCCATTTCCTCTGAACCTCAATACCCACCTTTGTGGTTTTCTCTCACAGTGGACAACAAACATAAACCACTGTACAGAGAATATCTCTCAAAGGTTGCTCTTGCAACTATCATTAACCTTCCTTTTCTTGATCTCACAGATCACTTGCACACCATTCTACCCTACACTTCTCTTTCAAAATCTGAAAAGTCCAAAATCTTCTCTCTTGCCCACTCCAAAACTGAAGAGCAGTGGGGCAAAGGTCACAAGGATCTCCTCAAGAAATTTATTCTTGCCAAATCTGCTAGATTCCCTCCAAGGGACCACTCCCTGACCTTATCAGAATGGTTCAGGTTGTATCATAGAGAACTTTGGGCTCCCTTCATCCAAAAGGAAATCAAAATGATCAGACATTTCATGCTATTTAACAATTACAGATATGTTCATAGACTTCCAGAGGTTCAGCTTAGCCAATTCAGAAAGGCCATTTCAGCTCTGACTCCGCATATCTCTCAAACTTCAGATGTTCAGGTAGATTTTGCTACCCTCCAAGTGCCTGAAGAATTAGCCCTTCCTCAAATTCATTTTCTAGTTATGGAATCCTCTGTAGGATCCATCATCTTTGAGCGTTTTTCCAGAGTAATGGGCAGAATTAAAGTACAGAAAGGCTGCCTGGTTGCTTTTCCTAGATTCCTATTTAGGGAATATCACCAGGGACATGTAAGTGCTGAAGTTCTAGCCCCCATTCTGTCTGAATGTGAAAGGCTGACATCCTCAGAATGGTCCAAGTTCTACCCTTTGTCAGCTCAGCAGTTGTTTGCTCTCAATGAAGCTCAGGCCAGGGAAGGCAAACCAGCTATTTCTCCAGCTACCTTCTTGGATATGAATTCTATACATCTTGTTAATGACCCTTTCAAAGTCTGGGAGGAAAGATACAAAGTATATGTGGCTATGCACAAGGCTCTCAGAGACAACCACAACCACTATCCTGTGACCATGGACCAATTCCTCACCTGTGCCAGCTTTGGGACTCGTCGTTTCCTCAAGATGAACATGGACAAAAATGCATATGCTGATCTCCTCTATCAGCACCTAGATCTTCATCTCAAAAGGATGGCTTCCTCCATGGGACCAACCTACTCTTTGTCTTTTGGAGTCTTTAAAACTCTTTTTGAAGAGCAGGAAGCACAGGCATGGGAAACTATTTCCCATTTTGCCTCTCTTTTGTCTCCTGCTTCTATTTACCTGTACCACCTCAAAGTTAATGAAAATTCCTTGGTTATCTGCTTCTATCTTTTCTTTCTTTCTTTGTCTCAGATTGTCTTTTTGCTCAATGACAAAAAGGGGGAGAAAATTAGCATGTCTGAAATACACTCCAATTTTTTTAAGGAAGAAAATTAGCTTGTCATATCTTCAGACTGATTTCAGATTTTTTTTTCCATGCTTATTGTTCAGTTTTGTCATCACCAAAAAGGGGGAGATTGATGATCAGTCTGTCCCCATGTAATTTCAATTAATTACATATGTATTTTGGTGATTAACAAAACTAAACTAGTTTTTATAAATAATATCTAATGAATATTTCATAAGTCTTTAAGTACAGGAAAAATACCAAGGTCAAACAAGCCAATAAAGGTATGCATTACTTCTCTGAAGCTTTAATCTTTTCAACATGATATTTCTCTAAGTCCATATCGATTTCTGTTGAAATTCATAACGATTTCCTTATAAGACTGAAAAGTCATGTTGTTTCAAACAAGTCGATGTCGTAACGATTTCATAAGTTACCGTAACGATTTCTTTAGAACTCGCAACGACTTGTCCGTCGTAACGATTCATAAGTTACCGTAAAAGTCGATGTCGTAACGATTCATAAGTTACCGTAATGATTTCTTTAGAACTCGCAACGACTTGCTTGTCGTTGTAACGATTTCATAAGTTACCGTAACGATTTCTTTAGAACTCGCAACGACTTGCCTGTCGTAACGATTTCATAAGTTACCATAACGATTCTTTAGAACTCGCAACGACTTGCCCGTCGTAACGATTTCATAAGTTACCGTAACGATTTCTTTAGAACTCGCAACGACTTGCCCGTCGTAACGATTCATAAGTTACCGTAACGATTTCTTTAGAAATCGCAATGACTTGCCGTCGTAACGATTTCATAATACCGTAACAATTTCTTTAGAACTCGCAACGACTTGCTCGTCGTAACGATTTCATAAGTTACCGTAACGATTTCTTTAGAACTTGCAACGACTTGCCCGTCGTAACGATTTCATAAGTTATCGTAACGATTTCTTAGAACTCGCAACGACTTGCTGTCGTAACGTTCATAAGCTACCGTAACGATTTCTTTAGAACTCGCAAGACTTGCCGTCGTAACGATTTCATAAGTTACCGTAATGATTTCTTTAGAACTCGCAACGACTTGCCTATCGTAACAATTTCATAAGTACCGTAACAATTTCTTTAGAACTCGCAACGACTTGCCGTTCATAATGATTGCTTTGCACAAAGATTTCTTTAGCGCTCATAACGATTTGCTTGCACACAAGATTTCTTTAAGCGTTCATAACGATTTGCTTTGCACAAAGATTTCTTTAAGCGTTCATAACAATTTGCTTTGATAAAGATTTCTTTAAGCGCTCATAACAATTTACTTTGCACAAAGATTTCTTTAAGCGCCCACAACGATTTGCTTTGCGCAACGATTTCTTTAGAACTCATAACGACTTGATAAGTGTTCATAACGATTTGCTCTCTATAATGACTTGTTAGTATTCATAACGATTTCATAAGTCATATAGACAACGACTTTACAGTTTATCAACTTGATTTTTATCTTATCTCTTGAAGCGTTGACTAGTCAAAGTCACGCATATATCTATCTGTCACTCCTGCATTTATGAGTTCTGAACGTATCTCTGCATGCATGCAGACAATATCTTCCATTATTGTGCTTACTTGTATACATCTTTTAAAACAAGCTATTTGGGATTGCTATTCTAGTGAACACTCACATCAACGTATACTGACAACAAGAGACAGTTTGAGTTGTCTACTGTCTAGCATTTAATGTGTGCAGGGTCCTGAAGACTTTCTATCATACAACGTTGGACCTATAGACGTCAGAAGACCCTATCTCTTTGCGTGCTCAAATGGATAAAAGATAGTTGAAGCTTCCAAATTTCAAACAGTCTAACGACTACTCAAGAGAGAGACAACGGACACTTCAACGTCTATATTTCAATTGAAGATATAAATACAAGTCAGAAGAATAGAAGAATATAGATAGACCAGATAGATACTACAATAGATCTTGTGTTCAAGCATTCAAATTCTTCTGCAGAAAAGTCTAGAGCCAAGAATCTCATTCCTCATCACCTTCAACTCTTCGCTCTCTGTGATGTAATAGATTTTCTAAGAGAGCCCGTGTAGTTCTGAGAGTGTGCCTTGTTTATATCCTTGCTCTCAGTGCTAGTTGCTTCAGATCTTGGCTTGTTAAAAGCTTGATCTAGGGGCTTGAATTTCATTCAATTCTCTTTGAGTTGATGTTCCCTTCGGGTGTGAAGGAAGACCTGGTAGTATCCAGGGTGCAGTTCCCTTCGGTTGTGAAGGAAGACCTGGTGAGGTATCTAGGGTGTTGTTGTTCCCTTCGGGTGTGAAGGAAGACCAGCTGAGCTGGGTGTTGTTGCATCCTTAGGGGGACTGTACCCTAGTTAGTGAAATCTTGAGTTGTTGCTCAGAGACTGGACGTAGGACTCCTAAGGAGAGGAGGTCCGAACCAGGATAATCCTTGTGTTGTGTGATTGTCTTCTTTGTGTGTTTGATATTTAAACTAACAGTCACTAACCTCCTTCGAAGAACGTTTGTGTGAATATTTTTAGTTACAGGTATCTTGTAGATTATTTTTAAAAGACTCATTCACCCCCCCTTTGGGCTCGTCAACTGGGCAACAGTAGCTATTACACTGCTTATTGGAGATGCTACTGAAGATGCCATCATTACCCCTCATTCGGTTATATTGTAGATGACTGGACAAAAGAAGGGCTTCTCTACAAATGATGTGCTATCTCACACTACTGCCAAGGTTGTCATGAATTCAATGCTTAAGAGTCAGGCATGGCGACCTCTGCTTGAAGCTCTCAATGGCACAACCTCCGCATCTCTACTAGAGTTTTCACTCAAGGGGCAAGAGGCCAAGCTGCCCAAAATGCCGAAGACCATTCCGAAGACCCTCGATGCCCTCCTCTAGTTAGACTGGGGGTAGATTGTCATGACATCAAGAACACTCAAGGTTCTTCCAAGAGCCCTTCGTAATTTGCCTCAGCCTGTTAGTCAGTTGGCCATGCTAGTGCTGCCCATGATACTCCTAGAAGCCTCCCCTTTTCAACTGTCAAGGGAGTTGGCCTTCATGTCTGACTGTAAGGCCAAGATGCCAAATATCAAGCTTATGATACCACGCATCAAGTTCCCATGGGTCTGCACTATCCACATGTCAAGGGAAACCCTCTCAGTGAAGAAGCCAATTTATGGCATTCCCCTATGGGTGTTTATAGAGGCTGGGTATGCAAATGACAGCCAAGGGGCAAGTACATACATGGTAGGCATGTCAATAGATGAGAGAGCCATGTGGCTGCAGAGAAGAGCGAGGCCATCTGCTTTTTGGGCCCGTTATCTGAGGAGTAGAAGCAAAGTGGCCGACATGCAAGCGGGCGACTGCCAAGAAGCGGAGGAGGTTGCAATCTAAATTCAAGCTCTACAAGAAACATGCTGATCTTAATATCTTGGCAAATTCTAACCTTGATCTTTTAATACTACTCATTCTGGTCAATTTTGTTCCAAGAGGAGACGCCTGATCTCTCAGTCCTGGGCCAGTGCCACATCCTTCACCTCCTACTCCTCCAGGGTCATTGGACCCTCACTTATCTCCTCCACCTGAGCCACTCGATCATCCTCTGGGTACTCAGGGTATCTTTTCATCCTCTCCACCTGAGCCTCCCAATCATCTTCTGGGTACTCAGGACTCCTCTCTTCCTCTTCCACCTGAGTCGTTCTCTCCACCTGAGCCTCCCAATCATCTTTTGGGTACTCAGGAGCCACCCGATCATCCTCTGAGTACTCAAGGTATATTTTCATCCTCTCCACCTAAGCCTCCTAATCATCTTCTGGGTACTCAGGATTCCCCTCTTCCTCTTCCTTCTGAGCCATCCGATCACCCTATGAGTTCTCAGGGTTCTTTTCACATCCACCTGAGTCACTTGACCATCTTCCTAGTGCTCAGAATTCTTCTGTTCCTCTTCCACCCAAGCCACCTAATTGTAGGCCGGATTCACATTCTCCAAGGACGTCTGATCTTGGTCCTGATTCCCCTCCTTCCACTTCCCATTCTGATCCTCCACCCTCCATTCTGTAATTCATTCCTCTAACCCTTCTGATCTTGGGTTTGACTTGATTCCTCCTTCACTACCTACTTAGGGTCCTGACCCTTTCTCTCACTGTTTATGAGGTTTCAATCCTCACGAGCACTTTCTTCACTTTCTTGTAAATCTTTTCTTATTTGAGGGTTCTTATCCCTCATCTTCATGTAGAGTCTTGTCTCCCTCTTGTTTGTGTTGTGTTGATTCGAATTCTTGCCACCTTTTTACACTGTTTCTTGCAAGTGAGCTAATTAAAATCAACCAAAATCGAAGTTCAAAGACTAATGTAGGTCGTTCGTTCAATAAGGTGTCACATTGTGAACCAAATAACCATGCAAAAATTTGTTTGAACATAAAAAAAATCAAAGAGAGTCATCTCAGCTCACAACAAGAGTGGTCGAATCAGTCTTAGGTTTATTTTGGTTCCGCAGCACGCAAGCTAGAGATTACTCCGTGTCAAGAGTCCGACATCCCTTCCCCTGTCATTAAAGGTCACTTTAAGTAAGGATCATCACACACTCACATGGCAAGTTGGCAACCTTCGTCGGTACCTCTAGGAAACATTGTTGCTACTTAGGTCATACTTAAGAGGTGCAAAAGTTGTTCTCTTCTTTACTCGGTCGAAGTGTAGGGGAAAAAAAAAGGGCTATCTGGGCAAAGCGACCAACCTAAGCACATCTCGATGAGAGGAAATCTCAAATAGGGACAGTCAATCAAGTTTGCAAAAGAAAAGCAAAATAAAAAAAGAGAAAAAGAATAAATAAAGCAAATTGAAAATAGGGGCATGGCAAAGAGTGGTAGTACAATTCCCTGCGAGACGTCCTTGAGCCCGGTCGTACGCATGCCCCAAGCAAGAAATAGTCAAAAAAAAAAAAATGAAATGACCGAAAGTCTCTGCACAACAAACTAAATCTCTAAGAGGTGTGCCATGGAAGGAAGCTTAACCTAATTTGTCCTTTAAAACCTGCACTAGACTTATCTCCAAACTTTCTTCTCTTTCTCCCTATAAGGCTGGGTCGTCTCTCGTGTATGGCTTTTGTAGTAGCACCACTAGTAGGGGCAACCATCTAAAGATGCCACCATCTTAATACACATCCGATGTAACGCCCCGAAATATAAATGATTTAAAATATAGATAAAATTGCAATAAATAAAAATGGTGAATAGAAATAAAATAAAAGTCATGGTCAAACTCCCAAAGAAAAGAATCAACCATTTAAAATATATTGGGCCAAGACAATTCCACTTGGGCCAAAGAACAAAACCCAAAGACATTAAAACCCCAAAAATTCATAGCCTTAACTATGCAGAAATAGTAAAGGGCAATTTAGGGCTAAAATAAAGGTAATTAGCCATGTTGGGCAACCCAATTCATACCCAGCCATGTTAGGAGCTTTCCTAATAGTATTCCTACCTCAATTGGGTGAAGAAGCCCAAAACAAGTAAGGGGGCCAAGCCAAAACCGCAACCCTCTTTCCTAATCTCTTTAGGACTTGGAATCAACCCTAATCATATAAATAATCGACATGAGACTAGTTGGGAAGGTTTACCTTTGAGTTGGGGTCATATGGAGGCGAGCTTGGGCACTAGGAGGAGAGGAGATCGGCCAAGAACCGGAGCTTCTTCCCCAACTCCTCTCTTCTTCGACATGTGCTTTCACCCATCTTAGAACTACACAAAAGTAGGTGTTCTCGGGCTTAATCTAAACGTAGCACATACCAATGAAAAGAGCATCGAGTCTAGTTTCACATGCATGTGTTTTTCCTATTTGTTATCAACCATGTGAGTTGTGATTAGCATTTTCCAAGAGTTGCGCATGTTTAGGGCTTTATGTGCTCTTACTGTGTTTCACTTGAACTGAGGCCAATAAGGGTCAAATCAAAACCATGGTTCTCTTCCACTGGTTGTCCTCGACACTTTTCATGTTCAGAGTTTTGTCTAAAGATCGCTATGCTTCGAGTTATAAGTCTATCATGAAAGGTTGTAGCATTTTTCTGGGTTTCAGGCAAGATCCAAGAACGCGACCACTCCAGACGTCACGTTTCTGTGTCCACACCGATTCTCTATCGTCGAGTCGATGTCTGTATCGATTGCCTTAAATGTGTCCATCGTGACCGACGCGTTTCTGGGTCTACATCGATTCTGTCATGAATCGTTCCCACATCGACTCTGTCAATAATCGTTCCCACATCGATTTTGACAATAATCGATCCCACACCGATTACGGTTATACATCGATTCTGGTTGAAATCGTTCCCACATCGATTCTAGTAGTAGTCGTTCCAACATCGATTCGCATTTTCAACAAGTCGATGTCTACATCGATTACCCTAAAATGCGTCCATCGTGACCGTCACTTTTCTATGTCTACAAGCCGATGTCTGCATCGATTACCAAGAACGCGTCAGTGTAAACCTTCACGTTTCTGTTCAGAATCAATCATTCATATCGACTGTCTATAGACGCGATCAGTAGGTCCGTCGCGATTTAGAAACTTTGTACAGAGTCTTGTTTTAACCGTGTATGGCTTTTGAAGTGCGACGACTAAATCCATCGCGATTTAAAGGCCAACCTGAGACTGCTTTATTGAGTTGTACAGTCAACCATACGCATGTCCTATTGTTATATCATGTCATGTAGCTATTCAATGGCCTAAAAATGATCAACCAACATGAAAGTCATAAGAATATGAACATCTATTCTAAGTGTTCTATTTGATCGTTGACTCCATCTACATGTGACTGACATGAGCTAACATCTGCCTTATCCATAACTGAGAAGTGATTATATACTAAAAGTACAGCAACCATGTGATAGATTGAATTGCATACATGTCATGTTTGATTGTTATAAGCTTTCCGTCTTGTTTTAAACCGATGGATTGTGGATTGAGATACGTTCGACACGACACATTGCACATATAGGCAGCCCTTTCTTGGGGATTTGGAAACTCTCGGTCGGTCATTCCGTATCGGCTGACTAGTGACCTTTTCTCTAAGACTCCGTAATTCTCCGTACTCCATGGATTCCCTCATGGACACCGAGTTGGTGGTACCAATGAAGTACCCGGAAGATAGAATGCATTTCTCTTCTTATCATCTTCTCGTGAGAGAGATTTGACACTGAAACTAAGCCATTAAGTGTAAAGATTGAACTAATGTAATTAAGTCGTTATGCTATCGAAATTTACTCAGGATCATGTCCATTTACCTTGTTCTCTATAATCATTAACATGATCTTTAGTACATACTGTTCATTGATTAGAATTCGTATTGGCCATAAATGAATAAATGGAATTATCAAAAAATATTGGAACTTCGGTTCACAACCATGCTTGTGCAAATAGGGCCCAGTCTGGTCCTGGGAGGAGCACCCGAAATACTTGTAAATCGTGAGAGTATATGATCCATTGAGGTGTCTGGCAATCACCTAATTGAATGCAAGATTGATCTGGGTAAATTTCCAAATTGTTATTGAATGATTGATTGATTGAACGACTGATTGATTGAACTGTTATATGTGAAATGGCCAAATCTATTGTACATGTCATCATTGTTGCATCCAACATGTCATTGTCCATTGGAATTCTATGGAATTCAACTTGAGATATCTATTGTTCATGCTACATGTTATTGAATCTTTTCCATTGATAAATGATCATAATGTTATCCCTTTCATTGATAATCGTTCCGTCCTACATGAGAATTGTCATGGAAATTGTTACTGAACCATCCTCGTACATGTCATATCATGGAATTGTCACTATCGTTATTGTCATGAGCACTGCATGATAGCATCTTACATGTTAACATGCTAATTACATAAAGCATGCATGCACCATGAGATGCAGATCCTACTGGGTGCTAGTGCGCTCACACCTGTTTCCTTAATATTTTCAAGTGAAGACTATGAAGAACTAGAGAATGATGGGAACAGGGAAGAGTGAAGAGCTTCTCGAGTGTACCTATCATGTCAGGCTCCAGATAGAAAACTGTAGAGTATGTAATAATTAGGATTATTTTCTTGCTGATGTATGTATTAAAATATAGTATTGGGCTCTGTGTTTGGCTTTGATTATGTATGCTTGTAGTTTGAGAACGATGGAAATGAAATAAAGAGTATTTGGCTGGCAATATTATTGTCTCGAATCTTTTGTTATACCTAGTTGTTACTCCAAATTACTCGACTGTGATAAGCATACTTGTATCGCTCACGCTCTCGACATTTATTTCTGCTGCTAAATGTCGGGGCGTGACATCCGACCTTTTCGGTGGTCTTTAATGAAAGGAAAATGTAACACCCCGGAAAATTTAGCAATTTAAAATTTTCAGAAATAAAGGGGGATAAATTAATTAAACATATGGGAGAGACTTCCAACACCATATAATAATGATCCATTAACAAGATTGGGCCTATAGAACACATTTGGCCCAAGTATATAAATGAGCTGGGACAGGGAATTACCCAGAAATTTGTGTATGTATTATGCCATAATTAGAAAGGGCAAGTTAGGGTTAAATTAAGGTAAGTAGTCATGTAAAGTAAGCCAAAAACCGAACCCAACTCTAAGAAGGGGTTTCCTAACCCTTGCTACCTCTTTGGAGGAAAGAGTCCCAGATTCTGGGAAAAACAGGGAGCAGATTCGCAGCCCCTTTCCTAGTCTCGTTAGGACTCTTACTACAACCTAAATCTATAAGAACTCGTCCTCAAACCCTTGGGGAAGCTTTAACAACGAGTTGGGGTCGTTTGGAGGCAGGCTAGAACTTCTGAGGAGCAGGAGATAGGCTGGGAACCCGGAGCTTAACCCCTACATCTTCTGTTGCATCCAGAATATCGACTAGTCTTAGATCTTCGTAAAGGTAGGTGTTCTCAGGCCAAGATTAAAGAAAACCAACACCATCATGTAGTTCTTTGAGTCTAGGTTCATTTGCAATTGGTTTGACTATTTTCACGGAGTATACATTGAGTATTCGTGATTTTCCCGAAGTCTCGCACAATTAGGGCTTTTCCCGTTCTTCTTATTATGCACACGATTCAAGACCGAATTTGACAAACTTTTTCATGAAAGTTCTTCCACGTGAAGCACGATCATCTTCTATGTTGGATTTTGTCCAAAAGTCCTTCGTTAGAGAGTTAGGAGCATGACAAGAGAGTCTCTGCATGATACTGTGATTTCGGGCTACATTAGATTTTTGTTATTCCACATGTTTTATCGAGATTTGAGACCGAATTAGATCAAACCCTCAACATAAAAGTTCTTCTACTAGTGTTCCTCATCATCTTTTGTGTTGAATGTTTTATCTAAATATCATTCGTTAGAGAGTTATGAGTGGTGAAAGTGAATCGCTACATGATACGTGTTTTCTGGTTACACCTAACCATGTGTTTGGTTCTGGAAGGGCCACTAGTGTCGACACTACTTGAGGTAGTGTCGACACACTGTCCCAAAACAGCCCAGAAAGTGTTCTGGGAAGGTCTCTAGTGTCGACACTACCTGATCTAGTGTCGACACACTGTCCCAGTTTGACCCAGAAAGTGTCTGGGAGCTGATCTAGTGTCGACACTACCTGTGCTAGTGTCGACACACTCTCTCATATTGGCCAGAAGGTTTTCTGGAAACTGCCTCTAGTGTCGACACCACCTGAGCTAGTGTCGACACTACTTGACCTTTTTGTCTTATTTTTGATGCACTGTGTCGACACTACCTGAACTAGTGTCGACACTACCTGACCAGTTTTGCATGATTTTGTCTTGTGTTTGGAGCATTGTGTCGACACCACTTGATCTAGTGTCGACACTACCTTACAAGAAATTTGCATGATTTGGGTCTAATCATCTCATGATGTCTACTAGCATGTGCATGATGTTATATAGTATGCATGGACCTAAAATAAATCAACCCATTGAAAAATAGTAATGATGTGAATATGATTCTAATGTGTAATTGTGATCGACCTCATGTTCATTGGATTATCTTGTGATCTTGCTTATTGTCAATTGATAAGATAAGAATATGATGTGAATGTGGGGATGAATACATGTTAGAATGGAAATGTTAGTGTTAGTGTTATGATTTGCATATGAGTTTCAGGGTTACTGTTTTCCGGTGTTAAATTAATTACTTGTCATATGCACATGTAGGAAAGCATATGTCTACATACGATCTGTCTTTAGAAACAACCTCATGTCAAGATATAATGAATTATGAAACATAAGATACGTCGTTATCCTACCTTGTTCTCTTGAGCTATTTGTCATACCTTGACTCTATGAATGATCATGTTTCTCTTACTGCGAGCTTGTTATTGAAATTCTGTGGCCATAACATGAACCTGTTTGTTCGGCACAACGTGGGACTTCGGTCCAAAACTTGATCCAATGCCTGTGCAATAGGGGCCCTGTCCGGTCCTGGGAGGAGCACCCCAACGACTTGTTAACCGGGGAGTATGGACTTGGTGCTTGGCATAGCACACTGACATGCAAGATGTGTAAAATGTGCCTCTGTTTGACATGATAAGTTGACTTGACATGATATGATACGCTTGTTCTTTGAACACATGAGCTCTGCTTGAATATGGTCAATCTCTTCTGACATGATTTATTCTTGAATTATCTGTCCATTGTATATGGAACTCGACATTTGATCTGATATGATACCCATTCTACCTTGCTATTCGATTGTTGTATTGCATACATTGTCATCATACTCATGTGCATATTGCCTATTTAAAATGTTAATCATGTTTTAGTGCCCGCACGTTATTGAGATGTAAATCCTACAGCTAGTCGCTCACCCCTATCATCCTGCCCTTTTTCAGTAGTGATGAAGAACCCGTGGAGTCAGATGGGACTGGGCAAGAGTGACGAGCACCGTCTAGAAGTAGTTGACAGTTTAGAAATAGACATATGATAGGGGGGTGCTCGTCACTCTTGCCCAGTCCCATTGACTCCACGGGTTCTTCATCACTGACAGTTTAGAACATTGTTATTTGATTATAAACCCTTTTCATCGATTCTTCTTATGAGGTTGTATCTAGTTGAATGGAATGAAATAAGGTATATTTTGGTAATCATATTATAGTCTCGAATGTGTTATTATATTCAATTGTAACTCTGCGCTATTCAACTGTGATACGCGGTTTGTATCGTTCACGTCCCCCGGTATTTATTCCGCTGCTAATATCGGGGCGTGACAGAAAATGAATGAGGACCCCTGGCCAATAGTTTGATCTTGCTTTAGTGTTGGAGTAGCAAGGGTGAATACCTTTCATCTCACGTGTCTTTTTTAGGAAAGGCTAACGTCGACGTCAGGCAAAATCCCAAAAAAATAGATATTTTCAAAAATTCCAAAAAAATCAATATTGCCCAAAAAAATCAAATAATGCCACCCCCCCCCCCAACTCAAATATTTCCAAAAAACAAAAAAATCAAATATTGCCAAAAATTCCAAAAAACAAATAATTTCAAAACTCTAAAAAAATCAAATGTTTTCAAACTAAAAATAAAGAGCAGATCTAATCATACATGCTAAGTGTGCAGACACATTGTCTCCCAAGCATTGCTCACTCAGATCTCCACATTTCTTCATTACTTTTGTCTAAGTCTTGCTCACATCATCTTTATGATTTGTCTCTCCTCCTCTGTCCCACCCATGATTTGAATTTCAAGCTTATTATCCCACCAAGTCTGTCTCAAGTCCCACACTTATTTTCCCTCATCTCAATGACTCTGTGAGAGGACTCTCTATGTATGAACATGGTGGTTCTTTGATGCTTTGTATTATATCATTGGTTTGACTAAGTTGTTTATACTTATTTTTGTTAGTCTGTTTGATTATCTTTCATGCTTTTTGTTTATTCTTACTTGTTTATTCAAAAATCCAAAAAACTCAAAAAAAATGGCGAGCTCTGCACTTGTTAGGTAAGTTCTCTAACTCTACCCATTCATCTTACTAAATGGTACCTGCATTACTATATATCTCAAGGACCAACTGATTCTCAATGTGTTCCAAGATTTGAGTTCCTCTTCACCAAAAATAATGATGATCGAGGTACACATTGTTAATTGTTGGATAGGTCGTTGGGTTAAATAAGTTTAGGGATGATGTATCTAGGTCTGCACTACAGTTGCAAGTAGCTTCTTGACCCATTCTTATTCAACTTGATAATATTATCTTTGAGTATTTTCTATTTTCTTCTTTCTTTGCATATTAATTTGATGATTTCTTTTTCTTTTAGCCCAGCATGCATCATGTAGGACTTTGAACTTCATGTCTCATGATTTGTCAAATGTTGCTTCCCTAGTGATGATCAATCAAGCTTAAGTTTCTTGAACAAGAAATTTTATTCCACTCATAATTTGAAGGTCTTCTTTGAGCTAGTCACTTGGTCTAGTTGGCCAGTACGACTCCTATCTGGAACTTTCCCCCTCCAATTCAGCTTAAATATTCCCCCTGATCCATCTTGGTTGCGAACCGCTCTCAGGCCTTGCGTCATTGTGACCCGCCTGGCACGCACATGTTCTCCCAAGATGAAACCTGCAGGCCAATCAGCTAGGGTACCTCTTATTCAAAAGGTTGATCATCCTTCTTTTACTTTCCTTTTTTTGTCGTTCCAGACAGGAGCCGTTCGTGCTCGCTCTTCCTTGAGGTTAGTCCAGAGTCTTCCTAAGAATTTCTATCGCTTATTGGTTGTGACGGGTGTCTCTTTATCTTGATGCCCACTTTTCAATCCACTCCACTTCAACAATGTTTCATTCCATTTCATTACACTTCGCTTTCCTTCCGCTTCGGTCCCTGCAAAGTGGGCATCAAGGAGGGGCAATCTGTAGACACCATTTTTGGCCGATAAGTTGAGCACATTTCTTTTTCATATCATTGATGTCCCAAATTGGTCATCACTTGGAGTCTTTCTATGGCCCATCATGAGCCCATTCACCCTTAGTTTCAAGTCCAATCTCAAGCCCGTGGCCAAGATCCACTTGAAACATCAAAACTGTGCAATCTACCCAATCCTCTGAACAGGCTTTCACTTTGAGAGCTCATAACTTCCTCATTTCTAATCCAAATATGGCATATAATACCATCATTTTGTAGCACCCTATGAGTCTAGAATCCAACTCAGCAAACGGCTCATCAATCCGATGTCTGTGGATAAAGTTATGGCTCATTTTTTGTACCCTACGCACACTGCCCTGGTGAAGCGATCGGGTGCATCGTCGTGACAAGAACGCGACCCCATGACCCGTCACGACAGCGCCATGTACGTAAACACGTTTTTACGTGATTTTTGGCCTCTCCTTCCATCCTAGAGCCTATCCAAAGTCCCTTTTTTGAGTTGGATTATGACCCAAACCTCCTATCCTCATCCCTAGGGAGCCCCCAAGTCCATCCAAACTCAAGATAGACTCTCCAACTCTCCCACAACTTGGACTCTCTCTCTAACTCGAGATTAGACTCTCTCTTTCTCTTAAACACATCCTAGGATTCTCTAGAGGATAGAGGAAGGCTACCACCATGAGGAGAAGTTCCTGGAGGCTCTGCTCATGAAGCCCCATTGCCCCCAATGTAGAGGAGGAGCTCTTCTTCCCATTTCATTCCATTCTCTCTCCTCTTTCTCTCTCATATCGCCCCAAGACCAACAATGCTTGCACGACTTGTGGAGATTCAGCCAAGCCAGATCTCTTCGAGGTGTCTTCATCAAAGTTGTTCCCCATAGATCCCGCTTCAACCTCGAATAGAATCATATCGATTGGTGGTCTATGCGCAAAGTTATAGCAGATTATTCTTCACATTCTCTCTCATATCTAGATCTGCAAGTCTGGGATTATCGCACCTTCCACAGCCCAAATGAGGGCATATCTCCTCAAGGCTTCTTCAGGAAAGTTGTTCCCCATGACTTCCTCTATGATATTCAACTAGAATCACATCAACTAAAGGTCTGTGCTTAAAGATACAGTGGATTATTCTTGACATTCTCTCTCATATCGTGATCTAGACCAATAGTGAGTGTGGCGTCTCTACAGCCTTAACTAGGGCATTTCAGATCTTGGGCTCTTCAACAAAGTTGTTCCCAGCATCCTCCTCTAACCATACAAATAGGAAACACCTCAATCCAATCTTTGTGCTTTAAGTTATGATTTTTTCTTTCTTTTCTCATTTTTCTGTATGCATGGCACATAGGTGCGCCCTCTCTCTCATCTCCTTGCTTTAAACACATTCATACATCACACACACACCTAATCTTTGCCCAACAGGGATTTACCAACCCCTCCCGGTGAGTTCTATCCCCATATTCACGTTTATTCTTCAAAGGGGACGGATTTCTACCCTTCTCTAGTTCTAATCGGGTTTTCTTTCTTTGTTTGCACATCTTCTTTTGTTTTGCAGGCACAAACAATAATAAAAGCGTGAGGCCCTTCATCCTTGGCCAGCCCGAGGAAGGAGGAAGAAGCTTCCTATATCTCCTGTACATCCGAGCGTTCACGCGATCACGATCCAGGACATGCGTCATCTCCGACCGACACGTCTCCGTCCACGGGTCATCCTCCTCATTTTCCAAGGTATTTAGCCCTACCCTTATAGATATCTCTTGGCAAATATCTTGGAGGCAATCACACATTCCTCATATTTTCATATCTCTTTGGGATACCCATATTACCCCCGGTGTAGGAGGGTCATATCTCCGTGATTACAGTGCCATAGTCCACTGGTGACGGTAAGGGTAGTATAGTGGGACCTGGTGCACTGGGGCCTGCTGTTCGCCCCTCTCCTCTCGCCTCTACTCGTCCTCCCGAGCCTGAGCACCACGCTTACCATGGCTCGCCATTACTTGTAAAACAAGTATTTTAATTAGAATCTAAGTTCTTAGGCCTAACCATTTTCTTAACTATCTTTAATTCATTATTAAATATTTTCCACATATATGGACTGATTTCTATAAAGACTATGAAATAGTATGAAGGTGGTGGCTTATTTATGTACAATCTCAACCTGTTGCTCTGATACCAATCTCTGTAATGACCCTCCTTATATTGGTACGATTATACCAATCCACATCGATATAAAACGTGTCATCACAGTGGGACATGTACCCAACACAACTCAGTAGGTAGATATGTACACAAATAATAAAGGAAAGTACAGTAAAAATGAAAATAATTCTTATTCCATCATCACCACACACATCCCACAGTCTATATAGTAGCAAAATAAATATACCAAGTTCACAAATAATCAAGTCCACAAGTCCATATCACAATATCGTCTCACGTACTAAGTAAAAGAAAAATACAAGCTATAAGAATAACTCTCTAAGTCTCGACTACTCCTATTGAAGACACTAGTCTATTGGAGACACTAAACACGTCAATTGGAGACACTAGCATGATATCAATCACCTTCAATATGCTCATATATTACAAATTCTTACCTTTTTCTTACTGTTTTAACATAAACATAACATATTGACATGATTTCACATTCTTTCACATTGGTGCATATTAACACATCACTTTCACATGATCACATTGCACATTCACACTAAATTTCACATCTTTACACATCTTTTTGTTGTGACACATAGTCTGAACCACCATAAAGAAGGACACTATCACACACATATCACATACTCGTCACCTAGGCAATACAGTGATGAATCTTGATAACTGCACAAAACCAGGAGAAGCACCCTCCACCCTAACCAGTGGTATTTGTCCACCTCTAGGATTTCATCCCGATGCCCACAGGATATCACATACACATTGAGCCTTCCCATAGAGACTTTTCTACAGTACGACTCCCCAACCTTCTATGGTAGCAGTGTCAATATCGGCACATTAACCACTTAATCTCATTAATCACATTAATTACATGTTTAGCACATAATTCTCATGCATTTAATGGTTTATGTACATGCTTATGACTCCAACACATAGATCAAATTACAGAAATAATCATTACTACTCAACAATGTTAATACATACTTAACAAAGCCTAATCAGAGTACTAATCATCAGAAAAATACTATTTTTAACTAATCATGCTTAACATGGTCATTAAAAACTTATAACTATAAATAGTGGTTACGGATGTCAAAACATGCTCAAATTTTAAACATAGATCATATATATAGAACATATCATATTCCAATTTTTCAGAATTTTTGAAACAGTTATCTATTTTTAGCATTTAAAATAGATTTCAGACAATTAACAAGATAATTCACTAAAACATGTTTAACAGGGAACTGATGAATCTATCTATCTAAAAATATGTTCCCAGGAACCCTAAGTCCAAGGAAAAATATCGAGGCAAAGATACATAGCATACTTAACTTTCACGAATTAAACCTAATATGGCATGTTTGTTTACTCATGTCAGAAATTCTAATAATTATAAATATGATCAAAAAAATATTAGAAATTCATGATTCCCTCTACCATGCGTACATGACAAGAAAAAAATCCTAAAACCCATTCATACATTCAAAACCTCTGAAAAATCACATCACATATGCTAAAACACATTTATGGAAAAACTGAAGAACTTAACGGCAAGGTCATTGCCGTCAAGAGTAGTTGACAGCAAGATCGACTGTCGTCAACTCAAGAACTTGACGGTAAGAGTGTTGCCGTCAATCTCTTGTCTACAAAAAGTGCAAACCGAAACCAAATAAAAAGAGAATTTGGGGGTCCAGGACACGAGACAAAAATCGTTAAAAATCATAAAACCCCAGGTGATAGGCATAGGGATGAAACCCCTAAGTTACTTTCCTAAAAAAAACTCCCTGGAGATCGAATTAAGGCAATGAAGCCCTCCTTGGCCAAGCCAAAGAGGTGATCTCCTCAAGCTTGATTCGACCTCCACTGTCACGCCCCGACGCGGAATATCGGAGCGCGAAGGCAGTTGCAAGAAAAAGGTATAGAGCGTATACTAGACATCAAACCATTGCACATTGAATAATACTAAAGCAAATCTTTCTCATTAATAACTTTTCAAATGTCTAGTTACAACCACTAATATCAGAGTCATTCTATAGGGCCCAATTACATTGCAATAAGAGGAAATAACTAACTACAACTCTAAGATAACATAATGACTTGAGGGTACTCCTGGCTTCACTCTTGGTCATTCCCTTCCTCGTGAGTGTATGTGTCATCCTCGGTCTCACCTGAGAACACAACATCAAATAACGTAGGGTGAGCGATAACACCCAGTAGGACTTAAATCTCAGGCTCAAACAGACTTTAAATAATTAACGCATTTAATGGCAGAGTATCTAAAGATAGCAGGTACAAGAGAGTCAAAATATAGCAAGAGATAGCACAACAGGTAACAGGATAGCACAATAGCATGAGATCGAGTATAGTTTCCAAAAATAGCACAAGTTTTGAGTATAACACGAATAGCAGGATGGCCATAGCACAACTAGCACAAGTATAATAATAGCACGACGAGTATAGCACTTGTTTGTCATTCTAGACATGAGGGAGTATAGCACGTGTTGTCATTCTAGACATCGAGAGAGTATAGCACGTGTTGTGTTTTGATTGTCATATAGATAGTCGAGATAGATAGCACTTGAGTGTAATGCCAAACACTCTGATCATTTAACTCCCATGGGCACTAGCACTTTCGAGCGCACATCCCAGGACCAGATCGGGCCCTTTATATATTGCCAGGCATTGGTTATATTGTATCTTTAGACAATCAGTCAATGGCCAATATAGAGTACCAAGAATAGTTAAGAGCACTAGATGAATAGACGAGATAGTAGAGAGAACGTGAATAGACGAGCGAGTAGAGTATAGATGAGAGCTAGTGGACATTGCGCGTAATGCGATGAGTAAACAGGCAATAGTAACAGTTGCACAACACGCGCACTTGGTGTTGGCAGTCAGGTGGAACTCACGACCCTACCACTGGCCATGTTAAGCACAGGTCCAGAGGTCCGGCGTGATTCAAGACGAGAGTGAACTTCTAATAGCCGTTTGGATCATATAGATCCCTAAGGGGTATCATAGGTGTTAGGGTACAACTGGCTCGTCGACCATGTGGGAATCCATGATCAGAGGAGACTTACGGAGGCCTTGTGCAAGGGTTCACTAGTCCGGCGAAAGGAATATCTGACGGAGAGTTCACCACAAGCCAAGTAAAGTGTGTATATAAAAACAGGTGCTCGACGTTCTAGAGGAATTCTAGAACAGTGGAGCGTCGATATCGGTATATAAACAACGCAAGAAACGAATACAAGTCCTTTAAAATAGAGAAATTAATATACTTTATTGCAATAAATTACCAGATACATTATGAAATATTTTATGCCAGATTTCAGCCATATCTAGATGGTTCATGTGCGTGCATGTGTAAGAGAAATCATAGATACAAAAGAAGTCGTGAATATGTATTTTAAAGCATTCAATATAGCTCCATTTTAAAACAGATGTTTTTACTGCATGTATGATTGTTAAAAAGGCGTAAGAATATTGTAAAAAGTGAGAGCAATAAATTTTATGGGTTTTCATGCAAAATCCTGTGAACACGACGTACCCATGTAAGGGTCGCAACAGGGTTATGATGGAACACGACAGGGTCCTGTACGGATCGCGACAGGGTTGTATGCTCAGGCGGCCAGAACGCGACGGGGTCTCTTGTGTTGGCCCTTTATGTACGGCAGCAAGGTAACCTAGAGGGGGGTGAATAGGTTTTTCTTAAATCTGAAATCAAAACGTGAACACTTAAAAGTTTGGTTAGTGTTAGTGTGATGAAGAGTGGCAGTGCGGAAGCAAAAGAACAATCACACAAAAGGACACAAGAGATTTATCCTGGTTCGGCCCTTCCACATGGAAGTCCTACGTCCAGTCCCCAAGCAAACTTTTGGGATTTCACTAACCGAAGGTACAGTCCCCTTCAAGGACACTACAACACCCTGGATACCCCACCAGGTCTTCTTCTCTTTCCCGGGCAAGAAGGCAGCCCACTTCTTTTCTAGGCTCAGAAGCAAACCTACTTCTTTTACAGGTTCAGAAGTAAACCTCCTGGAACAAACCACAGTGCGGTTCTGCTAGACTTAAACCCCCAGTTAGGTCCTGTTGGTACAAACCCCAACAAGGTTCTGCTAGACACTAACCTCTAGCTAGGTTACACACTGTATACAGTCCTATAGCTGAACAGAAATCTTTCTTAGAAAAGAAAGATCAGACTGAGAGCTATTACAAGATGAACACTCAGGACTTAGCTCACAGTCATAGACTCTCCCCCAAGATTACAATGAGCACAGGGAGAATGGAAGAGAAGAAAGCTTGAAGGCGATGAAGACTTCTGCTTTGAAAGCTTCTGTAGATTTTTGGCTCGAGCTCTTCTCTCTTTCTCTGAGTGTTTGTGGCGTGAAGGTTCTTCTCACAGTTGTACACTCCTTGAAGGATTTTCAGGAAGGCTCTTCAACTTTTTCTTCTGCTAAGCTTCTTTATATGAGCAATTTGAATGGATCCGTTGAAGAGATCCGTTGGAGTTCTAGCCGTTGCTCATCTCCTCTTCATTTGTCTTAATCAGACTCTGATGGTCTTCGAGGTCTGTACACATAGAAGAAAGTGTTAGCATAAAAGAGTGTTTATGATAAGCGATGCATAGTACTGTGCTTCTGCTAACATACTGAAAATAGTAGGTCATATATTTTTCTGACAAGATTATGCATGCAGCTTTTTGTCAGAAGATATTTGACTTTTCATTTAAGCGCCAAAAACACTTTCAAAATATTCAAGAGAAATCTATGTGAATGACTTATACAATCGTTGTTCATTTACAAGTAAATCGTTGTAAGTTTATGAACAAATCGATGTGAAAGACAAGTCATTATGATCATTGAAGAAATCGTTGTGGGAACGATTTCTTAACAAATCGTTGTGAAGGCAAGTCGATGCGTTCACTTAAGAAATCGTTACGGTCTAAAGAAATCGTTATGAGCATGACTTATGAAATCGTTATGTGAAGAGTCGTTGCTCATTTGTAAATAAATCGTTGTGAGAGCAAATCGTTGTCTCACTTAAGAAATCGATGTGATCACTTATGAAATCGTTATGCAAGGAAATCATTATGGTCTAAAGAAATCGATGTGATCACTTATGAAATCGTTACGAGAACGAAATCGATATGAGGGCAAATCATTGTGGCTATAAAAGGAATCGTTCTGAGATCGATTTCTTAACAAATCGTTATGGCCACTTAGCGAATCGTTCTGAGATCACTTTCTTAACAAATCATTATGGCCACTTAGCGAAGTCGTTGTAGCGCTTTAAAAAATCAATTAAAACAAAATTGTTGTAGCGCTTATTAATTTTGGCACTTAAACTGAAATCGATGTATATTGATTAAACATCGATTTTATCATTTTAGTGCGCCATATTGCATCAATGTGAGACTCAGCATTTTGCTATGAGATTGATGCGACACAGATGAAACAAAATATTCAACTTAAGTTACATCATAAATTTTATTATCACCAAAATACAAGAACAAATAGGGAGTGGTTCAACAATCTCCCCTTTTTGGTGATGACAAAATTTATGAGAATTTTCTGACAAGAATATATACAAAGCATAGAGGTTTCAGAAAAATCATACAAACTCTCCCCCTTTTTGTCACTAACCAAAAAGGAAGGATCTTACCATGGATTTCTCTCCCCCTTTGAGAGAATTTCTTACCATAGAGGGGTTCAACAATAATAGTTGATAAGGAATGACTCCCCCTTAATCTGTGCTCCCCCTGAGCATGAGACTCCCCCTTAATGTGAGGCAAGTCAGATCTTGTTGCTCTTGACCTTTGACATGTTCTTTGTCAAGTCTTCAAGATTTTTATCTGTATATAAAAAAAAACTTGCAAACATTGTTAGTAGCATTGTAGTTTACTGAATATAACAAACATAAATGAGGTTTAAAAACAGAAAACTAAAACTAAAGGATGACTACTTCCTCTTCAGATTGGAATGAAGTGAAGAGTTGGTAATCACCAATCGGATGTTTTTGAGCATCCTCTAACCATACCCATTTGAATGCCTTTTCCTTTTGTTCATCAAGAGTAGATAGGCATTTTCTTCTTTAATGTTGAAGCTACCTGAGGAGTTGTTTACAGAAGATGTCTCCTGAGAAGTTACTTGGATTTTATGAGCCTTATCCTCAGCTTTTTCATCATCAGAAGCTTCTTCAGCGCTTATTTCTTCAGAGATATCCTTTTTGAAAAAGATATGAGGCTCCCCCTCAATCTGAGGTTCCTCCTTTATCTCTTCTTCTTCATGTGGAAGGATAACTTCCTGAGGTGCTTCCTGTTGCTCCCCTTGAGTGGCGACAGTTAGAGATGATGGAGTTATAGCTCCCTGTCTTGTTTCTTTAAACACTTGAGCATCAATAGGTATTTCATCCGTAGTGGGTATTTCTTCATATGTGAGCTTCAATTTGTCCCACATATCTTTAGCAGATATACATGCGGATACTTTACTGAATTCTATTTTAGATAAAGCACAACATAAATAATTCTTTGCTTTCAAATTCAATGATAATTTACTTTTATCTGCAGCTGTAATAGCAGTAGTGCCTTCAGCAGGAACAATAACAAAATCACCTACCTCAATTACCTGCCACAGATCAAAGTCTGTGCCTCGAATGAAGCATTCCATTCTCATCTTCCAATATTGATAGTCCTCTCCATCAAAGAATGGAGGTCTGGTGACTGATTGGCCTTCAGCATATCCTTGAGCTGCCATGGATCTTTGCTCTAAGATCGTTGGATCTTCTTGAAAGTTCAGAGACCGCTCTGATACCACTTGTTGGCCCTTTATGTACGGCAGCAAGGTAACCTAGAGGGGGGGGGGGGTGAATAGGTTTTTCTGAAATCTGAAATCAAAACGTGAACACTTAAAAGTTTGGTTAGTGTTAGTGTGATGAAGAGTGGCAGTGCGGAAGCAAAAGAACAATCACACAAAAGGACACAGGAGATTTATCCTGGTTCGGCCCTTCCCACATGGAAGTCCTACGTCCAGTCCCCAAGCAAACTCTTGGGATTTCACTAACCGAAGGTACAGTCCCCTTCAAGGACACTACAACACCCTGGATACCCCACCAGGTCTTTTTCTCTTTCCCAGGCAAGAAGGCAGCCCACTTCTTTTCTAGGCTCAGAAGCAAACCTACTTCTTTTACAGGTTCAGAAGTAAACCTCCTGGAACAAACCCCAGTGCGGTTCTGCTAGACTTAAACCCCCAGCTAGGTCTGTTGGTACAAACCCCAACAAGGTTCTGCTAGACACTAACCTCTAGCTAGGTTACACACTGTATACAGTCCTACAGCTGGACAGAAATCTTTCTTAGAAAAGAAAGATCAGACTGAGAGCTATTACAAGATGAACACTCAGGACTTAGCTCACAGTCACAGACTCTCCCCCAAGATTACAATGAGCACAGGGAGAATGGAAGAGAAGAAGGCTTGAAGGCGATGAAGACTTCTGCTTTGAAAGCTTCTGTAGATTTTTGGCTCGAGCTCTTCTCTCTTTCTCTGAGTGTTTGTGGCGTGAAGGTTCTTCTCATAGTTGTACACTCCTTGAAGGATTTTCAGGAAGGCTCTTCGACTTTTTCTTCTGCTAAGCTTCTTTATATGAGCAATTTGAAAAGGATCCGTTGAAGAGATCGGTTGGAGTTCTAGCCGTTGCTCATCTCCTCTTCATTTGTCTTAATCAGACTCTGATGGTCTTCGAGGTCTGTACACATAGAAGAAAGTGTTAGCATAAAAGAGTGTTTATGATAAGCGATGCATAGTACTGTGCTTTTGCTAACATACTGAAAATAGTAGGTCATATCTTTTTCTGACAAGATTATGCATTCAACTTTTTGTCAGAAGATATTTGACTTTTCATTAAGCGCCAAAAACACTTTCAAAATATTCAAGAGAAATCTATGTGAATATGACTTATACAATCGTTGTTCATTTACAAGTAAATCGTTGTAAGTTTATGAACAAATCGATGTGAAAGACAAGTCGTTAAGATCATTGAAGAAATCGTTGTGGGAACGATTTCTTAACAAATCGTTGTGAAGGCAAGTCGATGCGTTCACTTAAGAAATCGTTACGGTCTAAAGAAATCGTTATGAGCATGACTTATGAAATCGTTATGTGAAGAGTTGTTGCGTTGTGAGAGCAGATCGTTGTCTCACTTAAGAAATCGATGTGATCACTTATGAAATCGTTATGCAAGGAAATCGTTATGGTCTAAAGAAATCAATGTGATCACTTATGAAATCGTTATGAAACCCAAATCGATGTGATCACTTATGAAATCGTTACGAGAACGAAATTGATATGAGGGCAAATCGTTGTGGCTATAAAAGGAATCGTTCTGAGATCGATTTCTTTAACAAATCGTTATGGCCACTTAGCGAATCGTTCTGAGATCACTTTCTTAACAAATCGTTGTGGCCACTTAGCGAAGTCGTTGTAGCGCTTTAAAAAATCAATTAAAACAAAATCGTTGTAGCGCTTATTAATTTTGGCACTTAAACTGAAATTGATGTATATTGATTAAACATCAATTTTATCATTTTAGTGCGCCATATTGCATCAATGTGAGACTCAGCATTTTGCTATGAGATTGATGCGACACAGATGAAATAAAATATTCAACTTAAGTTACATCATAAATTTTATTATCACCAAAATACAAGAACAAATAGAGAGTGGTTCAACATCTTGTCGCGTTCTGAACGTGACAAGATGATGGTCGCGACGGCTCTGAGAACGTGACATGTCGAGCCGTCGCGTTCTCAGGTACTTCACCTGAGTTCGAGCGGGAACAATGTTCTACATCTGATTGCGTGCCAACTTGACTTGTTTGGACACAGGGTATTTTGAAAAATCATAACTAATTACATAGTCAATGAAAAATCACGAAACAAGTTGCAAATTAAACTAGACATGTAAGGGTACTTCCAGTAAATCGGAATTAGAAAGAGAGCATGGTTCATACAGGGTTTGAACATGAGCAAGAACGAGTTATTCAGAACATGGCACAGAGAGAAAGATTGATTAAATTCGATCAGCATGCTCGATGAAATTTAGGGCTTTTAGGGGCAAAAGATCCCTAACAACATGAAGTATCTACAACAAGAATTTCATAGCATGGGATCAAGTATTCATAGAGATTTGAATTAAACATGATGTCTCGGGGTTATCATGCTAGCAGATCTTCTAAAATCAAGAACAAAAGATTGGCTCGATGAAAAATTATGAAACAAGAGGGCTTTTGTTCCTGGTGATTGGAACTACCTATAGATGGATTTGATTTAGTTTTGCTTATGAGAATGTCTACCTTTGACTCGATTTATCTTCTAGGGCTTGATGGATCTTCCTCTCCTCGATTTCTCCTCCTCCTTAGCCTCTTCTCCACGTCCAAGAACCCCTTTGCACGAGCTAGGGCCGGCCATGAGGGTTTAAGAGGTGTATTTATATAAATAAAAGTTCATATTCCTACTACTACTCAAATTCATCTTAATTATGAGATTTCCTAACTCCACCTTTCCTCTCTTGCTTTCCAATCTCTAATTGGGTTAGGATAGTATCTAAATTCGTGTTAGACTATATGTAGTAGGTTTAGGAATCCAATTCCAACTCTAATTGCCACTTTTATTGCTTTAATAACCCCTTTCCAATTAGGAGATAATTAAACTCCGAATTTATGGTATTTTTTATTATTTACTTTTGTAAATTCATATTTTGACCCAATAAATTCTTAGAGGATCCATTAAGCAAAGCCCATTACTCTTTTCCATTTAATGGGTTTTATTTAATGCTCTTTTCATTGAATATCCCTTTAGCAGAGTTTTTATTTATTATTTAAATTTTTATTTTTTCTCAAAAATTCAGGTTGCTACATCCACGACCTAGAAGACGATCTCCCAGCAATGAGAGAGCCTCCCCACGTCCTGTAGAGCCTTCCTCTTGTCAAAGGACGTCGATGTAGCTCGTGGTTCACCAGATTTCTCACCTCCAAAGCCTCTCCTTTTCTCCCTCTGAACCCCAATAAACCATAGCTGAGTAAAAGTCCTCCCAATACAGAGACAACCTATTTTTATAAGGGTTTGGGCCGTGGTTATGGTAGGAAGGAGAAACCCAATCCAATTCGGGCTTTCCAAGTTTATCCACGAAGAAGTCGAGATGGATTCAGGAAAAGAAATCCACACACAGACGAAGATGTTGACGTCAATGTGGTTGTCGTCTATATGAAACAAACATCAATCGACTTTGTCATTAACCTCCTCAAGCCAAACAGTAGACGACATCAATAATGCAATCAACAACCAATTAACGACACATAATGTTGCTGTCAAGATGAATTTTGGGTCAGAATTCAAAAACACAACAATAATTAAAATGCATAGAAATATAGGGCCTTATAGATGGAGCTCAAATCGAACTTCTAGTTTAAGCTCAACGCTCAAATACACATTCACCAAATTATTTTAGTTTAAAAAAAAAACTCAGGTTTTGGGGTCCAAAATTAGAATTTTTAATCCAATCGGCCTTCGGCTTATTCTAACACGGCTGGGGCGATGAGAATTGTTGAACCACTTTATGGTTGTCCTTATATTTTGGTGATAACAAAACTTATGATGATTTCATATATATCTTTGTTGATTAAATACTATTGAATATTTTGTTTCATAGTGTCGCATCAATCTCATAGCAAAATGCTGAGTCTCACATTGATGCAATATGGCACACTAAAATGATAAAATCGATGTTTAATCAATATACATCGATTTCAGTTCAAGTGCCAAAATTAATAAGTGCTACAACGATTTGGTTTTAATTGATTTTTTTAAAAGCGCTATAATGACTTCGCTAAGTCATAACGATTTGTTAAGAAATCGATCTCATAACGATTCGCTAAGTGGCCATAACGATTTGTTAAGAAATCGATCTCAGAACGATTCCTTTTATAGCCACAACGATTTGCCCTCATATCGATTTTGTTCTCATAACGATTTGATAAGTTTCACATCGATTTGGGTTTCGTAACGATTTCATAAGTGATCACATCGATTTCTTCAGGTAATCACAACGATTTGCTTGCATAACGATTTCATAAGTGATCACATCGTTTCTTCAGGTGATCACAACGATTTGCTTGCATAACGATTTCATAAGTGATCACATCGATTTCTTCAGGTAATCACAACGATTTGCTTGCATAACGATTTCATAAGTGATCATATCGATTTGTTCATAATCTTGCAACGATTTTCTTATAAATGAACAACGATTTTATAAGTCATATTCACATCGATTTCTCTTGTATGTTCAAGTGTTTTTGGTGCCTAAACGAAAAGTCAAATATCTTCTGACAAAAAGCTGCATGCGTAATTTCTCAGTCCTGTCAGAAAAAGATATGACTTATCAGTTTTAGCATGTTAAGAAAAACACAGTAGCATGCACAGCTTTCATGTAAACACTCTTTTATGCTAACACTTTCTTCCATGCTCACAGACCTCGAAGACCATAAGAGTGATCAAGACAAGAGATGAGCAACGGTAGAACTCCAACGGATCCTTTTCAAAAGCCTCTCATATAAAAGATGAAGCATGGCTGAAGAAAGCAAAGAACCTTTTTCCTGAATATTTTTCAAGGAGTGTACAACTATGAGAAGAACCTTCACGCCATAAACACTCAGAGAAAGAGAGAAGAGCTCGAGCCAAAAATCTTCAGAAGCTTTCAAAGCAGAAGTCTTCATCGCCTTCAAACCTTCTTCTCTTCCATTCTCCCTGTGCTCATTGTAATCTTGGGGGAGAGTCTGTGACTATGAGCTAAGTCCTGAGTGTTCATCTTGTAATAGCTCTCAGTCTGATCTTTCTTTTCTAAGAAAGATTTCTGTCCAGCTGTAGGACTGTATACAGTGTGTAACCTAGCTAGAGGTTAGTGTCTAGCAGAACCTTGTTGGGATTTGTACCAACAGGACCTAGCTGGGGGTTTAAGTCTAGCAGAACCGCACTGGGGTTTGTTCCAGGAGGTTTACTTCTGAACCTGTAAAAGAAGCAGGTTTGCTTCTGAGCCTAGAAAAGAAGTGGGCTGCCTTCTTACTCGGGAAAGAGAAGAAGACCTGGTGGGGTATCCAGGATGTTGTAGTGTCCTTGAAGGGGACTGTACCTTCGGTTAGTGAAATCCCAGAGTTTTCTTGGGGACTGGACGTAGGACTTCCATGTGGGAAGGGCCGAACCAGGATAATCTCCTGTGTCCTTTTGTGTGATTGTTCTTTTGCTTCCGCACTGCCACTCTTCATCACACTAACACTAACCAAACCTTCAAGTGTTAATTTCTGTGTTTAAATCTCTATTTGCAGAAACCAGAAAAACCTATTCACCCCCCTCTAGGTTACCTTGCTGCCGTACATAAAGGGCCAACAAGAATGACTTGAAATTGACAAAGTTCAAATCGAACTTCCAGTTTGAGCTTGACGTTCAAATACGCATTCACCAAATTAGTTTAGTTTAAAAATAAAGAACTCATGTTTGAGGGTCCAAAAATAGAAATATTAACTTGATCGGCCTCCGATTTATTCCAATACATCCTAAGTGATGAGAGTGACTCGTAAAAATTGACAGAGTTCAAATCCGACTTTCGGTTGAGCTCGGTGCTCAAATTCTCCATCACCAAATTAGTTTAGTTTAAAAACAAAGAACTCGGGTTTGGGGGTCCAAAATTAGAAATACTAATCTGATCGACCTCTGATTTTCTCCAGCATGGAGGTGTGTTGAGAGCGACTCGTGAAAATAGACGGAGTTCAAATCGGACTTCCAATTTGAGCTTGGCGCTCAAATAGACATTCACCAAATTAGTTTAGTTTGAAAATAAAGAACTCAGATTTGGGGCTCCAAAATTAGAAATATAATCCGACCGGTCTCCATTTTGTTCCAGCACGGCCGGGGCGATGAGAATGACTCATGGAAACTAACGAAGTTCAAATCAGATTCCTAGTTTGATCTCCGCGCTCAAATTCACATTCACAAAATTAATTTAGTTACAAATAAATAACTTAGTTTTGGAGGTTTAAATTAGAAATACTAATACGATCGGCCTCCAATTAATTCCAACATAAGCGGGTCGATGAGAGTGACTTGTAAAAACTGACGGAGTTCAAATCAGAATATTGGTTTTAGCTCGGCTCTCAAATTCTCATTCATCAAATTAGTTTAGTTAAAAAAGAAAGAACTTTGTTTTGAGGGTCTAAAATTAGAAATACTAATCCGATCAGCCTCTGGTTTGTTCCAACATGGCTGGGCGATGAGAGCGACTCGTGGAAATAGATGGAGTTCAAATCGGACTTCTAATTTGAGCTTGGTGCTCAAATACACATTCACCAAATTCATTTAGTTTAAAAATAAAAAGCTCAGATTTGAGGTTCAAAATTAAAAATACTAATCCGATCAGTCTTGTTTTGTTCTAGCATAGCCGGGACGATAAAAGTGACTTGTGAAAACTGACAGAGTTCAAATCGGACTTCCAGTTTGATCTCAACACTCAAATTCACATTCATCAAATTGGTTTAGTTTAAAAGTGAGTGAATTTATATGAAAAAATAAACTCGAAGAAATAAATAATTTATTCCTATTTATATTTAATTTTAATTTATTATTCTTATATGTCTATTATAGATTCCTTCATTGAGTGGCATTAGAGGAGACGAGGAGACGTAGACATCGAGATCCATGATATATATGTTTATTATTGTAGACATTTATGTATTGTTTTACTTTAGTGATTGTGTGGTTTTTATTTTTATTATGTCTGTAAAATAGGTTTTATTATATATATATATATAATTTTAAAATAAATTATTGAAAAGTCAGAGACCGATTAGCGACCGAACATTTCAATTATAGATTTAATTACAAAACAGTGATCGAAACTCTGACTGAAATATTCAGTTGCTAAATTAGTTATTTGTGATCAAATATGTTGGCAAATTCAGTCACTGTTTTGTGACTAAATCTGTGACTGAAATATTGGTCGCTAATGTTAGACATCTGTGACCGAATATATTTGGTGACAATTTCAGTCACTATTGTATGATCGAATATGTTCAATCACTGTTCTATTTGGTCGTCGGTTTAGAGACTGAATAGAGCCCAAAGCTATTTGGTCTCAAAACAACGACTAAATAGAGACGAAAAAAAATTCGGTCACAATATTGTGACCAATTTATCTTTACCGACAATTTCGGTCACTATTCGGTTGAAATTTACTCATTATTTTCTTCGGTGACTGAATTAAGACGAATAGCGACTAAAATTATCGGTCGCTATTTGTGCCTTTTCTTGTGGTGCGGCTTCCCAGAGAAAATCCTCCGATATCTAAGTCAAATCCCAACAATTGCAAAGCTAGAGGGTGAATGATTCAAGATCACTCTCCACAGTGTTGATGAGTTTAGGCTTCGAATTTTCTTCTTACCTCGCATCAAAGGGTCCCTTGTAGGTTTTATACACCTTGAGCTGCTTGGCCGATCTTCATGCGGTGAGGCTCCAACATGGTCAGGGTTATGGACCCCTAATCAGCTTATGATAAAGTTTTTCGTATGCAAGGCTCAATGGATCATTGTTAGCTATATGTAGACCATCTTACTAACCATGATTGGGAGCACCTTAATTCAACTACATGTACACAAGCTATGCCCTATTGTTGACTCTAGAGGGCGCAAGGGTGGCATGGGATGTGCTCCTTTGGTGCACTCATGGAGAGGTGCTCAACATAGGCAGCTGTTCTTTTGGAGTTTTTGCTCCCGTTGATATGCAGATCAACTAATCAGGTCAGAAGTGTCTATCGCTTTCCCACCAAGTTAAGGATATGTTGATTTAGAAGTTAGCCAAAATCTTCTTAATCAAGTTGTCGGGTTATACACCGACCTAACGTCATGGCAAGGTAGTTGTGGGATAGGTTGAGCTAGCGGCTTACTATTGATCGCTCCGAGTTAACTCGGGAGCTATTTTCTATCGCCTTGACTTTCCTTCTGGTGTTGATATTGAGAGAAAAGTTCTTCCTCGTGGAGCCGACGGATCAGATGTTCGTTGGCACTTTATGGACCCCGATTTTCATCAGGTGGGTCCTATCAAGTTTTCGCCGAGAGGTCTCGTTTGACAACTGGACTATTGCCTAATAAACCAAGCTAGTTTGTTGGGTTTTATGGTTTGTTGGGTTTTAAGTAACATCAACTGGATAACAAATTTAACAAGCATCCAACACTTGTAAGCCCATCTGAAGGCTATGAATCCATCACAATTGAATACCCTAGGTATCTGCACGAACGTATCCATCTCAATTTAACGCCTCAGGATATCCACTTAGTGCTAAAAAAAAACTCTGTTTGGGGTCAAGCAAAAAAGTGAGCTCGCCACATCTCCCTATCAATTAATGTCTAAGATTTGCTATCCATCCAAATCCCTTTAATGCATGATTCGACCTTTTGGAAGATAATTTTATTTAAAAGAGAAATATAATATATCTTGTTAGAAGAAAAATATTGTGCAGAGATGATCAAAGTTGGCTAATTATTCCACATTTTGCTAGCAAAAATGAGGAAAAAGAGGAAAAAAAACGACAAAATAGTAAAAACAATAAAAAATGGAAAGAGATCGTGCCACAACAATGCTACATCCAAAAGGAAACCGTGAGAGGGAGAGAAAAGAAGGAAGAGGGAATCCCCAACAAACTCCCGAGCAGCGACCCGCACAAAAGCAAACCACCCCCCCCCCCCTTTCCCCTACTGTAACGCCCGCCTTCCCAGTACCCTCCACCAATCCCAAGTTCCAACGCGTCAGCTGACGTCATTCGGGGAGGGAGGGGCTGCTTCGCTCCCACCTCCGCCTTCCTTCAATAATAACAGCGGGCACACGACACTGCCCCTTCTAGTTTCTCTCTCTCTCGCGCGCCTTCCTCTCTGAGCACCCATCACAGAAGACGCAGGGGAGGAGAAGAGGAGGACGACGGCGGAGTAGTGGAGGAACGAGGGAGGAGGAAAAAGTAGAACTTGATCGGGGTGCATGAAATAAAAATTGAAGTTTTGATCGATTTATTCTTCTTTCGTTCTCTCTGTGTCTGTGTTTTTTTTTCCGGGGCGTTGATGTGTTCTGTGCAGAGGGACGGGATTGTGCCTTGTGTGGATATCTTTGTATAGCTCTGCAGGCAAGACCCCGATAACCGTCGCACAGACCCAGCTCTCCTGTTCTACTTATTGCCTCGTGTTCCTTTACGCCGTCTCTCTGTCTCTCTCTCTCTCTCTCCCTTTGATTGAGAATTTTGGAAGGTTTGATCTTTTGTTCATCGGGTGGTCTCCCATATCCTGTGTTCATCCGGGGGATTTGATCTTGGGGCGGGAGAAGGAAATGGCTGCCGTCGCCGAGAACGCAATCGGGTCCGCCGACCGCCCGTTTCCCCACAGGCGGACCCCGTCCTCCCCTCCCGCGATGCAGTCGCTGCCGTCCGACGATGGCAAGTCGGACTTCCGGAGCGACGTGAGGAAGCTGGTCGATCTGCTTTCGAAATTAAACCCCTCGGCCAAGGAGTTCGTCCCCTCCTCCAAGATCGCCGCTCCGGTTGCGGCGATCGACTCTCATCGGAAGCCCAACGGCGTGCTGTCCGCCGATGCCCCGTGTTTGTTGCGGCCGGCGGCGGGGCGGAGCTTTTGAATAACAAGGACGCCGCGAATGATGGCTCGGGAAATAACCACCGGAGAGTATGTTCTCCGATTTCCTGATTTCTAATCTTTCTTTTGTTCTAAATTTGATCGAACTGGTGATTTCGTTTAATTCCTTAATGCTACTGATTAGAATGGCTAGGCCGACTTAAGGTTTTGACGTGGGTTTTGGGTTTTATCGACTGTTTACTTCACTAAAAAAAATGTTCTATTTGGTCTGGCAACTGCATCTTATACGGAAATTGAGGGGTTAGAACCTGATATTTTTGGAATTCTTGGTAGAAAAATGACGATCTTCTACATTTATTATTTTGCAGAAGAGGAATTCTTACAACCAAGGGAGGAGGCGGATAAATGAAAGAGTGTACAGAGCTCAGAGGGAAGACAGCATTAGGCGCACTGTTTATGTTTCTGACATCGATATACATGTATTCCAATTTTTTGTAGCCTGTTCTTTTGTTTGTTGTGCTTGTTCCTTTATGAGATCGAATCTTCTTTTTCCTTCCCAATCTTGTTGATGCCCAGTACTGTTACACTGTCGATTCTGATTTACTTATGCTCTTTGTGAATTATAGGTAACTGAGGAGCAGCTTGCTGCTTTGTTTACTAACTGTGGACAAGTAAGTTCCTTCAATTTTTATTTTCTGGTCTTCCATGGAGTGAATACTTTTATAGAGCAAAGCCTGTAAAAAGAAATGCTTTGCTATTTCTTGGTTTTACTTTCATCCGTCAGGTCAAATTACTGGCAGTGGCACATAATCTTATGATTTGCTACTCTATCAGGGCGATGGGAAGGACTTGGGCATTAAGCTGAGAATCATCTGTCAAGCTTGCTTGAACGTCTGTGGCTAGAATATACATATGTTTTTCCATTTCTCACGAATAATATCTGCACATTATATTTTTTTGATATAATCCTAAATTATACCCAAGGACGAAAGGGTGGGGTTTGGAATACTGGTGGGGTTTACTTTTGAACTAGAGTCAGCCAGATATGTTACTTCATTAAAACAAATTGTGTAGGAGCTGTGGATCTTGGCTTAAGCTAGTATATTAGGAAAATGTGTTCTAAACTTGTCTCATTTCTTGTTAAGAGTCATAAAAATGGGTCTGTATCTTGCATATGGGTTTTACATTACTTCTTTTGATGGAAGGGGAGCATATTTGTGTTAACCTGTTGCCCATGGTGGATTGATGTATCTGAATGGTGGTCCTTTTGTTATTCGAGTCTTTATCAAGATCCTTGTCAGGTTCTCTTTGCCTCTAATCTGTTTGTTCTGCTCATCAATTTGGCAATTTTTCAACCAAACATTCTCCAGTAATCTTGTTCAGCATCTGCCACCAAGATGCACAACTGGTATATTGTAGTTACAACTGTGACTTCAGTTTCTCTGTGAAATTTGTTGAATGACCATAATCATTAGTTACCCAACCTGTATACATCACCCCCCCCCCCCCCCCCCCCCCCCCCCCCCCCCCGCTCTTATGCTATGCCTCACCTTTAGTTTCAAATACACCTGATATTTTTTCTCCAAAGTTCATTTGAAATCTCTCTGACTTTAGTATGTTGAAATTTAGTAGCTGTTGGTAAATGTACCTTTCCCCCCTTTGATGTGCTTGTGACTTAGCTGCTTTCCTTAGAAAATGTCAGGGAAGCGAATAACTCTTAAAACATCCTTCAAAGATGATTTATTACTTTTGTCCACTGTGTTTATTGTGGTACATAATGAAGTTTTCCAATGTAATACCGTGTACAAGAAGATTGTCTGGTTATTACTGCGATGCCCCAAGTTCAAGCTTGTGCCAAAGCAGAGAAACCAATTTTACATCTCTGCTGTAGTTGAGAGAGAGAGAGAGAGAGACTATAGGGTAGGTGAACCTGTCAGTGGCATGCGAAGTGGGGAGGAGAGGAACGTGGATTGACACAGCATGATGGATCCTCTTTCAGAAGATCCAGTCTCAAACATATTATGTTGAAGTGGATTGTTAGAGACCGAAGTTGCTATGCAGGCCTTGAATTGGTGAGTCTGCTTAATCAAACACCCAGCTCACCAGAATTTATGGCAGTCTGACGGGTGCCTGCGCCCTCCAAGTGTGACTGGAAATGAAGGCAACAACTGGACATTGGCCTTCTACCACAATGGTCTCTACATCTGTTGATATGCAGAGTCGCACTTGGCAAACTTTACTGAAAGTGAAATCTCTGTTGTCATTTACTTTGTTGGAAGGTGGTCACCTGCCACACTTCTTTAGAGGCAACTAACAGGAAAGATTGACATTGTTGGCAAAATATTATTCAAAAAGGTAAACAATTATAGAAGAAAATGCTTTCTATGCTTTGACAAGATGGTAGAGCAGATGGAGATCTACAATCATCAAGAAGTGAAAGTTATAAATTTCGTGAATCTCTTAATTAGTATGGAGCTGTCTAGATATCCAATATCCTTAGCAAAGGACCAGTCTTCGAGGATCCATATAGTTACTTTGGTCCCCAGTATGTTGGGGTATATGCATTAGACTTTATATTTCTTTGTATGTCTGGAAGTGCGACTGTGTGAGGAGACATGCCATATTTTGTTGTAAAGGCATGATATGTCGGACCTCCACCTTTTATATGGCTTACCATTAGTTCAGATCATAAGTTAATTGTTAATGCTATGCTGCCTTGATGTGCTGGGTTTTGTCTTAGAGATCATATATGTTCTTGCTTACATTTGGTATCAGAATACTATTTAGGTTATGTGTGCATCACTCCCAGTTGTATTAGGAAATGTCTTGTAAATAGATTTTCTACTCTTACCAGTAACAGGGAGTAGTTTTTTTCTCACTTTGGAATTGTCTTGTACACATATGCATATCAAGCATTGTCCTTGTGCTCACTGGAGAAGGTTTCATTATTTTTGGAACTGTCCCTTAGCATGGTGTTAGAGCCACTGGCTGAAACCGACTTCCTCCACAACATTCTGTTCTTGTTGCTTTGAATTCCTTTGTGCCTTTTCGTTTGCTGCTAGGGTATTGTCTCCTCGTAATAGGGGCCAAGCTCTATCTAGCTCTTAGTTTTCTTGGGTCTCTGTTTCCTTTGGATTACTCCCTTTTCTATTACCATTTCTAAGATCCCCACTTTCAATGTGTTGTTATCCATGCCATTTATCATCTGAACCCATTGCTTTTGCCATTGATGTCCACACAACTGCAGTCAGGTTCATCTGTTGCTGTTAGCACCATCTCTCACATTGGGTATGTGGTAGTCATCAACTGTCATAGTTGCTACTGCTGCTGTCATCGTCTCAGCTGCCAATTTCTGCTATGTGCACAACCATCAGGTGCATTTATTTGTGCTGTTCTCACCTTCTTTGTCATGAGTCATGACCATCTATTTCTGCCATTTCTACCTATGCTATTGACCATCATATTCTCCATGTGGACCTACTAATGAGGTCGCCACTTGCCAGAACTGCCTCTGCTTTGTTTCTGGCAGCCCTCCAAGGTGGCTCATGGCTGGGGTGACTTTTGATAGAAGCAATGGATCCTGGAGGCAAGGGTGTGACTGGGATTTCTTCTGTCATAGACTTTACGCAACTTAATCCCTTAGAACATGGATTTATGTTATTGTTCATCATTGAAAAAGAAAAAATGTTAGATAAAACATTTGGCATATATCGGTTCATCTAATCATCATTGTCATTCCTCATCCTATCTCAGGCATTGGTGTAACCTTGGCTTCTAATTTTCATTCCTTCTTTATCTTCAGAAACTTCTTGTTTTCCTTTTTAGACCACATTCTTTTTCTCTTTGTGCATAGCTCTAAATCAAGAAATAAGGTTGAAAATATAAGAATGGTTGCTTTGAAAGTGCAAATGTTTAGTAGTTCTAACAAAGAGATGGCGACTGTCAGTAGACAACATTTGCCAACATTTAATAGAATCAAAGGAAGTAAAGGAACAAGCATTGCTAAACATCCTTAGAATTACAAAGTAATTACAGAAGAACCAATCTGTCTAGTTGTATGATCTTGTAGCCAAGGCTGGTCCATATTTCTTTCCCTTTTTGTGATAATGAGGCTAATGCGATTATTTTTCATGCTGTTGAACAAGTGATTTATCTATTGTACAATTTGTTTCCTTGACTTAACTGCACAATAAGTGATACCAAGCGCATAATCAAATTTTAAGGTCCGAAGCTATGTTTGTAAAGAAGTGTATCTTAGCATTATAATTTAGTCCAAATGATCCAATGTTCTTTTGGCTTTTCCACAGATTTCTAACTTGGCCGATCTTATAAGCACAAAGCAGTCATTGATATGCTAACACAAATAGGATAGGAGTGGGAGATCTTCTACTAGGTGATTCAAATTTCCTTTTGGAGGAGTGCGAATGGGGTGTGTGTGCGCTTTTGGGAGTAGGAGTGACTAAAGAAAAAATGTGAATCCTTCTAAGTGACCAACAGAATGAGGTAGGAGCCAGAAAATCTCTATCATGTGATTCAAACTTCCTTTTGGAATATGAGTGCGAATGAAGTATGTGAGCTGTTGGGAATGGGACCTGATAAAAAAGATGAATGAACTTGCTTCCAAGGACCAACACACACCTACTTGTTTTCTATGGTTCATAAATATGAGTGTTCCCACCGAATCTTTCACGTGGTCATGTTTCTACTCTGTATTAGCTGGTATCCACATTGATTTTTCATCTGAGGTCGCTGTTTAGATTTGAACCTTAACAAGTTGTCATTATCTACAGCTTGCTATTTATGGGCAGGCAATTGCAGTGTTTTCTAGTTATCTTTGACATAAAATCTTTGTTTATTTTTTGATAAGTGATATAACAAGTCCTTCACATTGCTCTTACCCATTTTTCTTGGAAGGTGACTTTGATTGTTCTTACCCATGACCTCATGTTATTTGAATTTTCAATTTGTGCTTATTTGTATGAATATGTGAAATTATTATCTTTGTGCTTATTTGCATAAGTATGTGAAATTATTATCTTAGGGTAAGGGCACTGAGGATCCTTTATGGCTTGAGATGGTTGACAGTTGGGTGGACCATGGCCAAGAGCCTCCATCCTTCTTCAGTTCCTCATTTTTTATTTTTTTTCTCCCTGTTTTTTTCCCCCTCCTCTTTGGCTTGTGGATAGCCAGCAGACAAGAATCCAACCGTAGCAGATTGATAGTGGCAGGTGGCTTGATGGCTACTGTATGTTACGTCCAAGTGTTGATGGCACTTTGATGTGGCATGCTTGGAGTTGGAGGACAGGGATGGGTTTCAACACCCTTGAACTCATATGAATCGAAAGCGAAAGCAACTGGGGGGGGAGGGAGATGGATCTTGAAACCCCATGTGTTGTGATTGAGGCTCGCACTTGATAGTTGCATGGCTTACCAAAATTTTGATTTCAGATTTTTAGCAAGCCAGATAGATGGTGAGATAATCTGAATATGTTTAATGATCTTTGTGGGATTTCAGATCATAACTATTGAGTTGCCAAATTTCGTAAAACAGCTCTAGTGAAATCACATGAGCTCTGCAACTTGCTTTATCCTGTCACAAGCTTACGTACTGTTACTGAGATCCATATATAAATGTTTTATATCATTATTGGATATACAAGAACTCTTGGACATGATCACATGTTAGTCATGAAGATGTTTTGTATAAACTAAAAATTTACTGCCTTATGGAATGTGGGGGTTGGGTATCATGAAAGATTGCATTAGAAGAGTCATGGGACATTTTTTTGTCTGTGGTTTGGTCCTGATCTCTGATTGTTGAAGAAAATACGGGTTGAAAGAAAAACTTGCCTTACTCTTTCAGCAGTTTTTGTACAGTTGGTGGGCAGCTTCTTGTACCTTAGAGTCAAATTTGTCTTCATTGGCATTTCAATGGCAGGTTGGCAGTTGCTGTGTTCAGTTAAGTTTGGATGTAACTGCTTCCAAGTGGAAGATGTCTTCATAGATTGCTGGAGATCTAGAAGAAAGTTTCCGGTGCTAACTTGTTTCCAACCTTCAATCAAACAATTAATATTAAGATTTAAGATTATGGTAATAGCCTTTTGTTAAATTGAAGCTTTCCTCATAAAAATGGAAAGCTCAGTATATGAAAAAGGCTTCAAAATTTCCTAAATGTAAATTTCTCACTTTGGAAGAACCATGTAAACAACTGCTAGACTCACAGGGAAAGCTTTCTTAGTTGGGATGTGACACTCTGGTTTTCGACTTGGAAAGCTTTAATTGCAATCTTTTGGAATGTTTTAATTGCAATTTTTGGGAATGCTTAATTGTAATCTTCTCCTGTGGAAGCGCAGTAGTAGCCAACTTGAGGACCAGCATGGATTCAATCAGGAATATGTAATGAATAGCCAATTTGAGGACCTTCATGGATTTGATCAGGAAGACATGTATCACTATTGGATCTTTCCTGTTTATTTCATGGTATCAATAGTTTACAGTTATTGCAATAGCTCATAGAATAACGTCTGTTCTAGACAGTGATAGTGTCATGTTTCTCGATAATGGTTAGTATGGATAGATGATCTTCTCTTCGTGGAACCATTTTCTGCTGGTGACTCTTACGAAAATGGGAAATGGGAGAGCATGGTAGTACACAAACCTTGTTATTCAAGATAATCAGGAGTTAGGAGTATATTGCCCGTAGGATTAAGGCAGGATAGTTGAAGTAGAGAAGTGCATTTGGTGCCAAAAATTATAATACATTTTATAATTCTGACCCAATTTTGGTATTTTCAGATGGACCATAGTTATAATTTCCTTCTGTTTATGTTTGAGAATTAGAATCAGATATTTCTAATAAACATGGAAATAAGAAATGATGCCTCCATATCCTATTTCTGATATTTGGGTAATTTATTTAATAAAGGTTTAATTTCATATATACTGCAGTAGATGCAAATATATCAAAAGTGCCATTTCTACATGCATCACATTGTATCAACCACCTTTAAAAAATATTGTCTTCATATTTGCCTTTATTGTTACCCTCCTTCCTATTATCCAAATCAGCTGTGACTAAAACTTAAACCAATAAAAGTCCACCTTTGTCCTTTGGTTATAGACCCATTTGGGTACAGTCTGCCATAAAACCCCACATTCTCATGTTCACCTTCGGATGCCTCCAGTTGTTAAGCGAGCAGTCTCCTCTGCTCTAATGGTAGTTGCTTTCCTAATGGGTAAAATTGAACATGAGAGACACTTTAATCCTCATGTCCCCTATTGGAGCCCAAAAATTTACAATGGACATCGATATAGGAATGCTGGAAAATACTCATATTGATCCAATATTTTCTTAAGTAATATTGGGTCTCGGTCTTTTATTAAGTCAAAGACTTATTACGAAGGCTGACTTCAAATCTTTCAACAGAGTACAAGTTCAAGAAGAACAACGCTTCGAAGAAGAAGATAATTTCAAAGATCTTCAACGGTACAAGGTCAACAAGACCAAAGGTTCGAAGAAGATTATAACTTCAAATCCACTTGCAAGGGGAAGCACCAAGCACGTGCAAAGGCAACATACAAACAACTCTTCGTCAGAAGAACATCGAGGAATGAAGTCAAAGGTCCTCCCATCACAAGAAGCACAAAGAGTACCAAACAACCCTCGGCGAGGCCCGGGGTTATATTTATAGGGAAGCCAAGGAGGGGAAGGCCCCTCCGGTTAGGGAAGCCCCTTCATCAGCCTAATTCATCAACCTCACTAGCCAAAGAACACACCTTAGTCTCTAAAGCTTGGATCTCTCGATTATAGGGTTCCCATGCCGTGGTTGCATAAAGGCGACGTATCTCATCCCAAATTTCTTTAACAGCAATCATCCAGGAATCTCTGGGAAGCCCCATATAAAAAGCAGTGGCGGTGTTCTGCTCAAGGGCATGCTTTACAGCCCCAATTGATGGGGGATCTTCTGCCCACACTACGGCTCTCACCCTCCCTATTAAAGACTCAAGAAGACCCTATGTTAAAGGGAGGGTAGCAGGTTGAATTCCGGTTGGCCACTCCACACCATGTTCTGGAAAGGCGGCTAATTCCATTGGCTGAGACCCTCTATCACTAGATTGCGATGAAGTATCTGCTGAATGTACAAACATGCAGTGAAAGAAAAGCAATCAATGAGGGAAAATAAGTAGATGAAATGCAAGCATCAAAAAAGAATAGAAGAAAAAAAGAGGGCTAATATCAATGAAGTTCGCTCCTCCTCTTTACCCGGTGAAGAGTTCCTTTCTTCAATTTCGGGACCTGAGGGTCGAGAGAGGCTTGAATCCTCATTATAAACACCATGAGACGAAGATGGTAAATTCGTCGGATAAGGATAAAAGTCCCCTGCATCTCTCGATAAGGCGGACCTCCCTGAATATCATTCCCTATCCTGGGAATTATGGTCAGGTCCAGTGGTGTCACCCACTTGTAAAGCAGAATGGACCCACATCTCCTAAAGGGAATCTCTTGCATCTTCTGGAAACGAGAAAGATGGTTTGGCCTCGGGTATAGGACCCTAGAAATTTTCTTATCAAAAAAGGCATCCTCCCTCCTGGGGGTGGAGTTCTACATAGCCTCCCCAGTTGAGGAAAAGATATCTGACAATAGGCGCAAGATATGGAATGACCTGTTCTTCTGAAAAAATTACCCTGAAGAAATCCAAGGCACCTGAGCAAAATGAAAGTCAACATGGTGCACAAATGTCAGGTAACATGTACAAAGGAGGTTAAATGGGCCACATTTTGGCTTGGAATAAAGTACCTTCAGAAACTGATTCTCCAGCAGGGAATTCCTCTATCACCACTGTTATATACTCCTCAACCGTGGCAAGGGGAGGATATTGCCCTATTGGAAATCCCAAATCACCAAATGAAAAGGCGGTATGGTCATCGATTGCCATTGCTCCAAATGAAGCACCATGAATTGGCAAGTCATTGCTCCTATCCAACGCCTGAGGGTCTCTAACTTTTCCCATGGCCTCGGTTGAAAACTTCCAGTTGCCTGGGAGGAAGTCCCATATTTTCTGCTAGGAGATGACGGAGAACCGCCAGACAGGGGATTATAATCATCAGAAGCCTCTGAATCATATGTGCTTGTATCTTCCACCGTTCTACTACAAGAAGCGGCGATAATGTATGGAGTAGAAGGGCCTAGGAAAAAAAGGAGGGCAAAGATGGATGATTGTATATAAAAAAGAAAAGAATGAATAATGAATGATGATAAAAAAAATAATGATGAAAGGAAAGAAGGGGAAACAATTACCGCAGAGCGGGGTAGAATCTACAACTCCACGTCAATTAGTTATTCTTCTCCTCCTTGAAGAAGAAGGAACGCCTGAAGGAGAACTAGCGCTTCTGCTTTTGGCAATTCTAGAGATAGGAATTGCTGAAAATCCGAAAAGAGGTAGATGAGAAAGATGTCAAGAAAGAAAGAAACATAAATAGAAGAAAAAAGCCAGGCTGCTCAATACCTTTTGGCTTGGAAGGAAAAGAAGACACCGACACTAGTTGATCGAATTCAACTTCTCAAGCCTTGCTCGCCTTCTCCATCGCATCGCAAATGTCTTGAAGGGTGGGTGCATTCTCAATTAAAGGTAGACATTTTAATGGTCTTGCACACCCAAGGGCATTGATTAAATATTTTTCCCAACGCTCCCATGCCTCGTTGGTAAATCTCTCTGAAGGCAGTTCTGTTGACAAAGGACGTCGAGAGCATAGCCACAATCAGACAAAAAGTGACTCCACCAGCAATAAGTTGAGGACTCGTCATCAACGACTGGAGCTTTCCCTGAAAGAATTGGCAAAGGTTCCAATGGCTTCATTATGCCGAAATAACAGAACCAGTCGGCTGAGGGATGCTTCGCCACCCAGGAATCACAAAATTTTACATATGAATTCGCCAGGCAAAAAAATGGCGGTGAAGAAAAGAATCTTTAATAATGATTGGAGCCAAGTCCCTTCTCTTGAGGAGAGACTCCTCGGCTTCTCTCAGTCGTTGAAGAGGTTGTCGAAAAATATTACTATGGTTGAACCACCATCGTGTATAATAAATGTCAATCCGCCCCACTGCATCTGGGGCAGGCAGAATGCAACCGGGTTCCGGTTCTTATTTGTGAAAACAATCTCACCAATAAGCAGCAACCAGATGGACACCACGGTCGCGACAAACGCGTGCTTCCAATGGGAAATCTGCATTTGGTGGAACCGACTGATTATAGCCAAAATTTCTCGCAAAATGAGAGGGATAATATGGCTCCAAGAGAAGTATGTTGCCTTTGCGAAATGCTAATATACTTGGCCTAATGCAATATAGTTAGTCTTCATAAAGGGATTGTTCGAAGCCTCCATAATGTGGCAGATGATATGTCACCCCGGTCGGTTCAATGACACTATATGGCCTAGAGCCACGAGAAAATTGGTCAATTGCAAGAATCCTCGTTCCCCTGTTGGGAGAAAACATAAGGCTCACGGGCCCCGATAAGTTGTTCCAGTGAATCTCCTGAGGGCCGATTTCTGAATAATAAAATCAAGGGAGCCATTGGACTAGATAAATCCACACTTTGGCATAAGCTTGGCAGTAGAAGACTGCACAAGTACTCAAATAGTGGGTAGCCATCAACACCTTTCGATCCTGAGGAGAGGGATGTGAAGTTAGGTTTCCTAGGCCATGAAATATATTGGCCAAAGCGGCTGAAGCTATAGCAAGCTTATAACCTTCAACCAAAAGACAGGCTGGGTATGTCAGCCCTGGCCTTATCAATTCTTCTTCCCCATGGGGCATCACAAAAGCGACCAGCCAATAAATCAGATACACAGCGAGATAGGTGCGATCTGGTAAATTGCGCGGGTTCCACCCCTCATTTTTTGGAACATATAAGTAGCGCCCGTGTTGCCGGGTTTTTGATTTCAATTGCTTGTATTGCTCTAGAGAAGTACCTTCCGTCGCAAAGTTCCTGAAGAAACAAAACGGCCCGTTATAGAAAAAATAGAGCCAGGTATTTTGGTTGACCCTGATGGTGCTTGAAGAGCATGATCGACTATCCCTTCCTCCAGCACGAGTTAGATCTCGCCATACCTTCGTTAAATATCGGAGACTTATAAGGGAGAATATACTGCCCCGAGCCAATACTCCTGTTACGATGTAAGTCATTAAGAATGACTTCCTCATAAGGAAGTCTAGATATCGACAAACCAGAAATTCTGTAGAAACTCCACAGGTCAATGGTGGTTTCACCTTTTGGCCATCCCAAAAGTATTCCAGCGAACATTGAATCGCTCTGCAAATACTTGAAGTAACTCTGTGTGACAGGGATAATCATACAAAGTAGTAGCTACGACATCTCGAATTCCGATTAAACTCAGGAGTTCGCCATAATGATGCAAAATGCCCATCAAGCACTCTGTGGCTTCCAAATTAAAAATATGAGAGGAGAGCACAAACCATTTACTATACCAATTAGGTGCGGTGCTGTCAATAATTCTATCAAGAAGACATGACTTGTCATATCTATCGGCAATATACCGAGAATTACATGTCATCAATAATAGGCCACTGGTGTGAGCCGGAGCCTTATGGCGACCATGCAAATCCGAGGTTGTAGGGGCAAGGCTATGTGATTGAGTATGACAATCGCGATCTTGACCAAAGAAACCCAATTCAGCCGTTGAGGGAAGCTGGCTCTGATGAGCGAAGCCTAAAGGAAAGCTAAGAAAAGAAAAGGCGAAGTCTCAAAAAGGCTATCCCGAGATTCCAAGATAGTCGTCTCCAAGTAACGACACTTTGCTGATATACAAGGATCACAAGCGTCCATATAAGCTGGAACAAACCTTTGAATAAAGGGAAACAAATATTTGTCCAACGGAAAATATTGTGGGTAATCTCTGCCCCGTTGGTACACATATATCTCTTTCTTCCTCTTGATCAAAGAAGTATTAACTTCACCATCTTCCAAAGTATCTTCAGCGGACCCGTCAGGGACAATGCTATGTCTGTGATCTAGTATATTAAGGTTGTCTCTTGTCACACAAGGTGACCCTAAGGAAGGCATCGGGGCGGTCGATAAGACTAGGTCATCATGAGTGCTCTGGGCATAATCCTTGCGGGGCAGAGATTCTTTGGCACGAGACATGATGAACACCTAGAAAGAAAAAGAAGACAAAGGCAAAAGCAAAAGTAAAGAGAAGTCAACAGAGGCAGCAAAGCAGCTCAACCGAATGAAGAACCAAAGTCAGTAATAAATCATTGGCAAGGGCTTCGCAGAGCAATTATGATAGCCCATTTCAAAATATCTACACGGGCCACACGCCGTCATCTTTGATTTCGGCATGTACCCGTAAGGAGTATTTGTTGGACCCCAAAAATTTACAATGGGCATGTATATAGGAATGCTGAAAAATATTCATATTGATCCAATATTTACTTAAGTAATATTGAGTCTTGGTCTTTTATTAAGTCAAAGACTTATTATGAAGGCCGACTTCAAATCCTTCAACGGAGTACAAGTTCAAGAAGAACAACGCTTCGAAGAAGAAGATAATTTCAAGGATCTTCGACGGTACGAGGTCAACAAGACCAATGGTTCGAAGAAGATTACAACTTCAAATCCACTTGCAAGTGAAAGCACCAAGCACTTGCAAAGGAAAAATACAAACAACTCTTCATCGGAAGAACACCGAGGAATGAAGCCAAAGGTCCTCTCGTCACAAGAAGCACGAAGAGTACCAAACAACCCCCGGTGAGGTCTAGGGTTATATTTATAGGGAACCCAAGGAGGGGAAGGCCCCTCCAGGTAGGAAAGCCCCTACCTAGAGGGACCCTCCCTCTAGGTAGGAGGGTTCTAGGTCCCTCCGGGTGGACAGATCCCTACCCGGAGGGACCCCCCCTCCGAGTAGTCTACTCGGAGAGACTCCTCCTCCATGTAGATCTCTCTCCTCCCCCCTCTCAAATGGGGGTAAACCCCTATAAATGTCCCGATCAACGTAGGCCTACGGGTCAGAGATTTTTGGAGAAAAATTCTCAAAAGAAAGAAAAAGAAGGTTGAACCTTTGCTCATGCTCAGTGTGAAGGTACTCGTGCTCAGCAAGCCAGGTCGTCTCCGACTAAAAAAATCCATATATACCCCCCCCCCCCCCCCCCCCCCCCCCCCCCCCCCCTTATCGAGCTAGACTCCATAGGGATTGAAATTTAAATGTTTATATTTATATCCCCATGTCGAGTTGGACTCCATGGGGAGTGAAATATAAATGTTCATGTTATATCTTCATGTTGAGTGGGACTCTATGGAGATAAAAATGTCATGTGTTCAAATGTTTAAATATTTTTCATGTTGAGCGAGACTCTATGGGTATAAAATATTTAAACATTTACGTGTTTATTTCCCTTATGTTGAGCTGGACTCCATGAGGATAAAATGTGTGTTCATATGTGCATATCTTCATGGGGAGTCTTTCTCCAAGCAGAGACTCTGCTCGAGGCATATTCATATGTTCACAGTATATGGTTATATGTGCGTACCCTTCTGGAGAGACTTTGTCTATATGAAGGCTCTGCCCAAAGTACGACCATATGTTCATCATATATGTTCGTGTGTGTGTCTATTGTGGAAAATCCCCTATGCGGGAGCTCTGCTCGAGACACGTCTCGTTCAAATATTAATAAATTCTCAGGTTCGTGCTCGTTTGCTCCTGTCAAAAGTGCATGTTAAACTCACATATGGAGCCCATGCCCTTTTTTAAAATCTATTTTTATCCATTAAAACAAATTTATTCATGCCTTTGTTTCTGTAAAATGTAAACCTCGACTTTACTATCAAGGGTGTTCGGATTCAATCAGATGTAAATTAACATCGACTTCGGTCGATGGAGAAGAGGGTCCAGTACACGAAACTTAAATTGCTTGATAAAATAAATATGCTGAACAAATAATATATTAAAAAAACATAGGCACACTAGTCCAATAATGGACATGCAAATTTCCCGCATCAAGCAGATTTTAAATTATGTCTATTTGAACGCCCACAAACCCAAAACAAATAAAAAAGAGCAATTTATTTATTTCCGCGTCCAACTCCCCCATTCTTAAGTCCTTGGTTTTTGGACGTTGGACTACAACTGTGGTGGAGCCCAGACATACCAATTGGGCCCTTACTGAGGAAGCCAAAGGATTTGATCATTTAAAACTCAAATATTATGGGTATGTACATCAAGTATACATGTGAGATGATAGTTTGCAATCTCATGCTAATGTCTTGAGATCTCTCCAGATTCGATCTCATAGGCTTGATGAGAACTGATACTCACATGATGACGAATGGAAAGTGTACAGTGATCACACACAACTGTTGCTTAAATGATCAGCCGGTTCATAAGGATATTTTAGTCCACCTTGATGTTTTGAGTTCATATCCATTCTTAAACTAATTTTCATTTGTTTACTTATTTTTCTTATGCTTGAAACTTTATGGTTGTTGATCCATAAGGCTTGAGTTCATCCCTACTAAGGGACTCTCTCCTTTTTGTGCTTTCGTTTGCATAGACTAGTACTGTTCCTACCATTGACGTTTTACTTTTATCATATTGAGTGGTTAAATTAACGAAATTTAAGTTTTGAATGAAAACTATAAGCTCATCATCGTCTTTTTGCCATTCCCAGTCTATTGAGATCTCTCTGACACCTTCAAGATGAAGCTGAGATCCAATTCAGCATTCCTTGCATGTTTCTATTCTCTGTCATTGTTTACTAATTAAAGAAGGATACTCCATCTTTATTTCCACTTTTCATCATTTCTAAGACTTTTCTGACATAAATGGTAACAAGAAGGGAACTAGTTCTATCTTTAACCCATTTGTATTCCTTATTATGTATTACTAAGGCATAAAATAAAGTATTATGGAACCATTTTGAGACGTGTTATGTTGTATTGGAGAGTGTTAAGTAGGGAAGAAAGTGAGTGCATAGAAAATATGTGTTGCATACTAGGGTAGGACTTAAGGATAAAAAATTCATAGTGAATGCGTACATGGAGATTTAGGTCTAGTCCAAATTGATGCTAAGCTTTCAGCATGTGCATTTTTGCCCTGGCTTTGCCACTAGTTTGAAGGTGTGATCAAATTCAAAGAGAGGTTGACAAAAGGACTTAGGGAAGGCCTAAAAGTAAGATGATTTCATGTCATAACCAAAGACATGACTTCCTAGATTTAACTAAATATGGTGGATACATTAAATTGGTGAGATAGATGTAGATGAACCCAAGCAAATGTGATGAGCGATAAGGCTCTGGTATACTTGGTACTAATGGAGCATATAAGGTGGTTTTAGTGCGATCAAGTTATGCCTTTGCCTTATATTCCAACCTCTGAATTTAAGATATCTACTTACTCTTTTTTTGTTTCCATAACCCTGAGCTCTTCATGGGTTAAAATTAATTCTTCTTTTTGTTTGGCATATCCAATGCTTAGTTCTTGCAGCAGCTAGTGGATGCCAGATTGATGCTTGGGGTGGTTCAGGATGTCAGTGGGCTTAAGGTGAATTTTAGCAATGCGGGGATCAACCTGGACGAACATGAAATCAGGAAAGCAGCTAACCTCTCCAGTTTCCAGATAGGGAAGTTCCCTTTCTTACCTGGGACTTCCTTTATCACCTAGGTCTCTTCGGTGCAGAGGATATGAGAACAGGTTGGCAGGATGGAAGGCAAGGATACTCTCCTATGGTGGTCATTTTTTCCTTTGCAGAACATTGTTGGATAGCCTGTCCATATATTTTCTATCCATTTTTAGAATTCCAAAGATGGTGGCAAAGAGATTGGAGTCTATTCAAGCTAGATTTTTTTGGCATGGCAGTGGTAGTACAGACAGAGGTAGGCATGACATCTCTTCAGCCAGAGTGTGTCAGATCCTATGTTATCCAAGGCGACTGAGGTGACCATACCTTAGCCTCAAATGCCTAGGCGATTTGAGGCGAAATTTTAATTAATATATATATATATATATATATATATATATAAATCTGATATATAAAGATAGACTAGAATATATGGGAAGAAACCTACAAATGGCTACATTTATTCATTGAGTATGACACAACAATATAAAATCCATTCAATTCATGAGAAATTTAAACAAAAGCAAGCAGCAAATCTGAAAATTCTATACAATTACACAATACGTATACATAGAAATTCTCAAATTCATGTACAATCAGTCACTCACTTGAAAACATAAATAACCAAGCTAAATGTCTTAAATAACACAAACTATTTAAAAGAGTTAGAGTCGTATCATAAATTAAAGACAACCATAGAAATAGTACTCATGAAAGTTAAACAACAGTAGAAATAGCACATATAAAAGTCAATTAAAAGACATTGTCTAATACAATGAGACATTTCCAATTTGCCCAACTCTCTTCTCTCAAATTTCCTCATCACTATTGTAGGAGTCAGAATCATCTTCAATGGAAGCTCCTCCTCATGCTCATCCTCCGATGTCTCCTCGGAATCTACTTCCTCACTTCGACCGGCAGCTTTTCCCTTCTCCAAACAACGCCTTTTAGATGCCAATCTTGTACTTGGCCCTTCTGGCTTATTAAGTCCCGCAGCAAGCTCAACATCTAACCATGTGAGATCCGCATCTTCATGCACAAAATCTTGTTCATCTTGAGGATAAGCAATCCATTCATTGCAGTCATCAATGTCATCCAACATGATAGGATCAAGATCGGCTTTTTGAAACCGCAAATAGCGATCTCGAAGCCATTGATTGTATTGCACAAAGACAAAATCATTTAATTTCTTTTGCTACAACCTATTTCTCTTCTTTGTATGCACCTATAAAAAAATACCATTTACATATTAATTTATTGGCATAACACCAGAAAATCTAAAGATACCCTTTTCATATGAACTAACCTGCTCAAATGTGCTCCAATTGCGTTCACAACTAGATGCACTACAAGTTAAACTCAAGATCCAAATGGCCATCTTCTGCAAATGAAGAGTCTTGCTTCCAAAGTCAGCCCACCAATTAACTACATTACAAAAAATCATTGATGAAAGTATGAAACACATTTTTGATTTTACAATCTAAGAGATCAAAAAACTTTACTTACCAGGTTGGGCTGTATGGGCTGTAGTATGTTGCCTTATGGTCATCTCTCAAAAAAGCCAAGTGCATTTCTATAACAGGCCAATTCCTTTGTTACAATGTCTTGAAGCTTAGGGACAGGAATTAACTTTTCAATGCAATCAAACAATCCTTGCTTGACTTCTTCATCAGCATCCAAATCTGGATGAGTATAGTAGAACTGAGGATTAAGATAGTATCCAACCGCATGCAAGGGATGGTGCAACTGAAAGTCCCAACGTCTATCAATGATGTCCCATATTTGATCATATTTTTCCACTTTTTGCTCCAGTGCATTCTTCATACTCTCCTTCACACAATCTATGGCTTCATAGATGTACCCCATAGATGGTTTCTCTCCATCAACCAATCGCAAGACCATAACAAGAGGCTTAAATATTTGTAGAGAGTATACAACACCACTCCAAAAAGATGTCTTCAAGATTATTTCAGCTACCTTCTTCCCTTCATTCTTTTTTGCTCACCAGTTTCTACTTGATAGCCAATGAGCCGATGTAAACATTCTTTTCAAACCATCCTTGCAATCCAGCAAGCTCTGTAAATTCAAATAGTTAGTAGCAAAACGCGTCACAACTACACGTGCAAGATTCCTTTGATTTGTAAACTTCCTCATCATTGCAAGCACCCTTGTATGTGCATAAATGAATGTGGTCACTATTTTTTCCTTGCGAATGGCACCACTAATTACCGACCACTTAGAAATATCCTCTAAAATCAAATCTAAACAATGCGCAGCACATGGTGTCCAAAACATATGTTTATGGGTTGCCATCATCATTTTTTCAGCAGCCACATAAGATGATTCATTCTCCGTGACAACTTGAATGACATTTTCAGCACCAACACCTCCACCACAATTTTATGCAACAAATCAGCCAACAATTTGGCATCCTTGATTTCTTCAGAAGCATCCACTGATCTCAAAAAAAAAAAAACACCCTGTTGGTGAATTAACAAGGAAGTTTATCAATGTCCTTTCCTCCTAGTCCACGCATTAGACATGATGCTGCGACCATATTTAACCCAGCTTTCTTTTTGCGCATCCACCAATTTTTGGGTCTTCTTGATCTCTTTCTCCAACAAAGATTCACTATCTTCATGATAGTTAGGACCCTTCAATCCTGGACCATATTGCCCTACTGCTTTCAGCATAGTTTGAAAGGAAGGTAGGCGACATAATTAAATGAAATCCCTGCCTGATACATCCACCTAGCTATATATTGGATAGCCATTTCACGAGCTTCCTTGTCAAACTTCTTGTCCCTGATAGACTTCCCCTTAGACTCTTCTGGGTTTAAAGTACAAAACTTGTCCATATGACCCTTCATCCGTGAAGGTTTTGGAAAAAAATCAACTTGTTTTACCTCAACCTCTATCGATGAGTTCTTAGAAGCAGATCCTGATTGACCTAGTGGATCATCCCTACTCTCTGCTTCTCTTACCATGCTTTTTTTCTTAATTCTTGCTTGTTTAGCATTTTGCATGTGATCACGGATTTCCTCCTTGACAGCTTCCAACCTTCATACAAGTGTCACATTGGTGGATGTACCACTTAAATGTTGCTTGAGTTGATGAATCTCACCTTTGCAATTCTTCTGACAAAAATTACACCTTACCAAATCTCTATTATTTGGGTCTACCATTGTCCCATATTTCCACCCTATATCTCTTGCCTGACCTTTTTGCACAGAGTCCACCTCATTTGATCCTTGGACCTGGTTACTTGCATTTGTAGAACCTCCTGTGGAAGTAGTAGAGGAAGTGGGAGTGGGTGCAGATCTTGACATCTTTAAGAAAAAAACAGACAAGAAAACTAAACAAATAAGAAATAAATAAAAAAAATTAGCCATGGGGGCCTGTCTTAAGGACTGTGTGTGTGCACTGTCTGAAGAGGGGGCCAAAGAACAAGGGGTGGGGGGCATAGCCCCTATGTCTGAGAGACACACAGGAACATAGAAAGGGGGTGGGACGAGAACATGGGGTAGGGGAGAGTGGAGGAGAAGAACAGGGGGTCAGGTGTAGTGGGTGCATGGTTCTGAGAGAGAGAGAGAGAGAGAAAGAGAGAGAGTAAGATGGGGGGGGGGGAGAGAGAACAAAGTGAGAGAGTGTGATAAGAAGAGTGTGGTAGGTGCGTGGGTCTGTGAGAGAGAGAGTGAGATAGGGGGGAGAGAGAGAGAACAGAGTGAGAGAGTGTGAGAAGAAGAGTGTGGTGGGTGCGTGGGTCTGTGGGAGAGTGAGATAGGGGGGGGAGAGAGAGAGATAGAGGCTTTGTGAGATGGTGTGTGTTTGGCCCCCCTACGGTTGTGCGAGAGAGAGGAGGAGCTCCATCACTCACCCTAGCCCTAAGGCCGCCGTACGTCGGAGGGCCAATTAAGAGTGTCGCTTTCGTATGCTAGGGTCGTCGCCCTCGCCTATCTGGGTTTTCGCTGCTGTCTGTCGACATTTTCGTCACCGCTCACCGGGGTTTTCGCCGTCGTAGACTTTATTATAGTTAGTATTAGGGTTGGTCTGGGGGGATGGGGAGATCTGTTTGTTCTGGCAGGACAAGTGGTGGAGGTGAGTCAATGACTTCTCACTGGCGGAGTCCTTCCTTACTTTGTTTGCCATTACAAGTTTTCTGAGCACCTCCGTGGCCTAGGTGTTTGATCCACAATTGTCCAGTGGTATTTTGGCACCCACCTTCTATAGGAACCTAACATTCGAAGCAAAATGCCAGCTTGAACAACTCTTTTCCTTCTTGTTAGATTTTAAGTCGGTCGCCAGCAAGGAGGATACATGGATCTGGAGATGGAAGAGGGGCGACCGTGTTATGTTGAGTCTTTGTGACTTTTGGTTTTGACGATGACAACATTTCATCAGTTGCGATAATGACTAAACACTTCATTGTTTATTGCTTTCGATGATGCTTAAATAGTTCTTACTGATTTGATTTTAATGGTGATTAGATATCATTAATGATCTTGATGATAATGCCTAATCTGGACAAGTACCCTGAATAGGAGACATTTGTCTAGAGAAATGAAGTTTAATTGATAAAGAAGAAATATGCGACTAAAGAAGAGAAAAGGATCGACTGAAGAAAAAAATTGCGATGTCAGGACGACCTAAGTGAGCTTTAGGTCGACCTAAGATCTGTCAGGTTGTCCTAAGTGGGATTCAGATCAACCTAAGATGTGCTGAATTAGAAACCTGTGGAGTCGGGTCGACCTAAGTGGGGTTTAGGTCAACCTAGGATCAACCTGAGGAGAGAAACTGATAATGCTAGGTCGACTTGAGTTTTGTCTCATCACTTCTGACGGGAAATATGTCGCACTTGGCAACCCATTGGGCCTAGTTTTTGTACCCACACAATCCAAGGCACATGAAGACTCATGCAATGGGCTCTAGAAGGGTTTTCAGAGTATGGGCACTATAAATATACCATCAAGAGAGAGAATCAAATGTGTGCCGCCATAGGGAAAGAGAGAGATTATGTTTTTGTATTCTTGAAGATTTGAGCATTTTCAGGGACGAGGTACCACGGGAAGGTTTTGAATTGCAAGGAAATTATCTCTGAATCCCAGGGAAGGTTGAGGACGATCTAGTCTATCCGTTCGAGCACTTTTCGAAGAACGGCTGACATCCGCAATGCTACATAGTGAGAAAATGCAGATGCAAAGCAAGGGCAGCAAGTAGCACGAGCAGGAGCTTTCTGTAAGCTTGAGTAACTGAGAGGGGGTGTACTAGAAGGAGTACTCAGTGTGGAATGATGAAGATTTAACCAGAGAGGCATTGATTAAAGCAACAGGGATCTCATCGGACAAAACATGTGTGCAAAAGTAGAGCAGAAGTTTAGAGCGCCCTCGTCTGTGGAAGAACTCCTCAGCCAGCGTCCAACTCCAGAACGACAAATCAGAGTTTCATTCGTCATCGAATTGCTGCTATAGGAACTAGAAGATCAATCAGGAGTAATCGTATCATTCATGTGCTCTATTTGTGTGGGCTAATTGAAGGATTGATCGAAGAAGATCAGATCATAGAGGAAACTAGAATCGACATGGCATTCTGATCTTCACTGGGGTTTCATGGAGTTTATCTTATTCATTTGATTTCATGTATGTGTGTTTGGGAGTTCCTATCTCAGCTGGTGGATAAGAATTCGTTGGGGTGGTTAACTAGCTTGTGGGTGTGCGTGAAATGAGCCCTTGTGCTCGTGTATATGTATCTCGGATAGAGATAGTGCTTGTGGTTAAGTTTCACGGTGGTGAGGGGTGGATGTAAGTAGGGCTGTGAACGGAGCGGATACGGAGCGGATATGAGTTTTCCGTGTTCTCTCCGAATATCTAATCGGATAATCCGTATCCGCTCCGAATAAAATTCGGATATGGAGCAGATATATTAGTCGGATAATGTTTGGATTCGGAGCGGATACAGATATTATCCGCTTCGAAAATATGAGACCATATAACAAATATTAAGTGATCTAAAAAATAGAAAAAAAATCTGTAAAATTTTAAAAAATATATAAATATCACAAACAATCTCTAAACATTCATACAAATAATATAGAATGAAAAATGAATTACTACTTGATTATAATTAAGGAACCACTCAACATGATACATAAATATTCATAAATTATATGTCCCACATTCAAATTACATGTCCCATTTATTGGGCAAACACAAGTGCCCATATCTAGAGAAACTTGAACGGTTTGCCAAGAATTAAATGAAAGAAAAACAATACAACAATGATCGGTACATGTGAGTAGAGGGGTGAACATAAAGGAAATTACATTAAGCATATAACTTGGATGCCAATCTTTCACTCAGAAATTAAAGAACAAGTACACCAAGACATATAAAATAAAAAGAAAAGGAAGGGTCGATGGAACACCACTACTCTGTGTTCTTTTCTTTCGGATCAAGCTCACTCTCACTTTTGAGAAGAAGACAAATGTCAAGAGCAGTGCTGCAGCGGTGAGGAGCTCTGAAGCTGGCTCTCACCTCCCCCCTCACGATGAGTAGTAGCTGGGCAACGCAGCAACCACAGGGTGTTGCCACAACAGAAGCGATAGGAGTAAGGGGAGCAGATCACAACAGCACAAGGCAGTAATAGTAGGACATTTCCCTCCTTTCTTGGTCCCTTTCTCTCTCCTCTCGGTGTTGCTACAAAGTTTCCTTGTCCTCTTCCTTTTTTTGCTTGTAATGGACGAAGTGTGCCTCTATTTATAATATAGGCACAACATTAGAGAGAGAGACTAGGTGGGGGGGGGGAGGGGTGCTGCCGTGCTGGAGCGAGGGGGGGGGGGAAGGATTGAGGGGGAATGCCCAGCAGGGGGGAGGGATATCGGAGCCTCCTTCGACACCAGTGGGGAGAGAGATCTCCAGGGAGAGACAGACGGAGGGAGCAAGGGATTGAGGGGGAGGGGTGCCGCAGTGCTGGAGAGAGAGATATAGAGAGAGAAAGAGACAGAGAGGGGAAGACAAAGGGAGGGGGAAGGCCAGGGGGAGGGGTGTTGCTGGGCGGGGGAGGGGATACCGGAGGGGGGGGGTTGGACCTCCGACAACATAGGCGGGAACTGGGGAGGGAGAGGGGGATATCGGTGGGGAGACAGAGAGAGATCCAGAGAGGAGGGATACCTGGGGGTAGGGGTGTTCAAAATATGGTCCAAACCAGGTTTTGGCGGATCGAATCGGATCGGCCCGATTCTCCCAAATCAGGGCGAATCATGGAAAACCTGATTCTCGATTCCATCGATTCGGTCCGATTCACCTCATATATATAATATTATTATATCATATTAGTAATATATATTATACATTATAAATATCATATATATGATATATTATATATATATAATACATTATACCCATGAGAATCGATCCGATTCGGATCGATTTGGGTCGATTCGGGGGGAATCGAATCGGATCAAGAAAAATCTGATTCGCCTCCCGATTCCGATCCGGCAAACCTTGGTCCAAACTGAAAAACCGAACCGATCGGTTCGGTTTCATGGATATCATAGTTCAGTTCGGTTTTAGGTTGAGAAGTCGAAATGAACCGAATATGTATATATAATTAATTATAATACGTATAAACAAAAAAACGCTTGTAGTGCAGTGGTCGCAAGCCTTGGCGCGACCTCCATACGGAGGTCGCGAGATTAAATCTTGCTTAAATCATTCTTTTTTGCATATTTTGAACTGAATATGTATATTTAAATAATCAATAATACATATAAACACAAAAGCGCTTGTAGCTCAGTGGTCGCCAGCCTTGGCGCGCTGCCTCCACACCGAGGTCGCGGGATCAAATCTCGTGACCGCCACCTAATGCCTTATTTTTTTTACATATTTCGGTTTGAACCGAACTGAACCGATCGCTTCACTGTAGAAATTCGGGTCGGTTCGGTTCCCCTAAAAATAGGGGTGAACCAGACCGAGCTGACCCGTTGTTCACCTCAAGGTGACGCATCGGGGAATCGGGGCGAATCGAGTTTTTCTTGATCCGCCACGATTTGCCTAAATCGGTCCGATTCGATGGGAATCGGGCGAATTGGGTTTATCCTGATTCGGCCGAATTGGACCGATTCGATCCGCCACGCCAAACCATGGTTCACCTCTATCAGGGGGGGGGGGGGGTCGGATCTTCGCGAACGGGGTAGCGCCGCTCACTAGCCGGCCGGCGGTGCTTGCAGTCGAAGGAGGGCCTGTGAGTTGTGACACCGCCGCCGCGTCCATCTGTGCAAACCGCGCTGGCGATGCCGATAGGGGGTGATGATGCCGCGGCGACGACGGGGGTCTCGCCTATAGGAGTGGGAGACTGAGCAGTGAGTGGGTAGCGAAGGTAGGGTTTTTTTTTATATATTTATATATTATATATAGACCATTAGATTAAGATCTAACATCCATGATTCATTCGGTTTCGGAGCGGATCTTAAACGGAGTGGATCACCCATTTCTGGTTCCGCTCCGTTTATTATCCGGATATTATCCGCATCCGGAATCCGATCCGCCGGATATGTGTTAAACGGATAATATCCGCTTAATCGGATACGAATCCGAATCGGATCCGGATAATCCGTTTACAGCCCTAGATGTAAGATGCACATCTTATGTGATCTGAACCACCTTCAAAGTTCCCTGTGTTTTGCGGTTTGCTGTGTTGATCTATGCTAGATGTATGCATAGAGATGTTGATCACATACTCTATCAATCACACACCACGCTTGCATTACAATCTGATCTTAGATCTACATTTTAACGAGATTTCTTGCATGTGACAGATCACACATTATCTGTTTGATTTTAAGCTTCAGTGCCATTTGTCTGAGTCAAGGTCGACTGAGTACATATCCCAGGTCGACAGATCAATAGTTTTTCAGTTGTTTACTGATCTTCTGAGACTCAGTGTTTAGGATTAAGTGTGTGGTTGATTTAGAATATTTTAAATTTATTTTTCCGCTGCAAATCTATTCAACCCCCCCTTCTAGATTTGCCATTCCACATATTTTCGGGCGAACAGGCCGCTTCTCAGTTAGGTTGGCATATCTTACTCTCTCTGATTGGGGGGGGGGGTACGACATCCCTTTTCAACTCAAATTTGGGCTCCCAAGAGCCCTCTCAAGGTGAAAGTCTTAGTGTGGAGGATTTCCCACAGGTGGCTGCTGATATGTGATAAAGTAGCACAGTTTTTGCCTCACACACCTACCTTGTGCTGCTTATGTGGGGATGAAGAGGAGGATTTGGACCACTTATTTACAGGTTGCCCCTTTGCTAAGGGAGTTTGGCGGAGGATTGGACATTGTCTTCAGCAGTCTTTACCACATTTTGCCGGGGTTCATCAACTTCTTCTCAAGCGGCACCTAGGACCATCAAGGGAGATAATTTGATTTGGTGGCTCATCCTGCATGCCACTCTTTGGACTTTGTGGAATGAAAGGAATAGTTAGATTATTCAGAAGGGAAGCTCGAACAGAGGACAATCTTTTTACTTTTGTTAGAGATAAAGTTTCTTTTTGGGCTAAACACTTGTGTGCTGTGGAGGGTTTTAACTCCTTGTTCTTTTTGCTTTTGGGGAGTTAAGGTGGTTTCACTTTCTTGGTGTGGGTTTCTATTTGTATAGGGGTTTTGTTGGTTGTATCTATACACTTGTATATCCTTTCTTTTCCATTAATATAATATGTGGTACTATCCATGTTTCAAAAACAAAAAAAATCAGATTCTTAGTTCTTTTTCCTAATGCATTTGATTTTCATGCTGAAGGTAGTTGATTGCCGTATTTGTGGTGACCCTCATTCAGTTCTTCGTTTTGCCTTTATAGAATTTGCCGATGAACGTAAGTTCAGTTCATATCCTACTTTCTCTGTATGACCTTTAACAGTGAGTTGATGGCTGTTCCCGGCCTAGTACTTGAGATAATCATAATTTTATCTTTTTCTTCTTAACAGAAGGTGCAAGAGCAGCACTGAACCTCGGTGGGACTGTACTTGGGTATTATCCGGTCCGGGTGTTACCTTCAAAAACTGCTATCTTGCCCGTGAATCCCACATTTCTTCCTCGGGTGCGCATGACTCCTCTGGATGGTTTTTTTTCTTTCCCATTTGTCAATCCCAACAGTGCTTGAAACTGTCATGAATTCTTTATACAGTCTGAGGATGAACGGGAAATGTGTGCAAGAACAGTCTACTGTACAAATATTGATAAGAAGGTATGCAACCTGTTTTCTTGGATCTTCAATATATTTTGTGCTCTATTTGTCTGGTTCCCTCAACCCCCCTCTTAATTGAGCAGGTGCATTTATTCCTTGAAATTCTGTTTCTTTTTCTTTTCTGAGTGCATAACCTGCATTTGAAATGCATTTTTTCATTGGTGCAGGTGACCCAAACAGATGTAAAGGCATTTTTTGAAGCATGGTGTGGTGAGGTGAGCATGACCTGCCAACTGGTGTTCCTATTCATGAACACACTTAAACTTAAATGTCTGCAAATGTCCTCTAAACAGGTGTCTCGTCTGAGGCTTCTGGGAGACCATGCACATTCAACTCGTATAGCGTTTGTTGAATTCATTCTGGTAAGCATCCATGAAATGGGTACCTCATAGCAGACTGAGTTGCAAACATGAAATTACCTTGTGACTTTGGAGGACAAGAAAGCATGCTCTTTTACTGATATAATGTTCTATGCTTTCCATCCAGTTTCTTCACCAATTCAATATGCAAACACCTATGCATGAAACAATCATTAGTTGCATTGTTTTACAAAGTTTTCTTCACTTGCAATTTTGTGGCACAAAGTGATAATGTAATCTCCACATCTGTATGTCTATTGCAACTAAAGCTACCACATTTATGCTATTTGTTTTGTACATAAATATATAAGCTATGGATAAAATTTCCAAATCCAATGAGGATACCAATAAGATGATTCTGGATGGATTGATCAGGGCAGTTGATTGTTAGTTGTACCCATTAGATCTTAATGTAGGAATGAAACATGTAATCTGTGCATATGTGCATCCATGTACATCTGCAAATGAAGATGTGTATTGTGTGTGTAAAGATTTCTAATGGATCATAATAAAGCCTAGTCTAAAGGATTCCCTAACAGCAGCTAGAATATATTTTTCCCATTGAGAGGATTGTCTTATGGGGCATTTTTCAACTTGGTTTTTTGCCGGATGGCTTTTGACTGCATATTGTTTCTTCTGTCTTCTTCCCCCTCCATACAGATGCTCTTGTAAGTTGTAAGTCTCGGAGAAGCATGGTTGCTTCTTTCTTGACCTGCGTGAGCTATAGAACATGCCTCATTGCAGAATTCATTAAGAGCCCCTTCTCTTTCTTATTATCTCAGGCCGATCCTCCCAGCATAGATGGAAAGCCTATGGCACCTTCTGACCCGGTGTTTGTACAAATTATAGCCCATCACATGTCTTCAGGATCTGAAGACGCTGGCTACCATATCTATGATACATATATTTTTCTTCAGTTTTTTGTGTCTATACTCCTATAAACTGTCGTGCTTATGTGCACACCTGACATAAATTGTAAAAACTATCCCTTCTATATTCAAATGCTTGTATTATGCCCATCATGTTGAAGCCATGAACCTGTTCCACATTAAGATTTTTAAGGGCATGATGAGATCATGTCTCCTAGGATTGTTTTTATTTTTTGTATTTCTTTAGTATATTTTAATGGTATGAAAACCAGAAATGCAAAAGTGCAACCATCCAAATATCAGGGACATTTTTGACAATTCATGAAAGTCATGCGGTTATATACTGAAATCCCGTAATTTTTTATCACCACAATGTGAAACATTGGTGTTGAGACTGGCATTTTGATTAACTCTAATGGTTCTCACTATGCATTTTCTGCAGAGTGATCTGTTTAATCCAAAAGTTGATTTATCATCAAATTTGATATCTAATTTCTTTTACATCATTGATTGGAGTCACTTTCTTGACCTGGCATTTCTGGGATATTATTTATGAGACAAAATTATGAGAAGCCAGAACATAATCATTTCGTATACCCTCCCCCACCAAAAAAGAAAAAAAGGGGGAAAACCCCAAAAAAAGAAGAAAAGACCTGAAAGCCCCCATGTCGGTTGAACTTGGTCTTGGTGCGGCAATTCTTTTGACATAGAGTACTTGCTTAATTTGATCAATTGATTGAGGCATCAACCTTGGCCTTAGTGGAAACTTTAGATTACTTTATTGATTACCTAATCTTGTTACTGCTCCTTGGATCAGTCTAGTATCTTGAGACTTGCATTTATAGCAATGCTCTGGTGTCACAAGTTGCCACTCATTTTGGCCATACGATCATGAGATTAGACAATCAAGGTGAGGTTAGTCCCAGATTAAAATTTGGTGTTCTCTAGCTTGTGTGCATCTTGGAAGTCTGGAGGTCTGAATGATTGTGCTGATTAGTCTGACATCGGTTTTAGTATCCTCAAAACCATGGAAATTGGCTTACCAGGGTAATTTGGCACTTTTCTCATGCTTTCTGGATGTAGGGATCTAATGGATAGGTAGATTGGATATTAGTTATCCTCTGTACACAAGCAGCAGGTTTATGTTGTGTTATGTTCTGGATATTTGGTTAGCTGTACGCTTTTTTTTGGGCAGTCTCTGATTGGCAGTCTTCCTGTTACATGGCAGTAGAGTGTTTACAATGTTAATTCTGCTGTAGAATGAAGTTTTGGATTGAGCTGTAAATGTGTTGGATGACAAGAGGAATGCATTGGTAAGTCTGTTCTGTTGGAAAGACTATTTCTAGTCTCAATGAAAAAATAGGGATTGATGATGTTGGATACGGAGCCACATTACATGGACTCTGGTAAAAGCAGCTTGTGAAGTAATGTTCTGCATGAGGTTACTTTGTTGAGGTTGGTAGTGAACAGGTCGACCACCTGCTCGTGGTATGCCCATTTGTTTGTACTTATGTAGGATTATGCTCTCAAGCAGGTCAAGTGGTATGCCCATTTGTTTGTACTTATGTAAGATTATGCTCTCAAGCAGGTCAAGCTCAAAATCTGAGCAAGTGAATTACTATCACTTGAGACGTGCTGGTAATGAAACATGTGCAGAATCTACCTTGGGACAGATTTCATAGGTTAATTAATATGTTGAATTGCCGACAACAAGAGTCAAGGTTTTTAGGGTTCTCTTTACTGCTTGTGTAGCCCTTCAAAAAGAAACTTGTATGGTGATGAAGGCTGTCAATTGTCACCTGCTGAGGCCATGATAGTTGAATGCCATTTTAGCTTTCTGGCGATTCACTCATGTAGTGAGGGGATTGGTTCTCTTGTTATGTCTAATCTTTCATCAGTCAAGAAATCCAAATTCAAGCTAAGCCCCCGTTTTGGGTCTATCAATTGTTTCGTCACCTTAAAGTGGAATACTAGTTTATTGCTGAAGTGATCATCAGAATCATCATCATCAGAGCCTTATCCCATTATTTGGGTCAGCTACATGAATTTTTTTTTGCCAAAAATTTCTATCAAGTGCTATAGTCATGTTTAAACTCAAGAAGTCCAAGTCTTACCTAATAATATCGCACCATCTCAGTTTAGGCCTTCCCCTAGCTCTTTTACTAGTATCCACTAATATTTTGTCACATCTTTTAACCGGCGTCGAGTTAGGGCGACGGTGCATATGTCCAAACTACCTAAGTCTATTTTCTTTCATTTTTCTATCAATTGGAGCTATCCCCAAATCCTCACGGAAGCGCGCATTCCTAATCTTATCTTTCTTAGTCGTACCACACATCCATCTCAACATCCTCATCTCCGTCACACATATTTTGTTAATGTATTCCTTTTGCACTGCCTAACACTCGGTACCATATAATAAAGCAGGTCTCATTGCCGTTCTATAAAACTTTCTTTTAAGTTTCACTGGTATACGACGATCGCAGAGGACTCTTGATGCACTTCTCCATTTTTGCCAACCTGCCTTAATCTTGTGTGCCACATCGTCATAAATCTTCCCATTCTCGTGGATGATAGACCCTAAGTATCGAAAGCTACTATTCTGAGAAATGTCATGTCTATCAATTTGAACCATATCTTCCTGTAACAGCCTCTTATTATTATAATTACAATGCATAAACTCTGACTTACTCCTATTGATTTTAAAACCTTTAGATTCCAAGGCATGCCTCCAACTTTTTAGCTTAGCATTTCAACTATCAATACTCTCATTAATTAAGACAATATCATCCGCAAATAACATACTCTAAGGGATATCATCATGTAATTGCTTAGTTACCTCGTCTATAACCAGAGCAAAAAGATACGGACTTAGAGTAGAACCTTGATGTAAACCTACTATGATTGAAAATTCACAAGTCTCTCTAGTAATAGTTTTCACACTAGTAGTGGCACCCTCATACATATCCTGGATCAAGTCAACATATCCTTGAGAAACTCCCTTTTTTTGTTAATGTCCACCAAATCAAATCTCTCGGTACTCGATCATATGCCTTCTTCAAATCAAGAAAAACCATATATAAATCTCTTCTTATCTCTCTATACTTCTCCATTAACTGTCGTAATAAGAAAATAGCTTCTGTAATAGATCTACTTGGCATAAAATCAAACTGATTTTCTGATACTGTAGTCATACATCACATTTGTTTCTCGATTACTCTTTTCCAAAGTTTCATAGTGTGACTCGTAAGCTTAATTCCACAGTAATTATTATAGTTTTGAATATCCCATTTGTTTTTATAGAAAGGAACCACGACACTTTTTCTCCATTCTTCTGACATTCTCTGTTTCTTCAAAATTTTATTGAAAATTTAGTTAACCACTTAATACCACTATCACGCCCCTCTAATTTAGCAGCGGAATAAATCGGAGGGAGACGCGAAACGAGTATGGTAACGACAATTGCGCATACTTTCGCAAACATCAGAGCATCTAATAATTGAAATAACTCTTGATTTCATCATAAAATCACTAAGACTATTACAACACTAATTCGGAGCCAAACACAAAGCTCAATGACATCATATATTGAAAAGAATCCAAAGCAATAACACTAACTTCATGTACTAGGGTAACTTCATGAGTTGAACTGCGGGTCGCTCATCACTCTAGTCTTGTCCCATTGGTACTATCAAGGATGAGGGTGTCGGTTTCGGTTTCGGTTTCGGTAGGGCCGAAACCGAAACGGTGTCGGTTCGGTTTCGGTTTCGGACGAAACCGTCCGAAACCTATAAAAGTTGACAAAAAAATTGTAAAAAAAAAAAATCAATAAATCTGTAAAAATATAAAAATTCATCACAACACAAAAAGAACTAGTGGACATGCATATAAGATTGAAAAAATTGGATTAAGTGACAGATATATGTGGGTGACATGTTAATGGAATATTCGATGCATATTAAAGAGTTAAACAATAAACATGGAATGATGTTGTCGTCTTGCACTATTATAAATATTACAAACACAATAAAATTCTGTAAAAATTAAATTTTCATACCTAAACATTACAATGCACTAGGATGGATAATAGCCGGAAGAACCTTCTCCTTCATCGTATGTTGCTGTCCTTGAAACCCATAAAGAGGGTTCTTATACTCTGAATATTCACTATAACCAAACAAAGATGTAGCCAAATCATTCATCCCTCTTTGGATTCCTCTTGGAGTGAATGGTTGTTGGATTGACAGGAATCCAGAATCAGAATAAGGAGAAGAATCTCGAGCATGAGAAGAGGATACTGAGTCATAATTGCTATTGGCTGGAAGTGGTTGAAATTGGAATTCCGGCTCATGAGCATAGTGACCATAACCTAAATGATGTCCATAGTGGCCTTGTGAATCCTGTCCATACTGTCCTTGTGAATCCTGTCCATACTTCCCCTGTGAATCATGTCCATAGTAGTCACCCTGTGAATCATGTCCATAATCACTTTGTGACTGTGTATATATGCCACCACCAGTAGTAGCACCTGCAGTTGCACTAGGATCATCATCATCATCATCATCATTATCTTCAGAAGTATAAGAAACTAGACGTCTTCTTCTAGTCTTTGACTCTTTCTTTTTTTCACTTGAGGTAGCCATCTCTCCTTGTGTCTTTGTATGGAGTTCTTTACCTTTACCCTTTGGCGTTCTTCTCACATAAATTTGCTTCATTTTCTCAATTGCCGGGTCATCTCGAGCAACAGCATTAGCCCTCTCAGTCATATATATCCTGACATAGTTCTCCTTAATGATGGAGGTGGCTTCACCATTCTAGGAGTGACTGGCCTACTATCTGATTCTGAATATCGAGCTGGCTCAAGCTGCTCCTCAGTGTCCTCGACAATCTCAGGCTGCTTTTCTTTGATAATGATTCTCTTGGCCTTTTTGCTGGTACTCTGAATTCTGGATCCCTTGGTTCATCTCCATCTAATATTCCTTCTGCCCATGTTGTATCAGTAGGATCAAAAACAGGGTCATCAATATCCTCTCGTACCTCAACCCAAGATCGTAAGGGATTATCATCATCAAATAAGGCATCCACATCAATTTGTCCAGCTGTATCATCTGCATGGCGTTTGTCCCTCAATTGTTGTCTTAGTCTCATGTTTTTTTATCCGCAATCTCATATTGTAATGGCAGTAAACTAATTTCTCTAATCGTTCTGCCTTCAGTCGATTGCGAACCTTTGAGTGTATAAGGCTGAACGTACTCCAATTTCTTTCACATTGGCTAGCTGATGTTGTTTGGCTAAGCACCCGAATAGCAATAAAAGCCAATGCATTACTGCCCAAATCTCTATTCTGCACCATAATCCACCATTCAGCTGTCCACCAATCATAAATAAAATGAATGTTAGATTGATTTCACAAAGATAAACTCATTATAATATATGTATACGTGTTGGGCAAATATAGTATATATACCTGGACTGACTCTTCCAACAGCATATTGCAATTGGGTGTCGGAATATGTCCCAGTCCTCATTCTATATGCATGCATCTATAAGAAAAAGTTGCAGTTTAACATCATCGACTTTGCAAACATTCCCCGTTATTGATATAAATTATAAAAAGAGTGAAGACCCACCTGAAGCTCGGCCTCCAACCTTTTCTCTGATGTCATGGATAAACGACCAATGACATTTAAGGTGCCTTGAAGCACCTCATTATCAACATGTGCATTATCAGCATACATCAATCGAGGATTGAGATAATAGCCTGCATTTATGTATATTAAGTGAATGTAAGATGTAGATACTTCAATAGGAAATAGATAATGAAATGATTATCACTCACCAGCTGCATGCAAATCATGATGTAAAGTGTTCTCCCATCTGTGATCAATAATTTTCCACCACTTTTATAGTCTTTAGGTAGGGACTGCCGCAACTCCATCTTCGCACGGTCCATGGCCTCGTACAAATATCCCATGTCATTCTTATCATCTCCATCCACCATTCTAAGCACCTTTACAAGAGGAGTGACAACTTTTAAATAACGTGCTATCTTCACCAGAATTCTTTGTCTTCTATAATAATGCAGCAGTCCAAATAATCCATCTGACTTTCGGCATTGACTTTGTCTATATACTCCCGCAGGGTGTTGTGATATATGAAAGATTTCAGTTCATTCTTAAATTTATGCAACGACTCCAAAGAAATGAAATTAGAAGCAAATCTTGTTGGCCCTGCACGAATGATGTCTCGGCCTCCACTTGCTAACTCCCTAAACATGTTAAGGATCCTGGGATGACCATATATGTATCGTGTCACGGCTTGTGCCCTCTCAACTGTAATCTTCACATTTTTATCCTTTCCAATATCCTCAAGTATCAGGTCAATGCAATGTGCTGCACATGGAAGCCAATACAAGTGTTGCCTTTTTGCATCAACTTTTTGCCTGCAGCCTTATAACTGGCTTCATTATCAGTAACTACTTGCACAACATTTTCCTCTCCAATTTCTGCCACCATGTCATCCATCAAATGAAACAATAGTTTGCATTCTTCTCATACTTTGATGCATCAATAGCTTTAAAAAAATTGTACCTTCAATGGAATAAACAAGAAAGTTAATCATGGACTTCTTCGTAGTACCAGTCCAACCATCACACATAATAGTGCAACCTCTCTCCATCCATATATGTTTGAAACTTTGAACCCATTGATGGAGCTCCTCAACCTCCCCCTGAAGGCCACGCTCGTATATGTCATGACGTGATGGAGCCTTGAAACCAGGCCCAGCATCTGCTACAGCATCAAGCATAGGCTGAAAGTACTCTGATTGAGCTGCATGGGCAGGCACACCTGCATGAAAGAACCACTTGCAAATACTTTTAAATGCGTGCCCTGCAGATTCTGCTGATTTTTGACCCCTCTCAATGCCTGCTTGATTTTGGGTTGTGTTGAACTCTGCCTTCTAAATACATAGTTGTCCATGGGGCCTGCTCTGTGTGGGGCTGCGTCTGTACTGCCAGATCTTACAGGTGCTTTTCCCCTCAATCGAGCTGCACGCTCACGCTCTACTCTCTACTGCCTCTGTCAACTCAGGATCTGAATCCTCAGAGCCGGTCTCATCATCATTATCCCTCCTACCCCTTCTACTCAATCTTCCTGAAAGCTCCTCACTAATTTCAGCATTATTTTCAGCCCTTCTTTGCCTACTGTCTCGTGGCTCATAAGACACTGATGCATCTCCTTCCTCACCTCTCGGGGAGCTATGTCACATTGTTTGACCTCTCCTCTTACCCCTGCTAGATGTTGTTTGCCTCTAGTAATTCCTCCATATATCTCTTTCCCACAATAATTGCATTTTACTTTCTTTTCCTAGCATCAACTAAAGTGAAATGAGCCCACCCCGGATCATCCAGTCCCTGGCTTTGCTCTTCTCCAGCTCTAGCCATGGTCCTACAATAAAAAAATAAAGCACAAAAATATGTAAGTAGAATGACATAAAAGACTGCTTGGAACCTAAAACAATCAAACATATCACTTATTGTTCAAATGTGGAGCCCGAACTCTCAAATGTGCGCCTTCGCACGCGGATCGACCTGCGCGGTCAGGTCGCGGGGATCGACCTGCCCGGTCAGTCGCGGGGGTCAAGGGGGGCGCGCCCCTTGCGGGGGTCTCTGGGGGCGGAGAACACCTACAGCGGCGGCGGGAAGAGCGTCTCCGGCAGTGCGTCCCCCTCCCCCCTTGCGCCCCTCCTCTCCTCCCCACCTCCGGCAGAAAAAATCCCCCCCAAGAAAAGCCGAAACCCCCCCTTGCGGCCCTGCGGCAGTGTCCACCCCCTTCTGCCTCAGATCTCAGATCTGAGGGGGTCACGGGACGCGAACTCCCTTTTCAGGGGAGTTCGCATCGGGTTTCGCCCGGTGTCGCCGGTTTCGGACCGACACCGGGTGGTGTCGGTTTCGGTTTCGCCCGAAACCATTAAGTCTCGGACCGGAACAGTGTTCCGTCCGGTTTCGTGTCGCCCAAGGCCGAAACCGACACGTTTCGCCGTGTCGGTTTCGGTTTCGGGCGAAACCTACAACCATGGTACGTATACGTCTCTCCGACTTTACCTGAGACCCAATAACAAATAACGAAGGGTGAGCGTAACGCCCAGTAAGACTTAAATCTCAGATCAAGCAGGTTTTAAATAATTATACTTAAATGGCAGAGTAAACTAAGATAGAGCGGTCATGTAAAGTAAGAAAGTAATAGCACAAGTAACATGGTTCAAATAGCAGATGAATCAAGTATACCGCGATATTAAAGTCAAGTCACGATAGAACGATAACAATAGCAGTAACGTCATTGTCGAGAAATAGCAAGCACATGTATAGCAAGGAGAGAGAAAGTAGTTGATCATGTAGAGAGTAAATTGCACTTTGATTGATTTTCGTCCATCGAGATGGTAGCACTTTTGATTAACTTTCGTCAATCGAATAGTAATGACACTTTGTTTCCGTAGATAGCCGAGAGAAAATATAGTATTTTGAATGCGATCAAGTCACGATAGAACACAATAACTCAAGATAGCAAGTATCAAGTAGAGCAAATAGAGCGGATGACAATATAGCGCGTAACGAGATAACGTGTAACGAGATAGCGTGTAATGAGATAACGTGTAATGAGATAGCGGGTATGGTTGCACAACGTTGCACTTGTAGAATACGACAATTGTCACTTCTAGGACAGTAGCCGTTCAGTAACGGTTTGCGATAGCACAGTAATCGCACAGTATGTCTGAACTCCTCAGACTAAAAGGATAATAGTTAGATGTCTAGCCAATACAGTATAGTCAGAACCGGTGCAATGCAGAACACCGTCTATAGCCCTTGCAGGTATTTTCGGGTGGCTCTCTGCCCCCAGGACTAGATTGGAGCCCCTCAGACACTCTCCGTGCTCTGCACAGTATGCATTGGATACAGTAGAGTCACAAGACCCATATTATAGCGCTAGACAGTCATGAACAGTACAAAACAGTAGGAGCCACACAGCTCAAGAGTACCAAGAGAGTACTAGATGAATAGACGAGAGAGACGAGATAGTAGAGTGAACGTGAATAGACGAGCGAGTAGAGTATAGATGAGATCTTATGGTCATTGCACGTGAAATGTCGAGTAAAGAACGATAGTAACAGTTGCACAACACGTGCACTTGGTGTTGGCGGTCAGGTGGAATACACTACCTTTCCACTGGCCATGTTATGTACAGGTCCAGAGGTCCGGCGTGAAATCAAGGTAAGAACGAGAGCAAACTAAGGTCGTTTGGATCATGTTGATCCCTAAAGGGTATCATAGGTGTTAAGGTACAACCGGCTCGTCGACCATGTGGGAATCCATGGACAGAGGAGACTTACAGAGGTCTTGAACAAGGATTCACTAGTCCGGCAGAAGGAATATCCGACGGAGAGTTCATCCAAGTCAAGTGAAGTGTGTATATAGAAACAAGTGCCCGACGTTCTAGAGGAATTCTAGAACAGTGGAGCGTCGGTAACGGTATTCCCAAACAACACGAGAAACGAAGACAAGTTCATTTAAAATAGAGCAATTTAATGTACATTATTGCAATAAATTAACCAGATACTTATGAGATATTTTGTGCCAAGTCAAGCATAATTGGATGGTTCAAGTGTGTGAACGTGTGAGAGAAATCATAGATAGAAAGATGTCGTGTTATTACATTTTAAATCATTCAATATGACTCCATTTTATAACATGTGTTTTAACAAGTTTGATAATAAGGCAAGAAGTGGATAATCGGCAAGTAGAGAGCATGATCATGAACTTAAAATCAATTAAAAAATTATGTAAATGTGTTTTAACTTTGATATGGGTTGATAATGCATGTTAAGACTTTCTAGAACCTTCTTAGAAGAGATCAAACTCACACATGTAAGGAACGACGCAAAACGACGGAAACCAAGATGTATGCCTTTTAGAAGGTAAATGCAATCCCATCCCTTCACTTCCTAAGGTCATAACTCATTGATTTTTCATTTAAATCTCACACATGAATATACCAAATTGAAGCCCTTTTGAATGAGGAATCTAGCAAAGAAAACGGCTCGTCAATCCGAGGTCTATAGAAAAAGTTATGGCCGATTAAGTGGACAAAGGCAGAAGGCGACACAGTGCCTGTCGCCTTCAGAACATGAAGGCGACCATGATCTTGTCGCCTTCTGAAAAAGACCACGAAACGGCCTGATTTTTGGTATGGGTCGCGACCATGATGTTGTCGCTTTATGGTAGTGACGTGTCGACCTGTCGCTACCTGAAAATGACGTTTGAGTTGCTTTTTGTACCTATTTCCAACTCCGACTTGGATTGGGTTTGACAGCTGTGCGTTTGAAAAATCAAAACAAATGCTAGGGTGATCCAAATCAAGTGAAACCACCTTTGTTAGTTAGATTACTTCCAATACTTTCTACAGTAGCAATAATTGAGAAACAAATGTCGTTTGACTAGGTAATAAAACATATTGTGTGAATCTGACATAGTGTTAATGTTCGGGCTAATACTCTCAGTACAGTCAACAAAAATTGGGGAAACCAGTGCCAAATGAAAGTAGACTCATGAGGTAACAAGTTCTTTGTTGAACACTTGATCTAAAAACGACTCCACAAAGAGGTATAGAACTTGTAACACAAGTTAAGGTTAAACACGACAGTACATTGTCGAGATCATGCAAGATTTAATTCGTAACGAAGGATGGATAAAAATTAGGACTTTTAGGGGCAAAAGATGCCTAACATCCATCAGTAACTCTAGTTAAAATTTGAGAGCACGAGGTTGAGTATACATGGAGATCAAGAATAAAGAAGAAGGGTCGGGTTCATTATATTTACAGAACTTCATAAATCAACTATAAAAGATTGGCTCGATGGAAAAATATGAAACTTGAGGGTTTTGTTCCTAGTACATGGAACAATCTACAGACGAAATTAATTAGGTTTTGCTCGTGAGAATGCCTACCTTTAGTCGTTTTACTCTTCTAGGGCTAGAACTTGAAGAACAAAGGAAGATGCTTGAGAGAGCCTTCTCCCCACGAATTCTCCTCCTCCTTGGCCTTCTCTCCACGTCCAGCAAGCCCCAGCAAAGTTTCAGGGCCGGCCATGGAGAGTTAAGAGAGTATTTAAGCTAGTGAGGGTTCCTATTCCTACTACTACTCAAATTTCTCTTTAATTACGAGATTTCCTAACTCCTCCTTTCCTTCTTTGCTTTCCAACTTCTATTTGGGTTAGGTTGAGGTCTAAATTCGTACTAAACCATATGTGGTAGGTTTAGGAATTCAATTCTATCTCAAATTGCTTATTTAATGTATTAAATATCTCTTTTCTATTTAGGTAATAATTTAGTTACGAATTTTAGGGTATTTTCCCATTATTCTTATTTTTAAAATCCTTATTTTTGCCCATTAATTACTAATGGGTCTATTTAACCAAGCCCATTGTTTATTGGAATTTATCTTATAGGTTTTCCCTTTTTTAATTAGGGAATAATAGAGTTATAATTTTTATTACATTTTCTTATTTGAATTTATTCATGGGCTATGAGAGGTCCATTGGTCCAAACCCAATAATGGTTATTCATTCCATGATGTTGGAAGTCTCTCCGACATGTTCATTTAATTTATGGGCGCGTTATCTTTCCGTGTTAACAGTTTTCCGACTTAGTTTCTAAATTTGGATAATTAGTCACATTGTGACGTACGCTTGACCAATCAGATTTTTCGTTGCACGTATTTCTTCGTGGAACACTTAGGAATAATATTTGGGGTTGATTTATAATTTTTAAGGAATTTTTAGATGTGTTCTTGCATATACAATAATAGTACGTATATTTCTATTATTTTGTTTTAAAGATATTATTATTTTGAATTTTTAAATACTGAATTTTCGGGTTGCTACATTCTCCTAAGACTTTCTACACTTCAATACGTATGCCATCTGGTCCTAAGGCCTTGCCCAATTTCATTTTTCTTGAATCATCACCCACTTCTGACATCTTAATACGCCTGAAATATTGATATTTATCACATTTTGTTGACTCATGATTCTCTTCTAAAGAGACATCCTTAAAGGAATCTCCATTAAGTCATTTCAATTAAGATAATAATGATTCCATATAGATTATTTGTATGCATTTTGGGCAGTTAATATGGTACTGACCAGTGTTTTAGAGGCCAACATAACTGTCTACGAATGCCTAGTAGTTGAAATGCATGAACAAGTGATCATCTTATAATTTCACGTAAATTGGTATCTGATTTCTCAAATTTGATTACTTAGGTTAAATGCATGTTTCATGACTGAACTTTAGTATTGTCCTGTTACTAATATAGACTATACAACTGGATCCTGATCCTGGTGCTTAGTAGTTGGAATTGTAGAAGCCAATTCTCATTTCTTATTAAGAAGGTTGGCATCTAAATTTATCAGGATAAAGACATTTTATGCCAGTCGTGATTTCTTTAAATTGTTTTTGAAATTCCATTTTAAATATCTCCTCCTCATTTTTCCACTGCAGGCAGAGAGTGCCATAGCTGCACTTAGTTGCAGTGGCATGCTTCTGGGAGACCTCCCCATTAGGTATTTTCAATATGAGATTTGCGTTTCTGCTGGTTTGGCTGCATAAGTTGTGTCCATGACAACTTGATTTGCTTCTTGTTCAGGGTCAGTCCTTCAAAGACACCTGTTAGGCCACGTATACAGCGGCCAACAGCAAATTAACTTGGATTCGGATATGAACCAGTCAATGAACCCAGTATTCAGGTAGTTTTCCTTGCTTTGGGGACCAATCGGAGTATGTTGCAACTCAGTATAGAGACCATCCTTCTGATCGGCACAGCATGCAGTCTTCTGCAGTCAAACATGGCCATTACACCAGGACAGCTTCAACCTTTGCCATGACATCTACTGTAGATTTTCGAAACTCTGCATTTTTTTGTTTTTCTAGATAAGAACTTTGGGAATATGTGGGACTTGGTCGATTAATTACTGTTCTCATTTATTGGAAGGACTAGTGTTTATTTTACCCATTTAACCATCCATCAAGAGACCCATTAAATGTACGTTATGTTTCTCTATTAATCATCAAGATGAGACACACATTCTTCTATTTTCAACCTTTTTAATGGTGCCAAATTGCTGAACATTTGGTTCAAGTGTCTCAACTTTTCAATTCCCAACAGTAGCTTGGTTTGCAAATTTATTTGGTATGGTTAGCTGCTAACAGGAATGGACCTTTTGGCAGAAGGCGGTAGTGAAGGGTTTGTGCGGAATGCACCTTTTAATTGTTAGAACGGCTATTGGGAGTTGTTCACAGTGTGGGGACTGTGTTGCATACTAGGAAGCCTATAATTTAGGATGAATTATTTGTGTACCCACCAGAGTTGTCAATCACACTACACCTACTTCCTATATCATTCTGGTACCTTGTATTATTGGGTGGGCTCGACTCCCTGTTGGACATTTTCTTATTCCACTCCTCTGGATCCCAGTAGTAAGTCTCCTTTCCTCAAACCTGCAATCCCTCGTCTTCACCTTGGTCTCTTTTTATTCCATGAGAGAATGATTAAAGGGGCATAGAAACTCAAAGCTTCTAATAAGATCATTCTAACTTCGGAAATAAAGATCCTTGTAATTATGTCTGATTCTAAATGTATCCCTGAAAATCTTCATGTTTCTAGACAACTCCTTTAATTTTCTATTTAATGAGGGCCTCTATCATGAAGACACACTTAAACAATGCTTGGGAACACTTTATCATTTTTAGACTTTTTCGTATGAATCAAATCCCAAGATTATCATGTCATCAAGTTAACTTTTTAGATTGTTGGGGGAATTTATTAATTTTTTTAATCTCATTTGGAGAGAGCTTAAAAAAAAAAGATGATTCTATGAGATATAACAAGTCAAATACAGCCTTACATTTAATACATCCATTGAATTCCCTGTTTAAAGACTAGTATGCTTTGATTGAAAATACATAATCTTTGTGGAGGTTGATCTAACAAAAGAATAATAAAGTCTCATGTGTTGAGATTCTCATGCCATCTTATTTTTTTTTTCTGGAATATCATGGAAATTCAAAAGAAAAGGGCCCTTTTCCGGTAGGAGATTTTTTTTTTGAAAAGTGGATAGTACTCTTTTCCGGAATGAGATGCGCATTTGAGATTCAAAATCCAAAACTTCATTTTCATTTGAAAAAAAAAACTTTTAATTTTTACTGAAAGTATACTTGTACGAAATGTAAGCACTCTTAATCTAAATCATGATTTGACGTATCGGATTGAATCGGTCCGATTTGGACGAATCAGGAGAAATCCGATTTGTCCGATTTCCATCGAATCGGACCGATTTTCATCCGATTCTCATACGAATTGGTCCGATTTTGGCGAATCGTGGCGGATCAGAAAAATTCGATTCGTCCCGATTCCCCGATGCGGCGAACCTTGATCTAAACAAAAATTCTTCCCAAAGCAGTGTCCTAAAAGTGAACATGACTTCTTAAATAAAGTGACAGAGAGAGCTAATCCACGTAGCTTTCCCCAGCCACAGATGTGTTCAACAGAGGAGTATAGATGAGACCACAGTGGCGGGTCTCTTCTCAAAATGCGCAATGCGATTTGTTTCAGAGATTTATTTCCTGACGAGGGCAATCATGGAGTTCCTTTTTGTGTGCGCATTATATATTCGTTTAAGGGAATGCCAGAGAGTTTGGGGACGGCGTTTGGTTTATGAATGTGAAAATCTAGTTACTGAGGTGCGGAGAAGGTTTGGTTAATGAGGCAATCTGTAATTTCCATCCCCTTATTTTTTGAGGTGTGATATTTCACTTTTCAGTGGGGCTTACCCGACCCTCTTGTGCCATGCAGTATTGTTTTGTGATATTCAAATGATATGGATGAAACATCGTATATTAGTGTTTAGGAGGAAATTATTCAAGCATTAATATTCAAATGTTTAGGAAGAAACATATTCTTTTATTCCACAACGGATGATATAAGCTCACATGTGGTCCCCACCTAACACCTAACATAATATGGAAACTAGGGTTAAAAAAAAAACACAAGTTTTGTTGCATTACTCCTTCATTCACTAGTAGAAGCTCTAACCAGACTTCTTTTTAAAAATGAGGAACCTCTTTGGTTGTGTGTGCCATAAGAAGTTATGGAACAAAAAAAACATGCAAACTATTTCTGCAAATGCTTAATGCAACATGATGCTGTTGTGGGATGACGCACGCTTACGACGTCAGGAGTCTCAAAAACTTGTGTACTCGACACATTTGAGGGGCCGGGTGCGTCATCTATGTTTTCTTGAGTGGGAAAGGTTAAACTGGATGATCACACAAAGACACACTGCCTGTCCGCTGGTCTGTCCTACTATTCAAACCTACGCTCATGTCTTTTTTAAATCCTCTGGTTTTCCTTACATGTGTCCTGTTTCTGGGAGAATCAGACGACTCGAAACTGAAAGAGTTTTCTTTAAAAATAACATACTTTCAAAAAAAAAAAAAAGGTGCATAGCACTCAAAAAATTTAAATTGTAATCTAGCATGGTTTTGACCGTCTTCAGTGCACGTGTTGGCGTTGCGTTCAAAAATATATAAAATAATGAAATCACCGATTACAATAAATTGATCATGCTATGACCGATTACATTAAATCGGTTGTACGGTGACCGATTTTTTTGGACACTAAGCCGATTCGCTCATCCAATAAGCAAATCGACCAATCTAGGACCGATTTGCCAAATTGGTCCTGGATTGACTGATTTACTTCTAAAGAGAAGCAAACAAGTTGTAAAAAAGAAGCAAATCAGCCTTGGATTGACTGATTTGCCAAATCGGTCTTGCATTGACCAATTTGCTTCTTGGGAGAAGAACAACCGACTTGACCTTCTAGGAAGCAAATCAATCATAGATTGACCGATTTTCTTGTTGCTTGGTCCTTCCAAGAAGCAAATCGGTCATGGAGAGACCGATTTACTTTCTGGGATACAAAAATGCCCAATACTCCCTATAAAGAGATCCAATACTCCCTGTAAAGTTCAGATAAACCATGAATATGAATACTCTTTCATAACAACAAATCAACCATCCATGGTTTGGCGCATCGGATCGAATCGGTCCGATTCGGGCGAATCGATGTGAATCAGGAGAAACCCGATTCGCCCGATTCCCATCGAATTGGACCGATTCCCATCCGATTCCCATGCGAATCGGTCCGATTCTGACAAATCGTGGCGGATCAGGAAAAATCCGATTCGCCCCGATTCCCCGATGCGGCGAACCTTGCAACCATCAATATTTTACATTGTCAGAAAATATTCATAACATCACAATTAGAAATCAACATCTATTCTTTGTTACTAAATGTTTTCCTCGATCGCTAACCATTCTCCACAATGGTAGTGTCTCATCGTCATCTTCATGGTTCTCTTCGACATGTGGGGTGAGTTGAGTCCCTTGATCATGTATATATATTCCTTGAATAGTATGTGGTGGAGGCATAGCTAGGAATCCAATTGTAGGAGTAAGTGCATCTATAATACCATAATCTTTTGTCCATTATTGTAATTGAAGATCCACTTGAGATAGACCATAAGATTGAGAATCATATGCATTTGGCCATTGTCTTGGTGTCATCCAAGGAAATGACTATGTACTTGGACCTCTTGAGCTTTCTCCTAGGGTATAATCTACACTAGATTGAACTGAAGGTTGTTCATATTCTGGAATATTTATCTGAAGTCGCTGCAACGTATCTTCCTGTAGCTTTAGGATCTCATTCTTTACTTCCAGATAAGATGCATCAATTTTTGTTATCAACAATTCCCTATTCCTGAACATTACATCTTTTTAAAAATCATAGAGTATGTAAGTATAACCCAAAATTTTCATAAATCACTAAATGAATACTTACTAATGCATGCTCAATAGGTCCCCTCGGATGATACTCCATAGGTGGCTCTTGATGGAATGATGTCACATAGAAGTTTGAATCCTGCACATACCATTGACGCCACTGACTTTCATTTTTTTCATGCGTTGGAGGTTCTTGAATGTGATTTGCTCATTCATTCAACTGTTGAATACTTACAACATGTTATGACAACTAATTTTGTTTTGCATGGCCACGACCATCTATACAATCATACTTCTCCAGTGCTGGTGTTATTACCTGAGGAGCACCAAATTAACGCCACACCCTCTCGAGCATATGTTCCTCCATTATAGTGATACAAAGCATGAGTACAGGTGCCCGCCATAAATTTGGACTCTCCTTGCAAATTGGTGCAACTTTGGCTAAATCCTCCAACTCATATGGCTGCCAAGTAATATAAAAAATAAAAAATGTTAGAAAGAAAATTCAATTAAACATCAAGTTTTATAATATTTCAATTGACCTGACTTTTTTTATGGTGTCAAATTCATTCCTGTAAAAAAAATCCCAACTATAGTTCAACATCTCTTGTGGCAATTTTCTATACCACTTGAGTAATTAAAGGTTATACATTATGAGCGGAATTATAGAATGATTATACGCATTAAATTACAAACTTACCTCGCACCAAAGCATACATGTTGTGTTGGATTTATGGAGGTCTTGGAAATGGCCTTGAAATATGGAACCTCTCCTAACACCATAGCTGTGGAAAAAAAACATGCTAAATATTATTAACAAAAATAAGAAGGTATAGTTAATATTTCTATCATCCATTGCATGTACCTGGAGTAAATGTAGACATCCACCAATTCATTTTCTAACCTTGTTTAATGCTGCACAACTTAATTGCCGATAGAGATATATCAATACAACACTTCCCCAGGATAACTTTCTACATTCAGAGAAATCTTCAAAAAATGCCAAGTACTGTATATGGATCTCGTTTCCTGTAGTGTCTGGTATCAAACCCTTACCCAACAAGTACATGACATATGCTCGTGTATAAAAATGAACAGTCTACATGTTCTGTCCCTACAAATTCATATCATAGAAAGTATCTTGAAACTGTTTTAGTTGCAAACATGTTTTTGATTGGCCCAAAACATGCAAATCCGCCAGATTGACACCAAGTAATTCCACACACATGTCCAAATACGACGACCATCTCCTTAGGACCACTGGGGCTGCAACCATTGATTCTCCATCAATACGTAATCCTACAATACAAAAGTCAACATCTCAACAGAATGACGTTGCAACAATTAATATGATAATGTGTTCAGTGCAAAATTGTAGCGTATTGATCGTTCGGATCATGGCTTAATGGTTGTGGAGGCCAGTGTGTGGCCTGTGGCTTGAGTTTCAAGTGTTTACGCAGGTTGTGGGGCTTTGTGGGCCGACCGGTTGGGCCCAAAGCACCCATCGGTTCACTATTTGTGAACGCGACAGGGCTGGACGTCGCGTTCTTAACACGACGGTCCTGGGTGTCGCATTCTTGTTACTGCCATTTCAAGCTCTTAATCTGCATGTTCGCCGCGTGGCGCGCGCTGGGCGGCCCACTGGCGTCAGCAGTGAGAAGGCGACGACCACCTACGTCGCATTCTTGTCGCTACAGTGGGGTACGTCGCATTCTCAACTCTGAGGGCTTCTTAACTAAGGTCGGCCGAACAGAGCTCAGAACGCTCTGCTCGGCCAGGAAGGAGTTTTTGCGGAGGATTTTGGGTGATTCGACATTTTGGAGTCATTTTTGGCATGGTCTCGCCGCGAGAACGTGGTACGGAGTGGGGGAAACGTCGGGATATCGTCGTTCTTCACGTTCTTCGTGAAGGTAGGGAAATTCTGCTCATTTCTCGATGTAGATTGCATGTTTAGCATGTTTAGCTTGTTTTACGTGCTATAGACAGTAGATACCATTCTAATGTAGTGCTTGGAGCATGTATATTGTGTTTCATGGTAGTTAGCAAGGTTTGTGTGGGGATTCCGGAGATGGAACCCCAAATTTAGGTCACTGTCTGTGAAGGCGACGGACCTGACTGTCACGATCAGATCGCGATAGCCCGACCCATCGCGTTCTTCTTCAGAACGCGCCGTATCATGGCACCACACTCTGAAGGCGACAGTGGACCCCGTCGCATTCTTGTTTCTGATGGCAATGAACTTGTGCTTGGCTACGTGATTATCGGATTATTGTTATTTGGTGTGCATGGCATTGGTAAGCGGTGCATTGGCACTTGTAGAGTTTGAGGAATGTGTTGTACACATGGTTGACGTGGTGTTCACGTGGTTTGTGTGTGCGTGGCAAGTAGTACGATGCCTACCGTGGATACCTCTTCAGTTGGGAGCCCCAGGTTTTGTGTGAGCCAGGCACGTTAGTGCTCGGGGCTTGTCCCGGTACTTGTGTACCAACGAGGTCTGTGTCGTCTTCCTGAACACCCTCACTCTTGTGTAGAGTTGTACGTTCAGCTGAGGGAAAGACGGCAGAGGGACAACGACTTGTGAGAGTTTGTGTTTTATCGCTTGTAGCATGCTCGTGGTTGGGGGTTACAGACACCAGTAGACGTACTGGGCCCAGGTAGTCCTGTTTACCAGTGCCTCACTTTAGGGAGCTCGAGCCGGAGTCCCTAAAGGTGCCAGACATGGGCTTGTGGTAGTGTGGTCCACAAGAGTGGTGGTGTTTGGTCTCCACAGTTCTTTGGTTGGTTGTGGTGGAGCGGCAGCTGGACCTTTCGTCCGTGGCTGCGAGGCTGAGAGGTAGTCCAGTATGGTTTGTCCGCGTTAGTTACTGGTGTCGTGAACTAGTCTTCGTGGCCCGAGTGTGGAGTTTTCTACTTTAGCACGTATACTAGGCAAGGTTTGCTGTTTATTTATTAAAGATTGATTTCTATTAATGGCATATGGTAAATAGTATTTACAGTTTTAACATCCTGCATAGTTAGTTCTATAAGTTGCTAGCGTTGCTTCCTGCTTTAGTTACGTTGTGAGTTTGGTTTTGTTTGGCTTTTGGGGGAGTTTCCCTACTGAGCCTGTGACTCGTGAGGCTCACCCCTACTTCTTCTAGGTGAGGGAGAGCAGGAGGCTTCTCGTCCTTCGTCTAGTTCAGAGCCGCGTCGTAGCGGAGTTGGGCCCTCACCACCAGCAGTGTGATCTTTACTTTTTGTTCTCCTCAGGGTATGCCCCAGGTTACTATACTTTCTGTTAGACTGTAGTTGGGATCTGGCTATGTATATTTCATGTAAATATTGTGAGATGTGAAATCTTATCTATATTTGAGCTGTTTCCTTTATATTTCTACGGACTCATGTGATTGATATCCCTTGCGAGGCTACGGCTCGATCGCGGGAGACGGAGTCGGATCAGGCTCGTTATTAGGTTAACAGGTTTGAACGACGAGGACCATCATAGTTGGTATCAGAGCAAGGTTCGTGTGAATGTAAAGGAATCAGAAATTTACATAGCCTGGTCTTTACTTTAGTCCACTGCTGGTAGTTGGCCTTAGTTTTTGTATTGATTTGTTTGCATGTTATGTGGTTGGAATGATGTTTGTGCAGGATTAGAAATGACAGACATGAGATATTGGGGAGGAGGTGGAGATGAACCTGAGGAGACTACGCATCAGATGATAGAGAGGATATGGGAAAGTCTCACAGAGATCCGCATCATACTGGATCACCAGGCACCAGTACAGCCATCAGTAGAGGTACCGCCGACAGTGGAGGAGGTAGTACCAGTGGCACCACCCCCACCACCACCAGTAGTTGAGGTACCACCCGTTGTACCTGTACTTCTTGCAGTACCATCATGGGTAGCCAGTGTGGAGGATCCCACAACACTAGTAGAAAGGTTTCTGCGGTTGCAGCCACCTACATACTCAGGAGGTCCGAATCCCGACACAGCAGAGCATTGGGAGCATGAGGTAGAGAGAGTTTTTGTTATTATGAGGTGTCCACAAGCTGATAGGGTGGTACTAGCTACCTATCAGTTGCGTGGATTTGCACAGGAATGGTGGAGATTGAAGATGCAGACGGTGTTTGCAGGGAGGGTAGAGGATACTATTACCTTGCCAGAGTTTTTGGAGGTATTCAATGATACCTTCTTCCAGTTCAGATACAACAAGCTAAGAGGAGTAGTTCTGGACGTTGCAGCAAGGAACCTGACTGTGCTAGAATATCAGATGAGGTTCATGTCATTGAGTAGATATGCTCCATATGTGGTTACTGATCACATTATGATGGTGGAATATTTTATTCGAGGACTGCGATTGGAGCTTCAAGATGCAGTAACTCCTTTGATGTGTAAGACAGTGGAAGAAGCAGCACAAAAGCGATTCTGGAAAGGACTGTGCAGGCTAGACAGTCCAGAGGAGCAGGGACAGGTAGTTTTCGGCTTCCACAGCAGTCCGCAGGTATTAGCAAGGGCAAGGCACCCTCAGGAGCATCTTCATCATCAGGATTTTCAAAGTGGGGTGGTAAATTGAAGAAGATGTTTAGAGGATGAGGAGGCGGTAAGCAGCAGGGTTTTCAATTGGATTTTCAGCAGGGCCGAGGTGTTAGGCCAGCACCAGAGGAGTCGCAGCAGAGTACGGCAGGGCAGCCCGTAGCTTTTCCAAGTTTTTGGTGTTATAATTGTGGGTAGCTAGGACATTTAGCTAGGAATTGTCCACACCCTCGAGAGTACAGTTATGGCAGAGGAGCACAGCAGTAGCAGCAGCCATTCCAATAGCCAACAAAGCGAGGCAGAGGTGCACCCTTCCAGAGAGGAGGACGGGGTCGAGTTATAGCTGTTACTAGAGCTCAGACGGAGGCATCCAATCTAATTGAAGGCATAGTACCTCTTTTTCGACTTTTCTGCTAGAGTGTTGATTGATCCAGGTGCTTCGCATTCCTTTATTTTTGAAGATTTCTTGGATAGCATGGTACATCCCTTAGAAGAAAGACAGTGTGAGTTGATTGTAGAGGTTCCCTTTAGTGGTTTCATGCTCACTTCCTATTATTTAGATGAGGTTCCAATAATAATTCAGGGGAATCAGATGCCAGCAAGATTGTATGCACTTTCATTGAAAGATTATGTTGTGATTCTGGGGATGGATTGGTTGGAAGCCTACGGGGCATTGGTGGATTGTAGGAAGAAGAGAGTTAGATTTTGCAGGCCCGGTGGAACAGTGTTTGAGTTCCAAGGTATGCCCTTTTACACTCCCAAGTTTATTATTTCTGCACTTAGAGCTAGAAAGTTGATAAATGCTGGGTGTGTAGCATATCTTGCTTCAGTTAGTTTAGTTGGGTCAGATAAGTCTGTAGAGATGGTACCTATGATCAGAGAATTTGCAGATGTATTTCCAGAGGTATTTCCAGGATTAGCTCCACACAGGGAGGTGGATTTTATAGTTGAGTTACAGCCGGGCAGTATGCCCATTTCAAAGGCACCTTATAGAATGGCACCGGTAGAGTTGAAGAAATTGAAGAAGCAATTGCAAGAATTATTAGAGAAATGATTTATCATGCCCAGTCATTCGCCATGGGGAGCACCAGTATTGTTTGTCAGAAAGAAGAATAGTAGCTTGAGAATGTGTATTGATTACAGACAGCTGAATAAGGTTACAATCAAGAATAAGTATCCGCTTTCCAAAATTGATGATTTATTTGACCAGTTACAGTCAGCTAAGGTCTTTTCTAAGATTGATGTGAGATCCGGTTATCATCAGCTGAGGATTAAGGAAGAGGATATTGATAAAATAGATTTCAAGACCAGATATGGACATTATGAGTTTGTGGTTATACTGTTTGGGCTAACTAATGCACCAACAGCTTTTATGAATTTGATGAATAGGATATTTTATCCTTATCTGGACCAGTTTATTGTGGTTTTCATTGATGACATATTGGTGTACTCAGTGTCAGAAAAGGAGTATGCAGCACATCTGAGGATCACATTGCAGACTTTGCGAGATCATCAGTTGTATGGTAAATTTAGTAAATGTGAATTTTGGTTGAAGGAAATTCAATTTCTGGGTCATGTAATTTCAGGTCAGGGTGTGGCGGTTGATCCAACAGAGGTAGAAGCAGTAATGAAATGGGATGAATCAAGAACAGTGTCAGAAATTAGAAGTTTTCTGGGTTTGGTAGGTTATTACATATGGTTCATCCAGGACTTTTCAAAGATAGCAGCACCTATGACAAGATTGACTAGAAAAGGAGTGCCATTTGTATGGTCTTCAGACTGTAAGCGTAGTTTTGCAGAGTTGAAGAAGAGGCTTACTACAACATCAATATTGGAGATACCATCAGGCAGTGGAGGATTTGTACTATATACAGATGCATCCAAAAGAGGATTGGGAGCAGTGTTAATGCAACATGGTAAAGTAGTGGCATATGCATCAAGACAACTAAAGAAGCATGAAGAGAATTATCCTACTCATGATTTAGAACTAGAAGCAGTGGTTTTTGCACTAAAGTTTTGGAGGCATTATCTATATGTGGAGAGATTTGAAATTTTCACAGATCATAAGAGCCTAAATTATATTTTCTCGCAGAAGGACTTAAATTTGAGGCAGCGTAGGTGGATGGAATATATGAAAGATTATGATTTCAGTTTGGCACATCACCTAGGTAAAGCTAATATGGTAGCAGATGCACTGAGTAGAAAAGCAGTTATGAGTCACATTATGACCAAAGAATGGAAATTATATGAAAATGTGGCAAAAAATTCATTATTTGTGCCAAGAATCAGCAACGAGCAGTGTTAGCAACTAGTGCAGTGGAACCTTCTTTATATTGGCAGATAGTGGAAGCGCAGAGAACATATGAGAATCTGGTGGACATAGTCAGAATGGAAGAGGTCACATAGATGATGACAACGTGGTCAGACTTAAAGGTAGATTATATGTTCCAGCTGACGTCGAAGTTAAGCAGAAAGTATCAGAGGAAGCTCACAGGTCGAGATACACATCATCCAGGCAGTACCAGATGTACAAGATGTATCAGATTTGAAGAAGCATTTCTGGTGGCCGAACATGAAAGAAATTGCAGAATTTATAGCAAGATGTCTGGTATGTCAACAAGTCAAGGCAGAGCATCAAAGGCCGGGAGGATTGCTTCAGCCATTGCCCATTCCACAGTGGAAATGGGATGATATAGCCATGGATTTTGTAGTTGATTTTCCCAGAACAACAATAGGTCATAATGGTATTTGGGTCTTTGTAGACAGACTGACCAAGGTATGCAGGTTATTGGCAATAAGTATGTCATGGATTATGGATGGATTAGCTAAATTATATGTGACAGAATAGTACCATTGCATGGAATTCCAGTAACAATTGTCTCAGATAGAGATCCCAGGTTTACTTCAGGTTTTTGGAGGAGTTTGCAGAGAGTAATTGGCATAGAATTAAGGTACAGCTCAGCTTATCATCCACAAACAGATGGGCAAATAGAAAGAACCATTCAACTATAGAAGATATGTTAAGAGCTTGCTGTCTAGTATGGGGAGGTACATGGGAGCACCACTTGGGCATGGTAGAGTTTGCATACAATAGCAGTCATCATGCGAGCATCGGAATGGCACCTTATGAAGCTTTATATGGAAGGCTTTATATGGAAGACCGTGCAGGACACCATTAAATTGGCATGAAGTAGGTGAGAGAGAGGTTATGGTTTAGAATTAATTCAGCAATGTTCAGAAATGGTTAAATTGATCAAGGAAAAGCTTCAAACAACGTAGAGTCGTCAGAAGGGTTATGCAGACACCAGACGCAGGCCACTGCAGTTTGAAGTTGGTGATTATGTTTTTGAAGGTTTCTCCTACTAAAGGTGTACCCAGGTTCAGCAGAAAGGTAAATTGAGTCCCAAGTCCATTCCAGATATTAGAAAGAATTAGTGAAACAACTTATAGATTGATTTCCCAGAAGACTTCACAGATGCACATGATGTGTTCATGTTTTAATGCTCAGAAGATATTTGAGATCCTTCTCAGGTGGTCAGATACCAGAGAGATGATTAAAGTCAGACATGTCAATGCCAGAGTATCCGGTACAGATTACTGGACGCAGAACCCAGAAGTTAAGAAACAAAGAAATTGAGTTAGTAAAGTCAGATGGAAAACAGAAAAGGTGAGAAGACACATGGGAACTAGCCAAAGAAATGATGAAGCATATCCATACTTGTTTGAGTAATCCTTTAATTCTTTTAGGTGATAGTACCATGCTTGTTTAATTAAAATTTTGTGTCGAGCTTTCATTCTAAATTTCGAGGATGAAATCCAATTAGGTGATAGTAATGTAGCGTATTGATCGTTCGGATCGTGGCTTAATGGTGTGGAGGCCAGTGTGTGGCATGTGGCTTGAGTTTCAGGGTTTACACCGGTGTGGGGCTTTGGGGCCGACCGATTGGGCCCAAAGCACCCATCAATCACTGTTTGTGAACGCGATAGGGCTGGACATCGCATTCTTAACGTGACGGTCCTAGGTGTCGCGTTCTTGTTACTGCCATTTCAAGCTCTTCATCTGCATGTTCTCCGCATAGCGCACGTTGGGCGGCCCGCTGGTGTCAGTAGTGAGAAGGCGACGACCACCTACATCGCATTCTTGTCGCGACAGTAGGGTACGTCACGTTCTCAACTTTGAGGGGTTCTTAACTAAGGTCGCCTGAACAAAGCTCAGAACGCTCTACTCGGCCAGGAAGGAGTTTTTGTGGAGGATTTTGGGCGATTCGACGTTTTGGAGTCGTTTTTGGCGTGGTCTCACTGCGAGAACGTGGTACAAAGCAGGGGAAATGTCGGGATATCATCGTTTCGTGTGTTCTTCATGAAGGTAGAGAAATTCTGCCCGTTTCTCTATGTAGATTGCATGTTTAGCATGTTTAGCTTGTTTTACATGCTATAGAGTAGATACCATGCTAATGTAGTGCTTGGAGCATGTATATTTGTGTTTCATGGTAGTTAGTAGGGATTATATGGGGATTCCGGAGATGGAACCCTGGATTTAGGTCACTGTCTGTGAAGGCGACGAATGTGACTGTCGCGATCAGATCGCGACAGCCCGACCCATCGCGTTCTTCTTCAGAATGTGCCGTATCATGGTGTCGAGTTCTGAAGGCGACAGTGGACCCCATCACATTCTTGTTTGTGATGGCAATGAACTTGTGCTTGGCTACGTGATTATCAGATTATTGTTATTTGGTGTGCATGGCATTGGTAAGCGGTGCATGGCACTTGTAGAGTTTGATGAACGTGTTGTACACATGGTTGACGTGGTGTTCAAGTGGTTTATGTGTGCATGGCAAGTAGTATGACGCCTACCGTGGATACCTCTTCAGTTCGGAGCCCCAGGTTTTGTGTGAGCCAGACACATTAGTGCTCGGGGCTTGTCCCGGTACTTGTGTACCGACGAGGTCTGTGTCATCTTTCTGAACACCCTCACTCTTGTGTAGAGTTGTACGTTCAGCTGAGGGAAAGACGGCAGAGGGATAGAGACTTGTGAGAGTTTGTGTTTTGTCTCTTGTAGCGTGCTCGTGGTTGGGGGTTACAGACACCAGTAGACGTACTAGGCCCCAGGTAGTCCTGTTTACCAGTGCCTCACTTGAGGGAGCTCAGGCCGGAGTCCCTAAAGGTGCCAGGCATGGGCCTGCGGTAGTGTGGTCCGCAGGAGTGGTGGTGGTTGGTCTCCACAGTTCTTTGGTTGGTTGTGGTGGAGTAGCAGCTGGACCTTTCGTCCGTGGCTGCGAGGCTGAGAGGTAGTCCAGTGTGGTTTGTTCGGGTTAGTTGCTGGTGTCGTGAACCATTTTGGTGGCCGAGTGTGGCGTTTTCTACTTTAGCATGTACACTAGGCGAGGTTTGTCATTTATTATTAAAGGTTGATTTCTATTAATGGCATGTGGTAAATAGTATTTACAATTTTAATATCCTGTGTAGTTAGTTCTATAAATTACTAGCGTAGCTTCCTACTTCAGTTATGTTGTGAGTTTGGTTTTGTTCGGCTTTTGGGGGAGTTTCCCTACTGAGTCTGTGACTCGTGAGGCTCACCCCTACTTCTTTCAAGTGAGGGAGAGCAGGAGGCTTCTCATCCTTCGTCTAGTTCGGAGCCACGTCGTAGCGGAGTTGGGCCCTCACCACTAGCAGTGTGATCTTTACTTTTTGTTCACCTCGGGGTATGCCTCAGGTTACTGTACTTTGTGTTAGACTGTAGTTGAGATTTGGCTATGTATATTTCATGTAAATATTTGTGAGATGTGAAATCTTATATATATTTGAGCTATTTCCTTATATTTCTACGGACTCGTGTGATTGATATCCCTTGCGAGGATATGGCTCAATCGCGGGAGACAGAGTCAGATCAAACTCGTTATTAGGTTAACGGGTTTGAACGACAAGGACCGTCACAAAAATCATACCTAAGATACAAGACACATCTTGTAAAGTGATGGTCATCTCATCATGTGGGAAGTGAAAACTATTGGTCTCTAAACGCCATCTATCAACCAATGCAGTATGTAGAGACCGATCCAACTTAACCCACGTACATCATCTCATGACATTGAATCCAGAATGGCGAAATAGAGTACGAACACGTGAATCTGTAGGTTGCCACTGATCTAAACCCTTCATATGTGACACACAATATAATTGTCTTCCCCCTTGTACACATGTGATTATGAAATGCATTAAAGAAAAATAAAAGCAAGTAATGATGTGTTATTAGACTTTTACATGTGAATCATTTTTTTTTTAATCAGAAAAGGTCCTCAGGGTCAGCAACTAGGAGAGTGCACCCTATTCCAAGGAATAGAATGTTCCCACTCCACCAGTGCGATCAACCTGGGCCTAGATTATAAATATAAAAATTTAATACAAGATCAAAGGGGCATACCCCAGCTAACTTGGCCTGAAGTTTGGAACCCCAGATCGGTCCAAAGTAAGGGTACCTTTACACTCACGTGGTAAGGAGGTGGAAGATAGGAAAATTACATTACTAGATAACTTGCAACCTAAGTTAGCCAAAGTGTCTGCCACCTGGTTTGCTTGTCTATAAGTATGAGCAACTTTGACATGTGAGTTATGTAAGTATGACTGAGCTTCACACCACCAATGCAAACACTCCCAAGATGGAGATTTATTGCTGTTAATAGAAGTAACTAGAGCTGAAGAATCAGACCAGATCAAGGACAAAGTGAAACCATGTTCAGAAGCCAGCCGAATACCATCACAAAGAGAACGAACCTCAACAACCAAGCTACTACCAAACCCATAGTAGTGGGCGAAGGCCAACAAGAGATTGCCCTTACTGTCCCTGATACATCCACCTCCCCCACAAACTCTCGGATTCCCCTTACTAGCTCCATCAACATTAAGAACCAAACCATTATCATGCGGGATCCACCTGACAAGCTTGAAAGAAGTTGCTTTGATTTTTGGGGAGAATCCAAGAGAGTGGATTTCCTTAAGATGCTTTTCAGATGAAAGGTTCTTAAAAACCGTTGTCTCAAGGGACGTCGAAACCATGTAGCGGATATTATGGATAATTCTATCAACTGAAAGCCGCTTACCCTCAAACCGCATGAGGCATCTAAAGCACCAAATTTCCCAAATAATCAGCATGGAAGAGTATAGTGATGTAAACCCATATGGCATTGTGGGATTACAGTTACACAGGATATGCTAGAGACGGGTTGTAATATTAGCATAAGTGCTCATGTTGAAATCCAGAATAGGTGCTACCCAATGCCACAACTTGGAGGCCAACTCACTAGAAATGAATAGGTGGTTCAGGTCTTCAGCGCAGGGGGCTCTACAACAGGAACACCGGGAAACAATGGCAATACCATGATTAGAGATTCGTGAATCCACAGAGATAGCTCTATATAAAATCTTCCAATAGAAAATAGAAGCACACTTATAAAAAGAACGATGCCACAGACATGCCAAGGGCATCCTCTTCACGCCATGCAAAGATAGAATATTATAAGCCGAAGAGGTAGTGAAAGAACCGCCAGATGATGCAGTCCAAACACAATAGTCCTCCTGATCAAGCAACTGAATATCCTGTAGAATAGTAGGGCAAGGAAGAAGACTGCGAATGGGATGATCAGCACTATCAATGACCTCACGAACACTGATGCACGGCCTATTATAAGGGGTGGACATCATATTAATGAGTGGAGCTTGCCCAATCCAAACATCTTTTAGAAAATCCACACTCCTACCATCGCCGATAACCCACCTGGAGTTCTTGATGACAGTTTGATGAGCAACGTTAAAGATAACATTAGACATACCATGAGGAACTGAGTTCTTAAAAGGTTCACCACAATCCACCTTAAATCTTTTCCCTGCATATCTAGCCCACATGGAAGATCCATGGTAAATATTCCAGATTTGTTAGTAGCCAAAGCTAGTTGTACATGCCATAAACTCTTGATGTCAAGCCCACCTTCAGAAATAGGGCAATGGATGATGTCCCAGGAAATCCAGTGCCTCCGATGAATACCATCCGTCCCACTCCAAAAGAAATTAGCATAGGACTTCTCAATATAGCTAATCACTGATTTAGGTATGGAAGTCGCAACAACAAGATAAATGGGGATGGAGTTTAGGACAGAATTAATAAGAGTAGCCCTGCCAACTTGAGAAAGGAAATTAGACTTCCAAGTGTTCATCTTAGAATTGATCTTTTCAATAAGGAATTTATAATCAGCAACTCTAGTTCTGCCAGACCTGATGGGGAACCCAAGATAGCGGATAGCACCTTGCTGCTGCTTAAACCCCATGAGGCTAGAAATCTTACGAGCCAGGGAAGGTGGAGCCTTGCAAGATAAGATAAAGCTACTTTTTTGAGCATTGATTTTCTACCCTGAACAGTGCTCATAACTTCTCAAGAAATTCTGTAGCTTAATGATATTAGATCTTTGACCATTTAAAAATATTAAGGTGTCATCCGCAAAAGCAAGTGTGAAACTAGCGGGCAGCTCCTGTGTGACGGCCCTCATTATACCGATACGGTTATACCAACCCACGTCGGTATAGCAAGAGTTCTCACAGTGGGGACATTTACCCAAACGATACATACAGCTGAGATACACGCGAATATACAACAGAGTAGCGGAAGTAAAAGGAAGTAAAAGACCACTTCCATTCATCATCCACATTTAACATACATGAAGTTTGAAATTAACAATAAGGAACTAAAAGTTCACATAATTTAAATTGCTGAAATGAAAATACATAATGTCCACACTTATACATTCTTTTCATGATAATTCTAATACAATGTTCAAAGTACATACTATGAAATACACAAATCACAAAGAAGCTCCAAAACTAGCTAATCTCCGCGCTCGGAGTCCGTCTCCACTGTCTCCTCCAAAGTGCCACGTCACCAACTACACCTGTATGCCGAAGCAAGGAGTGAGTCCAAAGACTCAGCAAGAAACACTACTCATAACATACACGTATAAGTCATAGGGGTTTCTACATGCACATTCAACATTTACAACACATGGCATGCAATCATTTGAAGGTTTCAACCTATCATGAAAGTTTTACAAGTTTATACATGGATCATGCTTTCAGATTTCTAAGAATAAAACTTTACCTATCACATGCTCTCTATTCAATTACTCATGAAACTTTGTCTTTAAAGAACCAGGACATGAGAGCTACCAACATGAACATTGCGCAACATGGAAAGAAAACACGACTAGCATGGATCCTACATGTTTTTAAACACATACATAGACATTTTCACATGCTTTAAGTTGCTGGTTTCACATGGTTTAATGGCTGTAAACCTACACATGAGAGCTACAATGTTGCTTAAAACAAATCATGTGAATAACCAATTATGCTATTTGCACACGTGCTCATTAATTATCCCTAACATGGATTCTAGGCATTTTACACACATACACATGATAATAACAACATGAATTTATTGATTTCACATGGTTTCAGATTTGTCTCACATGGATTTCAACAACATATTTTCACATTTAGAATTTCACATTTTCCTTACACAAGTTTTCTCTTTCACATGGTTACTCTTTGCACATACACATTCACATTGTTCATTACACATTTACACACATGGACACATACACATTACACATTTCACATTACACATTTTAGGTGCCGTGACACATAGTCCAAACCACCAAGAAGGACATATACACATTACACATTTCACATTACACATTTTAGGTGCCGTGACACAAGTCCAAACCACCAAAGAAGGACATATACACATCGCATACACATAGACGCCATCTAGGCATTCCAATGGCGACTCTTGGACTGCGCAGACCGGGAGAACAAGTCTCCACCCTAACCAGTGGTACTTGTCCACCTCTAGGATTTCCCCTAATGCCCTTAGGGTCACTTACACACTGAACTTTCTCAGGGGGACTTTTCTCCGATACAGTTCCACTGCCCTCTGTGAAGCAATGTCCACTTGGCACAATTTACACATTTACACATTTTACCGATTTTTTACACATGGTTTACACTATCACTTTTCATCTCATCCTTTCTCACTCACATGCACATCTCTGTTTTTCCTAACATGGCACTATAGATTTCAGGAGCTTAACACACAGAAATTTCATCATTCAAGTTAGGTTTAAGCACTATCTAATCACATTACGATATCATACGTAGATTACTAAATTTCACATGGAAAATAGTACTTCTTATATACTGGTCCAAATGACCTGAAATTTTAACCACATGCTATTTTCGGGTTCTAGATCATACACCCAATTTTTCAGATTTTTCTGAGCTAAATGGAATTGCAGTAAATAAAACACCTATTTAGCATGCTATCACAACTTAAGTTAACATGGGGTTTAACATATCATGCGATTTTGCCACTTGCTGTTTAATAGAGATTACTATCATATACATGATCTGAGAATAAGAACTATCCTAAATCATACAATCACAAATCGATCACCACAACCATTCTTGCATGCCTTTCTAGTTACCGAACCGAATTTATTTGCAACTCATGCAAGCAATGGACAAATTATCAAAATTGAGAATACATATACTGATCTACAAATCTTCATGCTTTGACAAAACTAAGGCATTCAGACTAATCCTAACATGAAACATGGATTGGCAAGAATTTCACATTTCATGCTTACACATTCACGGTATAAAATTTCCTACATTCACCATCATACATCACACTCATCCACACACCACAATTGACAATATACATAGTGTATAGGGTTACCATATATCTCATCACGGAAACCATACCGAAAATAGTCGATAGGAAGGGCAGAACAGGTCACTGTTCTCTAGAGGAACTTGGCGGCAGTCTCTGGCCGCTGACTCATGGTCAGCGGCATGGTCGATGGACGCCTAACATGATATCGATGTCCATTGACCTTGCCGTCAATGCAGGTCTGTGCAGAAAACAGACCCGAGCTCTCAAACTTGGGTGAATGGGAGGGTCTAGGACTCGAGGAAAATCCATAAAAATAATAGAAACGACCTAGACACATACGGGAACATCATGGATAGGTCACTTGCCTTTTAAAAATTGCACCAAGGGATCTAGGGCTCGGTGAAGCTCTCCTTGGGCTGTCCAAGAAGCCTCCAAATGAACTCTCCTCGGGTTCTTGAGCGAGATCCACAGCAAGCCGAGGTCGGGGAAGCCTTCCTCGATGATCCTTCTAGCCTCCAGTTGCAGTGGAACGCCGGATCAAGTTCAGAAGTTCGGATTTTTGGGTGAAAAGGTGGGGTTTTCCTCAGTTTCTCTCTAGGGTTTTTCTTTTCTCTTTTCTCCTCTTGCAAGGGTGAAGAGAGGAGTGGGAAGAGGCCATTTCGGGTTCAGACATAAGGGGAGCCTCTCTCCCACTCATAGGGTGACTTGACAACCCTCAGAGCCGTTGGGGACAGCCCCCCAATGGCTGGCTTTCTTGTTTCAGAAGTTGCAGCTCTGCTGCGCATGCAGGCCAGAGAGATTGACGTCCATATCGCTGGACGCCCGGATTAGTGTTGGCGTCCATGTCTGGACGCTGACACCACCTCAACGGCCTGGGGTTGACGCCAAGATGGCCTTCGGCCAGAACTCTAAAATATGCAGAAAACATGCATACCATGCGTATATACATGCAATATGTATATGGTATTATATCCATACTATCACCATGCAATACATACATATTTATATTTAATATAAACACATGCACACGTACTGTACTAATTAATACGTACGTAAATATGTACATACATACACAAGCACAAATACACAAATACAATTAATGCGACGGAAATTCGAGGGCCTTACATCCTGGGACTAGAAATGGTAGTAAAGATGTAGATGATTGGAGATGCTTTAACCCCCTGTTAAGGGCCTCTTCCAGATGATAAAAAGAGCCGTGCTAAGGGGTCCCCTTGACGCAGTCCTCTGTAAGATTAAAGTACCCACAGTGGATCCATTGAAAAGAAAGAGAACCAACAATTTGTAACCAGCATGCTAATGTAAGAAATGAAACGGTTTGAGAATCCGAATTTGCGGAGCACAGTAAACATGAAATCCCATTCAACTCTATCATAAGCATTCATCATATCAAGCTTGAAAATAACATTATGACCGCACATCTTTCTGCCAAGATCCTGAATAAGCTGGTTCGAGAGAGAGATGTTGTCAACAATATTCCTGCCTTTAACAAAGGCACCCTGCTCCTCAGATATGATCAAAGGTAAGATATCAGTAAGTTGAACACATATAATCTTGGAAACAATTTTATAATAGAAGTTACAAAGACTTATAGGCCTAAATTCCCCAAAGGAGGATGGGTGGGGAACCTTAGGGATGATAGCAATCAAGGAGGAGGTAACTCTCTGGCATGGGATACCCTAAAGAAGCCTCTAATAGAAGCTATTACATCAACAGAAACAATGTCCCCAACAGGCCTTAAAGAAACAACCAGTAAACATCGGTCCTAGTGCACCATCACCATTCATAGTCCACACTGCCTGCTTGACCTCTTCGTCAGTAGGAATAGAAGATAAGGCCATGTTCTGATCATCTTGAATAAGAAAAGGGATAAACTACAACATAGAATTGTCCACATGGATTTTCTGAATAAGTAAATTTTGAAAGAATTTAGCGTTTTTATAGAAAGATTATCCTGATTATCACACCAAACACCATCAACTTTGAGTCTATGAATATAGTTTTCCTTCTGTTGCCTTGTACCATAGCGTGATAATAGTATTCTTATCTCCATCATTGAGCCACTGAATTCTGGTCTTCTGAGCCCAAAAGACCTCTTGACAATCAAGGTCACGCCGAAGGTCGCATTGCAGCATGAGGCAGGAACCTGTTCTCCGCAGAGGGATCCCAGCAAAATGAAGTTGCATGGTTCCACCTAATTTTCTGCATGAAGAACGACTTCCTCCACCTTCCCAAAACATTTTTTATTCCAAGACCGCAACATATTTTTAACCACTTTCAGTTTGAACTGCAATGTTTCAAAGGGGTTTTGGAGACGATGCTTCAATATTATTCCAGACATCAGACACACTTTGAGAAAAGGAATCATGGGTGACCCACATTTTCTAGAAAATAAACCTGGATGCCTTAGCCGTATGGTTAATGAGGTTCATGAGCAATGGTGCATGATCAAAAGGCCCTCTAGATAGGTGCGTAACACTAAAACCAGGGAAACACATATGCCAATGTGGATTAATTAAAATCAGATCTAGCCTCGCCTTGACAGCGGCTTGGCCAATCCATTGTTCGACCAAGTGAAACACTGACCTATAAAACCAGCGTCCAAAAGACCAGTAGCCGAGGAGAAAGAGTTAAACTCAAGCATGGAAGTGGTATTGGGAAGAGCCCCACCCTCCTTTTCAGAAGGGTTAGAAACACAGTTGAAATCGCCTCCTACTAGCCAAGGTAATTGACTATTACTGCCCATATCCAGGAGATTGTCAAAAAGCACACGATGCAGACCCAAGTTGCATGCAGAATAAACAGCAGTAATCATGCACACAAGATGGTCACCTCTCATAATATTACTGGAAATATACTGGTCAGAGCTACCAATAACCTTTAGAGAAACAGAATTGGACCACATTAACCAAATTTTAGAATCCTCACTTGCATTCCCAGCATGGGCATCCATATTGAGGTAACGACAGATACTAGCAGCCCTATGGAAAGGGACCTTGGGTTCAAAGATAGCAATAACCTGCAACTTATACTCCTTAATACGACATTTAAGTGATCTCTTAAAGGCCAAATTAGAAATGCCTCTAATATTCTAGAATAATGCTGAAATATTCATGAGGAACCTTATACCCCGAGGACCCTTCCGTCGCTTTCGCTTTGGACAACGTACAAACACCCAACTTAGGAACCACCACTCCATCCTTGGAAAGTTTCACAGATTCCATAAAAATATTCTCAGAAGTTGCTAAATCCAAAGCAGAAATCCGTGGGGTATCTGAGATGAGATCATTCAAAGATACCGACGTATTTTTATTGCATTTTGAATTAGATATCTTACCCTGGTTCTCCTCCTAAATAATCTCCCGCAGAGCAGTTGATGCAGTACCATGCACATCCTCTGCAAGTTTTGACAATGCCGGAAAGGCTGCAGCCGACATCACCTCTGACGAAGAACTGATCAGAATATCCCCATGAATCTGACCAGACATGTCTTCAACTGGACGTGCATGTACGTGAACAGTATCATGCACATCCATGGAGGCATCAGAGAAACTGTCACAGGCCCCTAGCTTCACACCAAGGCTATCATGGGGGGTAGACCCTTGCAAGGGCTTGATTTGATTAGGTGTGACCTCCGGTACATTCAAATCATTACGGACGCGGGAATCTCCAGGCCGCTTGCATGATTCATCATTCAAACAAACATCATCAGCTAAACGTTCAAAGACATTACTTACCGGGATAGTCAAGTTCGACTGCTTTGGAAGATTATCCTTAAGATTAGCACCCTTGCGTTTCACCAAACGCCACTCCTTATCATGTTTTTTTCTTTACCAGGCAAGAGAAGTAACTAAAGTACTTTACAAATTCTGAGTATGAACCTTTTTCCTGGACTTCTTCTTGGCAATCCTCTTGCACTCCCTATCAATGTGTTGGTCTGCCGGCGGCCTTAGGGTTGTATGGCCCAACCTCCGGCTGATTCACATTCTTGCAATTCAATGATTCACATGTATCCTAAGGGCGGCAATCCTCTTGTTGTTGATTATAAACATTAATTCAATCATTCAAATTAATGTTTATATCAACATTCAAAAAAATCAAGAATTCTTATGTTTGACACATTCTCTCACAAGTTTTCTTATTATTCGCTAATTCTTTACACAATGAATAATGGTAATATAGTCGACTGGGATTGAAATCCATCACCATTCATCTACGAGTTTTCTGGGGGTGGCCTCGACTTGGTATACAAGTTAGAGGGAGAAGAGGAATAAATGAAGATTACATATTAAAATCTAGCCATGAACGGTGATCTGGCACACTGTGAAACTCAACCTCATAAGACATCTAATACTTTTCAGAAGTGTACCAAATAGGCACATGATCGTACCGGTGCCAATTGACATTACCAAGGGCACAGAGTGCATGTGCACATGAAGAATGTTGCAGTTGAGCTAAGCTGCATGTACAAAAAATCTGACCATTATCTTTCATATCTATCCGATACAATTCTCCATTCATATCATAGATCTCAAATTCATCATAATTTAATCTAGCATGAACTCTCAATTCTCTAGCTTCAACTTGATGTTTTCTCATAAACGTTTCATTGGAAGGTGTTAGATATGTGCTTATATTTGTTGCATCTTGTCGACGTTTGAAAAACATCAAATTAAGATAATGTTATGTCATGTGCACCAATGCGTGTATACCCAATCCTAATGCCACCTTTAAAACATACTATTAACACACTCTAAAATGTTAGTAGCCATGATAAAAAATGTCTTCCGTCATCAACACACAATGTCCAGTACTTTGGTTGCACTTGAAGTAGCCAATCACGTGCACTAACACAACAATTATTGCGTATGCCTTTCAATTCAGATTCAAATACTTGTGAGTCATGAGTGATGTCTACCCTCCATATTCTATCATGTAATCCAACAACTCTATATTGTTTCTCACAATTCTGCTAATGATGTCGAAGACAATATCAATGGGCAGCATGTGGAAGAAAGCGTTGCACTACATGTTTAATCCTAGCATACAATTCTCCATTCATATCATAGATCTCAAATTCATCATAATTTAATCTAGCATGAACTCTCAATTCTCTAGCTTCAACTTGATGTTTTCTCATAAACTTTTCATTGGAGGGTGTTAGATATGTGCTTATATTTATTGCATCTTGTCGACGTTTGAAAAACATCAAATTAAGACAATGTTATGCCATGTGCACCAATGCGTGTATAGGCAATCCTCATGCCACCTTTAAAACATACTATTAACACACTCTAAAATGTTAGTAGCCATGATAAAAAATGTCTTCCCTCATCAACACACAATGTCCAGTACTTTGGTTGTACTTGAAGTAGCCAATCACGTGCACTAACATAACAATTATTGCATATGCCTTTCAATTCAGATTCAAATACTTGTGAGTCATGAGCGATGTCTACCCTCCATATTCTGTCATGTAAGCCAGCAACTCTATATTGTTTCTCACAATTCTCCTGATGATGTCGAAGACAATATCAATGGGCAGCATGTGGAAGAAAGCGTTGCACTACATGTTTAATCCTAGCATGATGAAAAGAAATAATGCAAACATCATGTTTATGTTCTCTTACTGGTAGAATAAGACTAACAAGCTGATGAAAAAATTAGGACCATGATGCAAAACTCTCGACATCTACAATTGCATAGGCCAGTGGAAAGATGCCCTGATCTAAATCCACCTCACATGTAATAAGAAGAACCCCACGATACTTGTCATGTAGGAATGTTCCGTCTACACTAAGAATTGGCCTACAATGTCTCCATCCATCAATGGACTGTTTGAAACTCTAGAAGAAGTATTGCAAGTTTCTTTTGGTTTCATTGTTCTCAACTTGAAAATTATAAACTATATTGGGCATGCTATTTTTTACAGCCTCCATATACCTCAAAAGATTTGTGTATGATGATTCTCAATCCTCGAATATTTTTGTGAATGCTTTTCTCTGACTATCCCAAGATTTAAAGTAGGAGATATTGCCATGATAAGATAGTGAGATGAGATCTCTAATTTCCTTTGGTCAAATGTCAATATGCTCTCATGCAACTGGAAGGATCAATCTTGATATCAGTAACAATGTCATCTATTGATGTCTCCAATTCTCAATAGGAGTATGACATGAATGATTTGACTCATAAATGGTAATTTTCCATGCTCCTCTGGCCCTTATACTACAACATGCATGTAAACGCCACTGGCATTGAGGTCTTCCATAACAAACTAATGTTAGAATCTTAGAAGTCGAGCGATCAATATGAAATTAGATGTTTTATCTTACCGACCACAAAGATACCCTCGTCACCAAATCTTCTTTTATGGGAAACACATCTCCATCTTGAAGATCATCATTCGATTGTGTGGTGTGCATAGTTGAATGTTCCACTTGAATAGTAGCCGTACGTACCCATTCCATCTCTTCATTCTCAATGTAGTATTCATTAGCTACTGTATTTTTGATCCAATTCGTCCTTTCTCGTGAGACACATTCATTTACAGCTTGTACACTATCAATGGTGGGTGCACTTATATTTGCATCATCATGAAAATCACTGTCAGATGAACTATCAATCTCATTCCCATTATAATCATCACCACAATTCTCAATATTATCTTCTCTATCTAACACTTTAACATAGCTCTCCTAGCATGTAACACCCCGAATATTTTTATTTGTTGAAAAATATGAATAATAAAGTTATTGAACTTAAGCATTAGTCTTAAATTGTAATAATTGATATTTGGGAATGATTAGTATTAACTAACATTACCCCAGTGTCGTACTCAGACGTGCGCGCTCCCACAGGGCGACACTGAAAAACGATAACGAAAATGAAATCCGAGAACACCATAATTTTCAGAAAAATGAGGAGATATCAGAAATGTAATTATCCGAATTTTTCGACGTACGGATTTCGAGATTAAGCTGACGCAACTATTTTCCGGGTGATTTTTCACCCAGTGAAAAATAAATTCTAAAAATTAAACTAAAATCACCATAATTTGTAAAACCATCACATTAGTCTATGGTTGAAATTTTAATACAAACGAACCTCGTTTGAACATGTTTACATCAAGACTATTGGGCCAGCCGAATTATGGTCCAATTACGGTTGTTTTTTTTTCTGGAATTTCTGGGTGCTTACGTGGGAGGCCCTGGGAAGGCCAACACACATGGAGGTGGGATTAACACGTTAACCCTTTAGGTGTAAGCCATGGGAGCTATGCATGGAAAACGTGTCTAGGTATGGTTTAAGGGGTTTAAAACCTTGACACCTTGATGGCCGACGTGCTATCGTGCATGAGATGTTTGGAGGGTTATAAAAACCTCCCAACACCTAGCATGCAAGACCTTCCACTTCTTGCTCCTATCTCTCTCCTGCCCTTGCTGCACCTACTGCTGTGCTGGGCTATATTGCTTTGGGCTGCTGCTGCTGCTGCTGCTGCTATTGCACCTGATGACCACCCTGCCGTGAGTGCTGTTTTAGTTTGGTGGAAGTTGCTGCTGCATGAACTGCTGCTTCTACTCCCTTTGTTGAAGGTGCAGCTGCCATAGTTGTTGTTGTTACTATTGAAGTTGCTACCCCATCTCCTTCCTCCTGCTAGTCGGGGATCTCTTTGTTAAGGGGAAGTGAAGGTCTTCACCTTCTCAAGAACATGTAGGATTCTCTTTTCTCTTCCCAATCCTTGTCTCTTGCCTTTGCTAAAAGTTCATGTCCACATATATACCTATTTTCCAACCTTGTAAGCCATCTTAAGAGTTATGAGTTCATCTCTTCTGAACCTGTCTTGTCCTGTGAATAGGGGAAATTCCTTTTGTTGGACATAAATAGGTATTGGTAGAATTCATTCTTTTGATCATCAACTTGTAATTCTCCTTCTTCTCTAAGCCTTGGAATTAAAGCATCAGTCTTGATCCCATATGGCATGGGATTCAGTAAGTTTGTTTGATTACCTTGTTACCATTGAGTTCTTATGCATTGATAGGACTCCTTCTTAATGATCCTCTTTCTTCTTGTTCTTATACTTCCTTCATGTTAAGAAGTCCATGTATAAGTGTAGGATACATCTCCCTCTAATTCAGTTCTATCCTACACACATGACAAGGAGTTTGTTGATAAGTAGACAAGATACTATACCTGAAGTTTTTCTATTTTTCTTCCAATTATGGTAACTACATTCTTGTTGGGAGAAGAACAATCTTGTTCTACTCTAAAAACTGATTTCTATCTTCTTCTTCCACCCTTGGTCTTTGTACATGTTATAGAGTCTTGATAGAAGTCACCATATTTTTAGAATAGGGTGATTACTTTCCATTTGGAGGTTTGTACCTCAAACCTTGATTTAGAGCCTTAAATACCTTGAGTTTTAGTGTTTATCTTGTGGGAATTTTTCCATCTAACCCTTGTTATAAGGGCCATTCTTCCAGTGCTACATCATGTTAACTTTTAGCTAGACAAGTACGCTTTGTAAACCTCCTCTTTCATCTTGCTTGTTTAGCTTATAAACCCCTGTGAGAACTCCAATTAGACTCTTCCATTTGATATAAACCATGCCTTGTCTTATAATTTCTATAATTAGGGTGTTTAGAATGGATTTAAACATCATTTCTGGAAGTTCTACTGCTACCTGTCGACAGCCAGCCCAAGCTGTCGACAGGCGCATGTCTTCCAGAACTCCAGGTTTCTGGATTGTGTGTATCTGTCGACAGCCCTCTTGTTGCTGTCGACAGATACCCTCAGGCCAGCAACTTGAGCTCTGTCTATTGCCATCTGTCGACAGCCCCTTCCTGGCTGTCGACAGCACCTGTCCTGCCTTGTATTTCAGCAACTTTTCATGTTCTAGAAGGCGGGACATCGGGATTTGTGGGCTGAGAGACCAACCTTTACGGCGTTTAAGTGTGAATTATAATGGAGAGTCATGTAATACCTGTGGAATGTCAATGAATAATTATTTTTGATTAGTAAAGTCCAAGCATTCTTCTGCTCAAATAGTTCAAAGTTTACTCCTGATTCCTCATGCGTTCACGTTTCGGCATTTATAGTTATATTAAATGACTGGACGTGACATAGCATACCTGGAACAACTGGAGTTTTGTGCAACTCAAAACTTTCATCATAATTATGACTCGGTCTGACCTCATTTACAGCAAACCTCAGTCCATTTTGTCCATCAACTATGTCGATGTACAAGGGATCACGTCTGACTGAGAATTCATTAGTCTCGTTATAATTGGACGTAATGAAACATTATGTGCCACATCTTCTATTGGAGGGTTGACACATGCTAGTATAATTACAATTTTTTCTATAAAGATAGTCAGTGGTGTAGGGACACATAAATCTAACATTATGGAATATTTCTCTTCATCGTCAACTTCAAAAGAAAAACCATCAATGTTAGGAACCTTAAAATGAATAATTTTCAATTCAAACTCAAGAGGATTAATCTTTCTTGCTCGATAGATTGTAGTCTTGAGTTCATTAAATGAACAGTGCGAAGATACCCAAATGATTGTTTCATTGCCTCTATCAACTCTATCATTTTTGGACAATCGACCATTATATAGAATCACTATGAATACATTCGTAGATGACATCTTATTCATTTAATAAGTACGTCACACTGTTACACCTACAAAACATTACAATCCAACTAATTTTTGTAATAATTCTTTTAATTAATTATAACATAAAAGATTTATTATTTTTAAAAATATGATGATATCTTTAAATCTTATGGTAAAATATCAAATCAATGCTATAATTAACAAAAATAACAATATGCCTCACACAATTTTATAACTACATCTTATAATTCTTGAAATAAATAATCTACCTATTTATCCCCCATTCTAAATTTATTTCCTAAAATAGGGGATTAGGGCAAAGTGAAGAGAAGAGGAGGTGTGGAGTTTGAAGAGGGTGAATGGGAGAGGGATGACTGAAGGGGATGAAGGTGTGGGGTTAGAGAAGATTTGGTTGGAAGAGGGGGATCTATGGGGGATCAAAGGGGAAGTGGGGAGGTGTGGTCGCCCCTAACCTGACACCTCCAAGGGGGGTGCCAAATAGAGGGGAGGAACCTGAGGCAAGAATGCAGCTGAGTGGGGTGGGAGCGGGGTTTTATGTCAGGTTAGGGAAGATCACGGGGCACATAGGAAAATAAAAATAAAAATGGGTTTTTACCTTCACTGCAAGCTGGATCCGCCACTGGCTACCAGAAACCACCAGTGTCATCGCCACCCTACTACCCTGCTGTCACTTGCTAGCTCCTCTGTCACACTGCGTCCTCCTACTTCATCGCACCGCTACCTCCTACCACTACAAGAAAAAGCGGCATTAGAGGTCGAATCTGAGACCAAAATATTCAGTTACTACTCAGTCTTAGATCTGAGACTGAATAGTGACTGAAAAAATTCGGTCACTAATACTCCTAGTTAGTGACCGAATACTATTCGGTCACAATTCAGTTGCAAATTAGCGATTGAATTGTGAGCGAAGATTTTGTTCTAAAAAATAGAGACCGAATTGTGACCGACTAGAATTCAGTGGCTAATGGACAAAATCATGTGACTGAAGAAATTCGGTCACAATTTGGTCTGAAATATAGAGACTGAATAGTGACCGTATGTGACGGCCCTCATTATACCGGTACGGTTATACCCCCCACGTCGTTATAGCAAGCGTCATCACAGTGGGACATTTACCCACGATACATTCAGCTGAGATACACGTGAATTAAGAACAGAGTAGCGAAGTAAAAGAACTACTGTCTTCATTCATTCATCATCCACATTTAGCATACATGAAATTGCAATAACATTAAAGAACTTAGAAGTTCACATGATTTAAATTGCTGAAATTAAATACATAGATGTCCACACTTATACAATTTTCTCATGATAGTTCTAGTACCATGTCACTTTTACATACTATGAAAACACAAAAGGGTACAACTGCTCCAACAGTCTAATCTCCGCGCTCGGAGTCCGTCTCCACCGTCTCCTCCAACGGTGCCACGTCCACCACCTACACCTGTACGCCGAAGCAAGTAAGTAGAGTCTAAAAGACTCAGCAAGTAACACTACTCATACCATACACGTACATGTCACAGTGGCTCTACACACACAATTGCAAAAGACTCAACATGTAGCATGCTTCAACCTTGAAATGACAATCTATCATGATAGTTTCTATCAGTAACCACATGATACATCTTTCAGATTTCCTTAACGAAATGAATTTCCTAACATGCTGCTCTAATCATTCCTACTCATGAATTCTACTTTGCATTTTAACCAAAACATGAAAGCCATTAACATGAATTCCGCGCGCACATGAGGGAACCAACAACATGGAATCTATATGTTCTTATACATATACATAACCATTTTCACATGCTTAAGCTTGCTGGTTTTCACATGCTTTAGTAACATAACCTACACATGAGAGCTACAATGTTATTTAATACACAACATGTGAACAACCGAACATGGAATTGTGTACACATACTCATTTATTTGTCCCTAGCATGGGTTCTAGACACTTGTACATGTAAACATGATCATAACATAAGGAAGCTACTGATTTAGCATGGTTTCAGATTTGTCACAACATGGATTTACAATATCATATCTTCACATTTTTTGGTTTCACATTTTCTTTACACAAATTTCCAATTCACTTAAATTGCGCTTTACACAACACATTACACATTGTTCACTTACACATTAACACATGAACACATACACATTTACACATTCACAGTTTAGGTGCCGTGACACATAGTCCAAACCACCAAAGAAGACACAACACATCACAACACATAGACGCCATCTAGGCAATACAATGGCGACTCTTGGACTGCGCAGACCGGAGAACAAGTCTCCACCCTAACCATTGGTACTTGTCCACCTCCAGATTTCCCCCTAATGCCCTTAGGGTCACATCACATTGAACTTTCTCAGGGAGACTTTTCCCTGATACGGTTTCCACTGCCCTCTACGGAAGCAGTGTCACATTTCGCACAGTTACACATTTACACAGTTTTACCGATTTTACCTGTTTGACACATGTCACTCTCACTCATTCACTTTCTCACTCACATGCACATGCCTCTGTTATCCTAACATGACACTATAGATTTCAGACATTAACAAGCAGGTAATTCCATTAATCATTGGATTAAACAAGAATCAACTCATTTTACAATGACATGCATCAATTTCACATTTTTCATGGAAAATTTCATAGGCATCGTGCTTTGGTCCAATGACCTAAATTTTAATCACAAACTAATTTCGGGTTTAGGACCCTTCATGCAATTTTTCAGATTTTTCTAAGTTAAAATGAATTTACAGAAAATCAAACATCCATTTTTTTCATGCCATTCGTAATTCAAGTCGATATGGAATTATACACAAGTCACAATTTTAGCAAGCTACTGTCTGACCCTACATGTATAGAGCTACAGAATTTATTCCTTATTTATGGGGCGATGCCTGGTTTACCAGGATTTATCATAACTTATGCACATCCTATTTCCCAAAAACACTTTCAATAATTTACACAAGCATGGCAAAATTCTCAAATTTCAGAATAGGGCTGATCCATACATGCATGATCCTCACAAACTTGGTCATACAGGCTAGTCCTAAATCATGCAACAGTAGATTGACAAGATTAACAACTAATCATGCTAGTAATTTCATGGAACAAAATAACTTCTATCATTCACACACCATGCACACTCATCCATCCCACACACCACCATTTACTAGTATAATAGTGTATAGGGCTACCATATATCCTCATCACGGAAAAACCCATCGAATTAATCATATAAGAAGAGAAACAAGTTTCTGTTCTGTCCCGAAGAACTCAACGTCAAGCTCTGGCCGTCAAAGGGAGTTAATGGCATGATCGCTTGTCGCCAACCATATCTTAACGGCAAGAGATGTTGCCGTTAAGTTCAGGTCTGTGCAAAACACAGACCCGAGCTCCAAGATAGGGTGAATTTGGGGGTCTAGGACTCGAGAGAAATGCATAAAATGGTAGAATCAACCTAGACACATACGGGGACGTTATGGTTAGGTTACTTGCCTTTAGAAAAATACCCAATGGATCTAGGGCTTGGAGAAGCTCTCCCTGGGCAGTCCCAAGAAGTTGTAAATGGCCTCCAAGATCACCCTCCCTCCGGGTTCTTGGATGAAGATGGCTCCAAGTACGGCCGGGGAAGTCTCCTCCTTCACTCCAGCTAGCTTCTTGTCGTGGAAGATGGCCGGATCCAGCTTCAGAGGGTCCAGTTTTTTGGGTGCAAAGTGGGGGTTTTTCTCAGCTTTCCTCTAGGGTTTTCTTCTCCCTCTTTTCTCCTCTTGCGAAGGCCAGAGAGAGTTAGGGTTGCACAAATGTGGCTCTTTTGAAGAGGAGAGGCTCTTCTCCCCGCATGGGTGACAAGATGTGTTTTAGACCGTTGGGGAACATCTCCCCAATGGGTGAGCTGCCTTGCTTCCAGAATTTCGGCTCTGCTGTGCATGCAGGCCAGAGATGTTGGCGTCCACATCGTTAGACTCTGGATTAGTGTTGGCGTCCATGGGTGGACACTGACACCTCATCGACGTCATGCTATTGACGCCAATATGGCCTTCGGCCAGAAGTCTTAAAACATGCAGAAACCATGCACCTTTACACTATATACATGCTATATGTATACGTTATCATGTACACACTACCATCAAGCATTACATACATTATTTATACGTAGTATACACATACACGCATAAGTATACCAATAATACATACGTAGATAATACATACGTACATACACGACACGAATCATTTACATGCAACACAATAATACAACAAAATTCGAGGGTCTTACACCGTATATTTCGGTCTCAAACATAGAGACCGAACTATGAACGACTAGAATTTGGTCACTAAGGCCATGTATTTGGCATGTTTAGGGATGAAATTCGGCGACCAACGCAATTCGGTCACAATTCGGTCTTAAATATAGAGACTGAATAGTTACTGAATAGAGGTCGGTCGCTAATTTTGCGATTGGATTCTTTCAGTCACAAGTCGGTCTCTATATTTGAGACTGAATTGCGACCGAATTTCATCAGTCAAAATTTCATCCCTAAACGTGCCAAGCATATGGCCTTAGTGACCGAATTCTATTTGGTCACAATTCGGTCTCTGCTTTGTGACTGAATTTATTTCGGTCGTTGAATGTCATGGGATTTGGGACTGACATGCACTTTCTCTTCTTCCCCCTTCTCTTTTCTCCTCTCTCGCTCTATCTCTTCACACTCGCTCTATCTTGCGCTGAGATGCTCACCGGGATTGCCCGCAAAGACACCCCGTCGCCGCCATCGTTCGCATCGCTTCCAACATCTGCGTCCCTACTGTCAGTCTGGTCTCCATTGTCACTCCCCGTCGCCGCTGTCGTGCCATCGATCTCTCCACCAGAGCTCCACATCGTCGTCATCCAAAGAGAAGCTGCCACATAGCCGGTAAGCTCTCTCTCTCTCCCTGTGCTGTATGCGTGTTTGGGCCCTCTCTCTCTCTCTCTCTGCGCCTGTGTGTGTGTTTTCTCGCTCTCTTTCTCTCCAGTTATCTGCTCTCTCTCTCTCTCTATGCGTGTATGTGTGTGTTGTGTGCACGTGTATGTGTTTGCTCTCTGTGTGTGTGGTGTGTTCGATCTCTCTCTCTATGTATGTGTGTTGGGGTGGGTGCTATTGGGCTGCGGGGAGGGCGAGATGGGGGGGGGGGGGGGGGGCAGATAATGGGGGGGGGGGCTCTCTCTCTCTCTCTCTCTCTCTCTCTCTCTCTTTTCACTATCTAGGTTGGAGGGGGGACTTGGTGGAGGGGGAAAGAGGGTGGTGGGGTGGGGGGAGGGAGGCTTCCGATTGGGAGGGGTGCTGGTAGTGGCGGGAGGGGGGCCTTTTTGGAGGGGGCTGACCTTCTCGTCCATCCATATATGTTGTCACGCCCCACCAATTTAGCAGCGAAATAAATCGGGGGGACATGAGCAAAGTACATGATAACGTATAATGTACAACAGTTGAGTAATTTAGAGCATCTAATGAGAAATACTTGAAATAAACTTCTGATTTTTTTTATAATCATAAAGACTATTACAACCACTAATTTAAATCCAATACACAGGGCTCAAAGATATCACTTTGGAAAGGAAATTTTAAACAAATATCTAACTAGACTCTATTGTACTAGGGTAACCCCGTCGATATGATGCCAGGTCGCTCATCGTTCTGGTCCTTTCCCATTGATGTGTGTAACGTCATCATCCGACTTACCTGAGACATAATAACAAATAATGCAGGGTGAGCGATAACACTCAGTAGGACTTAAATCTCATGAGCCAAGCACGCTTTAAATGATTAATACATTAAAAAGCAGAGTAGCTAACGATAGAGAGTCAATTAAAGTTGAGATAGTAATGACAATTTGATATCAAGTAAAACATAAATGTTAAACAACAATATGAAACATGTATAGCAAAGAGAGAGAAATTGGCCATATCACGAGATAGCACGATAGCACGCAAGTCATGATAGCAATTTGATTGATTTTCTTATCAATCGAGAGAGTCTAGCACTTTGGTTGTCTGTAGACAGCCGAGAGAGAGTATAGCACTTTGTTTGATTGTCTTTGATTAATCTTGATAGTATGACACTTTGGATGCATGCCGAACATCCTGATCATTGAACTCCCACGACAAATGGCACTTTCGGGCGCACCTCTCAGGACTAGATCAGACCCTTTATAATGTTGCCTAGCATCAGTTATGTTTATTATATTAGACAATCAAATAGATGGCCAAATAGAGTACCAAGAATAGATGAAAGTAATTGAAGAATAGACAGGGGTATAGAGAACGTAAATAGATGAGAGAATAAGGAATAGATGAGAAGTAAGGTCAAAGCACATAAAACAACGTTAAATAGGTGATAGTAACAGTTGCACAACCCATATGATTGGTGCTGGCCGTCAGGTACAATTCACTAACTGCACACTGACCATGCTATGAACACAGTCCAGAGGTCCGGCGTGATCTCAAGGTAAGAGAGAAATCTAAGGCCGTTGGATCATGTTGATCCCTAAGGGTATCATGAGTATTGATGGTACAACTTGCTCGTTGGCAATGTACATCCGCCAAAGCCAAGGATTCTTATGAAGGCCTTGACAAAGAGTTCCTAGTCCAGTCAAGAGTATTCCCAATGGAGAGGTCGTCCAAGTCAAGAAAAGTGTGCATAGAAACACTTGCCCATCTTGCCTTGAATGCTTGAAGGTAGAGGGATGCGATAACGGTATTAAATCGAGCGAATAAAATGAAGACAAATCTAATTAAAAATAGGAGAATTTACATGAATAATTACACTTCATGGCAAAATTCATGTTTGGTGTATGCAAGTGAGAGAGAATCAATGATAGCATGTGAGAGTCGTGCACATGTCTTTTAATTAAGAAAATCATGTAGATATTATTAAAGGTTCAATAACATGAGGTTACTGTCATCACAGATCATTATGAGGGTTTAACCATAATTAAGAAGCATAGATTAGCAAGATTTAATTGAATAATAGGGTTCTGAAATCACACAGTGAATCGCGACGTAGGTACCCGTCGCGTTCAAATCGCGATGGTTTGGTCATTCATGTTCAAGGTAATCGATTCAGAAAGGCGACGGGGTGACTGGTCACATTCCTGGAAAAGGGTGTAGGGTCACGATGGGTTGAGCCGACGCATTCAAGGCAATCAGTATAGGACACATGAACGCATTGCAGTGGACTGTCACGTTCTCAACGTGACGCGATCTGCTGTCATGACCTCGATGAGAATGCGACCGATCGGGCTGTCGCGTTCTCAATAAACCAGCATGAGCTCCAAAGGTGAAATAGAACACCTTGGGTTTCGGTCCAATCTTTCAAGAGCTTGACATAGGGGACTTTAAAAATTCATATATAATCATATGCTCAATGAAAAATCATGAAATTAGTGTTAAATGAAACTAGACTTGCATATCAACAGTAAAAGGTAATTAGAATTCTAACATGATATGAGCATGATATGTAATGACCCTAAGAACCCGACCCTCGGCCCAAGCCGAGAACCCGATTTTCGCGGTCGCCGCCCACGAATCCGGAGACCCAGAAGGGCTATAACACAAGTCTAATAGAATATGTAAGAGAAATAAACGTCAACTGCTGAACTAGAAGCACACAAGAGGAAGCAGAAAGAAGAGGGAGACTACAGCGTATCGCTCTAGGTACAGTCCCAACACACGCACAACTGGTGCAAGTAAAAAGGGAAGGACAGAGCCCTTAGGGGCATACCCTGAGGGTGACGTACAACTGAAGGGGGAAACCACTGCTAGCTGCGGGGATGACGACTACGCCCCGCCTACTCCGTCCGATGCACGCCCTGCCGTTGCTGAGAAGTCTCACCTGGAAAAGGAGGGATGAGCTTCACAATAGAAGCTTAGTAGGGACTACCAATCTCCTACTGGCTATAACAGGTAAAATAATATAAATAAATAACAACAGTTATATCTTCTACTCTAGAAGGTAAGTGCGGAAGCAAAGCTACTAACTAGCAATGGAATGGAAGGACACCGCAGTCGGAAACCCCGTAAGACCTACATGTCATGACCACCACACGGCTGGCAACGTAGACAGAGAGAACCCTGCCTGGACAAGGGACACTAGCTATGGAAAACACTACCACTAGTCAACTGGTTAGGTGCGTCCACTGACGTCTTATCCTCGACCTAGGTCCAAACCTTCACTCTCGTCAGAGTGGGGCTGGAACACAAAGTACAAACAGTAACCGCCGTAGTTTGGCTGGACTACGGTCCCATGCCAGGCCTCTCCAAGTGGTTCTGGGGCAACAAGGCAACAAAGAGCAAGGCAGTGAGAAAAGGACTGGTTGGCCTGCACTGGGTAGAACTCCGTCCATCCTCGGTGTCCCAGACCAACCAAGAGAGCTCTACAAACGACTCGACGCCGTTGTCCTAAGCACCAGTTTTCCCCTCTACTCTAGAGTTCGTGACTCGAGTATGCTTGTCGCCCTAAACGCTCCCTCTAAGGCGCACGAGGATGGGGGTCCCAAGCATACGGTAACAACCTCTCTCACGGGACAAGCCTAAGGTGTCGAGCACTAGGCGAACGACCAGTGTAGAACCGTACTAGGAACTAGCACTGGTGCCACGAGTACAGAAAGAACCGGAGCAGCGAAGACTCCACGAGAAACAGAACTCTGCAAGAACTTACCTGTCTCTGGTGCTGTCACGACTCCAAGTGCCGTCGCGACATTGTTGCGACGCCACAAGCTGTCGCGACATTGTCACGACAGCTCAATCTGTCGCGACATTGTCGCGATGCCCTAGAGCGTCGCGATGTCGCGGCGGCAGAGCCGGTCGCAACATCATCGCGACCTCTATACTGGTTGCGATCTCAGCCGAGGAACGTCCCGGTACAGTCCTCCCAAGGACCACCCCAAAACCGATACAGACACATCCATACGGGGGAGGGGAGCATGGGGAATGCAGGAGAAAGCTTATAAACAATCAAACCACCTTCAAAACCCCATAAAACATGGATTACAAGGTATCTACGCTCGAGGGAAATCTCACTCACCACGAGCATGATTCTCACACCCCACAACTCCAAACCACGGAGGAACAAGCTCTAAAGGGGAAGGGAGCATGCTAGAACGAGAGGAGAACAAGGGTCCCTACCTCAAGGAGTAGAGCCGACCTGTTGGGGCCTTCACGTCGGAATGGCCACATCCTCCTCGCTCCAAGCACCACGAGCACGCCGCCTACACGAACTAGGCATCACCTTCTTGCCCAAACCACCAAGAATCACCGGAGAAACCAAGGGGGCTCAGAGGGGAAGAGGAAGGAAGAAGAATAATAAGAAAGGAAGGGGAAGAAGAAAGGGGGCGCCGGCCTCGGTTTTGAACCGATGGGCCCCGAGACGCGAAGGGTCGGCCCAGCGCGACAACTAGCATGTCGCGACGCCCTCGGGCGTCACGACCATGTCGCGACAGCTGTCCCTGGTGTGACACCAAAAGGCGGTCAAACCTCGAAGATCAAGAAACCAGAACGCGACGGCCTTCTAGGTCACGTCAACACTGTACACACCTGACACCCGACAAGACCGTTCTGATAGAAAGGACAACAGTCAGATTGGTCAGAAAAGCAGTCGTATCACCTTCAGACGTCGCAACAAGAACACAACGCCCACCCCTGTCACGACCATGTCGTGACGGCCAGGTGTGCCGTGACTAAAAACGTATCGACAGGCTCCCCTAGCGCGACCATGTCGTGACCAGGGTGTCTGTCGCGACCCCGAGGACAAGGCCAAGGGCCCAAGAGGGTCGGGTCTTACATCCTACCCCCCTTAAAGAAATTTCATTCTCAAAATTAAAAGAAACTCAGTTTCAACATGAAGCAACATAAAAGGGAGAACAACATACCGATCAATTAAACAAATACGGGAACAACTCTCTCATCTAATCTTCGCTCTCCCAGGTGGCCTCGCCACCAACGCGGTTCTCCTAAACAACTTTGACCAGCGGGAACTGCTTCTTGCGCAACTGCTGCACTCTGCGGTCTACAACTTTAACCGGGCAATCTGGCACTGACAAGTCTGGTGCAACCTCAATCTGTGAGTAGTCCAACACATGTGACAGGTATGCAGTACCTCCTGAGCTGTGCGAAACGTGAAAAATCTCGTGCACACCTGCTAACTCTGCTGGGAGACGCAATCTATTAAGCAACCTCGCCGATCCTCTTGTGATAGGGAGGTCATATACTAACCTTGCGATTGAGCTTGCCCTTTCTACCAATCTAATAACACCCTGTGGTCGGCGAGACCCATAAAAACACAAGGTCATCCACGCTGAATGCAATGGCCTCCTGCAAACATTGCAGCTAGGCGCTACTGCTTTGCCTGAAGCCTCTGCCTGACCAAACGAACTGTGTCTGCACACTTCTGTACCATCTCTGGTTCCAAAAGCTGCCTCTCACCCACCTCGAACCAGTGAAGTGGTGTCCTGCACGGTCGACCATACAAAGCCTCGTATGGTGCCATTCCAATGCTCGAGTGATAACTGTTGCTGTATTCAAACTCTACCATCGGAAGGTGGGACTCCCAGGTGCCACCCTAGTCCAAGCAACAAGCTCTCAACATATCCTCCAGAGTCTGAATAGTCCTCTCTGACTGACCATCTGACTGCGGGTGATACGCTGAACTCAGCCTTAACTCTATACCAAGAGCTCTCTGCAAACTGCGCCAAAACCCTAAAGTGAACCTCAGATCTCTATCGGAACACAATCAAAACTGGGGTTCCGTGCAATGGAACAACTCGGTCCACGTACAGTCTGGAAAGCCTGTCCACTGACCAAGACATCCTGACTGGAAGGAAGTGCACTGACTTGGTCAACCTGTCCACAATCACCCAAATACCATCATGCCTCTGTGGAGAACGAGGCAAACCAACCACGAAGTCCATGGTGATGTCGTCCACTTCCACTTGGGAATGGGCAATGACTGCAGCTCACCACCAGGATGCTGATGCTCAGCCTTCACCTGCTGACAGGTAAGGCAACGAAGCGACAAACTCTACTACGCCCCTCTTCATCCCTGGCCACCAGAAGAACCTCCTCAGATTATGATACATCTTAGTGGAACCAGAATGAACAGCATACTCGACCGATTTGCCTTTGACAATAGCGCCTAGCGCGCATCACAGGGAACATACAATCTGCCTCTAAACCTGACCTCACTGTCCTCGTCCAGCTCAACATCTAGCATCTGCAAAATATCTGCCAACTCTGTATCTGCCTGTTGTGCCTCCAGCACCTTACAGTACACTGACGGGCGAACTGACAAACTGGTCATCACTGCATGGTCTCTGTACCTCGAAGGGCAAAAAACTCTCTGAGACAAGTCCTCAAACAACCTCCATTCTCTAACCATCAATGAACTCAAGTGAACACGCCTGCTCAAAGCATCCGCCATGACGTTAGCCCTTCCCGGGTGATAGGAAAGGGTAAGGTCGTAGTCCTTCAGGTACTCTATCCATCTGCGCTGCCTCAAGTTCAAATCCTTCTGAGTGAAAATATACTGCAAGCTCTAATGGTCGGTGAAGATCTCGAACACCTCGCCATACAAATAGTGCCTCCACAACTTCAAAGTGAATGCCACCACTGCTAACTCCAAGTCATGGGTAGGGTAGTTCTCCTCATGCTTCTTCAGCTACCGAGAAGCATAGGCAATGACCCCACCATGCTGCATCAGCATTGCACCCAAACCTGACCTCGAAGAGTCGGTGTAGACCACAAAACCTTCGCTACCGGACGGCAAGACCAACACTGGTGCTGAAGTCAACCTCATCTTCAGCTCTTGAAAACTCTGCTCGTAGTCCTCAATCCAAACAAATCTGACCTCAAGTCTCATCAACCTGATTAACGACTCTGCAATCTTGGAAAAATCTTGGATAAAACCTTATGTAATAGCCTGCCAAACCCAGAAAACTGCGAACCTCTGACACTGAAGTGGGCTGCTCCCAAGACAACACTGCCTCAACCTTGGCAGGGTCCACTACCACACCGGAACCTGAGATCACGTGCTCGAGAAAGTGCACCTCCCTCAGCCAAAATTCGCACTTGTCAAACTTGGCATAAAGTTGGTGACTCTGCAACATCTCTAGCATGATCCTCAGATGCTCCTCGTGCTCCTCCTCAGAAGCCAAGTAGACCAAAATATCATCTACAAAGATGACTACAAACCTATCCAGGTACTCACTGAACACTCTGTGCATCAAATCCATAAAAGCTGTTGGCGCGTTCGTGAGCCCGAAAGACATCACGACAAACTCGAAGTGACCATACCTCGAACGGAAAGCTGTCATGCCAATATCTGACCCTCTGATCCTCAACTGGTAGTAGCGTGATCTCAAGTCAATCTTTGAAAACACCTTGGCTGACTACAACTGATCAAACAAGTCATCGATCCTGGGCAACAAATACTTGTTCTTCACTATTACCTGGTTTAGCTGCCTATAATCGATGCACATTCTCAAGCTTCCATCCTTCTTCCTCACGAACAACACTGGCGCTCCCCATGGAGAACGGCTCGGACGGATAAAACCCAACTCAAGCAACTCCTGCAACTGTCTCTTCAGCTCACGCAACTCAGCTGGAGCCATTCGGTATGATGCCTTAGACAAAGGCATCGTACCAGGCAAAAGCTCAATAGAGAACTCTACCTCCCTCTCAGGCGGCAACCCAAGTAGATCCTCCGGGAAAACATCAGGGAACTCAAACAATAGGCACATAAAAAACAGATGACCCGCTAGGCTCAGAAGAACAAACAGAAGCAAGATATGCTACGCAACCATCGCGGATCAAACGACGAGCTATGCAGAAAGAAATAAAAGGTCGATGGGTAGACCGGATACCTCGGAAGCTGAGAATAGGTGTTCCAGGTATCTCAAACCGAACGGTCTTCCACTGACAATCCACCACAGTTGAGTGAACCTCCAACCAGTCCATGCCAAGGATGACGTCAAAGTCACGAAGCTGCAATGCGTACAACCTAGCTGGCAACTGGTGTCCCTGGACCTCAACTGTGACACCCTCTAGGTAACCGAAAGAACGCATGTAATCACCGGACGAGAGATTGACCATCACATCACACTACCTCTCAGGGGTGTGACGAACTAGCGACTTGTAAAACTCCTCGGAAGCAAAATAGAGAGAAGCACCGGGATCAACTAGAACACGAGCAGCTCTACCAAGGATAGGCAAAGTACCTATAACCAGGTTTGCCTCCTCCCTGGTGAGAGCCATCACACGGCCATGACCATGCCCACACTGCGGCGGCTGCTGGGGCTACTACTGCTGCGGCGGCTGCTGGTGCTGCAGAAACTGTTGTTGCTGCTGGTATGGATGAAATTCCTGAGGCTACTGATGCTGCTAAAACTACTGAGGCTGTAAATGATACTTCCCCTGCTGCTGCTGACGGGGTGCCTACTGCTGCTGAGGGTACTAGTACTGTGGCAACTTCTTAGTGTACTGCACTGGCTGCTGGACTTTCCCCATCGGGCAATCCCTTCTGAAGTGGCTCGGCAAACCACAAGTGTAACAGACTGCCTCCTACCTGCCCTGCTTGGCTCCCTGCTGGACCGACTGCTCTACAAACCTCGACTGGCACTTCTACTGCTTGCCCCGACCACCTCCACGAATGGTCATCTACTTGAACCTCGAGCACAAATTGGAACTGCCCGAACTACTTGAGCCCGACGAAGAAGAAGTTGCACTGCCACGACTACCTGTGGGGCGCTGGTATGGTTTGGTCCTGGCGGAAGCTCCTCCCTGCTACTGCTACTGCTGCTGGGGCTGCCAGGTCTCTCTCTCTAGGGCAGTGGCCTTAGCCACTACCACTCCCAAGGTGGTGCACATATGGGCGGTCACGCCCCACCTCAAATCCGGCCTCAGTCCTACAATAAACCTCTCTGCACAAGCCTGCTCATTGCCTGCCATGTGAGGAACATGCCTCAACAACCTAACAAAGCTCTAGTGATATTGAGCAACCATCAGATCACCCTAGACTAACTCATGAAACTGATCTCGCCTCTCATGTCGAGCATAATCAGGGAAATACTCGCCATGGAAGACCTCCAAAAACTTCTGCCAAGTAACCTGATCCAAACACTACCCTAGGCGCACTCCATGGTCTTGAACATATGCTCCAACTCATGCGTCCAACTCTTAGCTTTGTCTGGGTCGTAGTCACTGTAGAACACCAGCGGTCAGAGACGCAAGAACCTCTCCAAGAGGGTGGTCCTGTCCTCAGTGACAGCCATCCTCCTCCTACCGACCCGGGTACTCCCAATACTCGATGCCTGCTGAACTGCTGGCTGCTCCACCTGCGGATCTATTTGCTGCTCTGGTACTGCTGGGGGAGGTACTGAAGGCTGACCTCCCACCGCTGCCTATCCAGGCTGCCACGCTCCCTGATACAGGGTCCTGAAGAACTGCTCCGCCAAAGGAAACCAATCTGCATACTACTGCAGGGATTGGTACCACTGCTGCTGCTGCCCACCTATTGCTGCCGCTGCCTCCTGAGGCTGTGCCACTGACTCCTCTACTGACACATCCTCCTGAACCTGACCCGGTGCTGGCATATCTAACTCACCCTGCTGCTCCATCAGCTCTCTAGCCTGCGTGCGCCTGCGTGGAGCAATATCTTGCACAGCACACAACCAACAAGGTTAAAGATACCAACTCGGGCAGCTAGCAATGTACATGTACTACTATTAGGACTTCCTGCTGTAGTTTAAATCCACTACAAGTCCTGTTAGACTTCTAGCTCTGATACCAACTGTAACGACCTCAAGAACTCGACCCTCGGCCCAAGCCGAGAACCTAATTTTTGCGGTCGCTGCCCACAAATCCGTAGACCCGAAAGGGCTATAACACAAGTCTAACAGAATATGTAAGGGAAATAAATGTTAACTGCTGAACTAGAAGCACACACGCGGGAGCAGAAAGAAGAGCGAGACCGCAGCGTATCGCTCTAGGTACAGTCCCAACACATGCACAACTGGTACAAGTAAAAAGGGAAGGACAGAGCCCTTAGGGGCATACCCTGAGGGTGACATACAACTGAAGGGGAAAAGCACTGCTAGCTGTGGGGACGATGACTACTGCCCCACCTACTCCGCCCGACGCACGCCCTGCCGCTGCTGAGAAGTCTCATCTGGAAAAGGAAGGGATGAGCTTCACAATAGAAGCTCAGTATGGACTACCAATCTCCTACTGGCTCTAACAGGTAATAGAATATAAATAAATAACAGTAGTTATATCTTCTACTCTAGAAGAGAAAGTGCGGAAGCAAAGCTACTAACTAGCAACGAAACGGAAGGACACCACGGTCGGAAACCCCGTAAGACCTGCACGTTGTGACCACCACACGGCTGACAACACAGATAGAGAGAACCCTGCCTAGACAAGAGACACTAGCTACGGAAAACACTGCCACTAGTCAACCGGTTAGGTGCATCCACTGATGTCTTATCCTCGACCCAGATCCAAACCTCCACTCTCATCAGAGTGGGGACAGGAACACAAAGTACACAACAGTAACCCACGCCTGGCCTCTCCAAGTGGTTCCGGGGCCACAAAGAACGAGGTAGTGAGAAAAGGACTGGTTGGCCTGTACCGGGTAGAACTCCGACTGTCCTCGGTGTCCCAGACCAACCAAGAGACCTCTGCAAACGACTCGACGCCGCTGTCCTAACCACTGTTTTCCCCTCTACTCCAGAGTCCGTGACTCGAGTACGCTCGTCGCCCCAAACGCTCCCTCTAAGGCGCACGAGGATGAGGGTCCTAGGTAAATAGTAACGACCTCTCTCACGGGACAAGCCCTCAGGTGCTGAGCACTAGGCGAACGACTAGTGTAGGACCGTACTAGGAACTAGCACTGGTGCCATGAGTATAGAAAGAATCGGAGCGGTGAAGACTCCACGAGAAATGGAACTCCGCAAGAACTTACCTGTCTCTAGTGCTGTCGCGACTCCAAGTGCCATCGCAACATTGTTGCGACGCCACAAGCTGTCGTGACATTGTCACGATGCCCTAGAGCGTCACTATGATGTCACACCGGCCGAGCCAGTCGTGACATCATCGTGACCTCTATACTGGTCGCGATCTCAGCCGAGGGGCGTCCCGGTATAGTCCTCCCAAGGACCACCCCATAACCGATACAGACACATCCATACGGGGGAGGGGAGCATGGGGAATGCAAGAGAAAGCTTATAAACAACCAAACCACCCTCAAAACCCCATAAAACATGGATTACAAGGAATCTACGCTCAAGGGAAGCCTCACTCACCACGAGCATGATTCTCACACCCCACAACCCCAAACCATGGAGGAACAAGCTCTAAAGGGGAAGGGAGCATGCTAGAACGAGAGGAGAATAAGGGTCCCTACCGCAAGGAGTAGAGTCGACCCGTTGGGGCCTTCACGTCAGAATGGCCACCTTGTAACAACCCCGGCGCTCAGATCCCCGGCTCCTACCAAGAATCCGAACATCGGGACCGCCGCCCATGGGTCCGGAGACCCGGAAGGGCTAACGGATCGGTCTAACAAGATATGTAACAGAAATAAATAACAACACATGTACTAAAGTGCACCACAAGTGAATGAAAAGTGTCCAACACTAAGTAACAGTCTAGTACAGTCCCAAAGTAAATAAAGTACAAGTGCTGAATAAACGGGAAGGAACACGTCCCTTTGGGGCATACCCCGAGGGTGAAGTACAAGAGCTGGGGGAACACCGCCACTAGAGATGCTGACTACTGTGGGCCTGTCTCCTCAGTCCGCCGCGGAGGGAGCTGCTGTGAAGTCTCACCTACAAAATAGGGAGTGAGCTTCACGAAGAAGCCCAGTAGGACTACCAATCTCCCACTGGTTCTAACAGCAGAATAGAACTAAGTGCAATAAATAAATAAAGCAGTAAAGTCTATTCTACTAAATAGAGTCAAGTGTGGAAGCGTGAAAGAAACTACACGGTCATCGGTCTAAGCTACACAGCGGGAGCGAAAAACCCATGTAACCAAGGCACCACAAAAACCCAGCTGTAAACATAGACACTGGACACTGCCTAGACAAGCACACTATCTATAGAACGCTACACTAGTCAGCCGGTCAGGTGCACCACGCGCCTTACCCTCGACCAATGGTCCATGTCTAGCACCTCCCGTCGGAGTGAGACGTGGAACAAGAACAACCACAACTGCCGTAGTTTGGTCAGACTACGGTCCCACGCCTGACCCCTCTAAATGGTTTCGGAACCACGTAGAGTGAGGCAGTGAGAAAAGGACTAGCTGATCTGCACCGTACGAGTTACCAACCACCGGCATCCCAAACTCAGCTAAGAGAGCTCTACAAACGACTCAATCCGCCCTCCCACCGTTTTCCCCTACTGCTACCATAGTCAACGACTCGAGCAAACCCGTTGCCAGGAGCAACACCCTCTGACACAGGTGCGCGGGGACCGTCGGTCCTAGGTAACGGTAACAACCTATCTCGTGGACAAGCCCTCAAGTGCCTAGCACCGGACGAAGAGAGACTAGTAGTAGCACTGCACTAGGAACACACATGTGCCAAGAAAACCGAGTCGCAGCGGAAGCGGAAACACAACAGGTCGATAGTCATCTCTCGGTCAGAGAGGTGACGTATCGACCTATCGCGACCAGAACGCGACGGTTCTATCTGTCATGACAAGGAAAACAAAAGGCGACCCCTAAGCGCATCGTGATAAGGTCGCAGCGGCTAAGAGCACTGCAACAAGCCTGAGTTGACTGATTGCGACACGTACCCCGTCGCGATCTCATCGCGATGAAGATGGAGGTCGCAATTGGGAAGACCCTGAACACTTGAACACCAGCCACGTACCCGTCGCGTTAGCATGACACGGCGGGTCCGGGGCGTGTTCAAGAGAACGCGACGCCTCGATACGTCGCGATTTGGTCGCGATTGGAAAACCCGTCACGACCATAACCGAGTGCTCAGACAGAGCAACCCTTCCCACCCCAAACTAAACCATAAAGTACAAACGGGGAAAAGGAAACATGCAAACGATAGTAACATGGTATTTAACGTCCAAACCACCCAATTTACCCCCAAGCATGCATAGAAGGTAAGGCTACACTCACATGAACCTCACACAACCAAAAGCAACCCTTCACACCCCATTATCCACACAACATGCTAGCCACAAAACTCATTCCATTCAACCACACAATAACATATGAATCACCTTAGCATGATCCTAGGCTTAGAAAGAAGGGGATTGGCCCTATGCATGGTAGAACTAGGGAATGGTTTGGGGGTCCCTACCTCAACTTGAAGAACCACCCTAGATGAGCCTTCTCATAGGATTGCACCCCTCCACCTCCGAGCTCCAATGCTCCACGAGCCTCCCACGAATCGAGCTCGTCCTCCTCCTCCTTCACAAGCCGATGGAGAGACACATGGTGCATACCACAGAGGAAGGAGAAGAAGAAGTGAGGAGAAGGAAAGAACACAAGCAATCCAAACCACACTACAATTCACATCCTACTTACCAAGCAAGCCACAAGGATCTCCCCTTCCAAAGCTCACCACGGAGCTCAACACACAGGGGAAATCTCCACAGAGGGGAAGAAGATAGCAAAATGGCCAAATGGGACTTCTGCTCTCGGGCTGGGCAGTTTTAACACATACGTTAAGAATGCGACGTCCCTGGTCGTCGCGTTAGCAACACTAATGCGACACCCTCTTACGTTGCGATCTTAAAGTCTATGACCCAGACTGCCAAACCCAACACGTGGTATGCATGCAACGTTGACACCTGATCGCGACGGGTCAGTATGTCGCGTTCAAGCATGCATGCCCATACGTGTCTCCACCGTCCAGACATCAAAATGACAAAAGAACTGTCTGCTGTCAGAACTAGATCGCGATAGGGGTGGCCGACGCGTTCCCAACCTAAACGCGATGGCTTCCTCCGTCGCCTTCAGAAGGCGACAGCCCTGCATGTCGTGATCCCAACCAAGAGCTCTTGACCCACAAAGTAACAGGGATGTTACACACCTCCTCCTCACTCCAAGAACCAAGAGCTTGCCGCCTACACGAACTAGGCGTCACCTTCTCACCCAAACCACCAAGAATCACTAGAGAAACCAAGGGGGTTCGGAGGGGAAGAGGACGGAAGAAGAAGAAGAAGAAAGGAAGGGGGATAAGAAAGGGGGCGCCAGCCTCGGTTTTGAACGGATGGGCCCCGAGACGCGACAGGTCGGCCCGGCGCGACAACCAGCATGTCGCGATGCCCCCGGGCGTCGCGACCATGTCGCGACAACCATCTCCGGCACGACACCAAAAGGCGGTCAAACCTCGAAGACCAGGAAACCAGAAAGTGACGGCCTGCCAAGTCGCGTCAACGCTGTACGCACCTGACACCCGACAAGACCGTTTTGATAGAAATGACAGCAGTCAGATCGGTCAGAAAAGCAATCGCATCGCCTTCAGACGCCGTGAGAAGAACGCGACGCCCACCCCCATCGGGACCATGCCATGATGGCCAGGCGTGCTGTGACCAAAAACTTGTCACGACACGCTCCCTTGGCACGTCCATGTCGCGACCTGGGTGTCTGTCGCGACCCTGAGGACAGGGCCAAGGGCCCAAGAGGGCTGGGTCTTTCATGCTACGAACAGGGTACTTCACGGTGAAACTAAAACATGACACAATGATGAAAAGAGATTTAATTCAAAAATCTTACTTGATAAAAATTGGGGAAAAGTATGTCATTAGATTTCTGACATCATGTAGCATGTACAGTAAGAGTTCCATGCCTCAGGATCAAGTATACACAAGGATTTAAAGAGAACGTGAGGGGTCGGGTACATGTTCTTAACAGAACTTCGAACATAAAATTGAAAAGATTGCCATGATAGAAATTGGAGAAATTAGAGGGCTTTTGTTCCTGAGATCATGAACAATCTACAAACGAATTTAATTGAGTTTTGCTTGTAAGAATGCCTACATTTAGACGAGTTGAACTCCTATGGTTAAAAAGTGTGAAGAATGCTTGAAGCTCTCCCTCCAAGTCTTCTCCTCCACGAATTTCTCCTCCTTTGGCCTCCTTCCCACATCCAAGAGATCTCAGTTGAACATTAGGGTCGGCCAAGAGAGTTTGAGGGGTTTATTTAAAGGTCTTGTAGTGTTATTTCCTAATACAACTCTTTCCTTCCTCCAACTCTGAATTTTTTATGTTTATCTAGCATTTTCTAGTGTAAATCCTCCTATTTGGGTTAGTATGAGACTCAATTACGTGGCCAGCAAGTTAGGGTAAGGTTATGAGTCTATTTTGGATATATATAAGCCATATTAGTGATTTACTTGACTCTTTTTAATTAGAGAATAGTGGAATTATGAATTTTATAGTATTTTCTTTTATTATGTCATTCTAAACTCCTTTAATTATGAGTTTCCTATATTTATCCCAATTTTGCTCCTATCTAATCTCATTTTTAGATTAGGATAGGGCCATATTTCATGGTTATTGGGTTAGATTAGGGTTATGACTCTTTATTAGATAATTACATGAGTTGTAAAAGGATTTTCTTGCCCTTTTTAGTTTACCAATAATTTAACCATGAATTTTGACTTATTTATCTCTCATCCTTCATTTGGACTCTTACTTTTGACCCAATAACTCATGTATGGACTAATTAGTAACACCCATCACTTATTTTTGGCTTACTGGATTTTATTTTATAGAGATTGCCCCTATTTAATTAGGGAATGATAGAGTTACGAATCTTGTAGTATTTTCTTTTATTATATCTTTTAAAACTCTTATTTTAGGCCAATAACTTTTAGATGAACCCATTATTAAAGCCCATCACTTATTTTTTGCTTAATGGGTTTACTTCATTCATGAAATTAAGTTTATGAAATTTATAAATAGCAATTTTAATCTATGGGAATTGCCTCTTTTTAATTAGATTACGAATTTTATAATTTTTTCTTTACTTGGATTGTTCATTGGTCCAATTTCCATGATGGGCTGTCAACACACATTGTTTGGAGTCTACCCACATGTTTATTTTAATTTATGATTCACTTTGGTACAAATGATAATAGGTTCACCGACTTATTCCTTTATTACGATAATATGACACAAAAATTCTTAAACTTGGTCCAAATGATTTTTTCTTGGCCCAAATTTCTTGATGGGTCATTAGGGAATATTATTTAAAGTATAACTATTAGTCTTACAAAATTTTTAGATGCGTTTACACATATGCAATAATGATGCGTATCTTTTTAACTAGTTTGAATTATTAAATTGACATTTTTTCAATTTATCTTTATTTTTAATTAATGAAATTTCTGGGGTATTACACACACACACATATATATCTGTAAGGTTAACAGAGGAAGTGAAGGCTCTCAGACAGGAAATAGCTCAATTACGAAAAGAGAAAAGTCAGGTATCATCTATCCCTGACGATCTTATTTCAGGATTAAAGAACCTGAAGCTGTCTGACCAAAAGCCAAGAGAAGCGCCTGGCAAGCTAAGGGTATTCAAAGACCCTTTAGAAGAATACAAGAAAGAAAAAGCAAGAAAGCCTTGATGGAGAGAACAACTTCAATCACAGCCAGAGCACAAGAACAACCTTCAACATCCCGAACAACTCCTTTGTTCGAGGATCAAATCCGCGACTACAGACGAAGGCAACGGCGGATGCACAATGCACGACAAACAGTGAATCGTCTACAAAGACGGATCACAGGAAGGAGCCAGCTCCATAATGAGACTTTGGAGCAACAAATTGACCCACAAGTTCAACTGACAAACTCTATGCAGGAACGAGCGGCGATTGTCCCTGCAGAAGTACTGTACCACTCTCGTCGAGATGATGTGCACCATCGGGTCTATGTGCACAGATCTGAAGAAGCCCTTCTCTGCACCGACAATCAACAGCAAGATCGTATCTTCATCCAAGAAGATAGCTACAGACAGTTGCAGCGAAGCAGGATGCAGTTCATACACATCGGGGTGATGCAACTCCGAATACAAGCGCTGCATCGACAAGACGAAGGTACAATGGCTCTTGTTGTTTTCCGTGACAACAGGTGGCCAGATGATCGCTCCCTGTTCGCCACTATGGAAGTTGATCTAACACGGGGAAGCCAGTTGGTGTATGTAATCCCTGACACCATGATGACCATTGGGGATTTCTACAACAACGTACAAGTCTCGATCCTCACCCGAGGATATGAGAACTGGAGGGGAGAAGCAAACCTCCTCATCACCAGGGGATTAGTCGGGAGGCTGTCCAACACCCCAAATGTTGGATTTGCATATGAAGTACAAAGTGTAGTTGACTACCTAGTCAGCCATGGCGTTTCAGCAATCCCCGGAAGAAGAAGAACAGTCCAAGATCTTCAAGGTTACAATTGGGTAGTAAGACCCACTCAGGCAAGCATCCCACGACAACCAACGGAGGTGGACACCCGCACTAATATTGATGGTACGATTTCCCTTCGTTTTGGAAATTATACCTTGGGAAGAACCTCTACTACAAGACGAATCTCCTACAACCTCCGGGATGAAGAAGTACAAAGCGATGAAGAACAAATTATTGCCGTTTTCAAATTGGACTGTTACACGGAAGCCCAACCTGCCATCTGGGATACCCTAGGAGAACCCTCGGGAAAGTTTGACTACTATGCCAGGTATGACATGCCTGACAATCATCTTCGAATCCCTATCGAACATATTATTGCTACAGGATGGGACGAGGACGATGAAACAGCAACATCATCCTCTGATGAAGCAAGCTACCTTCAGTACCTCTCTAGTTACGGAAGCACCCCTGTAACTACTGAACAGGAACTCCCGTACCCTGTTCATATAAGCGACATGATAAATCCTTTCGCTTCCACGGAAGGTGGTGGGGATAATGCCCCTATTATTTCTGATTTTCCCATTTTTGATAAATCTGATGAGGAAGAAGAAATTCTTCCAAAATTTAATTCATACAGGAAGGAAACAGCAAATTATATTGCTGCAGCCTTCAAAGAAAATGATGCTGATGATGAGACAGATTATCCTCAGTTGAAGAATCTTCAACAACATTTGTATGCATCAGCAACATCAAGTTATAATCCGCCAAGAGATGTAGCCATGGGTCCTCCAAATTATGGACCAGCACCATTACAAATGATCCAGCCAGGAGAAGTACCCTCAAAGCCAACATTTGAAGGCTACAAAACAGGAGGAGTCCGCTATAAAGCAAAAGACTACTCCGAATGGTGGAATCTACCCTCAGCACAACATGGCACTGGAGCCATCTTCGTGATTCCAACTCAACTCAATATGTTTAATGATACATTTATGAGGTGGGAATCAATCACCAAGAATCTTGTCTCACAACAAGGATTTACAGATCCCAATGACAAGATGGAATTCATAGAAAATCTACTGGGTGAAATTGAGAAAATAGCGTGGATGCAATGGAGGATGAATTATCCTAATGCCTTCACGCAACTGATGGAATCGGCTGATGGAAGACAAGGTACGCAAAACATTATATCTCAAATTCGTACAGTCTTCACTTTAGAAGACCCCTACCAAGGGTCCACAGCAGTACAAGAAGAAGCCCTAAGGGACTTGGAAAAATTGACCTGTCACAATATCAAAGATGTAGTAGCCTTCATGAATGAATATATGAGGCTAGCTTCCAAGACCGGAAGACTCTTCATCGACTCAGAACTTTCTGAAAAATTCTGGTTTAAATTACCCGGAGAACTCGGCCCAAGAATCAAAGCAGCTTATGAGGCCAGATATCCAGGTAACACTATTGGAGTCTTTCCAAGGGTTTTATTTGCTTATAAGTTCTTGGAAAATGAGTGCAGGGATGCAGCCTATAAAAGATCCCTCAAGAACTTATCATTCTGCAGTAGTATCCCTATTCCAGGATACTACAAATCAGAAAAGAAATACGGCGTGAGAAGGTCAAAGACCTATAAAGGCAAACCACATGCCTCCCATGCTCGTATAGAAAGAAGAAAGCACCTCCAGCGAAACAAAAGGTGCAAATGCTATCTCTGCGGCCAAGAAGGACACTTTGCCAGAGAGTGTCCCAATGATAGAAGAAGCATCAAAAGAGTCGCAATATTTGAAAATCTGGACCTGCCTGAGGACTGTGATATAGTCTCCGTCCAAGAAGGAGAAAATGAAAGTGACGCCATATACAGTATCTCAGAAGGAGAAGAAATGGAGGACTTATCAAAGTCCTTAAATGTCATGACGGTCTCAGAACATCTATATTACTTCCGAGAAGAAGACCAGACATACTGGATCGGAGGGGAAGGTTACCGATCCATGATTAAGGCCACAAAAACCCAACATGACTGCAACCATGCTTGGGAATACAATGGTACAGGATCCTCTAAATGTTTCTGCTGTAAAGTAGAAACATCAACCAACTACAGAATGCACTGCCCACAGTGCCTGATCACAACCTGCAACATCTGTGCCCTTTACTACTTTGAGCAAAAGGTACCAGCATCTCGCCCTAACCCTATACAATATAACCCTCTTTCTCTCATGCATGAACAGCAAGGGTATATTACATGGTGTGAAGCTGAAATCACAAGGCTCAAACAAGAGGTAGAGACTTCAAAACAACAAACTGAATATTGGAAGCAGAAGTATCTATCCACACAGGAAGAAGTCTTCGAGAAAGAATTTGATGAATTGTACAAAGCAAAAGGCAAGGGGATAGAAATTCATGAAGAAACAAATGTGTTTCAACAAATTGAAACACAGAAGATCCTTTCACTAGCAAAAATGAACTTTCCCCGCCAAAACAGACCAAGAACATGTTGTACAATCTGATTCTTGAACTCAATATTCCTGAAGTTGCAAACTTCAGTGTCCATGCCATTCTGGACACAGGAGCATCCACCTGCTGCATAAATTCTGAAGCAGTACCCGAAAATGCGATTGAAGATAGCCCCTTCTTGGCTAAATTTAGTGGCATCAATTCAGAAGTCTCAACCAGCAAAAGACTAAGGTATGGAAAAATGATTATCGGTGATAATATCTTCAGAATTCCATACACATATGTCTTTCCTATGAAGCTAGGTGATAACATACAAATGATACTTGGATGCAACTTCATAAGAGCTATGCAAGGAGGAGTCCGAATTGAAGGTGACACAGTAACATTCTACAAAAATGTCACACAGATTCAGACTCAACAAATAGTTCCTATCATCGCAGCAATCGAAGAATTGGAACTTGAAGAAGAAGAATATATTATATATATATTATATATATATATAGAGAGAGAGAGAGAGAGAGAGAGAGAGAGAGAGAGAGAGAGAGAGAGAGAGAGAGAGAGAGAGAGAGAGAGAGAGAGAGAGAGAGAGAGAGAGAGAGAGAGAGAGAGAGAGAGAAGAGAGAGAAAAGAGAGAGAGTGTAATAACTGGTACGTCCGGATCGTAGATTACTGGGTTTGGAGGCCAATGTGTGGTCCATTGGTAGACCATGTGGGTCTACATGTGTTTATATAGGTTGGTGTGGCAGGTTGGGAGGTTGGAGGGTTGGAATTTCCAGCCCAAACAGACCTCTATCATGCTCATTAAGAATGCGACGTAACCAGACGTCGCGATTCTTAGTTGAACGCGGCCACCTGCCTTGTCACGATTTTGAACCGCTTTTACTAGAGTGCCGATGCATGTGCTCCGTGTGGCGCATGCAGGATGTCAGGGTCTAAATGCGTCGGCAAGGTACGTCGCGTTTCTAAATACGACGACCCGATACGTCGCGATTCAAACTCAGTAGGTTTTGAGCTTCTGCTCTAGGCCGAACAGTGCAGTTGCACTATTCAGCTGGGAGGAGCTCTGCTGTGGGATTTTGGCGATTTTTGGCTATTTGGCGTTCGTTTGGCATGATTTCGGTGCGAGGAGGAGCTTCGGAGCGTGAGGAATCCTTGAGTGGTGTCGGATTAGGGTTTCACTTGTTAGTAGGGGAATTCTACTATGTTTTTCCCTTGTGTGGATTGTGTAAGTTAGGGTTTGTGGTTTTTTGGATATGGAAACTGGATGAGCATGATAGAGAGCATGTTCAGGATTTCATTGGCACTGTTATTTTCTACTTTAGCATCCTGTACAGCCCTTGTGTGTGATTTCCGAAATGAGTTGTGAAGGTTTTCTTCTGAGGTTTAAAGGGCGACGGAACCAGTCGTCGCGATTCATGTGGACGCGATGACCTGGCCCATCGCGATTTAGATTGTAAGGTGATGGGTCGGCCCGTCGTGATTTAGGTTGATAGACGTCCACTGCGTCGGACGCATTTTGAAATGTGGCCACCCGAGCTCTAGTGTTTTGTGGTCAGTCTACCCGATTTCTGTCCCACATTGCTTGGGCATTGTTGGCTATGCAATGTAGAGTCTGTATGGGTTGTGTCGGCTTATACCGTGGTTGATAACGAAGGGTTTTGCGTGGAAATGTATGCATAGCAAGTTGGATTGTAACGCCTTCCGTGGTTACCTATCCAGTCAGGTCCCCAGCACCGGGTGCTCAGGGTTTGTCTCGGTACAGTGAGTACCGTCGAGGTTTGTGTCGTCTTCTTGGACACCCTCATTCCTGAGTTTGAGTTCTATGTCCGGCTGAAGGAAATACGACATTAGACAGAGACACATGTTTATAGGTGTACGGTCGCTTGTAGCGCGCTCGTGTTGAGGGACGGACACCAGTAGACATACTGGTCCCCAGCTAGTCCTATTTCCAGTTCCTCACTTTAGGGTTCTCGGCCCGAGTCCCTAAAGGTGTCAGGCATGGGCCTGCAGTTGTGTAGTCTGCAGGAGTGGTGTTAGTTGTCTCCACAGTTCTTGTCTTGTTGAGGTGGAGCGGCAGCTAGACCTTTCGTTTGTGGCTACGAGACTGAGAGGTGGACTTGTGTTGTTTGTCCAAGTCTGTGGCTGGTGTCACGAACCAGTTCTCGTGACTCGTGTATGGCGTGCCCTTCTGTAGCTTGTACACGCGTACGTGGTTTTCCGTTTACTTACTTGCAGCTGTAGCATCATGCGTAGGTAGTTATATCTTTAAATGCTTTACAACTTTGCTTATTATAACTGTGGTACATTGTGTTTCTCGGCTTTGGGGGAGTTGCCTTACTGAGCAAGTGACTTGTGAGGCTCACCTCTTCTTCTTCCAGGTGAAGGAGAGCAGGAGGGTTCCCGTCCCTCTTCTAGTTCCGGTCGGCATCATAGTGGAGTCGGGCCTTCACCACCAGCAGAGTAATACTTTCTCTTGTAGAGCCTTGGGGGTTGTCCCAAGCTATTGTACTTTGTTTAATGACTATGATATGGAACTAAATATGTACATTTCATGTGGATATATGTGAGAAATAGAATCTTATATATGCTCAGCGTGTTTCTTTATATTTTCACGGACGTGTGTGGTTGATATCCCTTGCGAGGCTTCGGCCCGATCGCGGGAGGCGCAGTCGTGTCGGGCATGTTAGCGGGTTAACGGGCATGAACGGCGAGGACCATCACAGTTGGTATCAGAGCAAGGTCCATGTAAATATGAAGAAATAGGAAATGTACATAGTATGTTCTTTACTATAGTCTACTACTGGTAGTTGGCCCTGTTTTTGTAATGATATGCTTGTGTGTTGTGTGGATTTGGATTGTTGTGTGTGCAGGTTTATAAATGGCTGATAGGAGAGATTGGGGAGGTGGTGGTGATGAACCTGAGGAGACCACACATCAGATGATAGAGAGGTTATGGGACAGTATCACCCAGATTCGGACACGGCTAGACCAGTAGCCACCGGTTCAGCCAGTAGGAGTACCACCAGTACAGGAGTAGGTAGTGTCAGCACCCCTACCACCACCATATGGCGCAGAGGTACACCTGTGCCTCCAGTTGAACTAGCGAGGTCAGCAAGTGTGGAGGAGTCCACGGTGTTAGTGGAGAGGTTCCTACGGTTGCAGCCACCTACGTACTCAAGAGGTCCGAATCCGGATACAACTGAACATTGGGTGCATGAGATAGAAAGGGTATTTGCTACAATGAGATGTCCTGTAAGGCCCTCGAATTTGTCATATTATGCTTATTTGATTTGTTGCATATTATAATTATTTATTTACTTATGTGCATATGTAAATACATGTTTATTTTTGTGCATATAGTATTCATTTAATTCTATGCATATTATATTTAAATAATACTGTACATATTGTATGTATCTATATGGTGTATATTGGTTGTTGGATGTTATGTGTTTCTGCCGAAATCCCTATTAACGTTAACATCTATTGACGTTAAGGGCAGGTTGACGGCAACCAGTCTGCCGTTGATTTCATGTTGACGTCCAGATCGATGGACACTGATTTCTTGTTAACGGTAGCAATGTGGCTGTTTACTTCTCCAGTTGTGTTGCAATTCCAGATCTGAAAATGGCTGCGTTTTCTCCGGTTCTTGTTTAGGAAACTACCCTCCAACGGTAGGAAGCCTAATGTAATGCGTACCCCGACCCATTAGCTCTATAAAACACCTAGTTTTGCGCGAGATTATGTCCTTCTAGTTTCTTGTGAGAAAACTAGTGCGTTTGCAAAGCTTGATCTGGCATTTGTGGGCTTCTTCTGGCGATCTACATCGACTGGGAGGTGCTCCTTGGATTGGTGAATCTTCCCCGACTCCGGAGATCGATCTTCATCAACAAAAGGACTGGATCTGGGAGGAGTTTTCTACATCTTCTTGGCTTGGCCGAGGAGAGCTTCTGCAACTAATTAATCCCTTTAGAGAATTATTCACAGGCAAGTAATCGAAGGGTCATTTGTGACGACCCAACCAAAAAATTGGCCCAACAACCGTGCTAGTTGGTAGACTTCCCATAAAGGTCACCCATCTTGGGACTACTCTCAACTAAGCACGCTTAACTTTAGAGTTCTTTCCTACTTGAGCTCTAAAAATGACTGGTCCTGATTTAGTCCATTTAACATATTCTTATATGGGGTGTTACAATCTACCCCTCTTATATAAGCGACGTCCTCGTAGCTGCTCACATATAGCACAAAATCAAACCCTAGGCAGGCAGGATTCTAGAGGTGGCCCCCACAGGCTCAAGTGGTGCCTCCCACTATGTAGCACTTTGCGCCATTATGGCCGCAAGAGGTGGCTCCCATAGCGTAGCACTTTGCTCTGTATGGCACTTAGTTCCTGCACTTCCGGCTGGGCAAGGCTCAACAGGTTGAGATAGTACATAAATATATCATCATCTTTACAATATTACAAAGTCTTTATAGAATATTGTCCATATATGTAGAAAAATATCTAATAATGGATTAAAGATAGATAATAAAATGGTTAGGATTAAATAACTTAGATTCTAACTAGATTAAATTGTTTTACAGGCTATGGCGAGCCGTGGTAGGCGTGGTGCTCAGGCTCGGGAGGATGAGCAAAGGCGTGAGGATAGGGGTGAGCAGCAGGCCCCAACACCCCAGGGTCCCATAGTACTTCCTCCACCACCACGTGTGGACTACGACGTGTTCATGCAAGGCCTGGTTCAGGCAATGCAGACCCAGGCGCAGACTCAGGCAGCACTGCAGGCTCAGGTTAGAGTTGGTAAATAGGAGTAGTCTATTTTTGTTAACTACATGATTGTTATTGTATTGCTTATATGTTGCTTGTTGTCTTAGGCTCAGGCTCCAACTCCACTTCCCCAGGAGCATGGCCATGGTGGTCCGTCCATCATGGGGAGGTTCAAGAGGATGGCTCCGCCTTCTTTTAAGGGGGAGAGTCAGCCACTCTTAGCAGAGAGCTAGATGAGGGAAGTGGAGAAGATCTTTCGAGCGATCAGGTGTGCTGAGGAAGATAAAGTTAGCCTGGCCACCTACATGCTTCAGGTACTTAAAGTTTATGTACTTGTGTTAAGTTAAGGTGTTGTTTAGATGGTTCTTATGAGTTGTATTTTGCAGGAGAGAGCCGATGTTTGGTGGGCCTCCGTACTTTGCACTAGGTACGAGGATGGTGCCATAGAGGTGACTTAGGCTGAGTTTACGAGGCTTTTTTAGGCCAAGTTCATCCCCGAGCACATCCAGGACAAGATGGAGCAGGAGTTTCTCTCTCTTACTTAGGGCTCCATGACGGTCTTGGAGTATGAGGCTAGGTTTGTCGAGCTCTCTAAATATGCTCCCCATATAGTTGCTGATGAGCGCAGGAAGGATAAGAAGTTCGTGATGGGTCTCAGACCATCACTGAGGTCGAGACTTGTGGCTTTTGACCACCATACCTTGGACGAGGCTCTCAGCGCAGTGTGCAGGCAGGAGAGCGAGATGGACCAGTATCTAGAAGAGAAGAAGGCAGCACAGAAGAGGTCCGCACCACCTTTCCCGAGGTAGGATAGGAAGAAGGCCGTGTACCAGTCACCGCAGTGTCCAACAGCATCGAGTCAGCAGGCAGTTACACCATAGTCCCCCAGCTTCAGGCCCAGTGACAAGAAGGCATGTCCCCATTGTGGTAGAGCACATGGAGGCACTGAGTGTTGGAAGCTAACAGGGAAGTGTCTTAAGTGCGGCAGCACTGAGCACCAGATCCAGGATTGTCCCAGACATCAGAACGGTGTTCAGCGTGGAGCGCCAGCCCCAGCAGTAGCAGCAGCAGCAATGCTAGTGACAGGGAGATCAGGAAGGCCTCGAGCCCAAGCTCGAGTGTTTGCACTTGCACGAGAGGATTCAGAGCAGCTGAGAACGTCACGGAAGGTACGGTTTTAGTCATGGGTATGCATGCTCGGGTATTGTTTGATATGGATGGCACACACTCGTTCGTTTCCGAGCAGTTTGTCAAGTAGTTAATAGTAGAGTCTGGAGTAGAGGCAGAGGAGTTAGAAGTCCCTTTATCTGTGCACACACCGGTAGGTACAGTATCAACTAGGAAGTGCATTCCGTCTTTACCCGTGTGCATTGAGGACCAAGGCTTAATTGGGTGCTTCTATTTGCTCAAGATGAAGGACTATGATGCTATTCTAGGTCTGGATTGGCTTGAGGAGTACTATGCCTTGGTGGATTATAGAGGGAAGAAGATTACTTTCCGTATTCCTGGTGAGGATGAGTTCTCACGTCCGTTGCCAAGGAACTTAGCGGGAAGGTTTGTGATCTCCGCTATGAAGGCGATGAGGATGGTGAACAAGGGTTGTGATGCTTTTCTGGCCAGTGCGGTCTTAGTTCCCAAGGCTGATCAGTCACCGACCCTTGAGGAGATTGAAGTAGTGTAGGAGTTTCCAGACGTATTTCCTGATGATTTGTCTAGATTGCCACCGGCTAGAGAGATAGAGTTTACTATAGAGTTGCTTCCAGGAACCTCTTCTATCTCTAAGGCTTCATATCGGATGGCACCTACGGAGTTACCTGAGCTGAGGAAGCAGTTGTAGGATTTGCTGGATAAGGGATTTATTCACCCTAGTGTGTCACCATGGGGCGCACCTGTATTGTTCGTGAAGAAGAAGGATGATTCCCTCAGGCTGTGCATTGATTACAGGAAGCTCAACCAGGTGACTATGAAGAATAGGTATCCCTTGCCGCGGATTGATGATTTGTTCGACCAACTGCAGAATGCATCGATGTTCTCTAAGATTGATCTGCGGTCCGGCTATCATCAGTTGAGGATCAAGAATGAAGATGTGTCCAAGACTTCTTTCAGGACTCGTTATGGACACTATGAGTTTCTTGTGCTTCCATTTGGTTTGACCAATGCCCCTGCAGCATTCATGGATCTCATGAACAGGGTGTTTAGGCCATATTTGGATAGCTTTGTTGTGGTGTTCATTGACGATGTGTTAGTCTATTCCCCTGATGAGGCTACACACTTTGAGCATTTGAGGGTTGTTTTGGAGATTCTCCGAGAGCACAAGCTGTATGCAAAGTTCAACAAGTGCGATTTCTGGATGCGCGAGGTTCATTTCCTTGGGCATGTTATCTCAGGCGCTGGAGTTGCAGTTGATCCGGCGAAGGTCCAGGCAGTGTTAGATTAGGAGATTCCAAGGACCCCATCAGAGATTCAGAGTTTTCTTGGTTTAGCAGGCTATTACAGGCGATTCATTGAGGGCTTTACATCTATCTCCGCACCTTTGACTAAGCTAACCAGGAAGGGTGTGAAGTTTGTGTGGTCTGATGATTGCGAGAGTAGTTTCCAGTTGCTGAAGGAGAGGCTTACATCTGCACCTGTGTTGATTTTTCCTAGTGGTGTAGAGGGTTTTGCCATCTACTCTGACGCTTCTTAGATAGGTCTTGGCTGTGTGTTGATGCAGCATGGTAAGGTAGTTGCATATGCTTCTCGTCAGTTAAAGGAGCATGATCGTAACTATCCGACTCATGATTTGGAGTTAGCGGCCGTGGTTCATGCATTGAAGATCTGGAGACACTATCTTTATGGTGTTAAGTTTGAAGTGTTCACTGACCACAAGAGCTTGAGATATCTCTTTTCTTAGAAGAAGTTGAACCTACGACAGAGACGGTGCATTGAGTTTCTCAAGGACTATGACTTCGAGCTTCAGTATCATCCAAGGAAGGCGAATGTCGTGGTGGATGCGCTTAGCAAGAAGAGGTCTTTGCTTAGGCAGGATTGGAAGATGCTTGAGGATGCAGCGTGTGCGATGACTGAGTTAGAGCCATAGTTATGTCAGGCTTTCGTGGCTCACTGTTATTAGATTTCAACACCGAGTTTGTGTCCCTGATGTTGGGGATGTCCGTGAGTATGTTCTTGCAGAAGCTCACATGTCGAGGTTCTCTATTCATCCAGGCAACACTAAGATGTACCAGGATTTGAAGAGATCTTTTTGGTGGTCTGGTATAAAGAAGGATGTGGCCGACTTCGTATCCAAGTGTTTAGTGTGCCAGCAGGTGAAGGCCGAGCGTCAGCGACCATCGGGCCTTATGCAGAAGATGGAGATACCTGTATGGAAGTGAGAAGCAATCACCATGGATTTTGTGACGGGTTTGCCCAGATCAGTTAAGGGCAATGACTCGATTTGGGTGATCGTAGATCGTTTCTCCAAGACGACGCATTTCTTGCCTATGAAGAAGAAGTAGTATGTGGAGAGTTTGGCTAGGCTGTATGTCGGTAGCATTGTGAGATTGCATGGTGTGCTGAAGTCTATTATTTCTGATCGAGACCCGAGGTTTACTTTGAGGCTATGACAGGGTCTTCAGGATGCTTTGGGTTCTCAGCTGAAGCTTAGTTCGGCGTTCCATCCCTAGACAGATGGCCAATCCGAGAGGATGATCCAGACTCTCGAGGATATGTTGAGAGCGTGAGTGCTTGACTGAAAGGGTGATTGGGAGCGTCTTCTACCTCTTGTGGAGGTCACCTACAACAACAGTTTTCATGCGAGCATTGGCATGGCTCCGTTTGAGGCTTTGTATGGGCGACCCTGTAGATCTCCTTTGTGCTGGGAGGAGACAGGTGATAGGCAGTTAGTTGGTCCGGAGTTGGTGCAGGAGACTTTGGATAAGATTTAGCTTATCAGGCAGAGGCTTGTTGCGGCGCAAGATAGGTAGAAGAGCTACGGCGACAACAGGAGGAAGGATTTGGAGTTCGAGGTTGGCGAGCATGTATTTCTTAAGGTTTCGCCTACCCGAGGCATTGTTAGGTTTGGCAAGCATAGCAAGTTGAGTTCTAGACTCATTGGCCCATTTAAGATTCTATGGCGGATGGGCAGCGTGGCATATGAGCTAGCTTTACCCCCAGTGTTAGCTAATGTACACCCAATTTTCCACGTATCCATGCTCAGGAGGTATGTGCGAGATCCGTCACATGTTATTAGTCACGAGCCGGTGGAGATTTAGCCAGACTTGTCATATGTAGAGCAACCAGTAGCCATCCTAGACCGGAAGGTTCAGCACCTCAGGAACGTGAGCATTGCATCAGTGAAGGTGTTATGGAGGAACTTCTCACGAGAGGAGGCTACATGGGAGCTTGAGGACGCCATGAAGAAGAAGTATCCCCATTTGTTTGGTTAGTATTTTCGTTCTAACTTCGAGGACGAAGTTTTCTTTTAGGGGGAGAGGCTATAAGGCCCTCAAATGTTGTCATATTATGCTTATTTGATTTGTTGCATATTATAATTATTTATTTACTTATATGCATATGTAAATACATGCATATTTCTGTACATATAATATTTATTTAATTCTGTGCATATTATATTTAAATAATACTGTACATATTGTATGTATCTATATGGTGTATATTGGTTATTGGATGTTCTGTGTTTCTGCCGAAATCCCTGTTAACGTCAACATCCATTGACGTTAAGGGCAGGTTGATGACAACCAGTGTGCCGTTGATTTCATGTTGACGTCCAGATCGATGGATGCTGATTTCTTATTAACGACAGCAATGTGGCCGTTTACTTCTCCAGTTGTGTTGCGATTCTAGATCTGAAAATGGCTGCGTTTTCTCCGGTTCTTGTTTAGGAAACTACCCTCCAACGGTAGGAAATCTAATGTAACGCGTACCCCGACCCATTAGCTCTATAAAACACCTAGTTTTGGGCGAGATTAGGTCCTTTTGGAAAAAGGAAAACTATGGTTTCTTGTGAGAAAACCAGTGTGTTTGCAAAGCTTGATCTGGCGTTTGTGGGCTTCTTCCGACGATCTACAATGACTGGGAGGTGCTCCTTGGATTGGTGAATCTTCCCTGACTCCGGAGATCGATCTACATCAACAAAAAGACCAGATCTAGGAGGAGTTTTCTGCATATTTTTGGCTTGGCCGAGGAGAGCTTCTGCAACTAATTAATCCCTTTAGAGAATTATTCACAGGCAAGTAATCGAGGGGTCTCATCCCTATACATGTCCCCTAGGTCCTAGAAATTTTTCAGATTTTTACTCCTGTCCAGGAACCCCTAATTCTCACTAATTTTGGAGTTTGGTCTACACTTATGCAGACAGGAGATTGACGGCAAGCTTGTTGCCGCCAATATCCTGAGTTGGCGGCAACATCGTGTGCTGTTAACCCACCTTGACGGCAAGGACCTTGCCGCCAAGTTCTTCTGTTCTTCACAGAAATATGTTGAGCATGTCTATATTATGATTTTGGATTCTGGATGACTGTGCATGCTGTAAAATTTATGTTTGGTCAAGTATGGTCAGTAGGTCATATCATGAGGGTATGTCGAATTTCTGTGCATAGTTTTATTTAATATAATTCTTGTTGTGGTGAATTAAGTACATTGTGACTGTGTTTAATTTTGGAAAATTTGTTTTACTGCATGATAATGTCACAGGGAATTTGTATGATATTAGGGTTACTGTTCTCATGTTTTGAACCTACTAGAACTGACTGCTCTACTGTGTACCATGTTAAGTAGATATTTCATTGAAATTACCTGAATTCTATCTTAAATTGTTAAAATTAGTTTTTCTATTGCGAAAAATATGAAAATTAGGCATGTGACATATTGCCTATAAGAAGTCTGTGATAAAAATTTGACACTATTTTGACATCCATGGGTACTATTTTCTTTGAACAAGGGTATTAAATCATGATTAGGTGTATGTGAGTTAAACCATGTAAAAGTTAATGATTTGCAGCATGATTAAACATTGTTATGATTAAATTGCCACTATGAAACAGTAATTTGATGTTCTATAAACTGAAGCATATGAATGAGTTAAATAGTGCATGTGAATGAGTTAAATAGTGCATGTGAATAAGGTAAACCATGTGATAAAGTGTTAGTGTAATGTGTGCCGAAATTGACACTTCTACCATAGAAGGCTATGGAACCGTACTGTAGTAAAGTCCCTATGGGAAGGCTCAATGTGTGTGTGATATCCTATGGGCATTAGGATGAAATCCTGGAGGTGGACAAGTACCACTGGTTAGGGTGGAGAGGGCTTCTCACGGTTCTGCCCAGTTAACCAAGATTCGTCACTATATTGCCTAGGTGACGGGTATGTGTTATGTGAATGTGTGTCCTTCTTTATGGTGGTTCAAACTATGTGTCATGACAAATTAAGTGTAAAATGTGAATATGCGAAAATGTGAATATGTGAAATGTGAAAATGTGAAAGTGTTATGTGAATGTGATAGCATGTGAAATGATGTGAAAATATGTGAATGTGATACAATTATGTTAAAACAACAATCTTAAGATGGGAATAAGTGTCACACCCCTCCAATTTAGCAGCGGAATAAATCGGAGGGAAACGTGAGCAACGAGTATGGTAACGTAAATTACGCATATAGACGCAAACATCAGAGCATCTAATGAACAATAATTGAAATAAACTCTTGATTTCATTATAAAATCACTAAGACCATTACAACCACTAATTCGGAGCCAATACAGAGGGCTCAATGACATCATTACATTGAAAAGAAATCTAAAGCAATAACTATTAGACTCAATAGTCTTAGGGCAACTTCATGAACTGACTCCAGGTTGCTCATCACTCTGGTCCTGTCCTACTTACCTGAGACACAATAACAAATATCGAAGGGTGAGCGATAACGCCCAGTAGGACTTAAATCTCAATAGTCAAGCAGGCTTTAAATGATTAATGCTTTAAATGAAAGAGTAACTAATGATAGAGAGAGTCATGTAAAGTCGACAAAGTAATAGCACAAGTAACATGGTTCGAATAGCAGATGAATCAAGTATAGCATGATGGCTAAAGTCAAGACATGATAGAAACGATAAAATCAATAGCAAGTAACATCATTGTCAAGAAATAGCAAGCGACATGTATAGCAAGGAGAGAGATATTAGATGGTCATGTAAAGAGTAAATGGCACTTTGATTGATTTTCATCAATCAAAATAGTATAGCACTTTTGATTAACTTTCGTCAATTGAAATAGTAATGGCACTTTAGTTATCCGTAGATAGCCGAGAGAGAATATAGCACTTTGAATGCGACTAAGTCAGGATAGAACACAGTAACTCAAGATAGCAAGAAGAGAGTACGACAGTAGTCGCTCAATAACAGGACAATAGCAGTTCAGTAACAGTCAGTGGCAGTACAGTAACAGTGCAGTACGTCTGAACTAACAGACTAACAGTAACAGTGTAATACTAAGATGTCTAGCTAATTCAGAACAGTCAATCAGAACCGGTGCAAATGCAGACACCGTCAATAGCCCCTGCAGGTATTTTCAGGTGGCTCTCCGCCCCCAGAACTAGATTGGAGCCCCTCGGACACTCTCCATGCCCTCAACAGTATGCATTCAAGTCAGTAGAGTCACAAGACCCATTTTCGCGCTAGACAGTCATGAACAGTACAAAACAGTAGGAGCCACACAGCTCAAAGGGTACCAAGAGAGTACTAGATGAATAGACGAGATAGATGAGATAGTAGAGTGAATCATGAATAGATGAGCGAGTAGAATATAGATGAGATCTTATGGTCACTGCACATGAAATGTCAAGTAACGAGCGATAGTAACAGTTGCACAACACGCGCGTACGGTGTTGGCAGTCAGGTGGAATAGACAACCCTTCCACTGGCCATGTTACGCACAGGTCCAGAGGTTCGGCGTGATTCAAGATAAGAGCGAGAGTAACTAAGGCCGTTTGGATCTTGCTGATCCCTAAAGGGTATCATAGGAATTAGGGTACAACCAGCTCGTCGACCATGTGGGAATCCATGGACAGAGAAGACTTATGCTTGAACAAAGATTCACTAGTCCGACAGAAGGAGTATCCGACAGAGAGTTCGTCCAAGTCAAGAAAAAGTGTGAATATAGAAACAAGTGCTCGATGTTCTAGAGTAATTCTAGAATAGTGGAGCGTCGGTAACGGTATTCCCAAAGACATCGCATGAAACAAAGACAAGTTCATTTAAAAATAGGGCAATTGAATTACATAATTGCAATAATTGTCCAGATGTATTATGAAGTAATTTCATGCCAAGTTAAGTTCGATTGGATTGTTTAAGTGTGTGCATGTGACATAGAGAATTATGGAATATGAAAGAGTCACGTGAATAACTTAAATTAATTAAAATATGTCCAAGATTTATCAGCTTCATTTACTGTGTTAGGAGAGTTAACAGGGCATGAGTTCACTGTAGAAAAACAAGACTTGTAAAAATAGGGAGTTTTTATGAAAAACTTCAAAACACAACGGGTCTCTGTAAGGGTCGCGATAGGGCTGACTAGAACGTGACAGAGTCATTTGAGGATCGCGACAGGTCGTTCAGGTCAGGTGGTCAGAACACGACGGTTTACCCTGTCGCGATCAGATCACGACAGGGTCCTGTGTTGTGACGGCCCTGAGAACGCGGCCTATCGGCCCGTCACATTCTCAGGTCCTGCGCCTGAGTCGAGCAGGAAAAAGGACAGAGCCTCGGATTGCGGGCCAACTCTCTATCTTTTGACCCAGGCTCTGATACCAACTGTCACACCCCTCCAATTTAGCATCGGAATAAATCGGAGGGAAACGTGAGCAACGAGTATGGTAACGTAAATTGCGCATACAGACGCAAACATCAGAGCATCTAATGAACAATAATTGAAATAAACTCTTGATTTCATTATAAAATCACTAAGACCATTACAACCACTAATTCGGAGCCAATACAGAGGGCTCAATGACATCATTACATTGAAAAGAAATCTAAAGCAATAACTATTAGACTCCATAGTACTAGGGCAACTTTATGAACTGACTCCAGGTCGCTCATCACTCTGGTCCTGTCCCATTGGTGTGTATAACGTCATTGTCCGACTTACCTGGGACACAATAACAAATAACGAAGGGTGAGCGATACCGCCCAGTAGGACTTAAATCTCAATAGTCAAGCAAGCTTTAAATGATTAATGCTTTAAATGACAGAGTAACTAATGATAGAGAGAGTCATGTAAAGTCGAGAAAGTAATAGCACAAGTAACATGGTTCGAATAGCAGATGAATCAAGTACAGCACGATGGCTAAAGTCAAGGCACGATAGAAACGATAACATCAATAGAAAGTAACATCATTGTCAAGAAATAGCAAGCGACATGTATAGCAAGGAGAGAGATATTAGATGGTAATGTAAAGAGTAAATGACACTTTGATTGATTTTCATCAATCGAAATAGTATAGCACTTTTGATTAACTTTCGTCAATCGAAATAGTAATGGCACTTTGGTTATCCGTAGATAGCCGAGAGAGAATATAGCACTTTGAATGCGACTAAGTCAGGATAGAACGCAGTAACTCAAGATAGCAAGTATCAAGTAGAGCAAGAAGAGAGTACGACAGTAGTCGCTCAATAGCAAGACAATAGCAGTTCAGTAACAGTTAGTGGCAGTACAGTAACAGTGCAGTACGTCTGAACTAACAGACTAACAGTAACAGTGTAACAGTCAGATGTCTAGCTAATTCAGAACAGTCAGTCAGAACCGGTGCAAATGCAGACACCGTCAATAGCCCCTGCAGGTATTTTCGGGTGGCTCTTCGCCCCCAGGACTAGATTGGAGCCCCTCAGACACTCTCCGTGCCCTCAACAGTATGCATTCAAGTCAGTAGAGTCACAAGACCCATTTTAGCGCTAGACAGTCATGAACAGTACAAAACAGTAGGAGCCACACAGCTCAAAGGGTACCAAGAGAGTACTAGATGAATAGACGAGATAGACGAGATAGTAGAGTGAATCATGAATAGATGAGCGAGTAGAATATAGATGAGATCTTATGGGCATTGCACATGAAACGTCAAGTAATGAGCGATAGTAACAGTTGCACAACACGCGTGTACAGTGTTGGATGTCTGGTGGAATACACTACCCTTCCACTGGCCATGTTACACATAGGTCCAGAGGTCCGGCGTAATTCAAGATAAGAGCGAGAGAAACTAAGGCCGTTTGGATCTTGCTGATCCCTAAAGGGTATCATAGGTATTAGGGTACAACCAGCTCATCGACCATGTGGGAATCCATGGACAGAGGAGACTTACGGAGGCCTTGAACAAAGATTCACTAGTCCGACAGAAGGAGTATCCGACGGAGAGTTCGTCCAAGTCAAGAGAAAGTGTGAATATAGAAACAAGTGGTCGACATTCTAGAGGAATTCTAGAACAGTGGAGCGTCGGTAACGGTATTCCCAAAGACATCGCATGAAACGTAGACAAGTTCATTTAAAAATAGGGCAATTGAATTACATAATTGCAATAATTGTCCAGATGTATTATGAAGTAATTTCATGCCAAGTTAAGTTCGATTGGATTGTTTAAGTGTGTGCATGTGACATAGAGAATTATGGAATATGAAAGAGTCACGTGAATAACTTAAATTAATTAAAATATGTCCAAGATTTATCAGCTTCGTTTACTGTGTTAGGAGAGTTAACAGGGCATGAGTTCACTGTAGAAAAACAAGACTTGTAAAAATAGGGGGTTTTCATGAAAAACTTCAAAACGCGACAGGTCTCTGTAAGGGTCGCGACAGGGCTGACTAGAACGCGACAGGGTCGTTTGAGGATCGCGACAGGTCGTTCAGGTCAGGCGGTCAGAACGCGACGGTTTACCCTATCGTGATCAGATCACGACAAGGTCCTGTGTCATGACGGCCCTGAGAACGCGGCCTATCGGCCCGTCATGTTCTCAGGTCCTGCGCCTGAGTCGAGCAGGAAAAAGGACAGAGCCTCGGATTGCGGGTCAACTTTCTATCTTTTGGCACAGGGTCGTTCATAAAATCATAACTAATTGTACAGTCGATGAAAAATCATGAAACCATTGCAAATCGATCTAGACATGAAAGGGTACCCCTATTAATTAGGAATTGAAAAGTAAGCATGGTCTCGACATGATTCAAACATGTTAATTCACAGGGTGCATGATACAGTACACAGTTGAGATGAGAGAATTAATTCACGAAGTAGGGTGGATAAAAATTACGGCTTTTAGGGGAAAAAGTTCCCTAACGATCATCAATGTCTCCATTAAAAATTTCAAGGCATGGGATAGAGTATTCAACAAGATATAAATTAAACATGAAGGTTCGGGGTCAAGGTGTTTGTAGAACTTCAAAATTCAAGAAAAAAATATTGGCTCAATGGAAAATTATGAAACTTGAAAGTTTTGTTCCTAGTACATGGAACAATCTACAGTCGAAATTTCTTTAGTTTTGCTTGTGAGAATGCCTACCTTTGACTCCTTTTCTCTGCTAGGGCTAGAACATGAAGAACGAGAGAGAGAGCTTGAGAGAGTCTTCTCCCCACAAGATCTCCTCCTCCTTGGCCTCTCCTCCTGGTCCAGCAACCCTTGGCAACGAGCTAGGGCCAGCCATGGGGGTTTTAGAAAAGTATTTATACTTCCTATGTTTCTATTTCCTAATAGGACTCTAACTCCTATTTAATTTCAAAATTTCTATTTCTTAATCTCCTTCCAAGCTTTCCACTTCCTATTTGGGTTAGGATGGGAGTTAAATTCGTGGCCAACCTCTTAGGGTAGGTTTATGATTCCAATTCCATCTTAAATTAGCTATTTTAATGCTTAAATACCTCTTTTCTATTTAAGCAATATTTAAGTTACGAATTTAGGATATTTTCCTATTATTCCTCTTTTAAAAATCCCTATTTTGGCCCAATAAATTCTAGTGGGTCCATTTAACAAAACCCATTCTTAATGAAATTTAACTTAAGAGAATTCTCCATTTTAAATAGGGAAATAATAGAATTTCAGAATTTATTATATTTTTCTTACTTGAATTTATTCATGGGCCATGAGAGGTCCATTGGTCCAATTCCGATAATGGGTAATCAGTTTATGATGTTGGAAGTCTCTCCGACATGTTTGTTTAATTTATGGGCACGTTATCTTTCCGTGTTAACGATTTTCTGACTCAATTCCCTAATTTGGATAATTAGTCACGTTGTGACATACGTTTGGCCAATTGGATTTTTCGTTGCTTGAATTTCTTAGTAGAACACTTAGGAATAATGTCTGGGGTTGATTTATAATTTTTAAAGAATTTTCCATTGTATTCTTGCACATACGATAGTGGTATGTATGTTTCTATTATTTCAATTTAAAGAAATTATTATTTCGAATTTTTAAGTATTAATTTTTTTGGGTTGCTACAATAAGTGTTATAAAAGCATGTGAAATTGATTAGATACCATGCTAGGTTTGATAGTTATTATGTGCATATTCCCATGATCAAATTGTGTATAATTGTGAAATGATATAAATAGAATTTGAAACCATGAATCATGTTATATATTATGTGTAGAAAGCATGTGTAGGTTGTTCATGTTTATTTGTTAATTTGAAATGAAGCATGTACTATGTGTTTTTCTCTTATGGATTATAAGAATAGCATGTGTGTGATGTGTGTAAGGATGTTCCTTAGATTGCTTGCTGAGTCTTCCTTTTTAGAAGACTCATACTTGCTTTAACATACAGGTGAGATAGGAGTCCCCATACTTGAGGAGGACTTATTGAGGAGCGACTCTGAGCGTGAGGAGTAGCTATACTTGTGGAAGATTGCTTCATAGTCACTTTTCTTTTCAAAGTATGTAACAATGTAAACAATGTTATGTATAATGTTATTTCATATGGACATGTATAATGTGGACAATTGTTCTTTCTTTACTTTCACTATAAAGACTGTGGAATTATGTGAATGATGATGGAATAAGATCTCTTTTATTTCTGCTGTACTCTCTTGTTTATTTATGTACATCTCAGCCTATTGTGTAGTGTTGGGTAAATGTCCCATTGTGACGGCGCCCTTTGTACCGACGTGGATTGGTATAATCGTACCGGTATAATGAGGGTCGTTACATGTCCACAGGCGGATAGAGTCATCTTGGCTACTTACCAGTTGAGACAATTTGCACAAGAGTGGTGGAGACTCAAGATGCAAACCATGTTCACCAGAAGAGCAGAAGATACAATCACATGGCCTGAGTTCCTTTAAGTATTTAACAACACCTTCTTTCCGGTGCAAATTCAGCAAGCCAAGAGGGAGCAATTCAGAACACTTCAGCAAGGGAATTTGTCAGTGTTGGAATATCAAATGAGGTTCATGGCCTTGAGCAGGTATGCTGTGACGGAACGCCTCGTCCAAGCCCGTTAAACTGGTAACGTGCTTGACCCGAGTCCGTCTCCCGCGAACGGGCCGAAGCCTCGCGAGGGATACCACACACTAGTTCGTGAAACATAAAGGAACACACCATTGCATTTATAATATACAAGGTTTTACATAGCCAACTTCAAAAGAAATAAAAGAAAGTACACAAGCCTGGGGCATACCTCGAGGTACAACATGTACAACTGAAGAAAGAAAAGCTACACTGCTGGAGGTGTTGGGCCAACACCGCTACGTCGCGGCTCCGAACTGGATGACGGTAGAGAAACCTCCTCCTCGCCCTCGCCTGTGGGGAGTAGGGGTGAGCCTCACTAGTCACTAGCTTAGTAGGGAACTCCCCCAACACCGAACAAACCAAACACAAGTACCGAAAGCAGTAAACTATGCTAGCAATTTATAGCACAACTAAACAGGATATTAAAGCTATAAACAAACTCACCGCTAGCCGATTGCGTAAAACAGTTGTAATAAATAAACGACAAAACTCCAACACGTGTATGAGCTACGGTAGAGACCGCCACACTCGAGCCACGTAGACTGGTTCGCGACACCAGCAACAGACTCAGACAAACTAACACAGGTCTACCTCTCAGTCTCGCAGCCACAGACGAAAGGTCCAGCTGCCGCTCCACGTGAAAAAGACAAGCAACTGTGGAGACCAACTAAACACCACCACCTGCGGACCACACGGTCGCAGGCCCATGCCTGGAACCTCTAGAGACCCTGGCCTGGGCTCGCTAGAGTGAGGCACTGGAAAAGGACTAGTCAGGGACCAGTGTTGACAACTGGTGTCCGTACCCCCAACTAAGAGCGCGCTACAAGTGACTAGAAACAAACACAAGAGTCACTATCCCATTGTCGTCTTTCCCTCAGCCGGACGTATAACTCAAACAAAGGAGTGAGGGTGTCCAGGACAAACGACACAGACCTCAACGGTACCACACAAGTACTGGGACAAGCCCTGAGCTAACAGCCTGGCTCACAGAGAACCTGGGGCACCCAACTAGAGAGGTAACCACGGTAGGCGTCTACTACCTGACACGCACACAGAAACGACGTGCGCACCGCACAAACCACGTGAAACCTCACGTAAACCTCGTGTACTGATGGTCCACAACACGTGAACACCACCTGGCTCATGTGAACCCTATGTCCACAGGCAAACTACTAGCTAGCTACGTAACCTGTGAGCTAGCTCGTAAACCACGTGCTTTCGAGAGTGCCACAAGTGCCAATGCACTACTCACTAACACTGAGCATATCGATAACGATAATCGGAAAGTCACATGCATAAACCATGCATAAACAGGGCCTCTCGGGCCAAGTCGTGACAACCCATTGGGTCACCTTCAGAAGGCGTCGCCATGACATGTCGCCTTCAGATCCAGAACGCGACCTACTTACATGTCGCCTCCTGATCCTTAACGTGACACATCGCTGTGTCGCGTTCAGGACGTGACATAGGGACCCGTCGCCTTATCAGGCGGGAACCCTAATCCGGGCTCTCTCCATGAAAGCCCATTCCACACCATACAAACCACCCTTAATTCTTCGTTTTCATGCTTTTGTGAATACCTAAGCATGGTATCTAAGGTTAGAAATGCATTAGACTGATTAGAACCCTATCCCTTGCGATTTACACCCCAAAAATGGGAAGAGTTCACCTACCTTTGTGAAGAATGCGTTATGCAGCGATCTCCCGACGTTTCCCCTGCTTCTCCCGGTCTCCCTGCAGCGAGGACACGCCGAAGATGCCAAAACCCAGTAGAAATCGCCACAGCTCCTCCCCCTGGCCGAGCAGAACCCTTGTGTGTTCTGCTTGGCTGGGGTTATTTAAAAACCTGCAGCGGTTCGGAATGCGACGCATCGTGGCATCGCGATTAGGTCGCGATGGACCTGAGCGTCGCCTTCCCAACGCCTGCTGCCCTGAGCGCTACACGTGGTGCACATGCAGATGCTCAACACTTCAAGACGGCCACATGAACGTGACGGCCACCTCTGTCGCGTTAAGAATGCGACACACCTTCCTGTCGCAATGACAGGCTGAGGAATCTAGGGTACTGTAGGCTCAAACTGTCGGCCCAGTAAGCCCCAGAAACACATACACAAACGACACACAAGCCACATTGGCCACCACAAGCGCTAAACACACGATCCACGAGGATCCGAAAAACACGCGACGTTACGTATGCACCTTATGTGGTGACAAACAATGCAATGATGGTTTAGTATTTTATTTGGGGGTTGAGGCTGAAATTGCAAGATGCAGTGATTCCTTTGATGTGTTGGACAGTGGAAGAGGTAGCCCAAAGAGCAGCAATACTAGATAGAATAGTGCAAGCAAGGCAGTCTAGCGGATCAGGATCAAGTGGGGGTAGTTTTCGGCTTCCACAACAGTCTTCGAGTGTTAGCAAAGGCAAGGCACCTTCGCGAGGAGCTTCTACATCAGGCTTTGGCAAGTGGGGAAAACAAGTTGAAGAATATATTTAGAGGTCAAGGAGGCAGCAAGCAGCAAGGATTTCAGCAAGGTAGATGCTATAAGCCGGAGGTGGAGGTATCGCAGCAAAGCACAGCAAGGCAACCTGCAGAATTTAGATGTTATAATTGTGATCAGCCGGGGCATTTGGCGAGGAATTGTCCATATCCAAGAAGAGGTACGTATGATAGAGGGGTACCACAGCAGCAGTAGCAACAGCAGCCTTCAACTGAGCGAGGCAGAGGCACGCCTTACCAGAGAGGTGGATTTTACAGTCAAGTTGTAGCCGAGAAGCATGCCAATCTCCAAGGCACCCTATAGAATGACACCTGTAGAATTGAAGGAGTTGAAGAAGCAATTGCAAGAATTGCTTGAGAAAGGTTTTATTCAGCCTAGTCACATCAACTAGGGAGGGCTAATGTGGTTGCAGATGCATTGGGCAGAAAAGCAGTGATGAGTCACATGATGATAAGAGAATGGAAGCTGTATGAAGATGTGGCAGAAAACTCCCTATTTGTTCCAAGTAGTCAGCGGCGAGTAGTGTTAGCCAACAGCACGGTGGAACCTTCTTTGTATTGGCAGATTATAGAAGCACAAAAGGTAGATGAACACTTGGTTGATATCGTGAAGATGGAAGATGTCACCATAGATGATGATTGTGTGGTCCGGTTTAGGCACAGATTGTATGTTCCAAGTGAAGCTGGGGTGAAGAAGAAAGTGTTAGAGGAAGCACATTGGTCCAGGTACACCATTCACCCAGGAAGTACGAAGATGTACCAAGATTTAAAGAAGTATTTTTGGTGGCCGAATATGAAGAAGGAGATAGCATAATTCATAGCGAGATGTTTAGTATGCCAATAGGTTAAAGCAGAACACTAAAGGCCAGGTGGTTTGTTGTAGCCCTTACCAATACCGCAGTGGAAATGGGATGATATAGCAATGGATTTTGTTGCAGGATTGCCTAGGACGACATCAGGACACAATGGTATATGGATTTTTGTTGAATGATTGACAAAAGTATGCAGGTTGTTGGCAGTGAGCATGTCATGGGTAGTGGACAGATTGGCTAAACTATATGTGGATAGAATTGTGCCGTTGCATGATATTCCAGTCACTATTGTTTCTGACTGAGATCCCAAGTTTACATCCAGTTTTTGGAGGAGTTTGCAGAGGGTTGTTGGCACTTAGTTGAGGTACAGTTCGGCATACCATCCCAAAACTGATGGGCAGATGGAGAGGACGATTCAGACCATTGAAGATATGTTGTGGGCTTGTTGTTTGGTTTGGGGAGATAGATGGGAGCAGCATTTTGGTATAGTCGAATTTGCCTACAACAACAGCTATCACGCAAGTATTTGCATGACACCGTATGAGGCACTTTATGGAAGACCTTACAGAACATCGTTGAATTGACATGAGGTAGGTGAAAGGCAGGTAATGGGACCGAAAATGGTGCAGCAATGTGCAGAAATGGTAAAGTTCATCAAGGAGAAGCTTCAAACGGCCCAGAGCAGGCAAAAGAGTTATGTGGATGTGTCGGCTTATACCGTGGTTGACAACGAGGAGTTTTGCGTGGAAATGTGTGTATAGCAAGTTGGGTTGTAACGCCTTCCGTGGTTGTGGTTACCTCTCCAGTAGGGTCCCCAGCACCAGGTGCTCAGGGTTTGTCCTGGTATAGTGAGTACCGTCGAGGTTTGTGTCGTCTTCCTGGAGACCCTCACTCCTGAGTTTGAGTTGTACGTCCAGTTGAGGGAAAGACAACATTGGGCAACGACACATGTTTGTGGATGAGCGGTCGCTTGTAGCGCGCTCGTGGTTGGGGGACGGACACCAGTAGACGTATTGGTCCCCAGCTAGTCCTATTTCCAGTGCCTCACTTTAGGGTTATCGGCCCGAGTCCCTAAAGGTGTCAGGCTTGGGCCTGCAGCTGTGTAGTCTGCAGGAGTGGTGTTAGTTGTCTCCACAGTTCTTGTCTTATTGAGGTGGAGCGGTAGCTGGACCTTTCGTTTGTGGCTACGAGATTGAGAGGTGGACTTGTGCTGTTTGTTCGGGTCTGTGGCTAGCGTCGCGAACCGGTTCTTGTGACTCATGTACGACGTTCCCTTCTGTAGCTTATACACGCGTACGTGGTTTGCCGTTTACTTACTTGCAGTTGTAGCATCATGCGTAGGTAGTTATATCTTTAAATACTTTACAACTTTGCTTATTATAACTGTGGTACATTGTGTTTCTCAGCTTTGGGGGAGTTTCCCTATTGAGCCAGTGACTTGTGAGGCTCATCCCTTCTTCTTCCAAGTGAAGGAGAGCAGGAGGGTTCCCATCCCTCTTCTAGTTCCGGTCGACATCATAGTGGAGTCGGGTCTTCACCGCCAGCAGAGTAATACTTTCTCTTGTGGAGCCTTGGGGGTTGTCCCAGGCTGTTGTACTTTGTTTATTGACTATGATATGGAACTAAATATGTACATTTCATGTGGATATATGTGAGAAATGGAATCTTATATATGCTCAGCGTGTTTCTTTATATTTTCACGAACATGTGTGGTTGATATCCCTTGTGAGGCTTCGGCCCGATCGTAGGAGGTGGAGTCGTGTCGAGCATGTTATCGAGTCAACGAGCCTGAAAGGCGACTACCGTCACAAAGAGAGAGAGAGAGAGACTATTATTTATGTAATTTTGCACATATTTGTGTCATTTTTTATAATTATCTCTTTTCATTTTATATCTCAATTAAATACTAATCGGTCATATAATTGGCTAAGAAGATAAAAAAATTTTAATGCAAAAATATGGAGTCTAAAAATGTGCATTTTGGAAGATATTAGAAAGTACACAACAAATATATTTAATGATTCTAAAAAAATATTATGTTGAATAAAAATAAAATTTAAGATTATATATATTGAGGTAAAGAGCTCCTTCAATTTCTTGTACTCTCAATTGGGTTTCCCACAACTCTATGGGAGGACTTCACTACACTACATCTATTTGTTGTAGCACACTTTTGGCCGTCCATGTCCGTTGTTGGAGGGAAAGGAAGGGACATATCAAAAGGAATTAATCATCAATAACCAATATAGGCCTTCTTATGTCTGCCCCTTTCCAACCCCCTTCTCCCTTTCCAACACCCACACCTTTAATTCTTTCTTCCCCTTTTGCTCTGCACAGCTCATGTTGGCAAGGGGACATGGTTTCACCTTTGGATTCGATCCCCGCCATCCGATTTGCCCCGTCTGTGTCTTCTACTGGGAGTGGTGCCTTCGGGTCATATTGTATGAACATGTGGCTTTTGGAATCCTTGCTGAATACTGGTTTGACTGGTGGATGTTTTGTGGTTAGCCCACATTTAACTTGGTGTCAACCTTTATAATTCGATTAGATGGGGATGGTAAATTTAGTCGAGTTGATTACATATACCTTGATTCTGGTGCAAAATCCTCTGATTTAATAATAGACTTAATTGTTATTATTAATTTTTTAAGTAGGTAAAGAGATTATATATATAATCAGTGAGACTTGGAACGGGCCAGACCAGTCAGTATCATACTTCATTAAATCTCACACTATTATATATACTTGCCTCTAAGTTATTTGGGCTGATAACTTAAGATTTTCTAAGGTTCTTGACAACTAAATCTAAGGCTGGAGACCATGACAACGCAAATCTTTTAAAGTGATCATGAGAAGAACAAATGAGATAAAGCAAAAGTAGCAGGGATCCCACTTGAAACCGAGTTGTGAGTTCCCCATGTACTACTTCAAAGTACCGAATGAAAGGCCACCATAAATGACACAACAAAAGCAATTTATTCTCTGAGGACACTTGAATTGTTTTCTAATATTTGAATAATTTATATATTATATATAATATAAATAAATAATTTTAAATTTATATTTAAAATAAAAACAAACCTACTACTAAATAACATATATAGCAAATCACAAAATTATAATGTAAAGTGAGCCACCACCCAGGCTCACTGAATCACGTTTATGTATAGCAAATCCCGAAAGACAATGTAAAGTGAGTCACCATTCATACTTGCTAGATCACATTCATATACAGTATCACAAATTTTTTTACCTAACTACCCCCAAGTCTAAACATAGTAAGATTTTAAATTTGTATTAGTACGCTCTTTCTTAAGAAATGAAAATTCCAACTTAATAAAATGAAGTAAAAATATTAGCAAAATCATTAGAAGAATAAGTCTAAACATTTGAAATAAATATAAAAGAAATTAAAAATCTTCAATCTAAGTATTGGGGAGGGCCACGGTGGGAGGGGGGCAGAGAAGAGTGTGTTTAGAAGGGGCCAAGGAGGGCTCCGGTGGTAGCCAATTAAGGAGTTTAACACCTTTTAAATTGTGCCATTTGGATAGTTTATATAGTGAGGTTCAAATGACAAATAGAGGTTTACTTGGCTTTTTTGAAGGGACCAACAGTGGGGTTTTATGTGGATTTCGGATGGCCTTAAAGTGAGGTTTTTTTTGGGTTTCTTTGGGAGATGTTTAAGGGGTATTGAAGGGGCTAATAGGGTTTAACAGAGGTTTAATGGGGTGTTTTAGATGGATTTAAAGGGGGTCGTCTAGGCACCCTTTTAACGGGCTGGAAGTGATGGCCTTTGAGGTTTTGAAAGGCTTATGAAGGGGCTGCGCAGGGGGCTTTGAAGAGCCTTGGAGGGGATTCTACAGAGGGCTTTAGCAGGGGCACCTTATGGGTGGTTTCAGATATGTAGACTTTTTTTTTGTTGGGGGGGGGTTGGTTTCTGGATTACTGGGGGAATTTCATGGGATTTCTTGGGTTTTAGGAATTTTTTGGTGCCAACAGTATGCTAAGGCTCTTGGTTTATAACTTTTCATTGTCAAGAAATAAATATTTAAGGGTATATATTTTGTAAATAAATTACATATATACTAAAAAAATGAAAAAAAGGATGTGCAAGTAATTATTTCCATTTCCATTAGGAAAAACAAAAGTGGATCAGAATGTCAAAACTCTTTAACTAACCACTATCCTGGTCAAATGTAGGTAGATTATAGCAAGGTTGTTGCAGTAGTTGTAACGACCTAGATTTTTAAATCCTAAATAAATAGGAATAATAACATAATAATAATAATAAATTTGAGGAGAGGTTTGATTAAAGGCACATCAAATGACAGGGTAATGAATAAAACCGTCAGTAATCAATGATAGAGGAGCAACTGATGTTAAGTAATCGATTTTTAAAGGAGTAATCGATGAGTAATGGTGTTAGTAAGTAATTGATGTTGGAGGGGTAATCGATGTTCAAAGGAGTAATCGATGTTCAAAGGAACAATAGATGTTCAAAGGGGTAATCGATGTTTAAAGGAGTAATCGATGTTTGAGAAGTGATCGATGTTTAAGGAAGCAATCAATGTCAGGTAGTAATCGATGTTTAAAGAAGCAATCGATGTTAGGTAGTAATCGATGCTAAGGAAGAAATAGATGTTAGAGGAGAAATCGATTAATGGTTAGCAATAGATGTTTAATGACAATCAATGTTGGACAGCAATTGATGTGCAAGGCAATCGACATGTCAACTTTGACTACCAACTTCAACTGTCAACTCCAACTGTCAAGATATAACATTGTCAGTCAAAGTGGACTTAGAATATGTTGAAGTTAGACTTCATATATGACAAAGTTAAGTTTCGGCCGATCACGACCAAAATGAAGTGGACTTCGTATATGACGAAATTGGATTTCGGATATGACGAAGTTAACTTCGTATATGAAGAAGTTAAGCTTCGACCGATCACGATCAAAATGAAGTTAACTTCATATATGATGAAGTTAAGCTTCAACTGATCATGACTAAAATGAAGTGGACTTCGTATATGACGAAGTTGGATTTCGGATATGACGAAGTTCACTTCGTATATGACGAAGTTAAGCTTCGACTAATCACGAATAAAAAGAAGTAGACTTCGTATATGACAAAGTTGGACTTCGGATATGACGAATTTAACTTCGGATATGACAAAGTTAAGCTTCGACTAATCAAGACCAAATCATGTATAACTTCATATATGAGGAAGTTGGACTTCGGATATGACGAAGTGGGACTTCGTATATGACGAATGACCATGACCAAATTGTGTTTGACTTCGTATACGACAAAGTTACCTGTTATTTTCCAGATTATAAAGCACATGTTAAATTTGTACCCAATGATAAAGAGGGAGTTAGTTAAGATAAACATGGGAAGTACAAACCATAGAATCGTGACCGAATCCAATAAAGGATTCCGAATCTGCTCCCTAGAACTAAACCAGATAGGAACAGACTTGTTACACGAAACAACTTCTATGGAAGTTCTGAACACGATAGGACTCCAACCAAGAGTTTAGGAAAACTACAAACTTGGGAATTTCAATATTAATAGACTTCCATATTAAGCCAAATTCATGCCCCATCGAGAGAGAGTTTTCTAAATGTTTCCCATTCCAATTGGGATGGGAATCCTCCAAACAAGGAAGGGATCAAGCTAAAACTGTAACTCCACTTTTCCAATTACAATAGGACACTTTTCCAGTTACAATAGGACTCCTAACAATCCAAATCTATAAATACTCATCATAAGCCCTTGGGGGCGAGTTACCAACTTGCTAGAGGATGTGGGGAAGACAACCTAGAGCACCAGAGAAGGAGGAGAACCCCCAACCGGAGCTTTCTTCCCCAGACCCCGTTCTACTTCATTTTGCAGAAGATTTGTTTTCTCTGAATCATAAATCTAATTAATCTCGTTCATAGATAGTCTATTAAACCAGTAACTAGAGCCCATGTTTTTCCCAGATTTCACCCATCTACTTGTGAGATTTTTCCTGTTCAAGTTCTATTATTTCATGTACCAGTGACCTCTTATTTGTCCTTGTTCTCCATATGATCCTTGTCAAAATCCTTGATCTCTTTTGAGTATGTTGTTTTAGGTTTGTTTTAAACTATTTCCATAAATTGCCATGCTGAATACATTGAGATCAAAGTTTTTACTTTAGCCCTAAATTTTGAATCATCATGCTATAATACCGTGTTGAGTCTGTTCTTAAGTTCCTGTAAAGACTATATGTGACGACCCTCATTATACCGGTATGGTTATACCAACCCACGTCGGCATAGTGAACGATGTCACAGCGGGACATTTACCCAACACTTACATACGATTGAGATATACACAAATATAAATACAGAGTAGCGGAAGTAAAAGAACCATGTCTTTCATTCATCTCATCATCCACATTTAACATACATGATTCATGTAACAATTTAAAGATCTAAAGTCCACATAATCCACATAAAAGAAGTGCTAAAATAAAATACATAGTTTGTCCATGATTACATGATAATTCTAATACACTGCCTTACAATACATACTATGAAATCACAAAATGTCACAAGTGAACTCCAAAGAGCTAGTCTCCAGCTCGGAGTCGCTCTCCACTGCCTCCTCTAACGGTGTAGCGTCACCAACTAAACCTGTACGCCGAAGCAAGTAATGAGTCTAAAAGACTCAGCAAATAACACCACACATATCATACATGCATATATCATAGCAGGTTTTCATCCCAAGTCACAAGACAAAACATGTAGCATGCTTGACATCAATAAGAGACAACCTATCATGGTAATTCTACCAAATTAAACACATGGTTCATGATTTCAGATTTTCCAAAATAAAACGTCCTATCACATGCTTTCTACTTATTCCATCACATAAAGGTTTTACCTCCGATTAAGCAAAACATGAGAGCAACCAAACATGGTGTGCTTACATACATGAAAGGAGACCTTCCTATCATGATTTCTACACATTCTTGCACATGCACATTGTCGTTTTATACACTTTTAGCTTGCTGTTTTGACATGAATTAGAAACTCACAACCAATCACATGAGAGCTACAATCTCAATTAACTATGTCATGGTGGCGCTTAAACATGGAAACGTTTACACATAAGCAAGAAATGCTACTAGCATGGGTTCTACGCATTTGTACACATGTAAAACATTTTCATGACTACAATTAGGTTGCTGTTATGACATGAGTTTAACATTAACATATCATGGATCACCATTTCATCATCTAACACATTAGTTTCACATGTTTGCACAATTTCCTCATTCACATAGTTTACCTTTTTTTTTTTTACACATTGCACATTTACACCTGTTCACATTACACGACTTACACATGTACACATTCACATTTTTTTCACACTTTAGTGCCGTGATACATAGTCCAAACCACCATTAGAAGGACACATACACATTACGTACACATAGACGCCACCTAGGCAATACAGTGATGACTCTTGGACTGCGCAGACTGGGAGAACAAGTCTCCACCCTAACCAGTGGTACTTGTCCACCTCCAGGATTTCATCCTAATGCCCTTAGGATCTTAACACATTGAACCTTCCCATGGAGACTTTTCCATGGTACGGTTCCACGGCCCTCTATGGAAGCAGTATCACACTTGGCACAGTCTTACACATTACGCATACCGATTTTAGTACACATTTACACAAGACATCCTCATACCTTTTCATTCTCTCTCTCACACATATGGCTCTGTTTTTCCTAGCATGATGCTACTGATAACAGGGATTAATATTCACTAACTTGCATTAATCAGGTTGGAAAAACACATCATTAAGTCATATTCATGATAACATGCATTTATCACATTTTTCACATGAAATTTTCATAACACACTTTGTAGTCATCAGAATAGCATGAAAATTTAACCACTTACTCATTTCAAGTTTATACTCTTACATGAAATTTTCCAAATTTTTCAGAGTTAACATATATTTTCAGAAATTGAAACATTCAGCCTCATATTATCCATAATTCAATTCCACACCGAACACAACATGAATAGCAGATTCAACAGACCTCAACCCTGAACCCAACATATACCTTATCACAGGAATTTCCCCCGGATTTATTACACAACACACAATTTACTGGAAATTTCACAAACCCTACATATGTTTTCTATTTTCAGAACAGAAATTTACAGTAAATCATACGAGCATGGAGAAATTTCAGAAATTGCAGGGCACAGACTGACCCCTACACACATAGTTCATAAAATTTAGGGCACCCAAATTCCTCACGAGTTGCACAAACAGAAACTAACATGATCTAGGATTTTTATCATACATGCATTTTTCATAAATGACACCCTTCATACCAATTTCAGAAATTGTAAGGACCTCACCACACATACCACCATTCATAATACATATCATAGTACGGTTACCATATATCCTCATGCGAGAACCTCGAAAAAATTATCATATAGAAGGAGAGAACAGCTCACTGTTCTGTCCTGACGATCTTAACGGCATAGTCTGGCCGTTAATGGAGCTTAACGGCAACATCGTTGGCCGTTAATGAAGATCTTGACGGCAATGGATCTTGCCGTCAAGTTCAGGTCTGTGCAGAAATACAGACCCGAGCTCCAAATACAAGAAGAATGGGGGATCCAGGACTCGATCTAAAATCTGTAAAAATAACAAAACCCTACTAGACATCTACATGGACGAAATGTGAGGGTTACTTGCCTTTAAACAAGTCTCCAAAGGGATTAAGATGGGGGTGAAGCTCTCCTTGGGCAGTCCCAAGAAGCCTCCACAAATGCTCTCCTCTGGGTTCTAGGTTGGTGTAGAAGCTAAACCGCGGTTGGGGAAGTCTTCTCCGATGTTCCAGCTACCCTCCTGATGCAGTAGGTCGCCGGATGAAGCCTTGAATCGCCGGATTGAAGCCTCCAAAGTTCAGTCTTTATGCAGTTCCGAGCTAGGGTTTTCTCTATCTCTTGAAAGAGGTCAAGAGGGGTTGTCTGGTGTAGAAGGGGGTGTGGTTTATAGCAGAGGGGTTTGGGGAACCCCGGAGAGGTGATGTGAAAGCCTGCTAGCCGTTGGGGACATCTCCCCAATGGCTGGGCTTGCTTGCCCCCGGAGTTTCGGGGTCTGCAATGCATGCAGGTCAGAGATCTTAACGTCCACATCCATGGACGTTGGCTTAAGTATTGGCGTCCATCGAGGTGGACGCTGACTCAGCATGGACGTCCATCCATGTGGACGCCAATTGGGTCCTTCGGCCAGAACTCAAAACATGCAGAAACCATGCTTAACTTATACCTATGTACATGCCATACATATGTATTATTATGTACACACTACCACCATGCAATTCATACATTATTTACAACTAATTATACACATGCACACATAAGTATAACTAGTTAATACATACGTAGATATGTACATCTATGCATGCACAAACATGAATTATTTACACGAAATAAAATAATGCAGCAAAATTCGAGGGCCTTACACCCTCTCCCCCTTAAAGAAACTTCGTCCTCGAAGTTTAAACAAAACTACTCAAACAAACGGGGATACTTCTTCTTCATCGCATCCTCAAGCTCCCAAGTAGCCTCCTCTCGCGAGAAGTTCCGCCATAGAACTTTCACCGACGCAATACCCTTGTTCCGGAGATGCTGAACCTTCCGGTCAAGAATAGCTACTGGTTGCTCCACATACGACAAATCTGGCTGAATCTCTACTGGCTCATGACTGATCACATGAGATGGATCTCGGACATACTTCCTGAGCATAGAAACGTGGAAAACAGGATGAACACTAGCTAAAGCTGGGGGTAAAGCTAGCTCATATGCCACGCTGCCCAATCGTCTGAGAATCTCATACGGGCCAATGAATCTAGGGCTCAACTTACTATGCCTGCCAAATCTGACGACACCACGAGTAGGTGATATCTTCAAGAAGACATGTTCACCCACCTCGAACTCCAAATCCTTCCTTCTGTTGTCGGCGTAGCTCTTCTGCCTATCCTGCGCCGCAACAAGCCTCTTCCTGATAAGCTGGACCTTATCCGAAGTCTCCTGAACTAACTCCGGACCGATCAGCTGCCTATCACCGGTCTCCTCCCAACATAAAGGAGATCTGCAAGGCCTACCATACAACGCCTCAAATGGAGCCATACCAATACTCGCATGAAAGCTGTTGTTGTATGCGAACTCCACTAGAGGTAAATGACGCTCCCAATCATCCTTCCAATCCAGTACACACGCTCTCAACATATCCTCGAGCGTCTGGATAGTCCTCTCAGGACTGTCCATCAGTCTGGGGATGAAACGCCGAACTGAGCTTCAGCTCCGAACCTAACGCATGCTGAAGACCCTTCCACAACCTCGAAGTAAATCTCGGATCTCGATCCGAAATGATCGACTTCGGCACACCATGCAATCTAACCACACTACTAACATACAATCTAGCTAAGCTCTCAACCGACTGCTTCTTCTTCATAGGTAAGAAATGCGCAGTCTTCGAGAATCTATCTACAACTACCCAAATCGAGTCATTGCCCCTTCTAGATCGAGGCAAACCCGAAACAAAGTCCATAGTGACAGCTTCCCACTTCCACACTGGGATCTCCATCCTTTGCATAAGGCCGGATGGTCGCTGTCGCTCGGCCTTCACTTGCTGGCATACTAAACACCGGGACACATAATCCGCTACATCCCTCTTCATGCCAGACCACCAAAAGGACCTCTTCAAATCCTGGTACATTTTCGTGTTACCCGGATGAATAGAGAATCTCGACCTGTGAGCCTCCGCTAACACATGCTCACGGACATCTACCAAATCAGGGACACAAACACGGTGATGGAATCTAATCACACCGTCCTCATCACGAGCAATGCCTGCCTTGCCCACTAACTCTAAGAGTCTAGGGTCGGCTTTCTGTTGCTCGATCACCTCATCCAAAACGAGGACCTAAGAGATAACTGAGCTACAAAAGCCTGGCATAGCGATGGCTCTAACTCAGTCAAAGCGCAAGCCGCATCCTCCAACATCTTCCAGTCCTGCTGGAGAGATGGCCTCTTTCTACTCAGAGCATCCGCTACGACATTCGCCTTCCCAGGGTGATACTGAAGGTCGAAGTCATAGTCCTTCAAGAACTCAATCCATCTTCTCTGCCTCAGGTTTAATTCCTTTTGGGAGAAAAGATACTTCAAGCTCTTGTGGTCGGTAAACACCTCAAATCTGACACCATAAAGATAGTGCCTCCAGATCTTTAGTGCATGAACCACTGCTGCGAGCTCCAAATCATGAGTCGGATAGTTCTTCTCATGCTCCTTCAACTGACGAGAAGCATAAGCCACTACCCTTCCTTGCTGCATTAGCACACAGCCTAAGCCAATCCGAGACGCATCCGTGTAGATAGCAAAACCCTCTACACCGCTCGGCAAGACTAACACCGGAGCTGACGTGAGCTTAGTCTTCAACAATTGAAAACTACTCTCACACTTCTCGGACCAGACAAACTTCACTCCCTTTCTGGTGAGCTGAGTCAATGGGGCGGCGATGGATGAAAATCCCTCAATGAATCGCCGATAGTAACCAGCCAAACCCAGAAAACTACGAATCTCCGAAGGGGTCTTGGGAGTCTCCCAATCCATAACTGCCTGGACCTTTGCTGGATCAACTGCAACACCAGCACCGGAGATAACATGCCCGAGGAAATGAACCTCGCGCAACCAGAAATCGCACTTGCTGAACTTAGCATACAGCTTGTGCTCACGGAGAACCTCTAATACTACCCTCAAATGCTGACGGTGTGTGGCCTCATCCGAAGAGTAGACCAGCACATCATCAATAAACACCACAACAAAGCTATCTAGATACGGCCTAAACACCCTGTTCATGAGATCCATGAACGCTGCAGGGGCGTTGGTCAATCCGAAAGGAAGAACCAAAAACTCATAATGTCCATAACGGGATCTGAATGCCGTCTTGGACACATCCTCACTCCGAATCCTCAACTGATGATAACCAGATCGCAAATCAATCTTAGAAAAGACTGATGCATCTTGCAACTGGTCAAACAAATCATCAATACGAGGTAAGGGATACCTGTTCTTCACAGTCACTTGGTTCAGCTTTCTGTAGTCAATGCATAACCTAAGTGACCCGTCTTTCTTCTTGACGAATAATACAGGTGCGCCCCAAGGGGAAACACTAGGGCGAATAAATCCCTTATCTAGCAACTCTTGCAACTGCCTCCTCAACTCGGCTAACTCCGCAGGTGCCATCCGATATGGAGCCTTCGAGATAGGAGAGGTGCCCGGAAGCAACTCTATGGTGAACTCTATCTCTCTATCCGGTGGCAATCCAGACAAATCATCGGGAAAGACGTCTGGAAAATCCTGCACTACCTCAATCTCTGCAAGAGTAGGTGACTCATCAGCCTCTGGTACTAATACCACGCTGGCAAGAAAAGCGTCACAACCCTTGTTTACCATGCGCATCGCCTTCATGGCAGAGATGACCAACTTTCCCGCCAAGTTCCTTGGCAAGGGATGAGAGAACTCGTCCTCACCAGGAATGCGGAAAACAATCCTCTTCCACGACAATCTACTAACGCATAGTGCTCCTCTAGCCAATCCAGACCAAGAATAGCATCATAGTCCTTCATCTTTAGCAAGAAGAAACACCCTTCTAGGATTCTATCCTCAATGCACACAGGTAACGACGGAATGCACTTCCTAGTCGATACCGTACCCGCAGGGGTGTGCACAGACAAAGGGACCTCTAAATCCTCAGACTCTATGCCTGACTCTAGGGCTAACTGCCTAGCGAACCGCTCGGAAATGAACGAGTGAGTAGCACCTGTATCAAACAAAACCCGAGCGTGCACACCTAGAAGTAAAACCGTACCTTCGGTGACATGCTCCGCCTGCTCGGCGTCCTCGCGCGCTAAAGCAAACACTCGAGCTGGGGCTCGAGGCCTTCCTGGTCTTCCTGTAGCTGGCGCTGCTGCCGCTACCGCTGCTGGGGCTGGCGCTCCGCGTTGGACTCCATGCTGAAGTCTCAGACAATCCTTGATTTTGTGGTCGCTACTTCCGCACTTCAAGCACTTTCCCGTAATCATCCAACACTCGGAACCACCATGTGTCTTCCCATAGTGGGGACACTCTTTCTTCACACCAGGGGAACGTACAGAGGGTACCTGAGCATTTCCGACTGCTACTGATCGCTGCTGTGTCTGGTACACAGCTTTCTTCTTGTCCTGCCGCTGGAACGTAGCTGCAGGCCTCTTCTGCGAAGCCTTCTTCTCTTCAAGGTATTGCTCCATCTCACCCTCCTATCTGCAAGCAGCACTAAGTGCCTCGTCCAAGGTGCGATGATCGAACGCCACTAGCCTTGTCCTCAGTGATGGCTTGAGTCCCATCACGAACTTGTTTGCTTTCCTGCGCTCATCTGTCATGATATGAGGTGCATACTTAGATAGTTCTGCAAACCTTGCCTCATACTCTAGCACGGTCATGGAGCCCTGAGTCAAAGAGAGGAACTCCTGCTCCATCCGATCTTGAATATGCTCGGGGACGAACTTGGCTCGAAAGAGCCTCACGAACTCGTCCCAAGCAACATCAACCGCGCCGTCTTCAAACCGTGTACGTAGTAATGAAGCCCACCATACATCAGCTCTTTCCTGAAGCATATAGGTGGCTAAAGTAACCTTATCCTCATCCGCGCACCTAATAGCTCGGAAGATCTTTTCAATCTCCCTCATCCAACTCTCAGCTAGTAATGGATCGCTCTCCCCTTAAAAGAGGGTGGCAGCATCCTCTTGAATCTTTCCATGATGGAAGGTCCACCATGGTCCTGAGTTGGAACTTGAGCCTGAGCCTCCAACTGGGCTTGGAGTGCAGCCTGAGTGTGAGCCTGCGTCTGCATGGCTTGCACAAGACCTTGCATGAACACTCCATAATCCACAGGCGGCGGTGGGGGAAGTACAGGACCCTGCGGTGCCGGGGCCTGCTGCTCCGCCCGCTCCTCACGTCTCGGCTCGTCCTCACGGGCTGGCGCTCCGCCACGCCTACCTCTCGAAGCCATGGCTATGATAAATTTCAGCCACCATTAGAGCTACGTTAATTTATGTCCTAACTATTTTCTTATCTATTTTTCCATTCATTATTAATCAATTCTACACATGTGGACAGTCTATAAAGATCTAGCATGTAATGAAGATGATGATGCATGTATATTTATGTATAATCTCAATCGGTCGCTCTGATACCAAATCTCTGTGACGACCCTCATTATACCGGTACGGTTATACCAACCCACGTCGGCATAGTGAACGATGTCACAGCGGGACATTTACCCAACACTTACATACGATTGAGATATACACAAATATAAATACAGAGTAGCGGAAGTAAAAGAACCATGTCTTTCATTCATCTCATCATCCACATTTAACATACATGATTCATGTAACAATTTAAAGATCTAAAGTCCACATAATCCACATAAAAGAAGTGCTAAAATAAAATACATAGTTTGTCCATGATTACATGATAATTCTAATACACTGCCTTACAATACATACTATGAAATCACAAAATGTCACAAGTGAACTCCAAAGAGCTAGTCTCCACGCTCGGAGTCGCTCTCCACTGCCTCCTCTAACGGTGTAGCGTCACCAACTAAACCTGTACGCCGAAGCAAGTAATGAGTCTAAAAGACTCAGCAAATAACACCACACATATCATACATGCATATATCATAGCAGGTTTTCATCCCAAGTCACAAGACAAAACATGTAGCATGCTTGACATCAATAAGAGACAACCTATCATGGTAATTCTACCAAATTAAACACATGGTTCATGATTTCAGATTTTCCAAAATAAAACGTCCTATCACATGCTTTCTACTTATTCCATCACATAAAGGTTTTACCTCCAATTAAGCAAAACATGAGAGCAACCAAACATGGTGTGCTTACATACATGAAAGGAGACCTTCCTATCATGATTTCTACACATTCTTGCACATGCACATTGTCGTTTTATACACTTTTAGCTTGCTGTTTTGACATGAATTAGAAACTCACAACCAATCACATGAGAGCTACAATCTCAATTAACTATGTCATGGTGGCGCTTAAACATGGAAACGTTTACACATAAGCAAGAAATGCTACTAGCATGGGTTCTACGCATTTGTACACATGTAAAACATTTTATAACTACAATTAGGTTGCTGTTATGACACGAGTTTAACATTAACATATCATGGATCACCATTTCATCATCTAACACATTAGTTTCACATGTTTGCACAATTTCCTCATTCACATAGTTCACTTTTTTTTTTACACATTGCACATTTACACATGTTCACATTACACGACTTACACATGTACACATTCACATTTTTTACACACTTTAGTGACGTGATACATAGTCCAAACCACCATTAGAAGGACACATACACATCACGTACACATAGACGCCACCTAGGCAATACAGTGACGACTCTTGGACTGCGCAGACCGGGAGAACAAGTCTCCACCCTAACCAGTGGTACTTGTCCACCTCCAGGATTTCATCCTAATGCCCTTAGGATCTTAACACATTGAACCTTCCCATGGGGACTTTTCCATGGTACGGTTCCACGGCCCTCTATGGAAGCAGTATCACACTTGGCACAGTCTTACACATTACACATACCGATTTTAGTACACATTTACACAAGACATCCTCATACCTTTTCATTCTCTCTCTCACACACATGGCTCTGTTTTTCCTAGCATGATGCTACTGATAACAGGGATTAACATTCACTAACTTGCATTAATCAGGTTGGAAAAACACATCATTAAGTCATATTCATGATAACATGCATTTATCACATTTTTCACATGAAATTTTCATAACACACTTTGCAGTCATCAGAATAGCATGAAAATTTAACCACATACTCATTTCAGGTTTATACTCTTACATGAAATTTTCCAGATTTTTCAGAGTTAACATATATTTTCAGAAATTGAAACATTCAGCCTCATATTATCCATAATTCAATTCCACACCGAACACAACATGAATAGCAGATTCAACAGACCTCAACCCTGAACCCAACATATACCTTATCACAGGAATTTCCCCCGGATTTATTACACAACACACAATTTACTGGAAATTTCACAAACCCTACATATGTTTTCTATTTTCAGAACAGAAATTTACAGTAAATCATACGAGCATGGAGAAATTTCAGAAATTGCAGGGCACAGACTGACCCCTACACACATAGTTCATAAAATTTAGGGCACCCAAATTCCTCACGAGTTGCACAAACAGAAACTAACATGATCTAGGATTTTTATCATACATGCATTTTTCATAAATGACACCCTTCATACCAATTTCAGAAATTGTAAGGACCTCACCACACATACCACCATTCATAATACATATCATAGTACGGTTACCATATATCCTCATGCGAGAACCTCGAAAAATTATCATATAGAAGGAGAGAACAGCTCACTGTTCTGTCCTGACGATCTTAACGGCATAGTCTGGCCGTTAATGGAGCTTAACGGCAACATCGTTGGCCGTTAATGAAGATCTTGACGGCAAGGATCTTGCCGTCAAGTTCAGGTCTGTGCAGAAATACAGACCCGAGCTCCAAATACAAGAAGAATGGGGGATCCAGGACTCGATTTAAAATCTGTAAAAATAACAAAACCCTACTAGACATCTACATGGACGAAATGTGAGGGTTACTTGCCTTTAAACAAGTCTCCAAAGGGATTAAGATGGGGTGAAGCTCTCCTTGGGCAGTCCCAAGAAGCCTCCACAAATGCTCTCCTCCGGGTTCTAGGTTGGTGTAGAAGCTAAACCGCGGTTGGGGAAGTCTTCCCCGATGTTCCAGCTACCCTCCTGATGCAGTAGGTCGCCGGATGAAGCCTTGAATCGCCGGATTGAAGCCTCCAAAGTTCAGTCTTTATGCAGTTCCGAGCTAGGGTTTTCTCTATCTCTTGAAAGAGGTCAAGAGGGGTTGTCTGGTGTAGAAGGGGGTGTGGTTTATAGCAGAGGGGTTTGGGGAACCCCGGAGAGGTGATGTGAAAGCCTGCTAGCCGTTGGGGACATCTCCCCAATGGCTGGGCTTGCTTGCCCCCGGAGTTTCGGGGTCTGCAACGCATGCAGGTCAGAGATCTTAACGTCCACATCCATGGACGTTGGCTTAAGTATTGGCGTCCATCGAGGTGGACGCTGACTCAGCATGGACGTCCATCCATGTGGACGCCAATTGGGTCCTTCGGCCAGAACTCAAAACATGCAGAAACCATGCTTAACTTATACCTATGTACATGCCATACATATGTATTATTATGTACACACTACCACCATGCAATTCATACATTATTTACAACTAATTATACACATGCACACATAAGTATAACTAGTTAATACATACGTAGATATGTACATCTATGCATGCACAAACATGAATTATTTACACGAAATAAAATAATGCAGTAAAATTCGAGGGCCTTACACTATAACACAATATCAAATGGCATTATGGTTAAATCATGTTAAATTCTTTGTCCAATAGAGTTTTGTGCACGAGTATTTCATCATATTTTGATTCTTATTCACATGCACACACCAAAAAGAGAAAAGAAATCTAAACTTTCTGCCAGTACCGACCGTGCGCTGTGCAACTGAAATCGCTGGTATTAACTATTTTTTTTAGCTTTGTTTTAAACTATTTCCATAAATTGTCATGCCTAATAAATTGAGATCGAAGTTTTTCCTTTAGCCCTAAATTTTTGAATCATCATGCTATAATACCGTTTTGAGTCTATTGTTAAGTTCTTGTAAAGACTATACACATATCAAATGGCATGAAGGTTAATCATGTTAAATTCTCTATCCATAGAGTCTTGTTGCACAATAGTATTTCATCATATTTTGATTCTTACTCACATGCACACACCAAAAAGGGAAAAGAAATCCAAACTTTCTGCCAGTACCGACTGTGTGATGTGCAACTGAAATATCACTGGTATTAACTGTCGTTTTTTACGTGTATAACTAGTAGTTCTCTCTATAGTCTCATCTATTCAAGTCTTCTCTACGCACTCATCTATTTCTTCTTACTCTCATCTATCCTTGGTATTCTATTGGTTATTGACTGATTGTCTAAAGATAATAAACATGACTAATGCCTGGCAATATTATAAGGGGCTTGGTCTTGTCCTAGGAGGTGCGCCCAAAAGTTCTAGTCCCCACAGGAGCTTATTGAGCAGAGTGTTTGGCATTACACTCAAGTGCTATCTATCTCGACTATCTATTGACAATCAAAGTGCTATACTATACTTGACTCATGATGCTATATGCTATTGTGAACTATGTTGTGGTATTCATGCTATGGTCATCTTGTTCTTGTACTATACCTGAAATACATCCTATCTACACCATGCTATTTGTTATTCTCTTGACATTACTTGACTTTCTCCATCAGTAGTTTCTCTACCCTTTAATGCAATTAATCACTTAAAGCATGCCTATTTTACGAGATATTAAGTTCTACTGAGCATTTCCTCTCACCCCGCATAATTGTGATATGCCTGTAGGTTATTATAATGATGATGAGGACCACACTCAAGAGGATGGGGATGAGAAGGACCAAGAGTGACTCGGTTGTCATCTCATTTGTTTTAGAGTTTACAATAAGTTAGTTGTTTTAGTTAGATGTGATGAATTTCTGTAGGCTCATAGTTATGGCTCTAAAATAGTAACTGTAATAGATATGGTGGAAGGATTAAGGAAATGCAATTGTTTTTGTATTATTCAACCTGTGCAGTGGTTTGGTGTTTATGTCGCTCTATACTCGCACTATATTAACTACTTCACATCTTGATATTCAGGGTCGGGGCGTGACAGTTTTGTGGTATTAGAGCCTAGGATGTCTTAATTAGATCTCTTAGGTCTAGGATTTTCTAGGATGGACTGCCTTGACTATACATCGACTCTCATACCTTTGTAAGAATTGGGTAGAACTAGGGAGAAGGTCTAAAATATACTTACACATGCACTAATTTAGATCCAGAATAATACCTTAACATCAAGATACTTTTGTAGGAACATAGGTGCTAAGATGGCTGCCGAACGTGCTCAACTGAGGGGCATGCAACAGACCATCTAGGAGCTTACAAATGCCCTCCTGCAAGCTACTCAGGGAGGGGGAAACCGCGGAGCAGGAGAGCTGCATCGCAATTTTAGAAGCATGAATCCACCCAAATTCAGTGGTACTACTGACCCAGACGAAGCCGAGCATTGGCTTAAGGAAACGATAAGAATCTTTCGTGTTATGTAATGCGCGGCAGGAGATAAGCTGCTGCTGGCTACCTTTCAACTAGAGAGAGACGCCTGCACCTAGTGGGAGTTTGTAGAAGCGATCAGAGATGATGGTCAATTTACTTGGAATGAGTTGAACGAAGCATTTAATGCTAAATAATTCTTTGAACGAGTCCAAGAAAGAAAGGCTGCTGAATTCACTACTTTGAAACAAAGAAGTTTTGTGGCTGAATATGAGGCACAATTCTCTAGATTAGCATGCTACGCCAATCATCTCATTAAAACAGAACAGATGAAGGCTAAGCATTTTCTCAACGGCCTTAAACCCCAGTACATAACACAACTGGCCCCTCTCAACATCCAAACTTATGCCGAGATGGTTAAAAAGGCTCAACTCCTGGAAGATGCAACTGATTTCACCTAACGCATCAAGGGGAGGTTTATCAAGAAGGAGCCGACACTTGGCACTTCGAGTGCTAAGATGATTAACGGCAAGAAATGACCTTTCAGTATCACAGAAGGGTCAAGTCAGGAGAAGAAACCAAAGGTAAGTGTCCCCACTACCCCAACAAAAGGCAATTGCAAACATTGTGACAAGTCTGGCCACACTGCCAAGGAGTGCTGGAGAAAAATAGGTGCATGTCTGCGCTGTGGTAGCCATGAGCATCGTATTCCAGAATGCCCGCTACTCAAAGAACATGATAAACAATCTATCATGCTGAGGAAGGAAGGCCGGCTGCAAGCCTTGCAAGAAGAGGAAGCCACTGAAGAAGGAGGAGTGGTAGAAGGTACATTACCCATTTTCTCTCAATCAACATTTGTTTTGTTTGATACTGGCGCTACACATTCGTTCATATCTCAAAACTTTGTTGATACTCTGAATATTAAACTTGCATCTATGGGTTTTGAATTTCCTATCACAACACCACTAGGAGAGAAATCAAAATTGATCAAATATTTCCCATTAGCCGATGTGATGATCGGAGAACTCAACCTAAGAGCTGACCTAGTGTGTATGCCCATGGAAGGCTATGATGTGATTATGGGAGCCAACTGGCTATCCACTTATGGAGCCAATGTTGACTATAGAAAAGGGAAGATTTCATTTAGTGAATTTCCTAAGGTATCATTTACTGGGATTAGACACAGGAGACGAATGTCACTAGTCTCTGCCATACAAGCCCACAACATGATAAGGAAAGGTTGTATTGCTTTCCTTGTGGCCGTAGTAATTGAAAAGGAAGGTCCAAGATAGAGGACATACACATAGTCCAAGACTACCCTGATGTCTTCCCCGATGAGCCGCCAGGAATTCTCCAAGAACGAGATGTAAATTTCTCTATCAATTTGATCACTGGAGCTACACCGGTGTCACGTCAACCATATAGAATGTCACCTACTGGGTTAAAAGAACTAAAGGTGCAACTGTTGGAGTTATTAGAAAAAAGGTTCATTAGACCAAGTACTTCCTCATGGGGAGCACCTATTCTATTTGTCAAGAAGAAGGATGGGACCATGAGGTTATGCATCGACTACAAGCAACTGAACCAATTGACAATCAAGAACAAGTACCAATTACCTCGAGTCGATGAACTCTTTGACCAGATATCTGGAGCTAAATATTTCTCCAAGATTGACCTTAGGTTTGGATATCATCTGATGAGAATCAAAGATGAAGATATCTATAAGATGACTTTCAAGAGCAGGTATGGATATTATGAATTTGTCGTTATGCCTTTTGGTCTAACCAATGCTCCTGCAGCTTTCATGCAACTAATGAATAGTGTCTATCGACCATATCTCGACAAGTTCGCCATGGTATTTATTGATGATATCCTTATATTTCAAAGCCAAGGTGGAACATGAGGAGCATCTTAGGATCGTTTTGTAGATCTTGCGCGACAATAAACTCTATGTCAAACTGAGCAAGTGCGAGTTTTGGCTCGAAGAAGTGTCCTTCTTGAACCATGTCATCTCCAAGGATGGTATCTCTGTCGATCCCTCCAAGGTTGAAGTTGTACTTAATTGGGAGAGACCGACCAGTGTTATTGAGATCATAAGCTTTTTGGGAGTGGTTGGTTATTACAGGCGGCTCATAAAAGACTTCTCCAAGCTCTATGTACCCCTCACTCGCCTTATTAGAAAGAAGAATCCCTATGTCTGGAGTAAGGAGTGTGAGAAGAGCTTTCAAACATTGAAAGATTGTTTAACCTTTGCTCCAGTTCTCGCTCTTCCTATAGAGAGGGAAAGTTTCTCAGTTTATACTGATGCATCTAGAATCGGTCTAGGCTATTTATTGATGTAGAAGGAAATGGTGATAGCCTATTCGTCCAGACAATTGAAGACTCATGAGATCAACTATTCCATACATGATCTAGAGTTGGCCGTTGTAGTCTTTGCACTCAAGATCTGGAGACACTATCTCTACGGAGAAAAATTCACTATCTACTCAGATCATAAAAGCCTGAAGTATATGTTCTCTCAGAAGGAACTCAACATGAGACAGAGAAGATGGTTAGAGTACCTTAAGGACTTCAACTTTAACATTCAATATCACCCTGGAAAGGGAAATGTTGTAGCTGATGCACTTAGCAGGAAGCCTGTGGCAACCTTGTCTTATTTAGTTATGGGCGAGATGAAATTGCTAGAATAATTCGCCAGAATAGACATAAATATTGAGCAAAGGAGTGACTAGGTATTGGTTGCTAACCTCAGAATACAATCTAACATATTTGATGAGATCAGAGATCAACAAGTAAATGATCCATTCTTGATTCGTGTCATGGAAACCATAGCTGACAGACCACACTTCTCCATCACTGAAAATGGAAGATTACTATTTCATGACAGGACCTGTGTGCCTGATAATGAAGAACTGAAAAGAAAGTTGATGGATGAAGCTCACAAGACCAGTACAATGTTCACCTTAGTGCAACCAAGATGTATCAAGACATGAAAATAACATTTTGGTGGCCAAACATGAAAAGAGAAGTAGCTGAGCCTGCTACTCATTGTCTCACTTGTCAACAAGTAAAGGCAGAACACCGGTGCCCTGCAGGTGTGCTCAGACCCTTAGAAAACCCAGAGTGGAAGTGGGAAATCATTGGTATGGACTTCATCATGGGTTTACTCAGGATTCGTGGTGGACTCGATGCCATATGGGTCATTGTTGATCAACTAACTTAGTCTGTCCACTTTCTACCAATTAAAAGTAAGTGGACTGTAGACTTGTTAGCCACTCTCTATGTGAAGGAGATTGCGAGACTACCTGGAGTTCTATCATCAATAGTCTCAGATCATGACCCAAGATTTATCTCTCATTTTTGAAAGGGACTGCAAACTGCACTTGGTACTAAACTCAACTTTAGTACTACTTTTCACTCACAGATAGATGAACAAACTGAGAGGACTAATCAAATTGTGGAAGACATGATAAGAGCTTGCACAATAGATTTTGAAGGCTATTGGAATGAACAATTACCTTTAATGGAGTTTGCCTATAACAATAGTTATCAGGCAAGTATAAAGATGACTCCATTTGAAGCACTATATGGTAGAAGTTGTAGATCACCAGTATGTTGGAACGAAGTTGGTGAACAACAATGGTTAGGCCCAAATATGGTACAAGCTACAACCAGAGATATTCAAGTTATTCGAGATAGGCTCAAGATTGCTCAATCCATACAGAAGAGCTATGCTGATAAGAGAAGGAGGGACTTAGAATTTCAAGTAGGAGATCATGTGCTTTTAAAAGTATCTCTTATTCGTAGAATTCAAAGGTTTGGAATCAAAAGGAAGTTAAGTCCAAGATTTATTGGCCCTTTCGAAGTGCTCGCAAGGGTTGGTGAAGTCACATATCGACTGGCGTTACCTCTACATTTAGTGTTCGTACACAATGTATTCTATGTCTCTATGCTCAAGAAATATGTGTATGATCCTACCCATATCATACGCCATGAGGACTTAGTGCTGACCTGAACTAAGAAAAGAAGCCAATCAAAATACTGGATTGGAAACTGCAACAACTCAGGAACCGGTCTATACCTATGGTCAAAGTTCTATGGAACAACCATGGAGTAGAAGAAGCTACATGGGAGTCGGAATCAACAATGAGGCGAAACTACCCCGATATATTTGGTAAGTCATTATCCCTATTATGATTATGGATTTGAGGACCAAATTCTTTTAAGTAGAGGAGGGTGTAACAACCTGGATTTTTAAATCCTAAATAAATAGGAATAATAATAATAATAATAATAATAATAAATTCAAGGAGAGGTTTGATTAAAAGCACATCAAACGACAGGGTAATGAATAAAACCATCAGTAATCAATGATTGAGAAGCAACTGATGTTAAGTAATCGATGTTTAAAGGAGTAACTGATGATTAAATGAGTAACCGGTGTTAGTAAGTAATCGATGTTGGAGGAGTAATCGATGTTAGTTAGTAATCGATGTTCAAAGGAGCAATTGATGTTAGATTGTAATCGATGTTCAAAGGAATAATTGATGTTAGATAGTAATCGATGTTCAAAGGGGTAATCGATGTTTAAAGGAGTAATCGATGTTTGAGAAGTAATCAATGTTTAAGGTGTTGTCCAGATAGCAAGCCTAGAGGGGGGGGGTGAATGGATTGCTAAAATTTTCTTTTAGAATATTCCTATAAATAAAATGCTTGACAGAAGACACTAAGTTCGATAGTTAGAGTTAGTGTTAAGAAAGGACAAGGAAATCAATCACATAGACAATAGGAATTTTATCTTGGTTTGGATCTCCTGTCATAAGGAGTCCTACGTCCAGTCCCCAAGCAACAACTTGGGATTTGACTAAGCAAGGGTACAGTCCCCCTTAAGGTCACATACACATCCAGCCACAGTTGGCCTTCTCTTCTCTACCCGAAGAGGCACAGAACCACCTGATGCAACAGGTCTTCTTTCTTACCGAAGGGAACAATCACCCACTTCGCAGCAGATCTTCTCTTCACACACAAAGAGGAACACTCAAGAGAATGAGTAAAAGGTGGATGGCCCCTAGACCAAGCTTATAGAGATGCTTGATCTGAGGCTGAATCTGAGAGACTAAGGTTTACACAGAATGACGGTCTCTCAGATCTACACAAGCTCTCAAAGACTAAACAGGTTGCTGTGGAGAGCTAAGGGTTGAAGACTGATTCAAATGAACAAGTGAGCTCTTCTTTCTTGTAGGTGACTGAGTTGTTCGAGCTATTCAAAGGTTGAAAAGTTATTCTTCATGGAGTCACCAGTCTTCTATTTATCTTCTTTGAAAGTGTAACAACCCACTTCCACTCAGTACGGTTATACCAACTCACATTGGATGAGAGCACGTCGCTACAGGGGAGAAAACCCGAACGATATACACATGGGCTGAGATATACACAAATATAAAGGAATAATGCAGCGGAAATTAAACAACTCTTATTCCATCAACTTATAATCCACATTCCACAGTCTATATAGTCCAAGAAAGAAATAACATAACATGGCTTTCACTAAAGATATAGCCAGTTTTCCAATTACAATAATCAAAGTTCAAGTTACAAATGCATTACATACTAGGAAATAAACCACAAGTCTTCAATCTACTCCTCCAACTCCGCATCGGATCTTGCTAACTCCTCGGCTTCTAAATCTCTTGAAATGTTTATCAAGGGTGAGTCTACATAATAGACTCACAAGCAACTTAAAACTTCAAACCATATACTTATCATACATGCTTTCTAACAAATTAAGCTAACATATACTCATTCTAAAACATGGATAATAAACATGGAATCTATTAAGCAAAACTATATTAACACATATAAAACAATAATTCTAACATAGATACTTATAACATGAAATCACTAACATGGAAACATTCATATACTTACATACTTTCATTTCTTATTTTTACATAACACTAACACATGACTTCTGTTCAATTTATAACATGATATCACAATCAAAATTCACATTAACACATGCATTAATTTCTCATGACATGCACACATGCACTTTTACCTTGGCTTTCACATGCACTTACTTTCACATTATCATACATTCACTTACACATGATTTCACATGGTTTTCACTTTACACATTCATGTATCACAAGATTTTCACATAGTTTTCATGTTGCACATTCACGTATCACTTATCGCTTCACTTGCACATACCACGTGCCACGTTCACATGTCACTTTACACGTTATACACATATTCATTTTTACACGATGCCAAGACACAGCCCAAACCACCACTAGAAAGATCACTTAACACGTACACATACACATACACGTACTTAATCACCAAGCAAAGTGATCAAGTCTTGGTCCTGCAGAACCGGGGAAGCCCTCCCCACCATTACCAGTGGAACTTGTCCACCTCCAGGATTTCACACGACCCTTGCCTCGGATATCACATAACATGGTTGAGCTTTCCTGTAGGGGCACTACTACAGTACAGCTCCAAGCAATCTAGGGTGGTAGTGTCTCATTGGCACACATTTTATTTTTACACATTAGGACATTTTTCACGCACACACGCCACATGTTCCCTCACTTTCCATGCACATACACACACATATCCTGGAGCCATTACAAATCACTTCTGAATACACACATTCACCCTGAGCAGTAAGTAATAGAATCTAATCATGCTGCTAATCACATTTCCAAAAATAATGGAGACTTGATATTAAAACATGTTATAGAAACCTTCAGAAATTCATAACAATTTGTACAATGTTCAGAACATGATCAAACTTTAACCACATGCTAATTTTACTTAAAAAACATATCAGAAAATTTTCATAAATTTCTGAGCAGTGCAATTATTTTTAATATTAAATAGAGGTTTCAGGCATATTACAAGATATTCCAATTTAAACATGGTAGATAGTGAACCATCTATTCTAACAGATCTATAACATGCACACAGTGGTCCTAACTTCGTGGAAAATTTCTGAGACAATAACATGTACCATATATAATTATTTTGTATTTAAATCTATCATAACATGCTCATTATCTCCACAATAGAAATTCAATAAATAACGTATATTATCAAAAAATTATCATGATTTCATGGGTTGCTCAAATGAACATATTAAACAAGACATGATTTTTCTAAACACATACATATATTCACTTTTCCTGAAAAATCACATCACAGAGATCAAACCCATATTCAGAAAAGCCACAGGAACTTGATGTCCAGGGATTGGACGCCAACAGGTGTTAACGACATGATCGACTGCCGTTTACCCAGGAGCTTGATGGCAACAAAGTGGCTGTCTATCTCCTATCTGCACACAGTGCAGACTGAAACACAAAAACACATAATTTTGGGGGTCCAAGAACGAAATAAAAATCCGTAAAATTATTAAAACCCTAGAAGACAAGTCTATAGAGTGAAATCCTAAGTCACTTGCCTGTGAATAAATCTCTGAAGCAATTATTTGGTCGAAGAAGCCCTCCTCGGCCAAGCCAAGAAGGTGCTCAAATCTCCTCCTAAATCCAATCTTCCTGTTGATGTAGATCGTTCACCAGAGTCGGGGATGCTTCCTCAATCCAAGGTGCAGCTCCCAGACGAAGAAGATTGCCGGAAAGATCACCCAAATGCCAGATCGAGCTCTCCAAAGATAAGGTTTTCTCACAAACGAGCCCTAGGGTTTCCTCTCCACCAAAAGACCTAATCTCATAGAGAACACTAGGTTTTATAGGCTAATGGGTCGGGGTACGCTTAGGGTTAGGTCATCCCACCGTTAGATAGGTTTCCTAATCAAGAACCTGGAAGAAACGCTTCCATTTCAGATCTGAAATCCAAAATGCATCTAGAGAAGTAAACGTCCAGTTCACTGCCGTTGACCAGAAGTCAACATCAATTGATGTTGATGTCAGATTTTCCAGTCGGATAGTAAACGGCACAAAGCTTGCCCTTTACTCACACTTAACATCAATGTATGTGGATGTTAAATAGAATTTCGGCTAGAACATTAAAACATCCAAATAAATTGTATACACAACATGAATACACAGTATAAATACATACAATATGTACAACAATAACTAAATACTATATTCACATTTTAATAAATATACTATATGCACAGGAATAAGCATATATATATATATATATGCATATAAGTAAGTAAGAACTTATAATATGCACAAAGTTAAATATATATTACATGTACAAAATAAACAGTATTAAATGCACAAAATTCAGGGGCCTCACAGAAAGATTTGAACCGTTGAAGTATCTGTTGTCTCACATCTTTATGTACGTTGGAGTGTCTGGTCCAATGTAGGGAGCAAGAGAACTTGCATACATTTAATGCTGGGAAAGACACATACAGAGAGGAGGATTGTCTTAATCTCCTCTTGCTTCTGTCAGGTTGACAGGTCCAACGTTGTAATGTATGTTTCTACCGGAACCCTGCACACAATAAATGCTGAAGCATAAACAACTTATCTTTGTCTAAACTGTCAGTCAACGTTAGTAGTCGTGCTTTAGGAAGATATACCATAAAGGAAATTCCATTCTGTCACCCTATAAAGCTTTACTTTATGTGACGTAAGAATGGTAAGCACAGATATATATCATGTAGACATATTGTACCAACACAATAAATGTTAGAGAGCACATGATACAACATGATTCACGGGAAAACTTGAAATCTATAGAGATTTGAAAATATATTTGAATATCATGAAGACTAAAATATATTCAAGATTATATAAAGAGATAATAATAATATTCATCAACTGTTTAAAGCATAATCGATGTAAAGAGAGTGTTGATGTTTTAGAGACAGTTTGTGAGCTATGAGAGTCAATGTAAATATGAAATCGATATTGAACCATAATTCATGTGAGAATGTAATCCATGTTGACATGAAGTCGATGTGAACATAATCCATGTTTACATGTAATGAAATCGATGTTCTGTACAAAGTCGTTGTTTAACTGAAGTCGGTGTTGTACTGAAATCGATGTTCAAGTGAAATCGTTGTTGAACCGAAATCGTTGTTCAGGTGAAATCAATGTTTGACATGAAGTTGTTGTTAAAGAAAAGTCGAAGTTCCATATGAAATCGATGTTCTACTAAAATCGATGTTTAAATGAAATCGTTGTTGAAACGAAGTCGATGTATATCCGAAATCGATGTTCTAGATATGAAGTCGATGTAGAACCGAAATCGATGTTCTAGACATGAAGTCGATGTATAATATGAAATCGATGTTCTAGATATGAAGTCGATACTTAAGTGAAATCGATGTTTTCTATGACATCGATGTTCTACCGAAATCGATGTTTCCTATGAAATCGATGTTTTACCGAAATCGATGTTTAAGTGAAATCGTTGTTTCCATATGAAATCGATGTAGTAGTAAAACAGTAATCGTTGTGAACTGTTAATGGAAGTCGATGTATACTTAGACAAATCATATGCAATGAACTTCAAGTAACAATGAGTTTAGATGACTTACCGAGTTTGTTTACTTTGATGCCTGATGATAAACTTCAGAAAATGTTGTTAGTCAATAATTTTCAAGATTTTGTTAATCACCAAAAATACATATAATAAATATCAGATTATATGGAGATGCACTGATCATCAATCTCCCCCTTTTTGGTGATGACAAAACATAAAGAATTTCTTATATAAGAGAGCAGGTGGGGCAGTGAAAGAGATAGGTGGAGAGGAAGGGGCTGGAGTCTAAAGACTAGGAGGATCAGAAGGTCCTGGGGGCACAACAACTTCCTCTACAATCACTTGAGGCCCAGATGGCCCAGCCATTGAATCCACTTGCTCTGATGGCTCTGATGGCTCAGCTTAAACATCTTCAACTATAGATGGCCCTGATTCTTCCACTGATGGCCCTGGTGGCCCTGATTCCTCTATAGATGGCCCGGATGGCCCTGTAACTTTCTCTATTGGCTGGTCTGGTTCAGGAGGCCCTGATGGCCTAGCATCATCTACTGGTACTGATTCAGTTGGAACATGAGGGGTTGGAACTGATAAGTGCACCCTCACAAAATCTGCCAGGTTTGTTACCAAGTTCTTCAAGCTCCCCAATTCACTTCTCATCCCTTGGAGCTCAGATTTGACAGCTCCAATTTCTTTGGCTTCAGTGCTCTGACTGAGAAAAATAGAAGTTACATTCGACTGCAAAGAGCATAGAATCTCTCCTTGAGCATTCAATCTGGCAATGGCTTGTTTCAAATGTACATGGATCTTCTTCTTTCTGGATCTGTTGTGTGCCTTCCTGGTGAGTATGGGAATATCTTTGGCAACACCTTTTCCTTTATCTCTAGAGCCGGAAGCTGGCTCATCATCATCATCCGAAGTATCTTCAACCAATCATTCTTGAAATTTGTCTACAGGGGCACTAGTAGTAGGTTCCCCCTAAGCAGTAGGCTTCCCCTGAGCAGAAGCATCCTCCATATGAACATCTTCAGAATGGCCTGGTGCCACAACCTTTGGAATTTCTTCTGCCTGAACTCCTTCAACAACAGCTTTTGCAACCTGAACACTAGGGGTTTCCTCAATATGAATATCTTCATGCTCCCCCTCAGTGTGAGCAACTCTTTCCATGGGTCCATCAACTGACTCTTGAATAACAATAGGTGTAGGAATTGGAGTAGGGATCACACCTTCAGAAGTTTGCCCAAAAGGCTCAATAAATTCTGGTGCAATATCTTCAATCCTCCTTTCTGATGCAGGAGGCTCATCCTCTCTAACTATAGCTTCTTCTTCTTGAACTTCAGCAGTGGAGGCTTCTCCTATAATGGCTTCTCCTTCTGCCACAGATGTCTTGGACCAAATATTTCCTACCAAGGACAATCCACTCTTCTTCAGATTCCTAGTCCGAATGGGTTGACCCATCTTCTCCATCAGTTCACCTTTCAAATCAATCTCAAAATGGCTGAAAATTCTGGTAAGTAAATGAGCATAGGGAAGGGACACTGCCAATTTATTTTTCTTGTCCCAAATATAACTTCAGCAGCAAACTTCATCCTTTCTACTACGATCTGAGCCATGTTAATATCTTGCTTCTGAATAGCCCAGAACATCACATCAACATCACCTTTTGTGCAGGAGGAAAAAGTAGCACTCCTAGGTACCAAAATCTGACAGACTATAAAATGCAATATTCTGTTGAATGCATTGAACTGGTTTATATCAATCTTACCATCCTTCAACTTGTACTCTGTTCCAATAATCCCGAGCCCCTTAGCATGAATATCTACAGAGTTCACTAGACTGTGCCCTACTTTAGAAACTCCAAATATCCTCTCCAATAGGTCATGAGTGATATGAATTGATTTACCTTTGACCAGGGAGGTAAGAGACCCATCTTCTTCTGATGTCAAATATGTGTAGAACGCCTTGGCCAGGTGCGGGTAGCTTGGTTAAGAAATAGTGCAAATACCCGTCCACTTCAACCTCTGAAGGGCTTCAATCACACTATGCATACCATGCTTCTCCAAATCATCCAAGTCAACTACCGTGTTGCCACAGAGCTTGATCTTCACAGCTTGATATCTCTCCAGTTGATCTACCGTGAGGAAGGCGGCGCTGTAGCCACCCACACTGCCGGAACTCCCAGAAGCAGCCATGGAAGTTTGCAAGGAAGGGTTCTGGAGGATCGTGGGAGAAAGAGGAACAGGACCCCTCAAGAAATTTGAGTGGGAAGAGAGAGATTCTTCGAAAGCACGAAGAGGGATGCTGGAGTCGATGAGGGTTTTACAGGCCTTCGAGTCGAAAGAGATAAGAGAGAAAGAGAGTGAATCGGTGAAGGAAGGGTTCCCGTCGTAACGGAAGGACATAAAGTTACTTTTGAAACGACGGAGCAGTTAATGCGGAAAACGACAAAACAGGCGATGATAACGCAAAGGATAATGGATTTACTTAAATTACACGCGGAAGGATAAGTTTTATTCTGAAATTTATTATGTTATTTTAGTTACGAACAGATATATCTCTTACAAATTGCACATGCCTAGTTCCCTTCTAAGAGACGTAAATCTCTCTTTAGGTAAGACTTTTGTAAAGATATCTGCTAACTGATTTTGTGTATCTACAAATGAAATACTAATATTACCATTTTCTACATGATGTCTAATAAAATGATATCTAACCTCAATATGTTTCATCCTTGAGTGCTACACTGGATTTTTCGTTAGATCTACAGCACTTGTGTTGTCACACAACAATGGAATGGTCTTGATGTGCATTCCATAGTCTTCAAGCTGTTGTTTGATCCATAGGAGTTGAGTGCAACAGCTCCCAATAGCTACATATTCAGCTTCAACTGTTGATAGAGCTATTGAGTTTTGTTTCTTTGAAAACCAGGAGATCAAGCATCCTGCAAGAAATTGACAACAACCATTGGTGCCTTTTCTATCCACTTTGCATCCAGCATAGTCAGCATCTGAATAACCAATTAAGCTAGTTTCACAGGTTTTTGGATACCATAGGCCTAAGTTATGAGTCTTAGCTAAATATCTAAAGATCCTTTTTACAGATATTAAATGAGATTCTTTAGGATCAGACTGATATCTTGCACACATGCATACACTAAATAGAATATCAGGTCTACTAGCTGTTAGATAGAGCAATGAATCAATCATACCTCTATAAAGTTTCTGATCAACTTTCTTACCTTCTGGATCACTGTCTAACCTGGTTGATGTGCTCATGGAAGTGGACATTGGTTTGGCATTCTCAAATCCAAATTTCTTTAACAGTTCCTTGGTGTATTTTGCTTGACAGATATGAGTTCCTTCATTGCTTTGCTTGATTTGTAATCCAAGGAAGTAGTTGAGTTCTCCCATCATGCTCATCTCAAATTCTCCCTGCATGAGCTTTTCAAAATACTTGCACAGAGATTCATCAGTAGATTCGAAAATAATGTCATCTACATAGATTTGCACAAGTAATATATTTTTGGCATTTGATTTAATGAAAAGTGTGCTGTCTACTTGACCTCTAATAAAACCATGATTTAATAAGAATGCACTAAGTCTTTCATACCATGCTCTAGGTGGTTGTTTTAAACCATATAATGCTTTATGTAATTTGAAAACATGATTAGGAAAACCTGAATCATCAAAACCAGGAGGCTGTTCTACATAAACTTCCTCCTTTATAAAACCATTCAAAAATGTTGATTTCACATCCATTTGAAAAAGTTTTAAATCTAATGCAGATGCATAGGCAAGCAATATTCGAATAGCCTCTAGTCTAGCCACTGGTGCATAGATTTCATCGAAATCTATGCCTTTCTCTTAGAAATAGCCTTGAGCAACCAGTCTAGCCTTATTTTTAGTGATAACACTAGCTTCATCCAATTTGTTTTTGAACACCTATTTGGTGCCGATCACAGGATGATCTGATGGTCTCGGAACAAGGGACCAGACCTGATTTCTCTTGAACTGATTAAGTTCATCTTACATGGCTAAAATCTAAGATTCATCAGACAATGCTTCATTGACTGTATTCGGTTCTATTTGAGATACAAAAGCTAAGTAATCACAAGGAATGGTATTACCTCTAGTTCTTACCCCAACGGATGGATCTCCAATGATGTTATCTATTGGGTGATCCTTTTTGTGACTCCATTCCTTTGGAAGATCATCATGGATGATATCTTTTTGTTGCAGTTCTTCCAAGGGTGGATCTTCATCATCTTTGATGGTTGTTTCCTTTAGCTTCTTGGAAAGGTTTTCTGCATCTTCATCATCACTACCAATTTTCTTTCTCAAGGAAGGGTTAGACTCATCAAAAATAACATGCACAGTTTGTTCAATTAATAAACATCTTTTATTAAAAACTCTATAACATTTAGGTTTAGAAGTATACCCCATAAAAATACCTTCATCTAATTTTGGATCCAACTTACCAATATCTCTCTTACCATTGCTGTGAATGAAGCAAGGGCATCTAAAAGTCTGAGATGGCTGATCTTGGGCTTCTTTTGCTTGTACAGTTCGTATGCAGTCTTCTTCAGAATGTTCTGATCATGACTCTATTGATAATGTAGCAAGCTGTATTGATGGCTTCTGCCCAGAAGTATCTTGGAAGATTATACTCGGATAACATTGTTCTTGCCATATCCAATAGTGTTCTATGATTCCTCTCAGCTACTCTATTTTACTGTGGTGTTCTTGGTGCTGAGAAATTGTGTTCAATCCCCAGATCATCACAAAATTCTATAAACTTGTCATTCTGAAACTCTCCTCCATGATCTGATCGGATACTTATGATATTGTACTTCTTATCTTTCTAAACTAGCTTACTGAACTTCACAAAACTATCAAATGTGTCATCTTTATGCTCAAGAAATGATATCCATGTAAATCTGGAATAATCATCAACTATAACAAATCCAAAATTCTTTCCTCCCAAACTAGTTGTTCTCATTGGTCTAAACAAGTCCATATGAAGCAGTTCTAGTGGTTTGGAGGTAGTGACTACTATCTTGGATTTGAAAGAGGATCTTGCATGCTTTCCTTTTGCACATGGTTCACAGATGTTGTCTAGTCTTGAATTTATCTTCAGTAGACCTTCCACTAGATCATGTTTGATGAGTTTTCTGATTCCATCCAAGCTACAATGACTTAATCTTCTGTGCCAAAGTTCAGCATTCTGTTCTTTGTTTGCTGCTAGGCAGATGTCTTGATCCTTCAACTCTTCTAGATGTAGTACATATAGATTTTTCTCTCTGCAGGCTTCAAAAAGGTTGTTTCATCCTTAATGATCAGACATTTTGATTCCTGAAACTTGATCTGATGACCTTTGTCGCATAGTTGACTAATGCTAATTAGGTTGTGCTTGAGTCCTTTGACGCATAAAACATCTTCTATCAGGATTTTATCTTGGCTTCCAATTGATCCACAACCAATTACTGACCCTTTACCATTATCACCGTAGGTTATTGTACCTTCTTCATCTTTGATATAAGAGAACAACCTTTTGTTGCCTGTCATATGCCTTGAACACCCACTATCCAGGTAGCACTTTGATGCTCTAAGACTTCCCTGCAATAAATCAATGAAATTTAGGTACCCAAGTTCTTTTGGGTCCTGGTTGGTTAGCATCTACACAGTTCCTTTTCGGAATCCATTTTAGATGTTTGGTTGTGCAGGTTATTTTAGTATGACGTAGTTTGTTAGAATGAGTGCAACAAGAAATATTATTTATTATCTTGTTTGGCATATTATTTTTATTAGTGTTTGATTTATAGTTAGGATTTTGTTTAGCTACAAATTTTGGCATTGGATAAATTTTAGGATGAATGACTATTTTTTCATTATCAGGTGGAGTATATCCTAAACCATATTTTTTCTTTCATGATCTTCTTGCTCCTTTTAATATTAAGGAGGATTTTTCATTTGTGAATTTCTTAATTATGACTGTCAAATATTCATTATCTTTTGTTAGTGTGTTAATTTCATTTTTAAGTTTACTTATTGTTTCCTGACTTTCTAGATTTGATATCTTTTCATTTTTAGTTTTTACATCTACACATAGTAGTTCATTTCTTCTTTTTAGTTCCGAAATTTATTTTTCTAATTGTTCAGTTTCAGATTTTAAATCTGAGTTGGTTATTTTGAGGCAAGCATAATTTTTCTTAACTGATTTTAGTTGCTTAAAAATGTCTTTATATTTACTGTATAATTCATTAAAAGCATCTCCTAAACTATCAGAATTAGATTCATTGCATGAAGTAAAAGAGGAGTCAGAAGTTACCTTGTCGTCAACATTTAACATAAAGGCTAGGTTGGCCTTTTCTTCTTCTTCTTCGCTGGAGCTAGACTCAATGTTTGAGTCACTCTCATTGTTCCATGTAGCAGCCATAGCTTTCTTCTTGTACTTCTTAAATTTCTTCATGTTGTCCTTTTTCTTGAACTCACTCTTCTTCAGTTTTGGACACTTAGCCTTGAGGTGTCCAGGCTTCTTACACTCATGGCATATGGGTTCAGATCTCTTGACTTCTTTGCCTTCAGATCTCTTGAATTCTCTACCTTTCTTGAAATACCTTCTTCTTGACTGGTATTTCTTCTCAGCTAGAATGCGTTGCAGTCTTATGGAGAGAAAGGCTTCCTCATCTTCACTGTTCTCATCACTCTTATCACTTTCTGATTCGCCCTCAGAAGTATTTTCTGTAGACTTGAAAGCATTGTTGTGTTTCTTCTTGCTGGAGGATTCTCCCAGCCTTTCCATGTTTATCTCATGAGCTATTAAAGATCCAATGAGTATTTTCGAGGGACATTCTCCTGAGATCATTTGCTTCTTCTATTGTTGTTACCTTTGGAGTCCATGAAATTGGTAGAGATCTTAATATCTTTCTTACCATGTCTCCAGTCTCATAAGTCTTTCCTAGCCCAGCCAGTCCATTGGTAATGTCTGTGAAGCGACTGTACATTTGGGAGATGGATTCTCCAGACTGCATTTGGAACTTCTTATATTGAGCTACCAATATATTAATTCTTGTTTCCTTTACCTTGTCAGTTCATTCATGTGTGAGCCTCAGCTTGTCCCACATCTCCTTGGCTGACCTACATGCCGATATCCTGTTGAACTCTTTCTTGCTCAGTGAACAACACAGTATGCTCTTTGCTTTGCTATTTTAGGACAATTTCTTCTTATATTCATCTGTCCATTTGTCTTTGGCGTTGGTTACTTTGAGATCTCCTTCTTCGATTATTGTCCATAGTTGGAAATCAAGTCCTTGAAGAAAGAACTCCATCCTTGCCTTCCAGTAGTGATAGTCTTCACCATCGAATAGAGGAGGTCTGTTGACGGATTGTTCTTTTGCATGACCTTGGGCTGCCATTTATCTTTGCTCTTAATATCCTGAGATCTACTTACTCGAAGAGACTTAATTCTAATACCACTTGTTGCCCAGATAGCAAGCCCAGAAGGGGGGGGGTGAATGGATTGCTAAAATTTTCTTTTAGAATATTCCTATAAATAAAACACTTGACAGAAGACACTAAGTTTGATGGTTAGAGTTAGTGTTAAGAAAGGACAAGGAAATCAATCACACAGACAACATGAATTTTATCCTGGTTCGGATCTCCTGTCATAAGGAGTCCCACATCCAGTCCCCAAGCAACAACTTGGGATTTCACTAAGTAAGGGTACAGTCCCCATTAAGGACACTTACACATCCAGCCGTAGTTGGCCTTCTCTTCTTTACCCGAAGAGGCACAGAACCACCGAATGCAACAGGTCTTCCTTCTTACCGAAGGGAACAATCACCCACTCCACAATAGGTCTTCTCTTCACACACAAAGAGGAACACCCAAGAGAATGAGTAAAAGGTGGATGGCCCCTAGATCAAGCTTATAGAGATTGCTTGATCTGAGGCTGAATCTGAGAGACTAAGGTTTACACAGAATAAGGGTCTCTCAGATCTACACAAGCTCTCAAAGACTAAACAGGTTGCTGTGGAGAGCTAAGAGCTGAAGACTGATTCGAATGAACAAGAGAGCTCTTCTTTCTTGTAGGCGACTGAGTTGTTCGAGCTATTCATAGGTTGAAAAGTTATTCTTCATGGAGTCACCAATCTTCTATTTATCTTCTTTGAAAGATTTGAACAGTTGAAGTATCCGTTGTCTCACATCTTCATGTACATTGGAGTGTCTGGTCTAATGTAGGGAGCAAGAGAACTTGCAAACATTTAATGCTGGGATAGACACATACACAGAGGAGGATTGTCTTAATCTCTTCTTGCTTCTGTCAGGTTGACAGATCCAACGTTGTAACATATGTTTCTACCGAAACCCTGCGCACAATAAATGCTGAGGCATAGACAACTTATCTTTGTCTAAACTATCAGTCAACGTTAGTAGTCGTGCTTTAGGAAGATATACCATAAAGGAAATTTCATTCTGTCACCCTATAAAGGTTTACTTTATGTGACGTGAGAATGGTAAGCACAGAGATATATCGTGCAGAGATATTGTACCAACACAATAAATGTTAGAGAGCATAGGATACAACATGATTCACGGGTAGACTTGAAATCCACAGAGATTTGAAAATATATTTGAATATCATGAAGATTAAAATATATTCATGATTATCTGAAGAGATAATAATAATATTCATCAAGGGTTTAAGGCATACTCGATGTAAAGAGAGAGTTGATGTTTTAGAGATAGTCTGTGAACTTTGAGAGTCGATGTAAATATGAAATCGATGTTGAACCATAATCCATGTGAGAATGTAATCCATGTTGACATGAAGTCGATGTGAACATAATCCATGTTTACATGTAATGAAATCGATGTTCTGTACAAAGTCGTTGTTTAACTGAAGTCGGTGTTGTACTGAAATCGATGTTCAAGTGAAATCGTTGTTGAACCGAAATCGTTGTTTAGGTGAAATCGATGTTTGACACGAAGTCGTTGTTCAAGAAAAGTCGATGTTCCATGTGAAATCAATGTTCTACTGAAATCGATGTTTCAATGAAATTATTGTTGAAACGAAGTCAATGTATATCCGAAATCGATGTTCTTGATATGAAGTCGATGTAGAATAGAAAATGATGTTCTAGACATGAAGTCGATGTATAATCCGAAATCGATGTACTAGATATGAAGTCGATACTTAAGTGAAATCGATGTTTTCTATGAAATCGATGTTCTACCGAAATCGATGTTTATGTGAAATCGTTGTTTCCATATGAAATCGATGTTTAAGTGAAATCATTGTTTCCATATGAAATCGATGTAGTAGTAAAATAGTAATCATTGTGAACTGTTAATAGAAGTCGATGTATACTTAGAGAAATCATATGCAATGAACTTCAAGTATTAGTGAGTTTAGACGACTTATTGAGTTTGTTTACTTTGATGCCTGATGATAAACTTCAGAAAATGATGTTAGTCAATAATTTTCAAGATTTTGTTCATCACCAAAAATACATAGAGTAAATATCAGATTATATGTAGATGGATTGATCATCATAAGGAAGCAATTGATGTCAGGTAGTAATCGACGTTTAAAGAAGCAATCGATGTTAGGTAGTAATCGATGTTAAGGAAGCAATCGATGTTAGAGGAGCAATCGATTAATGGTTAGAAATCGATGTTAATGACAATCAATTAATGGTTAGTAATCGATGTTTAATGACAATCAATGTTGGACAAAAATCAATGTGCAAGGCAATCGATATGTAACGACCCCGAGAACCTGACCCTTGGCCCACGCCGAGGACCCGATTTTTGCGATCGCTGCCCACGGATCCAGAGACCTGGAAGGGATATAATATAAATCTAACAGGATATGTAACGGAAGTAAACGTCAACTGCTAAACTAAAAGCACACACGTGGAAACAGAAAGAAGAGCGAGACCGCTATGTACCGCTCTAAGTACACTCCCAACACACACAACTAGTACAAGTAAAGGCAGGGGATAACAAGTCCCTTAGGGGCATACCCTGAGGGTGATGTACAGTGAGAGGGGGGAACCACTGCTAGCTACGGGGACCACGACTACCTCCCTATCTCCTCCGCTCGGCGCGCCCTGCCGCTGCTGAGAAGTCTCACCGGGGAAAGAAAGGGATGAGCTTCACAACAGAAGCTCAGTAGGGACTACCAATCTCCTACTGGGTCTAACAGGTAGTAAAAACTATGTACTTAATTAAATAATAGTAGTTTATCTTTTACCTACAAACGGAAGTGCAGAAGCAAGCTACTACTAGCAACGGTACAGAAGTACAGCACGGTCGGAAACTCCATACGACTGCTCATCATGACCAGCACACAGCTAGCAACACAGACAGGGGGAAACCCCGCCTAGACAAGAAACACTAGTTGTGGAAAGCACCACCACTAGTCAACCAGTCAGGTGCGTCCACTGACGTCTTATCCTCGACCCAGGCCTAAACCTCCACGTCTCGTCAGAGTGAGGTAGGACACAAAGTACGCAACATTAATTGTCGTAGTCTGGCTAGACTACGGTCCCACGCCTGGCCTCTCTAGGTGGTTCCGGGGCCACAAAGAGTGAGGTAGTGAGAAGAAGGACTGACTGGCCTGCACCGGGAAGGACTCCAAATAGACTACGGTCCCACGCCTGGCCTCTCTAGGTGGTTCCGGGGCCACAAAGAGTGAGGTAGTGAGAAGAAGGACTGACTGGCCTGCACCGGGAAGGACTCCAAATGACCTCGGCGTCCCAGACCAACCACGAGAGCTCTGCAAATGACTCAACGCCGCTGTCCTAACAACCATTTTCCCCTCCACTCCAGAGTCCGTGACTCGAGCACGCCCACCACCCAGAGTACTCCCTCAATAGGCGCGCGGGGATGGGGGTCCCAGGCAACGATAACAACCTCTCTCACGGGACAAGCCCTCAAGTGTCGAGCACCCGGCGAATGACTAGTGTAGGACCATACTAGGGATCTAGCACTGGTGCCACGGGTACAGTAAGTAGCGAAAATGGCGAAGACTCCACAAAAACACGGAACTTCGCAAGACCTGAACCTTTCTCTGCTGTAGTTGCGACACATCGGGCCGTCGTGACCATGTTGCGACGCCCTACCCTGTCGCGACCTCTATAGTGGTCGCGTCTTCAGCCGATGGGGGTTCCGGTGCAGTCCTTCCAGAGACCACCCCAAAACACAGTACAAACATACCATAGAGGGAGGGGAGCATGCTCAACATATTGGAAAGCGATTAAACCATGCAAATCACCCTTAAAACCCCACAAACATGGATTTACAAGAATCTACGCTCGATGGAGAATCTCACTCAACCATGAGCATGGATCTCACACTCTCACAACCCAAACCACGAGGAAAACATGATCTCAAGGGGGAGGGGAGCATGCTAGGGTGAGAGGATCAAGGGTCCCTGCCTCCACAAGTAGAGCCGACCTGTTGGGGCCTTCACGTCGGAATGGCCGCCTCCTCCTCGCTCCAAGCACCACAAACACATCCCCTGCACGAACGGGATGACACCACCTCAGCATGAGCACCACGAGCATGAAGAATAGTCAAGAATCACAAGGGGGCTCGAGAGGGGAATAAGAAGGAAGAAGAAGGAGAGAAAGGGTGAGCGGGGGAAATGGGGCGCAGCCCTTGGTTTTAAACCGATAGGCCCTAAGACACGACGGGTCGGCCCGGCGTGACAACAACTACGTCACGATGTCCATAGGCATCGCGAGCATGTTGTGACGGCCACCCACGGCGCGACCCCAAAAGTAGTCAAACCTTGAAGACCGGGAAACAAGAACGTGATGGCTGACCAGGTCACGTCAATACTGTATGCACCTGACACCCGACAAGACCGTTCTGACAGACGGGACAGCGGTCAAGTCTGTCAGAAAAGCAGTCACGATGCCTCCAGACGCCGTGACAAGAATGCGATGCTCACCCCCGTCAGGACCAAGTCACGATGGATAGGTGTGTCGCCACACAACCCTGTCGCAACAGGCTCCCCCGTCGCGACCCTGAGGATGAGGCCAATGGCCCAAGGGGGCCGGGTCTTACATCCCATCCACCCTAAGAAATTTCATCCTTGAATTTAAAAGAAACTCAGTTTCAACAAGAAGCAATGCAAAAAGGGAAAACAACGTACCGGCCAATCAAGCAGATACGGGAACTGCTCTCGCATCTCATCCTCGTGCTCCCATGTGGCCTCGCCACCCACGCGGTTCTCCCAAACAACCTTAACCAGTAGAATTGGCCTCTGGTGCAACTGCTGCACTCTGTGGTCCACAACTCTGACCGGGTACTCTAGCACTGACAGGTCTGGTGCTACCTCCATCTGTGAGTAGTCCAACACGTGCGACGGATCTGTGATGTACCTTCTGAGCTGCGACACGTGGAAGACACTGTGCACACCTGCCAACTCTGCTGGAAGACTCAACCTATAAGCCACCTCGCCGATCCACTCGGTGATAGGGAAAAGCCCAATGTACCTGGGACTGAGCTTTCCCTTCCTACCAAATCTCATAACTTCCTTGGTCAGCGAAACCCGCAAGAACACAAGGTCACCTATGCTGAACTGTAACGGCCTCCTGCGGATATCTACATAGCTCTTCTGCCTACTCTGCGCTGCTTGAAGCCTCTACCTGACCAAACTGACTGTGTCTGCACACTGCTGCACCATCTCTGGTCCCAAAAGCTACCTCTCACCAACCTCGAACTAGTGAAGTGGTGTTCTGCACGGGCGACCATACAAAGCCTCGTATGGTGCCATTCCGATGCTCGAGTGATAACTGTTGTTATACGCAAACTCTACCATCAGAAGGTGCGACTCCCAAGTGCCACTCCAGTCCAAACAACACGCTCTCAGCAAATCCTCCAAAGTCTGAATGGTTCTCTGTGACTGCCCATCTAATTGTGGGTGATATGCTGTACTCAACCTCAACTCTGTACCAAGAGCTCTCTATAAACTTTGCCAAAACCTTGATGTGAACTTCGGATCTCTATCGGAGATGATCAAAATAGGGGTTCCATGCAATGGAACAACTCGGTCCACGTACAGCCTGGCTAACCTGTTCACTGACCAAGACATTTGACTAGAAGAAAATGCACTGACTTGGTCAATCGATCCACGATCACCCAGATGCCATCATGCCTCTGCGGAGTACGGGGCAAACCAACCACAAAGTCCATGGTGATATCGTCCCACTTCCACTCGGGAATGGGCAACGACTGCAGCTCACTACCAAGATGCTGATGCTCAGCCTTCACCTGCTGACAGGTTAGGCACCGAGCGACAAACTCTGCCACGCCCCTCTTCATCCCTAGCCACCAGAAGAACCTCCTCAAGTTATGGTACATCTTGGTGGAACAAGGATGAATAGCGTACCTCGACCTGTGTGCCTCTGACAACAGCGCCTGGCGCATCACCGAGAACATACAATCTGCCTCTGAATCTGACCTCACTGTCCTCATCTAGCTCAACATCTGGCACCTGCATAATATCTACTAACTCTGAGTCTGCCTGCTGCACCTGCAACACCTATCGATACACTGACGGACGAACTGACAAGCTGGTCATCACTGCACGGTCTCTATGCCTTGAAGGGTAGAAAAATCCCTCGGACAGATCCTCAAACAGCCTCCACTCCCTGACCATCAACGAACTCAGGTGAACACGCCTACTCAAAGCATCTGCCACGACGTTAGCACTTCCTGGGTGATAGGAGAGGGTAAGGTTGTAGTCCTTCAAGTACTCAATCCATCTACGCTGTCTCAAGTTCAAATCCTTCTGAGTGAAGATGTAATGCAAACTATGATGGTCAGTGAAGATCTCGAACACCTCGCCGTACAAATAGTGCCTCCACAACTTCAGAACACCACTGCTGCCAACTCTAAGTCATGGGTAGGGTAGTTCTCCTCATGCTTCTTGAGCTACCGATAAGCATAGGCAACGACCCCGCCATGCTGCATTAGCACGACACCTAAACCTGATCTCGACACGTCATTGTAGACCATGAAACCTCTGCTGCCCGACGGCAAGACCAACACTGGCGCTGAAGTCAACCTCGTCTTTAGCTCCTTGAAACTCTGCTCGCAGTCCTCGGACCAGACAAACCTGGCGTCAAGTCTCGTCAACCTGGTCAATGGCTCTGCAATCCTGGAAAAATCCTGGATGAACCTGTAGTAACCTGCCAAGCCTAGAAAGCTGCAAACCTCTGACACTGATGTGGGCTGCTCCCACGACAATACTGCCTCCACCTTGGCAGGTCCACTACCACACCAGAACTTGAGATCACGTGCCCGAGAAGTGCACCTCCCTCAGCTAAAATTCACACTTGCCGAACTTGGCATAAAGTTGGTGACTCCGCAACGTCTCTAGAACGATCCTCAGATGCTCCTCGTGCTCCTCCTCAAAAGCCGAGTAGACCAAAATGTCATCCACAAAGATGACCACGAACCGGTCTAGGTACTCACTAAACACCCTATGCATCAAATCCATGAATGCTGCAGGTGCGTTCGTTAGCCCAAACGACATTACGATGAACTCAAAGTGACCGTACTTGGAATGGAAAGCTGTCATGCCAATGTCAGACTCTCTGATCCTCAACTGGTAGTAGCCTGACCTCAAGTCAATCTTCGAGAACACCCTGGCTGACTGCAACTGGTCAAACAAGTCATCGATCCTTGGTAATGGATACTTATTCTTCACTATTACCTAGTTCAGCTGCCTATAATCGATGCACAACCTCAAGTTGCCATCCATCTTCCTCACGAACAACACTGGTGCTCCCCACGGCAAACGACTCGGATGGATGAAACCCAGCTCAAGCAACTCCTGCGACTGGTGCTTCAACTTGTGCAACTCAGCCGGAGCCATCCGGTAGGGTGCCTTGGACAAAGGCATTGTACCAGGCAAAAGCTCGATGGAGAACTCTACCTCCCGCTTAAACGGCAACCCAGGTAGATCATTCGGGAAAACATCGGAGAACTCACAAACAACAGGTACATCAAAAACCGACGACCCGCTAGGCTCCAAGGAACAAATAGAAGCAAGATATGCTACACAGCCATCACGGATCAGACTATGAGCTCTACAGAAGGAAATAAAAGGTCAACGGGTAGATCGGATACCTCGGAAGCAGAGAACAGGCGCTCCAAGTATCTCAAACCAAACGGTCTTCCACTGACAATCAACCACAGCTGAGTGAGCCTCCAACCAGTCCATGCCCAGGATGACGTCAAAGTCACGAAGCTGCAACGCGTACAACTTGGCCGGCATCTGGTGTCCCTGGACCTCAACTGTGACGCCCTCCAGGTAACTAAAAGAATGCATGTAATCACCGGACGGGAGATTGACCATCACATCACACTACCTCTCAGGCGTGTGATGAACTAGAGACTCATAAAACTTCTCGGAAGCAAAATAAAGAGAAGCACCGGGGTCAACCAAAACATGAGCAGCTCTATCAAGGATAGGCAAGGTACCTATAACCAGGTTCGACGCCTCGACCTGCTCCCTGGTAAGCGCCGTCACACGACCATGTCCACGCCCACGCTGCGGCGCCTGCTGGAGTTGCGGCTGTTGTGGCGGCTGCTGGTGCTGGGGAAACTGCTACTGCTGCTGGTATGGCTGGAAATGCTGAGGCTGCTGATGCTGCTGAAACTGCTGAGGCTACAAATGGTACTGCCCTTGTTGCTGCTGACGAGGTGCCTTTTGCTGAGGAGGGAACTGGTACTGCGGTAGCTGCTGCACGTACTGTACTAGTTGCTGTGGCTGCTAGACTTGCCCCATCGGGCAATCCCTCCTGAAGTGGCCTGGCAAACCACAAGTGTAGTAGACTTCCTCCTCTCTGCCCTACTCAGCTCCCTGCTGGACTGACTGCTCCGCAAACCTCGACTGACACTTCTACTACCGGCTCGGTCCACCCCCGCGAGTAGACAACTGCATGAACTTCGAGCGAATCCTAGAACTGCCTGAGCCCGAAGAAGAAGAAGTCGCGCTACCGCGACTACCTGCGGGATGCTGGTACGACGAGGACCTGGAAGAGGCTTCTCCCTGCTGCTGCTGCTGGGGCTGCCAGGTCTCTCTCTCCAAGGCAGTGGCCTTAGCCATGGCCTCTCCCAAGATGGCACACATGTGAGCGGTCACGCCCCACCTCAAGTCTGGCCTCAGTCTTGCAATGAACCTCTCTGCACAAGCCTGCTCACTGCTGGCAACATGAGGAACATGCCTCCAATAACCGGACGAACCTCTGGTGGTACTGAATAACAGTGAGATTGTCCTGAACCAACTCGTAGAACTATTCTCCTCTCTCACGTCGAGCATAATCAGGGAAGTACTCGCCGTGAAAGACCCCCAAAAACCTCTGCCAAGTGATCTGATCCAAATGCTACCCTGGGAAGTGGGTTTGCCGCTGAACCCTCCACCACTCATGGGCTGGCCCCTTAAGCTGATACACTGCCAGTCTGACCTGGTCCTCCTCGGCGCACTCCATAGTCTCGAACGTGCGCTCCAACTCGTGCGTCCAACTCTCTGCCTTGTCTGGATCATACTCACCGAAGAACATCGGTGGTCGAAGATGCAAGAACCTCTCTAAGAGGGTGGTCCTATCCTCAGTGATAGCCGTCCTCCTCCGACCAGCCTGGGTACTCCCAGTACTCGACGCCTGCTGAACTGTTGGCTGCTCCACCTCGGGATCTGCCGGCTACTCCGGTACCGCTAGGGGAGGTACTGGAGGATGACCTCCTACTGCTGCCTGCCCAGGCTGCCACACTCCCTAGTATAGGGTCTTGAAGAACTGCTTAGCCAAAGGAAACCAATCTGCATACTGCTGTGGTGGAGGCTAGTACTCCCGCTGCTACTGCCCACCTGCTGCTGCTGCTGCTGCCGGTGCACCCTGAGGCTGTGCCACTGACTCCTCTGCTGACACCTCCTCCTGGACCTGCCCCTGCGTGGGCATATCTGACTCATCCTGCTGCTCCATCAGCTCTCTGGCCTGCCTACGCCTGCGCGAAGCCATATCCTGCACGGCAACCAACAAGGTTAACAATACCAACTCGGGCGGCTAGCAGTGTCCTTGTACTACTGTTGGGACTTTCTGTTGTAGTAAAACAGTAATCATTGTGAACTGTTAATGGAAGTCGATGTATACTTAGACAAATCATATACAATGAACTTCAAGTATCAGTGAGTTTAGATGACTTACTGAGTTTGTTTACTTTGATGCCTGATGATAAACTTCAGAAAATGATGTTATTCAAAAATTTTCAAAGGTTTTGTTAATCACCAAAAATACATATAATAAATATCAGATTATATGTAGATGGACTGATCATCATAAGGAAGCAATTGATGTCAAGTAGTAATCGATGTTTAAAGAAGCAATCGATGCTAGGTAGTAATCGATGTTAAGCAATCGATGTTAGAGGAGCAATCGATTAATGGTTAACAATCGATGTTAATGACAATCAATTAATGGTTAGCAATCAATGTTTAATGATAATCGATGTTGGACAAAAATCAATGTGCAAGGCAATCGATATGTAACGACCCCGAGAACCCGACCCTCAGCCCACGCCGAGGACCCGATTTTCGCGGTCGCTGCCCACGGATCTGGAGACCCGGAAGCGCTATAATATAAATCTAATAGGATATGTAACGGAAGTAAATATCAACTGCTAAACTAAAAGCGCACATGCAGAAACAGAAAGAAAAGTGAGACCGTTATGTACCGCTCTAAGTACAGTCCCAACACACACAACTAGTACAAGTAAAGGCAGGGGATAACAAGTCCCTTAGGGGCATACCCCGAGGGTGACATACAGTGAGAGGGGGGAACCACTTCTAGCTATGGGGACCACGACTACCTCCCCGTTTCCTCCGCTCGGTGCGCACCCTGCTGCTGCTGAGAAGTCTCACCTGGGAAAGAAAGGGATGAGCTTCACAACAGAAGCTCAGTAGGGACTACCAATCTCCTACTGGATCGAACAGGTAGTCAAAACTATGTACTTAATTAAATAACAGCAATTTATCTTCTACCTACAAACAGAAGTGCAGAAGCAAGCTACTACTAGCAACGATACAGAAGTACAGCTTGGTCGGAAACTCCGTACGACTGCTCGTCGTGACCACCACATGGCTAGCAACACAGACAGGGGGAAACCCCGCCTGGACAAGAAACACTAGCTACGGAATGCACTACCACTAGTCAACCGGTCAGGTGCGTCCACTAATGTCTTATCCTCGACCCAGGCCCAAACCTCCACGTCTTGTCAGAGTGAGATAGGTCACAAAGTACGCAACAGTAACTGTCATAGTTTGGCTAGACTACGGTCCCACGCCTGGCCTCTCTAGGTGGTTTCAGGGCCACAAAGAGCGAGGCAGTGAGAAGAAGGACTGACTGGCCTACGTCGGGAAGGACTCCAAATGACCTCGGTGTCCCAGACCAACCACGAGAGCTCTGCAAACGACTCAACACTGCTATCCTAACCACTGTTTTCCCCTCCACTCTAGAGTCCATGACTCGTGCACGCCCGCCGCCCAGAGTACTCCCTCAACAGGCGCTCGGGGACGGGGGTCCCAAGCAATGGTAACAACGTCTCTCACGGGACTAGCCCTCAAGTGCCGAGCACTGGGCGAATGACTAGTGTAGGACCGTACTAGGGAACCACGGGTACAATAAGAAGTGAAAACGGCGAAGACTCTACAAAAACATGGAACTTCGCAGGACCTCAACTTGTCTCTACTATAGTCGCGATGCATCGGGTCGTCGCGACTATGTCGTGACGCCCTACCTTGTCGCGACACTGTCACAGCGGCCCAAGCCATTGCGACATTGTCACGATGCACAAGAGCGTCGTGATGATGTCGCGGCAGCCATGTTGGTCGCGACATCATCGCGACCTCTATAGTGGTCGCGTCTTCAGCCGATGGGGGTTCCGGTACAGTCCTCCCAGAGACCACCCCAAAACACGGTACAAACATACCACAGGGGGAGAGGAGCATGCTCAACATATAGGAAAGCCATTAAACCATGCAAACCACCCTCAAAACCCCACAAACATGGTTTTACAAGAATCTACACTCGATGGAGAATCTCACTCAACCACGAGCATGGATCTCACACTCCCACAACCCAAACCACAGGGAAAATATGATCTCAAGGGGGAGGGGAGCATGCTAGGGCGAGAGGATCAAGGGTCCCTACCTCCACAAGTAGAGCCGACCTGTTGGGGCCTTCACATCGGAATGACTGCCTCCTCCTCACTCCAAGCACCACGAACACGTCCCCTGCATGAACGGGACGACACCACCTCAGCACGAGCACCACGAGCACGAAGAACCGTCGAGAAATCGCAAGGGGGCTCGAGAGGGGAAGAAGAAGGAGAGAAAGGGTGAGAGGGGGAAATGGGGCGCAGCCCTTGGTTTTAAACCGATGGGCCCCAAGACACGATGGGTCGGCCCAGCACAACAACAACCACGTCGCGACGCCCGTAGGCATCACGAGCATGTCGCAATGGCTACCCATGGTGTGACCCCAAAAGCGGTCAAACCTCGAAGACCGGGAAACAAGAATGCGACGGCTGACCAGGTCGCGTCAACGCTGTATGCACCTGACACCCGACAAGACCGTTCTGACAGACGGGACAGCGGTCAAGTCTGTCATAAAAGCAGTTGCGACGCCTCCAGACACCGCGATAAGAACGTGATGCCCACCCCCGTCGCGACCAAGTCGCGACGGCCGGGTGTGTCGCCACACAACCCTGTCCTGAAAGGCTTCCCCGTCGCGACCTTGAGGACGGGGCCAATGGCCCAAGGGGGCTGGGTCTTACACAATATGTCAATTTCGACTGTGAACTCCAACTGTCAAGATATAATGTTGTCAGTCGAAGTGGACTTATAGAATATGTTGAAGTTAGACTTTGTATATGATGAAGTTATGCTTCGACCAATCACGACCAAAACGAAGTGGCGTATATGATGAAGTTGGACTTTCGATATGATGAAGTTAAGCTTCAACCTATCGTGACCAAAATGAAGTTACTTCATATATGACGAAGTTAAGCTTCAATTGATGATGACCAAAATGAAGTGGACTTCGTATATGTCAAAGTTGGACTCCGGATATGATGAAGTTAACTTCGACTAAATATGACCAAATTATGTATGACTTCGTATATGATGAAGTTACCAGTCATTTTTCAGATTATAAAACACGTGTTAATTTTATACCCGATGATAAAGAGGGAGTTAGTTAATATAAACATGGGAAGTACGGACCATAAAATTGTGATCGAATCCAATAGACGATTCCAAATCTGCTCCCTAGAACTAAACCAGATAGGAATAGACTTGTTACGGGAAATGACTTCTATGGAAGTTCTGAACACGATAGGACTCCACTCAAGAGTTTAGGAAAACTACAAACTTGGGAATTTCAATATCAATAGACTTCCATATTAACCAAAATTTGTGCCCCATCGAGAGAGAGTTTTGTAAAGGTTTTCCTACTCCAATTGGGATGGAAATCCTCCAGACATGGAAGGGATCAAGCTAAAACTGTAACTCCACTTTTTAAGTTACAATAGGACTCCTAACAATCCAAATCTATAAATACTCGTCATAAGTCCTTGCGGGCGAGTTACCAACTTGCTAGAGGAATTGTAGAAGACTACCTAGAGCACCAGAGAAGGAGAAGATCACCCAACCAGAGCTTTCTTCCCCAGACCCCATTCTACTTCGTTCTGTAGAAGATTTTTTTCTTAGGAACAATCAAGGTAGGCAATCTTTGAATCACAAATCTAATTAATCTCGTTCATAGATAGTCCATTAAACTAGTAACCAGAGCCTATGTTTTTCCCAAATTTCACCCATCAAGTTGTGAGAATTTTCCTGTTCAAGTTCTATTATTTCATGTACCCGTGACCTTATTTGCCCTTGTTATCCATGTGATCCTTGTCAAAATCCTTGATCTCTTTTGAGTATATTGTTTTAGCTTTGTTTTAAACCATTTCCATAAATTGTCACGCCGAATACATTGAGATCAAAGTTTTTCCTTTAGCCCTAAAATTTTGAATCATCATGCTATAATACCATGTTGAGTCTGTTGTTATGCTCCTGTAAAGACTGTAACACAATATCAAATGGCATTAAGGTTAAATCATGTTAAATTCTCTGTCCAATAGAGTCTTGTGCACGATCTTATTCCGTCGTCTTTTGATTCTTCTTCCCATGCACACCCCAAAAAGAGAAAAGAAATCCAAACTTTTTGCCAGTACCGACTGTGTGTTGTGCAACTGAAATATCACGGGTATTAACTATCATTTTTATGTGTATAACCACTAGTTCTCTCTATAGTCTCATCTATTCAAGTCTTCTCTATGCACTCATTTATTTCTTATTACTTTCATCTATCCTTGGTATTCTATTAGTTATCGACTGATTGTCTAAAGATAATAAACATGACTAATGCCTGGCAATATTATAAGAGGCCCAGTCTGGTCCTGGGAGGTGCACCCAAAAGTGCTAGTGCCCGCTGGAGTTTATTGACTAGAGTGTTCAACATTACACTCAAGTGCTATCTATCTCGACTATCTATTGACAATCAAAGTGCTATACTATACTTGACTCGTGATGCTATGTGCTATCATGAACTATGTAGTGCTATTCATACTATGGTCATCTTGTTCTTGTACTATACCTGAAGCATGTGCTATCTACACCATGCTATTTGTTATTCTCTCGACATTACTTGACTTTCTCCATCATTAGTTTCTCTACTCTTTAATGCAATTAATCACTTAAAGTATGCCTATTTTACGAGATATTAAGTCCTACTGAGCATTTCCACTCACCTCGCGTAATTGTGATATGTCTTCAGGTGATTATAATGTTGATGAGGACCACACTCAAGAGGATGGGGATGAGAAGGGGCAAGAGTGATCCGATTGTTGTCCCATTTGTTTTAGAATTTAGCATAAGTTAGTTGTTTTATTTAGATGTGATGAAGTTCTCTGGGCCCATAGTTATGGCTTTGAAATAGTAACTGTACTAGATACATTGGAAGGATTAAGGAAATACTATTATTTTTGTATTATTCAAACTGTGCAGTGGTTTGGTGTTTATGTCGCTATATACTCGCACTATATTAACTGCTTCACGTGTCGATATTCTGCATTGGGACGTGACAGTAGTGCATGCAGGTTGACAGGTAGGTTCTGTCTTGGTCAAATGTAGGTTGATTATAGCAAGGAGGGCCAGATGACCGACGAGTCCCATGGTTTTTTATTAATTAAACCTAGCTGGATTAGTAGGGACCACGTAACTACACTGAGATTCTTATTAGACAATAGTAGATCATTGACAGTATATTGTAGATAACTTCTTAAGAGTATACTGGACATTTTATGGGTTAATTATTTACTTTTAATTTGGTGATTAGTATTGCACTTCTTATTTTAATACAATTCATTTATATGTATGTGTGAATTTGGTTTAGTATTGCACTTGTTCACATGTAAGACTTTATTTTCATTTTCCTTTCATATTTATGTGGCATTTAAATTTGATCTATACATGCATAGCAATTTAACACTACACACACCTCACGAGAGCATGTTAAGTCCGTGTCAATGAACCTTCATGTTCAAGACCTTGGGATTAATGTGAACGAGTCTTATTTTCAATGATGAGACGTGTATATCTAACTCAAAGTCTTGAATTGTCCTATTTTGGATAGTCTGTGAATGTTTGGTCACACTGAGGTGGTCATTTACTATGTGTTTGTACAGCTTGTTGAAAATTTCAGTTGCGTCTTCTAACTCCTCTCTGGTATACCTTTATTGATTTTGGAAAATTTCTTAACCACATAGAAATAAGTGTTTAGGAAAATTTCTTAATCAATAAATATTTTTGGTATATTGGAGAGGTGTGGGGAGATGCTGTCAAAATTTTAAGCAAATTGTACAGGCACATAGTAAATGGCCATCTGAGTGCGATCAAATATTCATGGATGGATAAAAAGTGATAATCTAAATAATATATCCTTCATATTCAGTTCGGTTGCATCGAAGGATGTGTGAGAATGGTCAGACACTTATTGTTCTGAGTTTGAGTTTTAAGGTTATTTGTGTGTTAATATTTGTTGAGTGCTGGAAAAAATGCCAACAGACCGTTCATGGATGTATCATAAACTAGTTGATAATGTGGTGTCTATGAAGTTTAGGGCCAAAGTTGAACTTTCATTCAGTTTGCATTGGAGAATCCAAATGCAGCAGTAGATAGTAATGGTTGCATCCAATGTCCTTGTAAGATTTGTAAAAAGCTGAAGGGGATTTTACCCTGGAAGGTTAAGTGTCACTTATACAGAAAAGGGTTTGTTGAAGGTTATATGAATTGGACATGTCATGGTGAAGGTCTACGGTCGCATGTGCCTACTAATGTTGAAGGCACAATTACATATGTGGATATGGTTATAGATGCCGCTGGTCCCACATTCAATGTACACGAGGATCTTGTATATGCTGAAGAATTGCCAAACAAAGGGGTAGGAAGATTTTATCAGTTACTTAAGGATGCTGATGAGCCATTGTGGAATGGTTGTGAAAAACACACTCGGTGTCTGCGGTGCCATAGTTACTGAACTTAAAATCTGAATTTCACATTAGTGAGAGTTGTTTTGATCATCTCCTACTCATCATCATGAGTATGTTGCCCCGAGATGAGAAGTTGCCCTTAAATTTTTATCGTGCTAAGAAGATGGTCAATGAGTTAGGACTTGGATACGTGAAAATAGATATATGTCCTTATCATTGTATGTTGTATTACAAAGAGGATGCAGATAAGGTATCATGTTCTATTTTCCATCATGATAGGTTTAAACTTAAAAGAGGGGACAATTCTAAGGGAAATGATATACCTTATACGTCATTGCAGTATTTTCTCCTCACACCCAGACTGCAGTGGATGTATATGATCTCAAAGACAGCTCGACATATGAGATGACACGCATAAAAAGTACGTCGTGACGAGGATATTATGAGTCATCCTGTAGATGGTGAAGCTTGGACTCATTTCAACCATGCTCATCCTATCTTCTCAAGGAGTCGCGTAATGTGAGGTTCGGTTTATACGCTGACGAATTCAATCCATTTGGAGGTTCAATGGCTTCCTACTCCAATTGGCCAGTGTTCGTGACACCATACAACCTTTCTCCGAGCATGTGCATGAAGCGAGAGAATTTGTTATTGCATATTGATTATATATTTTGTTATTTATTTCTCATTTTTTGGCCTGTCTGCGCCTCCTCCTTCTAGGGTAGCATGTATGTATATTTGAATTTGTAAGTATTTGTATAGTCGTTATTTATATTCTTTAACATTTATATTGTAACAGGACCGAGTCCCTCTACGCCTACTGTGCCTCCTATCGTGACTTTGTCGGGTCCTTCTACAGGTATATATATATATATATATATATATATATATATATATATTTGTTTTTATTTGTCAAATTTTTGTACAGGACCGAGTGCTTTCGCGCCTCCAGTTATTGTGGTAGGTGCTTCTAGGATGCCACAGGCAGATGATGTTGTCAGTCTGCAAGAGGGGGGAGGTAGTTTTTATGATGGCACTCTGTGGGAGGTGTGGATAAATGGGTACGTAATAAATTTATATGTATCTTATAATAAGGGCAGTTATTCAGTTTATAAATTCATTATAACAAGTTACATAATTCTAGGGATAAAATAGAGCTTGCCCAGCATCTCAAGTCATCACAAGATCAATTCATGGACACTTTCTTGGGCCTATTCATATATTCAACGATTTCCCGATGGACATCTAGGAGTTGTTGTATCAGATGTTTATGGCATCTTATCTGTATAGAGAAATCATCGATTCATGCGACCCGTAGACGAGATGCGATCTTAATCAGTATGGACGGCCATCGCCTGGTCAAGTTTTAAACATCTGTTGTATAATGTGAGGAAAAACGCACGGAGAGTTTGTTAGAGTCCAAACCCAACTCTTTGGAGGGAGCGTGCACCGACATGGATGAGGAGAGATTATTGGCAAGGTTTGCAACAGATGGGCCGAGGAGAGATGGCAAGAAACCTCCACAACAATGAAAGTGAATCGGGCCGCCAATCCAGAGGTCAACAAGTATACAAGTGGGTCCGTCTCCTTTGCGACCCATCAGTCCAGATTAGTAAGTCATATGTCCGTTTGTGGTATATTTTATTTATATAGGTACTCATTTATGCAATGTTTTTATGTAAAATAGGAAAAGGAGCTAAAACGGTCTCCGACATTTCAGGAGGTATTTGATAAGATGCATAAGAAGAAGGGGAAGGATCAATACATTAGTGACAGAGCCAGGGAGGTTGCGGCAAGTATTTACAGTCTATTCACTATTTATTTTTCCTTACTATAGATTAATATTAAATTGAAAATTTATCTTTTGCAGAAGTCATATAGCTAGCAGATGACATACAAGTATGAAAATTTATCTCAGGGAGGAGGAGCAGCCGCAGTTAGATCCTGATGTTTGGGTTGCGGCATCTAGTGCCCTAAAGAAAGGCCATGTGTATGCTTTTGGGCACAGTATGGACATGAGCATGGTGTTATCTGGCACCTCGAGTTCAGGTTCACAGACAACTAGTGCATTCACCACATCCGGTGCACCAGGTACTATTCCCAGTGAGGTGATGAGCTTCATTCAAGATGAGATCTCTGGTTTGAAGTCTCGTCTGGTCCACACAATGCATATGCAGGTGTCTGACGCTGTCTAGGCCCATCTCTCCTAGGCTCTATCCCATGCCTTCTCCTAGGCCCTCTTCCAGGTCGACATTCCTCCTCAGGTAGTGCCATCGACATCAGCATGGGTTCCTCATGTGAGTAAATTGATTTTATTTTAATTTCTCCATTCAAACAATCAATTTTTTAATCACTAAGTTGAAAACATCAGAACTCGAGTTTGGAGGTCCAAAATTAGAAATACCTATCAAATCAGTGTCTGGTTTGTTCCAAGCCGGCTGGAGTGATAAGCATGACTTATGGAAACTGACGGAGTCCAAATCAGACTTTCGGTTTGCACTCAGCACTCAAATATTCAATTGCCAAATTAATTAGTTAGAAACTATTTGAACTCGGGTTTAGGGGTCCAAAATTAGAAATACTTATCTAATCGATGTCTAGTTTGTTCCAACATGACTAAGGCAATGAGAATGACTTGTGAAAACTGACAGAGTTCAAATCGGACTTCCAGTTTGCGCTCGATACTCAAATACACATTCGCCAAATTAATTAGTTAGAAACTACTTGAACTCGGGTTTAGGGGTCCAAAATTAGAAATACTTATCCGATCGGCGTCTGTGTTCCAACAAGGCTAGGCCGATGAGAATGACTTGTGGAAACTGACAGAGTTCAAATTGGACTTCCAGTTTGCACTCAACACTCAATTACACAAACACCTAATTAATTAATTAGAAACTATTTGAACTCGAGTTTAGAGGTACAAAATTAGAAATACTTATCCGATAGGCGTTCAGTTTGTTGCAACACGGCTAGGGCAATGAGAATGACTTGTAGAAACTGACAGAGTTCAAATAGGACTTCCGATTTGCACTCGACACTTAAATACACAATCACAAAATTAATTAGTTAGAAACTATTTGAATTCGAGTTTAGGCGTCCAAAATTAGAAATAATTATCTAATCGGCATTTGGTTTGTTCCAACACGGCTGGGGTGATGAGAATGACTTGTGAAACTGACAGAGTTCAAATTGGACTACCGGGTTGCGCTCAATGCTTAAATACACAATCGTCAAATTAATTACATAGAAACAATTTAAATTCGGGTTAAGGGTTTCGAAATTAGAAATACTTATCAGATTGGCATTTTATTTGCTCCAACATGGCTGAGGTGATGAGAATGACTTGTGGAAACTGATAGAGTTAAAATCAGACTTCCGGTTTGTGCTCGACGCTCAAATACACAATTGACAAATTAATTAGTTAGAAACCATTTGAACTCGGGTTTAGGGGTCCAAAATTAGAAATACTTATTCAATCAGCATCTAGTTTGTTCCAACATAGTCTGGGCGATGAGAATGACTTGTGGAAACTAACAGAGTTCAAATCGGACTTCCGGTTTACGCTCGACGCTCAAATACACAATCACTAAATTAATTAGTTAGAAACTATTTGTACTCAGATTTAGGGATCCAAAATTAGAAATACTTATTCAATCGGTGTTCAGTTTGTTCCAACATGACCGGGCCAATGACAATGACTTGTGGAAACTGACAGAGTTTAAATCGGACTTCCGGTTTGCGTTCAACGCTCAAATACACAATCACCAAATTAATTAGCTAGAAACTATTTGAACTCGCGTTTAGGGGTCTAAAATTAGAAATGCTAATCTGATTGGCATCTGATTTATTCCAACATTTCCACGGCGATGAGAATGACTTGTGAAAATTAACAGAGTTCAAATCAGACTTTCGGTTTGCACTTGACGCTCAAATACACAATCGTCAAATTAATTAGTTAGAAATTATTTGAACTCGGGTTCAGGGGTCCAAAAATAGAAATACTTATCCAATCAGAGTCCGATTTATTCCAACACGGCCGGAGTGATGAGAATGACTTATGGAAATTGGCAGAGTTCAAATCAGACTTTCGATTTGCGCTCGACACTCAAATACACAATTGCCAAATTAATTAGTTAGAAACTCTTTGAACTCGAGTTCTGGAGTCCAAAATTATAATTACTTATCGGATCAACGTCTTATTTATTCCAACACGGTCGGGATGATGAGAATGGTACAAACTGATAGAGTTCAAATTGGACTTCTAGTTTGCGCTCGATGCTCAAATACACAATCACCAATTAATTAGTTATAACTTTTCGAACTCGGGTATAGGGGTCCAAAATTAGAAATACTTATTTGATCGGTGTTCGGTTTGTTCCAACACGACTGAGGTGATGAGAATGACTTGTGAAAATGGACAGAGTTCAAATCAGACTTCCGGTTTGCGCTCAACGCTCAAATACACAATCACCAAATTAATTAGTTAGAAACTATTTGAACTCGGGTTTAGGGTTCCAAAATTAGAAATACGTATTCAATCGACGTCCGATTTGTTTCAACATGGATGAGGTAATGAGAAAGACTTGTGGAAACTGACAGAGTTCAAATCAGACTTCCGATTTATGCTCGACGCTCAAATACCCAATCACTAAATTAATTAGTTAGAAACTATTTGAACCCATGTTTAGGGGTCCACAATTAGAAATACTTATCCAATCAGCATTCAGTTTGCTCCAACACTGCCAGGGCGATGAGAATGACTTGTAGAAATTGGCGGAGTTCAAATCGGATTTTCGGTTTGGGCTCGGCGCTCAAATACACAATCGCCAAATTAATGTAGTTAGAAATTATTTGAACACAAGTTTAGAGTCCAAAATTATAAAAACTTTTAAATAATAAAATAATTTATTTTTAATATTTAATATTTAATTTGTTATTTTTATTTTTAATTTGTAGGTTCCTCTACCGGATGGCGTCGGAGGAGACGAGGAGGCCAACGAGGATGTGGACACTGAGGATGCATGATTTCTTTTTATTGTTGTAGACATTTCTTTATGCATTGTTGTCTTTATTAATTATGTGTTTTGTATTTTTTTATTGTTGTCAAACAGGCTTTGCTAATTTTATAAATAATTAAAAAAATAAACTGAAAATTAGAGATTGATTAGCGACTGAATGATTCCGATTGCAATATTTTGTAGACATTTAATTATTTTGGGACTGAACAGATTCAGTTGCAGTTTCAATCACTATATAATGATTGAAATTACGACCGAAAAAGTTCGGTCACTAAGTTCTCTCAATAACCGAGCACTTACGGTCACAATCTTGATCACACATTAGTGACTAAAATTGTGACTGAATAGATTTGGTTGCCATTAAATATTAGCGACCGAATACTTTCGGTCGTAATTTTAGTCACTATTTAGTGACCAATATTGTGACTAAATAGTTTCGGTCACTATATTACTTGGTTGTCCAATTAGCGACGGACAGGGACTAGCTATTTTCATTCTCAAATTAGCAATTGAATTTTTCAGCCATAATATGGTGACCAATATATTTTGACCGACATATTCAGTCACTATTCTTTTTTTTTCTTTTTTTTAGGGACTTTACTTTTTTTTTTTAACCGAATACCTGAGAGGGAGGGTAGGAGAGCGCTCACCCCTTCAAGGAAGGGATGAGTTGTTCACTCTACCACCACTCACCAACCAGGGGATTTTATTAACATAAATTATGCAAGTATACAAAAGAGACTTAGGGCTGAATAGTAGGAAACCCCATCTTATCAAGACGATAGGGTCCCTTTACAGTAGGAGGAAGATCAGCCCAAGAGGTCCAAATAAAGCGAGGAACAGAAATAATACAACCATAACCAGCAAGAGAGTCAGCAACTTGGTTGGCCTCCCTAAAGACATGAGAAATTGAGAAATGAAGACTCTGGCATCTATGAATAATATCCTGGATGGGAAAGGAAATGCGCCAAGGGCAAGAATATTGCCCCTTCAAAACTTGGACCAACACCAAGGAATCAGATTCAATGTATAACTCGCTAACACCCCTGTGACTACACAAGGAAATACCATCCCTGAAGGCCAGCGCCTCAGCTTCAAGACTAGAATGAACATCATAATATCTCAAAGCAAAAGCGAAGATGATATCACCAGCTCCATTTCTAAGAATTCCACCACCAGCCGCAGTGCTCGACCGAGCCTTGAAGACACCATCAACATTCAGCTTCAGTCTTCCAGAAGGAGGTGAAAGCCATTTGATAATTCTTGGGAGAGGCGTATGTAGCACAGGAACAAAAATTCCCCAACAATTTAATAAACGACTGTGGGCTGGTGAATGATCCATGTCCCGAAAAGGAAAGGCAGCAAGAGAATCACAGACCGCCATCATAACCTTGTACAAAACTTGACGGGCAGACATTGGCTGAGAATCAAATCTAGCTCTATTTCTACTGCACCAGAGCTCCCAGATAACTGCCAAAAAAATGTATCTATCTATACGCCCCCATGATGTAGAGCAATGAATATCCAAAACATAATGAAGGAGACCATGCGCAGCATTAATAACAGATCTATTGTTGAATTGAAGAAACTCGTAAACTGCAACCCAGACTTCATTAGCAACATTACCATGGAAGAATAAGTGGACAGAAGACTCCTTATTTGGGGCATTATAGCAAGCGCACATTGAACAAAATGGAGCACCACAAGCAGATATAACATCATCAGTTGGTACATAGCCACGCACCATCCGCCATGTAAAAACTGACCATTTTTGCGAAATATAAGAGCCCCACAGCTTAGCCCACCCTGGCATGGAGGCGCCATGTAAAAGTAATCTAATAGATTTAGAAGTGAACTCACCATCAGAAGTAGGACACCAAATCCATTTATCCTTATGTCCATGAACAGCAAGAGCATTAGCAAGAACCTGAGGCGGACAAAAAGACCGTGCAATAAAAAGATGGTGATTGTGAGGATCAATTGTAGCTTGCTGAATAGAGCACAATTTTCCTGAGACGGTAACCCAAACATGATCTGGAATGAAGTGCCGTAATGGAACTGATTCAGTCCATACATCCTGCCAAAAGCTAGCACTCGAATTCAAACCCGCCACCATTACCCTATGATGCGCAGCAATCAATTTTGAGGCACATTACCATAATATTCTGTCCACAGAAGACATCAGGTGGAAAGGGGCTTCAGTATAATGGACATTGTGCAGATGCTTAGCCTTGAAAAATTCACCCCACAAAGATGAACCCGAAACCACCCTCCAAAGCATCTTGGTTTTTAGAGCAATTTGCATAAGTTGGAGATTAAGGACTCCAAGGCTGCCAAACTCCTTGGGTTTAGAAATTGTTTCCCATGAAACCCAATGTTTCTTGGGCGATCCTTCATAGGATCCCCAGAAGAAGTTAGCCAATAATCTGTGGAAAGCTTTCATGATAGTGACAGGGATATACTGTGAAGACATGGTGTAAATGGGCAACGCCGATAAAACATGTCTAATTAAAATTAACCGCCCACCTGAAGAGAGAAATCCTGACTTCCATGTCTGCAATTTAGCCACTGTTTTGGACAAAATATGTGAGAAATAAATTGGCCTTCACCTTCCAGAATAAAGAGTGATACCCAAATACTTGAATGGAACCTTGGCCTGAACAAAACCTGTAATGTGTGCAATAGACCTGCTGATTGAAGAAGGTGTACAATCTGCTACAATAAAGGAGCTTTTACCCACATTAATGAGCTGACCAGATGAACATTCATATGCCTTTAGAAAGCCATAAGATTCCTTATATGTCTGGTTGAACCATTAGAGAAAATTAATGTGTCATCAGCAAAAAGTAAATGCGACACCAGTGGACATCTCTGCATCGTTTGGTAAGCCCCACCATTGCTTTGAAGAAACAATGATTTAAGACCTCTGCTCAGAACCTCTTCAGCTAAAATAAATAAGGCTGGAGCTATTGGATCCCCCTGACGAAGACCTCTAGTAGATTTGAAATAACCATGTATATCACCATTTAACAGGACCAAAAACCAGCAATTAGAAAGAAGAGGTTCAAACAGAGATAAAAACTGGATAGAGAAACCAAACCTTCTCAAGACAACATACAAAAAATCCCACTCCATTCTGTCATAAGCCTTGGCCATGTCCAACTTAAAAATAACATTACCACCTCTACATCATTTTTTCAAGTGTTGAACCATCTCCCCAGCCAAGGACACATTTTCATAAATATTACATCCTTTAACAAAAGCTCCCTGCTCTTTAGAAATCAGAAGTGGCAAAATATGAGCAAGCCTGTCATTGAGAATATGAGAGATGATTTTATAGAAATAATTGCAGATACTAATAGGACGAAAATTTGCACAAGTCCTCGGGACGTCAATCTTAGGGATCAAAGCAATAAGAGATGACGTGAATCCTCTTGGCAAAGAATGCCCACAAAAAAATGCTTGTACAACGGCACAAACATCAGCCTGAATAAAGTCCCAACAAGTCTGGAAGAAATGGCCCGTAAAACCATCAGGTTCAGGAGCACTATCAGGACACATGGACATGACAACCCCCTTTATTTCCTCGCGGAATGGGATCACACATAGAAGCTCATTCTGACTATCACTCATCAAATTAGGAATAACCCCAAGGATTTGATGATCAATTTGATGATAAGAGGAAGCAAAAGCATTAGAAAAATGTGAAACAAATAGATTCACCATGGCGTTTTTATCATGAACAACAACACCGTCATCATTGTAAATCTCACTTATAATAGATTTCCTTCTACGAGAAGCAGCATAAGCATGGAAAAATTTTGTGTTACCATCACCCTCCTTTAACCATTTCAATCTAGACTTTTGCCTCCAGAACATCTCCTGCTGAGCATGGACACGCACGAGGTCATCCCTTGCAACAGAGAGATGATCAAGATTAACCTGGGAAGCATCACCATCAAATATTGTTTGAGCAATACCATAAGTCTCTAAAAACGTCTTCATATGCCTCAACTTAAGAGCAATAGTCATAAGCGGATAAGAAGAATACAGAGCCACCTCCCAAGAAACACGAGCATCAGTAAGAAACCGCTCATGGGTGGTCCACATTTGTTTAGCATGGGTTCTGGACAAGAAAGACATAATCAAAGGACTATGATCACTACATGCTCGTGACAAATGCTGAACATGTAAATTTGGGAAATTCATTAACCATTCACCATTAATCATAACCCGGTCAAGCTTGGCCCAAATTCCATTGTTGTTTGCCCATTAAACCAAGTAAACCAACTCCCTGTAAAACCTGCATCTTCCAATCCTGCAGCAGAAACACAGGCCTGAAAATCTATCATGGAGCGCTGAAAGGCCTGCCTGCCACCCTTTTTTTCCACCATATCAAGAATACAGTTGAATTCACCACCAATCAACCATGGTGTGTCACAAGTAGCAGAGAAATCAATTATATTATCCCACAGAACCCTACGTTCTGTCAGAAGACAGCTGGCATGTACAATGGTTACAATGACATCCCTGTGAGCGGTAGAACAAACGCGAACATTGATAAATTGGTTCATGCTGGACAGATAATGAATATTAACATCCTATTTCCAGAATAACCAGATACGCCCCCTATCGACTGAGTTGACAAGGCAGAAGTCCATGCAAAGCTTCTGTTTGTAATGCTCAATTCTATCACAAGTAAGCTTGGGCTCAATCACAGCAACAAAGGTGATCCTGTACTTACGAATTAGAAATTTCAATCTATTAACTGAACTAGCATTGCCAATTCCCTTAATATTCCAAATAAGACCAATCATGATATAGCTATTGGGAAGAGCTCACAGAGGCGCTCCTACGTAGAGAGGAGCGTGTTTTAACCCCATCAACCTTTTTTATTTCAGCATGCTCCACCCCAACAAAAGTAGAGTGAAGTGCAGTAAATTCTGTGTCATTCGTAGATGGTATAGAACCAGGCAATGAAATAATATGATGTAAAGGAGGACGCAAAATATTTTCATGAACCTCAATATCAGAAATAGGGCCATGCGAATTCATCACCGAGGGAGAGGCAGGAAGTGTACCCATACTCATACACTGAAGATCTTCACGTAAGCCTTGAACCGAGCTCTGAGCAGCATCACGCATGTTAGAAACCTCCGGGCCTTTTAATCCAGCACTGTTCCCAGCATCATCACCAGCACATGCACGTCCACTATCCCATGCACGTTCGCCTTCACATGCATGCTCGCCAGTTCTAGGACGATCCGGGCAAGCCACAGGATCCACTGGCATACTCGTTGAGGCGCCACCAGTAACATTAGTTATTAGCAAAGTAGATTCGGGAACTAACATCCCCGCATCTGAGTGAAGATTAGGAGTACCACTCGACCTGCCTAATAAAATCAAAATGCCCCCATCAACAAGCTCAGGATTGGTGGCCATTGCCTTACCATGATCCTCCCGAAGATGATCATTAGAAACTGATCGCCAGATACTTTTGGTAACGACTGGTACTGTATTATCATCATCTTGACCAACAGGAGCAGAAGTATTATCACTCGAGATTGATTTCTTGCACTTAGATGTATTATGGCCAAAACGCCTATAGGACTGACAAAAAGAAGGCGGATTCGGAAAAACTAGAGGTTGCCACAACCCACTTGCTCCAATGCCTATCTAGACCATGTCAGGCAATTTTTTGGTGACATCCAGTTGAACACAGACCCGTGCAGCATGTGTGTGAGAGAGGCATAAGGTGTCCCTATCAACTTGAAGAACCTGCCAACACTACCAGCAATAGATCGGAGCATAGCCTCATTATAAAAATTTGCAGGTAACCCGGGCATCTCCATCCACACAGGAACTAGAGATGAGTCTTCCTCTGGGGAAAAATTCATGGTCCATTGAAAAAATTGAAACAATCTGCCCTTCACATATAGGGTATCCTTCAAAAGAACCTTCAGATAATCATCCTTATCTTGGAAACGAAGCAAGAGATGGCGACCATCCATAGCACTAATCATAAAGTCTTTTACAAATAGGAACCTCTGAATCAAGTGTAACCGGATGTCCTAAAAGGAGGGCGACCTAGCAGGGTTATTGCTATGATGCAAAATTAAATGGAGTGCAAGATATCCATACCTCCTCAAGCGTGAAGAAAGCCGCAGGTTCTCCGGAGTCTGTACAAGCAAGGCCATGAGCCGTCAATGGTAAAACAGGAGGCTTGAAAGATTTCATTAGAATTTGAGCAAAGGATTTTGTATTCCCATGACCCTCGGGAGGAACCACACCACTGGAAACCATGCAGGAAGGATGGAGCCCAGTCGACGTGGTGACGTTGCATGCAGTCAATGTGGGTGGACACCCGCCAGGAGACAGATCGCCCGCGCCGGCCGAACAACCTGCCCTTTCAGATGGAAAGGACCCTGTAAGGGGCCCCTCTAGAGGTGCCGCATTTCTTCCCACCATGGGAGGACAGGAAACACACCCTGTAGGGGCAACGCCAGCATATCCACCGGCGCCAGGAGCGCCGGCGGCGGCAGGAAACACCAAGAAACCCTAGCAGAGTGACTGCGGCTAGGGAGTGGCAATTCAGTCGCTATTCGGTCGATATTTGGCCGCTGATCTTATTGGTGACCGAATAGTCACCGAATTGCAACCACAATTGTCGGTCGCTATTCACACTCTTTCTTGTAGTGTACTCGCCACATAGCTGGTATTCCTTAGGGCTAAGAAAGGAAGTAGACCGAGTTAGAGGGTGGAGAGGGGGGAGGAAAAGGATGGGGTTTTGTATAGGGAATAACAAGTCTGTCATTCCATGACTAGCTTACTAATCGGTCATAGTATGACCGATTTACCATAGTCGATCATAATATGACTGATTTCATTATTTTATAATTTTTTTGAATGGCAGCACCAATGCATGCATCAGCGCAGTCGTTGACGGTCAAAACCATGCTTGATTACAAATTTAAGTTTTTTGAGTGCTATTCACCTTTTTTTTTGAAAGTATGCTATTTTTTAAAGAAAACCAAATTGATATGGAAAATATCCAGTTGACGCATACAAATTTAAACCTGGTCCAACTCGGCCCAAAAGAAATGGTAGATTTGCAAGATGTGGCTATCAAGTTTGTTTCTGTCTACTTGTTTTTAGTTCATCAATATAGTTTGGAATTGTTTTAAACAAAGAGTAGCTGATGAAACTGAGATATTATTTAGTAACCATTAGACATTCATCCATGTATTTATTTTAACAGTAGCATAACTAGTGTGTTTCAACAATCAACAGTAGCGGCCATGGCTTCGTGAAGGCCCCTTTGAGGGTTTCGGTTCTTCAAATTTGTAGGGATTTCTAGAACGCTTTCCATTCCGGGTGATTGGGAGTCTCTTTGTGTGAATTCATGCTTTAAAAGCTTTCCACATGCTCCCCTCCCCGTGATTGTGATGTATGTTGTGTGTGGGTGACCCCGGGATGTAGCATCCCGACGGTCTGCCTTCCAGCTGATGTCGCGACCGTCGAGCGCATTGCGACATAAGTGGAGGCGTCGCCTAGGTCGGACGCGACCTTATCGGGGCACTGGTGGCTGTCGCGATAAGCATCGTGTCGCGACCAGGTTTCCCGTCACGACAAGGTGGTTGTCGCGACGCGTGGCCTCGTCGCGACTAGGTTCTTGTCGTGGTTGCCCTAGCCATCGCGTTCTTATCGCAATGGCCTAGGAGGGCGCGACAAGACCAGGCTTGCCTCAGGTGTTTTCCACGGCCGCAGTTGGCGTGTCGTGACTGAAGGTGACACCTTCATGGCCGTGTCCTAGCGGCGGTGCTAGGAGGCTCAAGTCTGTCTAATAATCGATTGTCTGTCAGTCAATCGATTATTAGAAGAGCATTGGTTTCTGTTCTGTCTGGTGGTGTTCCGATTTCTCGGGTCATGCCTTGTGTGCCGGCGTTGGCCGACGGCCCTTTTGGGGGTTTCCAGAAGGGGTGCCGTGCGTGCCTATGCCAGCTGGGCTTGTCTTGGTTACAAGCCAACTGTGCTATTTCTGTTGGTGGTTGCCACGCCAGTTCTCTATTCGCTCGGTGCTAGGCACTTGAGGACTTCTCCATGAAATAGGTTGTTTCCGTTACTTGGGACCCCCAACCCCGCGCATCTGTGTCAGAGGGAGTTTCTCCGGGCGGCGGGCGTGCTCAAGTCTCGGACTTGGAGCAAAAGGGGAAAACGGTGGGGACAGCAGTGTGAGCCGTTTGTAGAGCTCTCATAGCTGGTTTGGGTCTCCGAGGTGGTTGAGGCGCTCTTCCGGTGCAGACCAGCTAGTCCTTCTCACTGCCTCGCTCTGCGTTGGCTCCGGAGCTGCATAGAGAGGTCAGGCATGGGGCCGCAGCTCGGCCGGGCTGCGGTGGTTTGTGGTTGTGTTATTTGCTGTGACTCACTAGCCTCACTCTACCTAGGGAGGTCGTAGGCAGGAGTCAGCGGCTGGCGAGCGAGAGGGGTGGACTGTGTGTCCCTCTCTTAGCTGCCTGTGGTGGTGGCTTGGTCGCTCTTGCTGTGACAGAGTTTCTCACATTGTTTCCAAGTGAGTCTGGTTGCCCTAGCCTGCACGGTGGTTGTAGCCTAGCCATGTCTAGTTCCGTGGGCTTTGTTGGTTTGGCCTTCTGGGCCGTGTTTAGTGGCTTCCGTTCTGCGGGTTCTCTCGGGGTGCCTGGTGCAGACACCTGACTGCTGTTTCTGTAACCTGTTCCTTGGTGCCATCCATGGTATCACCGGAGAGTTTAGTTCCCTGACCTTGTGGAGTGTCCGAGGTGTAGGGTGGTTCTGCTTGTGGGCCCTCGACCTTGTGGAGGTCTGAGGTGGCCGTGCCTATGGTGGGATGGTGTTTCTCACGTGGTTGCTCGGTGTCACTCGTGGTGACACCTGGTTGTTCCTTCCTGACCTCGTGGAGGTCTGGGATGTTGGTGCTTGTGTCGTGAGACTTTGGTCTCACGTGGTTGCTCCGGTGTTCCGTGAGCTTCTTTGTCTCGGCGGGTGTGTGCCGAGGGTTGCTTCCGCATTATGTTTGACTCTGCTAGTTTTGCGGGAGTCGTGTTTGGCCCGACCCTGGTTGTGGGTCATGGTGTTTACTCTGTTTCACTACTTTATAGTACTCTGCAGTAGGTGTTTTCAGCTTTACTGCTTTCTAGAGTAGTTTTGCTTCCACTTTTGTTGGAGTTCCTGCTGCTCTGGCTAGTAAGGGACTGGTTATCCCTACTGAGCCTTGTTCATGAGGCACACCCCCCCTACTCTCTTCAGGTAGGGACTCGCTGTCGCAGGAGTTCGTTGTCGGACGGTTGTGGTGGTGGTTGTTGCGCTATGCATTGCCAGCAGTGCGAGTTGTAAGCGTGAGTGCTCTTGTACCGTGAGTTGAGAGTGGCCTGCTTGGAAGTCCTCAGAGTATGCCCCTTAAGGACTGCACCTTTCTTTATGTACCTGTACTTTTATTTGGTACATATTGTACATATTTCTTTATTAATGTACGAACTTTCTTGTTATAGTTATTTGAATTCATTGCTTATCTCACTAGACTAAATTCTAACCCCTTCCAGGTCTTCGGATCCGTGGGTGGCAGCACGACCTTCGGGGGTCCCTGGCGGGGGTCCGAGAGGTCGGGTCGTTACAGTGGTATCAGAGCTCAGGGGTCCAATGAGATTTGTAATGAGTTAATAACTATGGCTGTCCCAAAGAAAGGTTCTAGTACGCTGCTGGCCGTCCGTGTAGAGTTGCTGTTAGGTGAGCATTTGGTTCCTTGTTGTAGGTGGCTACCTTTCCAGTAGGGTCTGAGTGTGAGCTGTAGGAGAGTGTTGCTGCTGTTGTTGGGTGCGCGTGCTTCGAGTGTGGTTGCTATTTCACTCATGCTGCAGTTGGATTCGTCCTCGGCCTACGCATCTGTGTCGGTGTGTCACGAAGGCTGAGAGATCCTACGTGTGGTGTGGCCTTCACCGGTGCAGGGTTGTTGCCTGTGGATCCGGTAGAAGGTAGTGTCCTTGTTGGATGTCCCCTTGTTGTTGGGTGTGTTCTTGTTGGATGTCCCCTTGTGTAGGGGTGTGTCCTTGTTGGATGTCCCCCTTATTGTTGGGGTGTGTTGTGTGTTTGGCCTTCTGTGCCTGTGCGCTGTGCTCTACTCAGTTGGCATCTTTGCTCAAGCTAAGCAGATGCTTGTGTGCCGTGTTGCACCGCTGGTTGAGCGCTGCGACACCGGTCTGTGGTTGTTGCCGGCTTTGTGCTGGCTAGTTGTGAACTCTGGTTTGGTGCTCTCGGAGTTCTTCTTTGTTGGTTCTGGTGGAGGTGCGATTTTCCCCAGAACTGTGTAGTGCTCGTTTCTGGTTGTTGCGGTGTTGCCCTCTGGGTTGAGGTGCATCGCTTGGCTGCTGTGTTCTGGTGGTGTTTCCCAGAACTGTTTATTGTTGTCCTAATGAGGGTTCCTCTCCCTCTGGGACTACTTATGTGCTCGTTAAAGTCTTTCGCTGTGTTACCTCCTTGGTTTGAGGTCTCTGTTATGTGGTTGGTTGTCGTTGCATTGCCCTCGAGGTTGAGGTGCATTGCTTGGTTGCCCTGTGTTCTGGTGATGTTTCCTAGAACAGTTTGTTGTTGTCCTGGTGAGGCTTGCTCTCAGGACTGTTCCGGGCTTGTTCTACTGATTGTTGTGCTACCTCAGGGTAGAGGTATGCTGCTGTTGTGCTGGCTGTTGCGTTCTGGTGGGTTTTCCCAGAACGACGCCTTGGTGGTTCTGGTGGAGGTTCTCCCAAAACCAGTTGTGTTGCTTCCACTGTCTGCTGTGTTCTCTCTATTGGCCGTTTGTTTGGGCTACGTTCTGGTGAGGTTCTCCCAGGACGGCTCTTGGCGCTTTTGGGTGGAGGTTCTTCCTAAAGCTGCCTTGTGTTGTTTTGATTGTTGTTGCTCTCTCTCGGTGGAGATGAGCTGTCGTTGTCGCCAGTCGGACTGTCCATGTTACAGTCTGCCTGGGTGTTGTCAGTCAAGGCGTGGTGCCTTTGACTATGTGTCTAGCCGTTGTGCTAGCCAGGTTGTCTTCCTGTCCGTTTTCGGGTTTCTCGACTGCCCTGGTGGGACTTCGTGAGTCCCCAGGGTCGGGAGGTTGGCTTCATTTCTCGCGCCCTGTGGGCTCTGCCAGATGGTAGTCTGGTGAGTGCCATGAGTGTCTGGATGGTTGTGCTTCTGTGGAAGTGCTAGTATCGTTTAGTGGTTTCTCCTTACGTGTGGAAGAGACTCGTTGTGAGGTCTCCTTCCCCTGCTTTCCATTGGTTGCTCATGGTGATGTTGCTCCACTGTGGTGTTATGTCGCCAGGGTGCGCATTGTTGCGACCTTCTGGTGGAGTCATCTTCCCTTGGTTTGGACTGTTATGTGCAGTCCGCTCGTCTGCTTTTGGTCAAGGTGGTGGACCTTGACCCTGTGTGTGGCCCTGTGTTTGGCCAGTTTGTCGTGGTTGTTCGGCTGGCTGTGTCTCCTATGGGAGTGCTAGCCTTGCGTTGTTGTTTCCTCTTTCGTGTGAGGAGGAAGTCTGTTGTGTGCCTTCTTCCTCTACTTTCCATGGGTTGCTCGGGGTGGTGGTGCCTTCACATGGCATTTGGTGCCATGTCACGCACCGTGGCGACCTTTGTGGCGAAGGCCCCTCCCCTTGTGATGTCTTAAGGTTGAGCTGGTTGCTCCCCTCATGCGCGTGGTTTTCCTTGTGGTGCGATAGGTTGTGGTGACCTATTGTCTAGTCCCTTGCTGTGCTGGTTTCTTGTTGCCTGACTAGACGATGTAGGGCAGCGTGCCCTGTGTTCAGTGTGAGGCAGCACCGGTTTTCTGTTGTTTGGCTTGCTTGTGCAAGCAACGTCTCGGTGTGTGTTTTCGTTTGTGCCTCAGTTGTGCTTGGAGGCACTCGTCACTGTTAGTGTGTGGCCCTCCCCGCTTGTGGTGGTAGGAGTGGTGCCATGTGTTTGCGTGCTTCCAAGAGTCAATATGGTTTTTGCGCTCTTGAAGCTGTTAGTTTTTCACGCGTTTCTCTTGTGGTTCTCTGGTGGAGAGTCCCTTTCTGTTGGGCTTGAGTCGTTTCAGGCCGTTGGTGCGGTTGTGTACTGCACCTAGAGCATGTTTCTATTTCGATGTTTTGTGTCCTTGTGCCTTGAGGGTTCGTGGCCGGTGTGGCCTATTCTACCCTTTTTGGCTTGCGATTTCTTGTGGGTGGCTTATGGCAGGTCTCTTGTGTACAGAGTCCTTCCCGTTAGCCATGTTGTTTTGGCCTGGGGTGCAACTGTGTTGCATCTTGCTGAGTTTTGGTGCTTGTGGTGGCACCCTCTGCTCGTGCTCGAGTGGTTTGTTTTCGTGCCGTTTGGAGCCTTGGTGCACTGTGTTGTACCTTGTGTGGCTCCTGGTGCTTGTGTTAGCACCGTGTGTTGTGCCTCGTGCTCTGTTGTGAGCTTTGTGCGTTGTTTCACGAGTTGCTCGGTGTTCGAGGCGTTGAGCCTTCCGCCTCTAGAACACTTTGTGCTGGCCCGTGCCTTGTGGTTGTACCGTTATCGCTGTGGGGTGGCTGCTTTGCCTTGTCTAGGTAGCCCTGTCGGTGGTACGTCAGGCTTTGGTCGTGGTCTGTGTCCGGGTTTCCCCTCTCGCTTTGGGGAGCGAGTGTGTTCGGTTGCGGTACCCTATTTTGGTTTGGATTTCTTTGAGGTCGATGTGCTACCCTCGACCTCTGTAGTTGTTTCATTTTCTGTGCGGTTGCCGACGTCTTGAGTTGCTTGGCCTTGCCAACCTCAGACGTCTTCCTTGGTTTTGTATCTACACGTGTGCCTGTGGAGTGTGGTTTGGCTTTCTGTGCTCCACAGTTGTTGCGTGTCCTGGGCAGACCATGAGAACGATCTAGGTGAGATCTAGTGGTGCCTGCGGACACTTCCTAGCTTGCCGTGGTTTTCTCCACGTGCGTGTTTTTCGCTTGGCTTTGGGTCACCCTTAAGAAGCTCTCGTTTGGCCTTGCCGTAGGTGCTAGTTGTCTCTAGTTGTGCGGAGCCATTTAGCGGAGTCTTATGGATGACCTCTTGGCGTTTTCTCAGTTTGCCATCAGTAGTTGGGACCTCTGTCTAGTCGCTGGTGATAGAGTGAGTTACTGACCGATTGGTCTCAACAGTGTGGTCTGTTGTGGGTTCAGTCACGTGGTTTCCGGCTATCGATTTTCGTTGTTTTTTGGTCAGTTTGGTGCGTGCCGCGCCTGTGGAGTTGTCGACATCCAATTGTGTGCTTCGTGCCGGTTGGTGTGCACTCTGTGAGCTGTCGGATGTCTGGTTTGGCACTCCCTTTGTGGCAGGGTCGTGGTGGCGACCATCGGGAAGTCGCGGTGCGACTTAGTGGTCCCTTCGCACCTGTTGTGTTCTCCGACCGGGTTTCGCCCTTAATTTCGAGGACAAAATTATTTTTTTGTTGGATGTATTGTAACATCTCGGGCTTCCGATTTTTCCCTGTTGTGTGTTTTGGATGACTGGTCGCTAACGTGTCCTAAATGGCCGACGCGTTAGTGTCGCAACGGAGCTGCCCGTCGCGACAGTCATCCAGGTCGCGACCACTAGGCGCGTCGCGTTCCTGTCGCGCCCGGTCAACGGGCCACGACAAGGTTCTACTTTTTGGTCGCCTGGCACCTGTCAGAGTGGCAGGCGGGTCAGAGCGGCTATCAGGTTGTCGCGATGTCCCGGTTGGGCGCGTTCTAGTCGCAGTGGGGTCGGCCGTCGTGTTAAGGTTTGTAACGCGACGCCGCGCCCCATCGCGTTCTGGGGGCCGGAGGCTAAAAGCCTTGGCCGATTTCCCCCTTCCCCCTTTTGGTTCCTTCCTCCTTTCCCTCCTCCTCTCCGAGGGGGAAAGCTTTCCCCTCTCCGGTGGTTTGTGCGTGGTGGCACTGGCGGCTCGTGGCGGAGTAGGTGCGGCGGCGAGGAGCGAGGAGGTGACGGCCATGGCTTCGTGAAGGCCCCTTTGGGGGTTTTAGTTCTTCAAATTTTAGGGATTTCTAGAACTCTTTCCATTCCTAGTGATTGGGAGTCTCTTTGTGTGAATCCATGCTTTAAAAGCTTTCCCCATGCTCCCCTCCCCCTGATTGTGTTGTATGTTGTGTGTGGGCGACCCCGAGATGTAGCATCCCAGCAGTCTGCCTTCCAGCTGATGTCGCGACCGCCGAGCACATCACGACATCAGTGGAGGCGTTGCCCAGGTCAGACGCGACCTTATTGCGGCACTGGTGGCCGTCGCGATAAGCATCGAGTCTCGACCTATTTCTTGTTGTGACAGGGTGGTTGTCGCGGCGCGTGGCCCCGTCGCGACTAGGTTCTTGTTGCGGTTGCCCTAGCCATCGTGTTCTTATCACTACGGCCTAGGAGGGCGCGACAAGACCAGGCTTGCCTCAGGTGTTTTTTGTGGCCGCGGTTGGCGTGTCGGCGTGTGCCCCAGGGCAGGGTTGCCCTTTGGACCTTCTGGTGGGAACGCGGCAGGTTGCCTCCCTGCGTTCAGTGACCGAAGGTGACACCTTCGTGGCCGTGTCCTAGCGGCGGTGCTAGGAGGCTCGCATCTATATAATAATCGATTGTCTGTCGGTCAATCGATTATTAGAAGAGCGTTGATTTCTGTTCTGTTTGGTGGTGTTCCGGTTTCTCGGGCCGTGCCTTGTGTGCCGGCGTTGGCTAATGACCCTTCTTGGGGTTTCCAGAAGGGGTGCCGTGTGTGCCTGTGCCTGCTGGGCTTGTCTTCGTTACAAGCCAACTGTGCTATTTCTGTTGGTGGTTGCCACGCCAGTTCTCTGTTCGCCCGGTGCTAGGCACTTGAGGGCTTGTCTGCAAGATAGGTTGTTACCGTTATCTGGGACCCCCAGCCCCGCGCGTCGGTGTCAGAGGGAGTTTCTCCGGGCGGCGGGCATGCTCAAGTCTCTGACTTGGAGCAAAGGGGAAAACGGTGGGGACAACGGCGTGAGCCGTTTGTAGAGCTTTCTTAACTGGTCTGGGTCTCCAAGGTGGTTGAGGCGCTCTTCCGGTGTGGACCAGCTAGTCCTTATCACTACCTCGCTCTGCGTTGGCTCCGGAGCCGCGTAGAGAGGTAAGGCGTGGGGCCGCAGCTCGGCCGGGCTCCAGTGGTTTATGGTTGTGTTCTTTGCTGTGACTCGCTAGCCTCACTATACCTAGGTAGGTCGTAGGTAGGAGTCAGCGGCTGGCGAGAGAGAGGGGTGACTTTGTGTCCCTCTCTTAGCTGCCTGTGGTGGTGGCTTGGTTGCTCTTACTGTGACGGAGTTTCTCACGTTGTTTCCAAGCGAGTCTGGTTGCCCTAGCCTGCACGGTGGTTGTAGCCTAGCCGTGTCTAGTTCCATGGGCTTTGTTGGTTTGGCCTTGTGGGCCGTGTTTAGTGGCTTCTGTTCTGCGGGTTCTCTCAGGGTGCCTAGTGCAGACACCCGACTGCTGTTTCGGTAACCCGTTCCTTGGTGCTGTCCGTGGTGGCACCAGAGAGTGTAGTTCCCTGACCTCATGGAGTGTCCAAGGTGCAGGGTGTAGGAGTGAAAATGGGTTGGGCTAGCCCATAACCCGCCCAATTGATAAGTCAAAAAAACCCATCTAAAACCCGACATCTCAGCCCGAGCCCATGAACGAATTTAAAAAAAAGGTCCAATTCTTGTTGGGTTTAGATGGGTTGGCCCATCGGGCCAGCCACTGGGAGGGTTTCTAAACCCGATCCCTCCTCCTCCCCGCGTCCCATCTCTTTCCTCTCCCAGTCTCCGCCACAGTTGCCGCAACCCTCCGCCCCGCACCGCTGAGGCACTGCCCTCCCCCCTCACCAGCCTCAGCATCAGCCGCAGCCGCCCCGTCTTGTTCATCTCCACCACCTCGTCGACGCTTCCCACGTACCTCCCCTTCACGAACAGCCGCGGCACCATCGCCTCCTCCCCCGCCAGCTCCCGCAGCTCCTGCAGGTACTCCCCGTGCAGAAATAATTATTGAGGGCAGGTGATCTCCATATAATTCTACATACTTCTGAAGTTGTAGATGTGGATGGTTTGTTCTGTCTACCCTCCTAGGTGGGACTTGAAAAATCCTCACAAGAAACCAGAGGCCTAAATCTGTATGGAATCCATTTTTCTTCCCAACTATCTACATTAAATCCATTCATTATTACCTAGTGGCTGCTCTATTTAATGCCTATGGGTTCTTTGAGGAACCTCCACATGAGCCTTACAATGGCAACTTTGTTAAAGAAGTGGAGATCACTAAAACCCATGCCCCCCCTTTTGTTTGGGTCTTTGCATTTTCCCCATGAAACCAAAGGTACCTGATCTGTTTGCCATTTTGTTGCCCCCACTAGAAGTTCATCCGAATTCTGATCAAGTTCTTTATGATGTGCTTCGGGATGAGCTAGCTTGGTGTTCATAATATGCACTGGAATGGCATTTAGCGTAAACTTGATTAGATCAGTCTTCCCTGCTGAGCTAAGAGTGTTAGCCTTCCACATATTTAGTCTATCCTTGCATCTCTTTGCAAATTTTTTTAGATCATCTCCTTTAGTTCTTCCCAAGATAATTGGAGTGTCCACGTATATGGCATCATCAGGTAGCTTACCAAACCCAGATATGCGTCTTCAATGATTCTTGAGAAACTTAGGTGTGTTTGGGCTACAGACAGTGCCAGATTATTGCATATTATAATGCTCTGACCAGGCCAATCAGCAAACTGCAGATGATGTGTTGTTCTGTTATTCATGCATATAGAGAGGGAAATTGGGTGCCAACTCTTTAGCAAATATTCTTGTAAATTCTTGTTTCTGTTTTCTGTTTACTACAAATTCTTGTAAATTCTGTTTTCTATTTTTGCAAATATTTCTGTTTTCTCACATTGGAGAAAATTCGCTTCTGTTGGTGAGTAATCTATTATCTTTTGGTGTGTAGCTTGAAGTTTCTATCATGGAAGCAAACACAACTTTGAATGTTACTGAATCGGATGCAAGCTTAAATGCTACTGATGTTGAGACATCTTCCTCTTTAAGTCGTCCACGAAAACGATTTTCAAAAGTATGGTTACATTTCACTGAGAAATATCTAGAAGATGGAAACAAAAGAGCATTATGCAATTATTGTAATACTTCTTTTGCAAGCTCTAATAATATTGGGACTAGTCACTTGTCACGACATATTAGTCAATGTCCCAAATGACCTTCACAAAGTAAGAGCCCACGATGTGGTCGTATTCTTAACTTTAAATTTGACCAAGATTTTTCGCGTCTTGAATTAGCAAAAATGGTGATTATGCAAGAACTCCCATTCACATTTGTTGAGCATGTGGCATTTAGAAAGTTTGCTAGAAGTCTTAATCCAGAATTTGTTAGTGTATCTCGAAACACTATCAAGGCTGACTGTGATAAGATTTATGAGGAGGAAAGGATGAAATTGAATAGAGTTTTGATTCAAGAATGTGAAAGACTTAGTCTCACTACTGATTTATGGACATCAAATCAGACGCTAGGATATATGAGTATCACAGGCACTATGTGGATGCTGAATGGAAATTGTAAAAATAGATTATTGAATTTTCAATTGTCGAATCACCACACACTGGGTCTACACTTGCAAAAGTTCTTTTGAAGACTCTCTTGGATTGTGGTATTGACAGGAAAATTTTCAGTCTAACTTTGGACAATGCTTCAAGCAATGATGTTCTTTGTAGATTAGTGAAAAACAATCTTGTAGAGAAACAATCCCTTTTGCTTGATGGGAAATTTTTCCATGTGAGATGTTGTGCACACATATTAAATTTGGTTGTGCAAGATGGTTTAAATGAAGCTCGTAGTGTAATTTACAATGTTCGAGAGTTAGTGAAATATGTCAAAGCTTCACAAGCTCGAAAACAAAAGTTTGCAGAAATTGTCCAAGAAGTAGGATTATCTGGAAAAAAGGGTCTTCTTTATGATGTTCCAACACGATGGAACTCTACTTATATGATGGTAGATGCTGCTATTTCTTATAAGAAGGCTTTCATGGCATTGGAGACATGGGATACAGGTTTTACTTGTGCTCCTTTACTTGAAGAGTGGTCAAAGGCTGAGTTCATGTGCAAATTTTTAAAGATTTTCTACAATGCTACTAATATGTTATCAAAAATTGAGGAGCCAACATCAAATGTAGCTTTAGTAGAAATTTGTAATGTTCAGAAGTTGTTGAGACAAGAAATGCAAAATTCAAATGAGTTTGTGCGTAATATGGTGGCGAAGATGCAAGCAAAATTTAATAAATATTGGTCAGAGATAGAAGATTCTACATTATTGTTTGCCATTGGCACATTACTTGATCCTAGGTACAAATTGATGTTTGTTACCTATGCATTCTTGGAGTTGTATGGTCACGAGGCTTCATTGTATATTACCCGTATCAAACAAGTGTTGTATGATCTTTTTGATGCATATTCATGTCAACTTGTATCATCAAGAACGAATGAAAGTAACCTTGATATGCAAGAAAATGAGGAGTGGACAGCAGAAGTAAATGAGGAAGTTGATATTTTGAGTGGGTTTGACCAATTTCTCCGTTCACAAGTATTATTGCGAGACTCTAAGTCCGAACTAGATCAATATTTGGAGGAAATTGTTGTTTCTCGAAATCAAAAAGGTTTTACCATCTTAGGTTGGTGGAAAGACAACATTGTTAAGTATCCAACGTTATCAAAAATGGCACGGGACATTTTAGGAATTCCAGCATCCACAGTTGCTTCAGAATCTGCATTCAGCACAAGCGGAAGAATCATTGACCAATATCGGAGTTCTTTATGTCCAAAAATAGTGAAGACTTTAATTTGCTCACAAGATTGGTTGAGGGATAGTATGGCAAGTACATTAACATTTGTATATTATAAATATTTTATTATATCTTCTTTTACTAATAGAGTTTTTTTTTCCTTTCAGATCTAGTCTTAATTTCAGATAATTAAGTTTCGCAATTGTATGATACTGTCCAAGGTGATGGTTATCACTTTGAAGGTACGTCTGGTTATCTACTTGAGTTGTAAAATTTTAGTTGTCTGGAGTATTTCAGATGTTTCACCTTCTATCAGCTTGTTAAATACTCTTTCCTGAATGCCCTGCAAACTGGTATTTGATGTCTATGCATGCAAATATTGTAGTTTTAGAAAGAAGTATACACTAAACAGGTGAAAGAAACCTCTTTTTTTAAAGATGGAATGACCATGCATCCCCAAAGGTAGTGAACATGGGTGGTGACTGTGGAAATCATGGGAATGCAAAAGAAGATGAGACCACTTTATAATTTTTGTTGATTGGTTCTCACATCTCAAGGCTTCAAGCAGAAGGAAACCAGTAGGGACTTTTGAGCATCAGTGAGTCAGGAAACAACTGTCTTGAGTGTATTTTATTTGAGATTACTGCACCACTTTTCTTGAATGCTTCTTTTGAAACAGTGTAGATAACTCTATAATTTTGTTTGGCAGGGGATGCTAGCTGCAACATGATTCATGAACCTGCCAAGAGAACTTTTGCCAAGAAAGCCATGGAACATCCATACTTCGATGATCTGGATAAAAGACATTTTTGAGATTCATGGAACAGATATGGATATAGATAGTTAGATTAGCAAATGTTTTGTTTTGTTAATTATCAACCATTCTGAATGGTTTTGTGACATTCAACTGAAGGCTAAATTTGAAAATTGTTTTGGAGTGGTCTCAATGCACCTCTGGTGTTATTCAACTATATATAAGGCATGTACTAGTTTGTTTGTTTTTTCTGGAGCTGCTAGCCTCCATCCTACTACCCAAAAACCATTCTGAATATTTTTGTTGTAGTTAATTTGAGATACCATTACTCTATTTTTTTAGAGATGATATCATAATATATTAATGTGTAGTGAACCAACTTTCTTCTCTTATTTGAGAAGCAACTATAGTTATTAGATATTTTATTATATAATATTTTCTTGCCAGAATAAAATTTGATGAAATTTTAATTTTATTTTAAGAAGATATTAAAATATTTTTATACTATATATTTTGATTTAGAAAAATAAAATTTTAGTTATTTGATGCAAAAGATTTAAATCACTAATAATAATTGTGATGGTGTGAAAGACTAATCACAGTCTTAAAGACCAAATGCAACACCAAATTCACAGTTCTAAACTAGCAAGCATCAGTGGGCATGCATGAAGCAAAAGTGAGAAAAATCAGTACCTCAGGCAGCAGTAAAGAACTGAAATAGTAACACACACAAAGTTTCAAAATTCAAGAGCTTGCAAGAGCAGCAGAAAGACGAAGGTGCCGCATATATAAACATAAAAAGGGGGGCGCAGCTTTGTATCTCGGTGATCCTGGAACATGCATTGAATTGTGCTAGATTAGCTTGTTAGGCTAGAATGGGCCCCGATGGGCTAATATGGGTTTTAGTTACTTTGATCTATTGGATTTGGATTGGGCTTGGATTGGGTCATCTTGGCCTTGGGTTGGGTTGGGCTTAACTTGGGCCAGCCCAAACCCGCCCATTTACACTCCTAGCAGGGTGGTTCTGCTTGTGGGCCCTCGACCTTGTGGAGGTCTGAGGTGGCCGTGCCTGTGGTGAGACGGTGTTTCTCATGTGGTTGCTCAGTGTCTCTCGTGGTGACACCTGGTTGTTCCTTCTCGACCTTGTGGAGGTCCGGGATGTTGGTGCTTGTGTCGTGAGACTTTGGTCTCACATGGTTGCTCCGGCATTCCGTGAGCTTCTTTGTCTCGGTGGGTGTGTGCCGACGGTTGCTTCCGCATTGTGTTTGACTCCGCTGGTTCTACGGGAATCGTGTTTGGCCCGACCCTGGTTGTGGGTCGTGGTGTTTACTCTGTTCCGCTGCTTTGTAGTACTCTGCAGTAGGTGTTTTCCACTTTACTGCTTTCTAGAGTAGTTTTGCTTCCGCTTTTGTTGGAGTTCCTGCTGCTCTGGCTGGTAAGGGACGGGTTATCCTTACTGAGCCTTGTTCGCGAGGCTCACCCCCCTACTCTCTTCAGTTAGGGACTCGCTGTCGCAGGAGTTCGTTGCCGGACGGTTGTGGTGGCGGTTGTTGCGCCGTGCGTTGCGAGCAGTGTGAGTTGTGAGCGTGAGTGCTCTTGTACCGTGAGTTGAGAGTGGCCTTTTTGCAAGTCCTCGGAGTATGCCCCTTAAGGACTGCACCTTTCTTTCTGCACCTGTGCTTTTATTTGGGACATATTGTAAATATTTCTTTATTAATGTATAAACTTTCTTGTTATAGTTATTTGAATTCATTGCTTATCTCACTGGACTAAATTCTAACCCTTCTAGGTCTTCGGATCCGTGGGTGGCGGCACGACCTTCGAGGGTCCCGGGCGGGGGTCTGGGAGGTCGGGTCGTTACAGTGGTATCAGAGCTCAGGGGTCCAACGAGGGGGGGGGGGTGAATGGATTGCTAAAAATTCTTTTTACAATAATTTCTGTAAATAAACACACTTAACAGACAACACTAAGATTGATAGTTAGAGTTAGTGTTAATCAAGGCAAAGAGAACAATCACACAGACAACAGGAAATTTTATCCTGGTTCGGATCTCCTATCCCAAGGAGTCCTATGTCCAATCCCCAAGCAACCACTTGGGATTCCACTAAACAAGGGTACAGTCCCCTTAAGGACACTTACACATCCAGCAGCAGCTGGCCTTTTCTTCTCTACCAGAAGAGGGATCGCTCCACCTAAAGCAACATGTCTTCTCTTCACACCCGAAGAGGAACACTCACAGAAAATTGAGTTGAAAGAGAAAGGCCCCAAGACCATGCTTATAATCACTGCTTGATCTAAGGCGAAGTCAGAGAGAGACAAGATTATCACAAATGGACTCTCTCAAATCTACACAAGCTCTCAAGGGCAATGCAATATTATATGGAGAGCTACGAGCTATAGAAAGTTGGAATGGACGAGCTAGCTCTTGTTATTCTACAGGTGACTAAGATGTTGAAGCTTCTCTAAAGTTGTTCCTAAAAGAGTGAGTGTTGAGCTTGGAGTCACCAGTCTTCTTTTATCTTCTTTGAAAAATTTGACCGTTGAAGTATCTGTTGTCTAATATCTTCATGCACGTTGGAGTATCTGGTCTGAAGTATGGAGCAGGTGAGCTTGCAGTCATTAATGCCCAGATTGACACATACACTCATGTGGAAAGATTGTCTGAATATTCTATCCTCTTGTCAGGTTGACAGGTCCATCTTTGCAACGTGTGTTTCTACCGGAAACCCTGCACACAATAAATGCTGACACATAGACAACTTATCTTTGTCTAAACTGTGAGTCAACATTAGTAGTCGTGCTGTATGAAGATACACCAAAAGGGAAATGCCATTATGTCATTATGTAAAGAGTGACTTTGTATGTCATAACCAAGGTGGGTAAAAGGTATATCGTGCAGAGATTTGTACTATCACAATAAATGCTAGAGAACATAGAATACACCATGCTTTCGCGGGAAGACTTGAAATCCACAAAGATTTGAAGTACATTTGAGTATAATGTGGAATGAAGCTAAAAAAATTTGAAAATGATTTAAATGAGAATATTTGACAGCTGTCTTAGATGTAATCGTTAATAGAGAGTTGATGTATTTTGATAGGCCATGTATAGAGAGAGTCCATGTTGATATTAAATCAATGATATAATCATAAGTCAGAATGTAATCCATGTTGAAACCAAGTCGATGTGATCATAATCCATGTATTAATGTAATGAAATCAATGTTCTGTACAAAGTCATTGTTTAATTGAAATCGATGTGCAGATGAAATCGTTATTTGAAACGAAATCGTTGTTTCTCATGAAGTTGTTGCTCTACAGAAATTGTTGTTTAAGTGAAGTCGTTGTAGAGATGAAATTGTTGTTTCTCATGAAGTCGATGTAATCATGAAGTCGTTGTTGTACCGAAGTCGATGTTTAAGTGAAGCGAAGTTGATGTAGAACCGAAATCGTTGTTTAAGTGAAACGAAATCGATGTATCTATGAAGTCATTGTTTAAGTGAAACCAAATCAATGTTTCTATAAAGTCGTTGTATCAACGAAGTCGTTGTTTAAGTGAAACCAAATCGATGTTCCTATGAAGTCATTGTTTAAGTGAAACCAAATTGATGTTTCCATAAAGTCGTTGTATCGACGAAGTCGATGTTTAAGTAAGACGAAATCATGTTTCTATAAAATCGTTGTAGCAACGAAGTCGATGTTTAAGTGAGACAAAATAGATGTTAGGATGAAATCGATGTGTACTCAGGAAGTTGTTGTTTAAGTGAAACCAATGAAGGGATGAAATCGATGTTCTTCTAAAGAAATCATTGTTCTATCAAAGAAGTCGATGTGTACTTATACAAAGCATATGTAGTGTGTGTAGACAACTAATTTAATTTAATTGATTTAGTGTCTGATGATCAACTTCATAACATGATGTTTAGATAAGAATTTTTAGGGTTTTGTTAATCACCAAAAATACATATAATGAATGATATTTTATATATGGAGATGGACTGATCATCAATCTCCCCCTTTTTGGTGATGACAAAACATAAAGAATTGCATACATAGAAAAAACTGAAATAAATTTGCCTAAGGTATGTATTTCAGAATAATTTCTCCCCCTTTTTGTCATTAAGCAAAAAGAATTAGATAGACAGAAGATAAAATGGGAGATAGACAAAGATAAATGGAGTCAAGAAATGGAATTTCATTCATTAGACGGGGTAGGCAGGTAGAAGGCAGGAGATAATCTAGAAGCATGGCGAGTTATAAGCTGCCAAGCTTGAACTTCCTGCCCTTCAAAAAGATCCCTAAAGACACCCCAACTAATATTATAAGAGGGCCCTATCTTTGGACTAAGTCTCTTGATGTGGAGTAGTCTCTGTTCTTCTATGAACTTGGTATACTCCTGATTGCTGAGGATGGACTTGTAGAGACTTGAGGTTCCAAAACTTGCATGCTGAAGGAATTTATCAATGGAAATGGGATAATGGAGCTTGTGATCAAGCAAATCCTTCCGTAAGGCTATAAAGATCTTATACCTCTCAACCCAAGTTGAATAGGGATCTGAGACTAGATTTATGGAGTTGAGGTCCATGAATTTTTCTGGAGAGAGAATCAGCTGATTTGACTTGTGCAGGGAGGAGTTCTGGTTTTCCAGCTGAAGAGCAGCCTCAGGATAAACTTTGCACCAGTCAGAGTTGACAAATCTTTCAGACTCTGAGAGAATAGGTGCTAACACTGATGACTTGATGAATGCTCTTTGAACTTGAAGATGAATCTATGGAAGGCAAGAGGAGTTCCCCTTTGAACAAATATCCTGGCCATGACTCTTGCAAATCTTTCAAAAATTATAAGACCCACTTCAGATTCCATAAAGAGAAAGTGAAGCTTGGGGAGAAAAGCAATCTCAGGCATCCTCAGAGTAGCAAAGTCAATATGAAGAGGTGTGTTGACTGGATTTTCTGTACGGAGTTGAGCAATGGCTGCCCTGAACTGGCCAAGCTGAGCTTCTGGCAGGCGGTTGACAAAGCAGTAGTCTTGGTACATTTGGAAGTGCCTGATCAATTTGATCTCCTTCTAAATGAAGGGACCCCAAGAATTTCTGTGCTGGCAGACAAACCACTCATACAAGGTGAGAAGGTGATCTTTGGGTGGAAAGATATTGGACCTGGCGACCTCAAATTTTCTGTAGAGTTATTTGTTGGCCTGACCCACTGATCCTCAGTCTTGGACTCAGCAGTGGACAGGATTTTTGCTTGTTCAGCCTTAGGAAGAGTAGAAATAGGAAGAATGATATTTAGATGTTCATAAAGGTTAAGCTTAGGAAGACCAAAAGTGGCTGCAAAAGTGCACTTTTGGAGATATTCAACATATAGGGTTTTTCTTCTGTGGACAACAGAAAGAGAATACCACAGAGGAGGAAAGAGAGTTTGATTGGAAGGGAAAACAAGAGCTGAAGAGGTCTTTCTTTTCTTAGACGCAGGACTGGAGGAAGGTTGGGAATCATTCCTGTGAATGTGAGCAGAGACAGCAAGAACTGTGCGGAGGATGACTTCTTCAAACTCATCCTTGATGTCATGCATAGAATGAGGAATGACACTGGCTGCTTCAGGAATGATGGTGATAAAGGAGGGTGGAGTAGGTAGATGAAAGGAACCAAAAGATGAAGTAGGAAGAGGTTGAGTAGAAGGTCCAGCAGATGAGGGACCTGCTGAGGAAGGATTAGCAGAAGAGGATGAGGTTGGAGGTGCCTCAGAGGTGGGATAATGAATGGAAGAGGAAGGTGGAGGTGATGAAGAGGTGGCAGTAGGGAAAGGGATAGGAGAAGATATGTGTTTAGGAAGTGGTTTCTTGAAGGTTTTAGGTGCAGGAGGAGTAGTGAAGGATGTGGGTGGAGAGGAAGGGGCGGGAGTCTGAAGATTGGGAGATTCAGAAGGCCCTGGAGGCACAACAGCTTCCTCTACAGATACTTGAGGCCCGGTTGACCCTGCCATTGACTCCATTTGCACAGATGGCCCGGATGGCCCAGCACTAATATCTTCAACTGCACATGGCCCTGATGGACCTGACTCTTCCAAGGGTGGCCCTGGTGGCCTGGATTCTGCAACTGATGGCCCTGATGGCCCAACATCCTCTACAGATGGCCCTGATGGCCTGGCAACTGGCTCAGTTGGTTCAGAAGGCCCTGGTGGCCTTGTGTTGACTTCTGGCATAGACTGAGTGGGAGCAGGAGGGGCAGGAGATGATAGTTGCACCCTCACAAAATCTGATAAATTAGTTACTAGCTTCTTTAGGCTACCCAGCTCATTTCTCATCTCTTGGAGCTCAGTTTTAACTGCTCCGATCTCCTTGGCTCCAGTGCTCTGACTGATGAAAATTGATGATATATCTGATTGTAAAGAGCACAAGATTTCCGCATGAGCATTCAGTCTAGCAATGACTGGCTCTAGGTGCACATGAATCTTCTTCTTCCTTGATTTGTGGTGTGCCTTCCTGGTGAGCAAGGGAACTTCAGGAGCAACACCTTTACCTCTACCTCCTGAGCCAACAGCTGGCTCCACATCATCATCTGAGGTGCTCTAAACTAAACCTTCCTGAAATTGATCTGCAGGGGCACTAGTAGCATGCTCCCCCTGAATATCTGGCTCCTCTAGAATTTCTGGCTCCCCCTGAGCTGGAGCATCTATCATCTGAATATCTTCAGTGTGGCCTGGTGCCACAACCTCTGCAACTGTGTCTTCATGGCTCTCCTTCAGTGCAGTTCCTACTTCAGGAACATTGGGGGTTTCTTCTATGTGAATATCTTCATACTCTCCCTCAAAATGAGCAGCACCTTCAGCAACTACTTCTTCAACAATGGCAGGTGCAGGGACTATAGGAGGGATAATTTCTTCAGTAGATTGCCCAATGGGTTCAATGTGCAATGTCCTCAATCCTCCTTTCAGGAGCAGGAGGCTCATCTTCTTTGACAGCTGCCTCTTTTTCTTGAACTTGAGGGTCTTCAGAGGCTTCTCCAATGATAGCTTCACTTTTTGCTGCTGAACTCTTGGCCCATACATTTTCAATGAGGGAAAATCCACTCTTCTTTAGGTTCCTTGATTTGATTGGCTGACCCATCTTTTCCATCAATTCTCCTTTCAAATCTATATCTAGGTGACTGAAAATCCTTGTCAGTAGATGATCATAAGGAAGGGACACTGCTAGCTTGTTCTTCCTATCCCAAATTACTTCTGCCGCAGACTTCATTCTTTCAATAATTATTTGAGCCATGTTCATGTCCTGCTTTTGAACAGCCCAGAACATCATGTCTACATCTCCCTTAGTACATGACGAAAAAGTTGCACTTCTTGGCACTAAAATCTGACAAACTATGAAATGTAGGATCATGTTGAAGGCATTGAACTGATTGATATCTATCTTCCCATCCTTCAATTTTTATTCAGTTCCTATATTCTCTGGCCTCTTAGCATGAATATCCATGGATTCAACCAAATTGTGCTCGACTGTGGACACATCAAACAGCCTCTCCAACAAATCATGAGTAATGTGAATAGATGTACCTTTGACTGTGGAGGTGAGAGAACCATCTTCCTTTGTCTTTAAACATGTGTAGAAAGCCTTCACTAGATGCGGATAACTGGGTTCTGAGACTGTGCATATCCCCATCCACTTCAACCTCTGAAGGGCTTCGACCACACTGTGCATCCCGTGCTTCTCCAAGTCTTCTAAATCCACTACCTTGTTCCCACACAGCTTAATCTTCACTGCTGAATATCTCTCTTATTGATCGGTCATAAGAAAGGCATCACTGTAACCACCTATGATGTCGGAGCTCTTAGAAGCAGCCATGGAATCGAGCAAGGAAAGGTTCTGGAAGATCGTGGGAGAAGGAAGAACAAAACCCCTCAAGAAATTTGAGCGGGAAGGAATGGTTTCTTCAAAAGCACAGAGAAGTTTGTCGGAGTTGATAAGGGTTTTTTAGGCTTTCGAGTCGAAGGGGATAAGAGAGAGAGAGAGAGAGAGAGAGAGAGAGAGAGAGAGAGAGAGAGAGAGAGAGAGAAAGCGAATCGGTGAGGGAAGGATTACGGAGGTAACGGAAGGACATAAAGGCTTTTTAAAATGACGGAGCTATAAATGCATATAATGACAAAATAAGAGAGGATGATGTAGGGAATAATGGATTTACTTAAATCTATCGAAGAAGGATAAGTCTCATCCTGGAATTATCATATTATATCAGTTACATACAGACATATCTATTACAATTTGCACATGCCTAGTTCCTTCTAAGAGACGTAAATCTCTCTTCAGGTAAGACTTTCGTAAAGATATCTGCTAACTGATTTTAAGTATCTACAAATAAAATATTAATATTACCATTAGCTACATGATCTCTAATAAAATGATATCTGATCTCTATATGTTTTGTCTTGGAATGTTGTACTAGATTTTTCGGAGATTTATTGTACTTGTGTTATCACATAGCAGCGGGATGGTCTTGATGCGCAATCCATAGTGTTCAAGCTGTTGTTTGATCCATAGAAGTTGAGTGCAACAACTTCCAGCAGCTACATATTCAGCTTCGGCTGTTGATAGTGCCACTGAATTTTGCTTCTTTGAAGACCAGGAGATCAAGCATCATGCAAGAAATTGACAACCACCACTGGTGCTTTTTCTATCTACTTTGCATCCAACATAGTTAGTATCCAAATAACCGACTAAACTAGTTTCACAAGATTTAGGATACCATAGACCTAAGTTATGAGTTTTGGCTAAGTATCTAAAGATCCTCTCAACGGATATTAAATGAGATTCCTTAGGATCAGATTGATATCTTGCACACATGCATACACTAAATAAAATATCAGGTCTACTAGCTGTTAAATAAAGTAATGACCCAATCATACCTCTGTAAAGTTTCTGATCGACTTTCTTACCTTCCTTATCACTGTCTAACCTGGTGGATGTGCTCATTGGAGTGGATAGTGGTTTAGCATTATCAAACCCGAATTTCTTCAATAGTTCCTTGGTGTATTTTGCTTGACAAATGTGTGTACCTTCATTGTTTTGCTTGATTTGTAATCCAAGGAAGTAGTTGAGTTCTCCCATCATGCTCATTTCAAATTCTCCCTGCATGAGCTTCTCAAAATACTTGCACAAAGATTCATCAGTTGATCCAAATATAATATCGTCTACATAAATTTGCACAAGTAATATATTTTTGGCATTTGATTTAATAAACAATGTGTTATCCACCTATCCTCTAATAAAAACATGAGTTAGTAGGAATGCACTAAGTCTTTCATACAATGCTCTAAGTGCTTGTTTTAAACCATATAATGCTTTATGTAATTTGAAAACATGATTTGGAAAATCTAGATCATCAAAACCAGGATGCTGTTCCACATAGACTTCCTCCTTTATAAAACCATTTAAAAATGCTGATTTCACATCCATTTGAAAAAGTTTTAAATCTAAAGCAGATGCATAAGCAAGTAATATTCGAATAGCCTCTAGTCTAGCCACTGGTGCATAGGTTTCATCAAAGTCTATGCCTGCCTCTTGAGAAAAGCCTTGAGCAACCAGTCTGGCCTTGTTTCTAGTGATAACACCAGCTTCATCCAATTTGTTCCTGAACACCCATTTGGTGCCAATCATAGGATGATCTGATGGTCTCGGAACAAGGGACCAAACTTTATTTCTCCTGAACTGATTAAGTTCATCTTGCATGGCTAGAATCCAAGATTCATCAGATAGTGCTTCATTGACTATCTTCGGCTCTATTTGAGATACAAATGCTAAACAATCACAGGGAATGATATTACCTCTGGTTCTTACCCCAACTGATGGATCTCCAATGATGTTATCAATAGGGTGATCCTTTTTGTACCTCCATTCCTTTGGAAGATCATTATGGATAATATCCTTCTATTGTAGTTCTTCCAAGGGTAGATGATCTTCATCATCCTTGATGGTAGATTCTTTCAGCTTCTGGGTAAGATTATTTGTATCTTCATCATCACTTTCAGATTCCTTTCTTAAAGAAGGGTTAGATTCTTCAAAAATAACATGCACGCTTTGTTCAATCAATAAACTTCTTTTATTAAAAACTCTATATCCTTTAGGTTTATAAGTGTACCCCATAAAGATCCCTTCATCGGATTTGGGATCCATCTTACCTATGTCTCTCTTGCCATTGTTGTGAATGAAGCATGAACATCCAAAAGTTCTGAGATGGCTGATCTTGGGCTTCCTTTCCTTATACAGCTCATATGCAGTCTTCTTCAGGATTGGCCTGATCATTACTCTATTTATAATGTAACATGTTGTATTTATAGCTTCTGTCCAGAAGTATCCTGGAAAGTTATATTGAAATAACATGGTCCTGGCCATATCCAATAGGGTTCTATTCTTCCTCTCAGCTACTCCATTTTGTTGTGGTGTTCTAAGTGTTGAGAAATTGTGTTCTATACCCTGATCATTACAAAATTCTGTAAATCTATCGTTTTGGAATTCTCCTCCATGATCTGAACGGATATTGATGATGTTGAACTTCTTATCTTTTTGAACAAGTTTGCTGAACTTCACAAAACTCTCAAATGTGTCCTCTTTATGCTCAAGAAATGATACCCATGTAAATCTTAAATAATCATCAACTATAATGAATCCAAAGTTCTTTCCTTCCAGGCTAGTAGTTCTCATTGGTCCAAACAAGTCCATGTGTAGCAGTTCTAGTGGTTTGGAGGTAGTGACTATTGTCTTGGATTTGAAGGAAGATTTTGCATGCTTTCCTTTTGCACATGGCTCACAAATATTGTCTAATCTTGAGTTAATCTTTGGTAGACCTTCTACTAGATCATGTTTGATGAGTTTTCTTATTCCATCGAGGCTGTAGTGACCTAATCTTCTATGCCACAGTTTAGCATTCTACTCTTTACTTGCTACTAAACAAATGTCTTGATCCTTTAATTCTTCTAGATGTAGTACATATAAATTCTTTTCTCTGTTGGCTTCGAAGATAGTTGCACCATCCTTGATAATCACATTTGGATTCCTGAATTTGATCTGGTGACCCTTGTCGCACAGTTGACTAATGCTGGTTAGATTGTGCTTGAGTCCTTTGACGCATAGAACATCTTCTATAAGCATTTTGTCTTGACTTCCAATAGATCCACAACCAATTACTGACCCTTTTCCATTATCGCCATAGGTTACTGCACCTTCTTCATTTTTGATATGAGAGAATAGTTTCTTGTTACCTGTCATATGCCTTGAGCACCCGCTATCTAGGAACCACTTTGACGCTCTAAGGCTTCCCTGCAATAAATCAATGAGATTTAGGTACCCAAGTTCTTTTGGGTCATGGTTGGTTAGCTTCTTCACAGTTTCTTTTGGGAATCCATTTTAGGTGTTTGGTAGTACAGGTTACTTTAGTGTGACCTAATTTGTTACAGTGAGTGCAGCAAGGAATATTATTTATTATCCTGTTTGGCTTATGGTTCTTACTGTTATTTATTTTATAGTTGATATTTTGTTCAGCTACGAATTTTGGTGTTGGATAGATTTTAGGATGAATTACAGTTTCTTCATTATCTGGTGAGGTATATCCTAAGCCATACTTTTTTCTACCTAATCTTCTTGCTCCTTTTAATATTAAGGAAGATTTTCCATTTATGAATTTTTCAATTGTGGTTGTTAAATATTCATTATCTTTTGTTAGTGTGTTAATTTCACTTTTAGGTTTGCTTGTGGTTTCCTGATTTTCTAAGTATGATATCTTCTCATTTTTAATTTTTATGTCTTCGCATAGCAGTTCATTTCTCTTTTTTAGTCAGAAATTTGTTTTTTAACTGTTCAGTTTCGGATTTTAGATCTGAGTTTGTTATTTCAAGACATGCATAATTTTTCTTAGTTGTTTTTAAAAGTTTACAGACATCTTTATATTTACTATATAATTTATTAAAAGCATCTTCTAAACTATCTGAACCTGATTCATTGCAAGAGGTAAAGGATAAGTCAGAAGTTACCTTATCATCAATATTTGCCATGAAGGCTAGGTTGGCCTTTTCTTCTTCTTCTTCGCTGGAGCTTGACTCACTGTCTGAGTCACTTTTGTTGTTCCATGCAGCAGCCATGGCCTTCTTCTTGTACTTCTTAAATTTCTTCATGTTGTCCTTCTTCTTGAACTCTGTCTTCTTTAATTTTGGACACTCGGCTTTAATGTGTCCAGGCTTCTTGCACTCGTAGCATATTGGTTATGATCTCTTTACATCTTTACATTCAGATCTTTTGAAGTCTCTACCCTTCTTGAAATGCCTTCTTCTTGACTGATATTTCTTCTTAGCTAGTATGCGTTGCAATCTTTTGGAGAGAAAGGCTTCTTCATCTTCACTGCTTTCATTGCTTTTGTCACTTTCTGATTCACCATCAGATGTGTCTTCTGGGCTTTGAGAGCATTGCTGTGCTTCTTCTTGCTGGAGGATTCTCCCAGCCTTTCCATATTTATCTCATGAGCCATCAAAGACCCAATGAGTTTTTCAAGTGACATTCTCCTAAGATCCTTGGCTTCTTCTATGGCAGTTACTTTTGGAGTCCATGAGGTTGGTAGAGATCTTAGTATTTTTCTTACCATGTCTCCAATTTCATACATTTTTCCAAGCCCAGCCAAACCGTTGGTGATGTCTGTGAATCTACCGTACATTTGAGAGATGGACTCTCCAGGCTGCATTTGAAATCTTTCGTATTGAGCTACCAGAATATCTATTCTTGTTTTCTTTAGCTTGTCAATTCCTTCATATGTGAGTCTTAGCTTTTCCCACATTTCCATAGCTGACTTACAGTTGAAATCCTGTTGAATTCTTTCTTACTCAGCGCACAGCACAGTATACTTTTAGCCTTACTATTTGAGATAGTTTCTTCTTGTCTTCATCCAACCTTTTATCTTTACTGTTTCTTACCAAGAGGTCTCCTTCTTCAACAATTGTCCAACGCTGGAAATCCAGACCTTGAAGGAAAAACTCTATTGTGTTTCCCAGTAGTTGTAATCTTCACCGTCGAATAGAGGAGGTCTGTTAACAGACTAACCTTCTGCATAACCTTGTGCTGCCATTTATCTTTGCTCTTCAGATCGTGAGATCTACTTACTCGAAGAGATTTGATTCTGATACCACTTGTTGCCCAAGTAGCAAGCCCAGAGGGGGGGTGAATGAATTACTAAGAATTCTTTTTACAATAATTCCTGTAAATAAACACACTTGACAAACAACACTAAGATCGATAGTTAGAGTTAGTGTTAATCAAGACAAAGAGAACAATCACACAGACAATAGGAAATTTTATCCTGGTTCGGATCTCCTATCCCAAGGAGTCCTACGTCCAGTCCCCAAGCAACCACTTGAGATTCTACTAAACAAGGGTATAGTCTCCCTTAAGGACACTTACACATCCACCAGCAACTGGCCTTCTCTTCTCTACCAGAAGAGGGATCACTCCACCTGATGCAACAGGTCTTCTCTTCACACCCGAAGAGGAATACTCACAGAAAAATGAGTTGAAAGAGAAAGGCCCCAAGACCAAGCTTATAATCACTGCTTGATCTGAGGCGAAGTCTAAGAGAGACAAGATTATCCCAAATGGACTCTCTCAGATCTACGCAAGCTCTCAAGGGAAATGTAATATTCTATGGAGAGCTAAGAGCTATAGAAAGTTGGAATGGATGAGTTAACTCTTGTTGTTCTACAGGTGACTAAGATGTTCAAGCTTCTCTAAAGTTGTTCTTGAAAGAGTGAGTGTTGAGCTTGGAGTCACCAGTCTTCTTTTATCTTCTTTGAAAAATTTGATCATTGAAGTATCTGTTGTCTCATATCTTCATGCACGTTGGAGTATCTGGTCTGAAGTATGGAGCAGGTGAGCTTGCAGCCATTAATGCCCAGATTGACAAATACACTCATGTGGAAAGATTGTCTGAATCTTCCATCCTCATGTTAGGTTGATAGGTTCATCTTTGCATCGTGCGTTTCTACCGGAAACCCTGCACACAATAAATGCTGACACATAGACAACTTATCTTTGTCTAAACTGTCAGTCAACATTAGTAGTCGTGCTGTCTGAAGATACACGAAAAGGGAAATGCCATTTTGTCATCATGTAAAGAGTGACTTTGTGTGTCATAAGAAAGATGGGTAAAAGATATATCATGCAGAGATTTATATTGTCGCAATAAATGCTAGAGAACATAGGATACACCATGCTTTCGCAGGAAGACTTGAAATCCACAAAGATTTGAAATATATTTGAGTATAATGTGGAATGAAGCTAAAAAAATGTTTGAAAATGATTTAAATGAGAATATTTGACAGCTGTCTTAGATGTAATCGTTAATAGAGAGTTGATGTATTTTGACAGGCTGTGTACAGAGAGAGTCGATGTTGATATTAAATCAATGATATAATCATAAGTCAAGTGAGAATGTAATCCATGTTGAAACTAAGTCGATGTGATCATAATCTATGTATTAATCAAATGAAATTGATGTTCTGTACAAATTCGTTGTTTAACTGAAATCGATGTGCAGATGATATCGTTATTTGAAATGAAGTCATTGTTTAAGTAAAATCGTTGTTTCTCATGAAGTTGTTGCTCTACAGAAATCGTTGTTTAAGTAAAGTTGTTGTAGAAATGAAATTATTGTTTCTCATGAAGTCGATGTAATCATGAAGTCATTGTTGTACCAAAGTCGATGTTTAAGTGAAGCGAAGTTGATGTAGAACCGAAATCGTTGTTTAAGTGAAACAAAATCGATGTATCTATGAAGTTGTTATTTAAGTGGAACCAAATCAATGTTTCTATAAAGTCGTTGTATCGACGAAGTCGATGTTTAAGTGAAACCAAATTGATGTTCCTATGAAGTCGTTGTTTAAATGAAACCAAATCAATGTTTCTAAAAAGTTGTTGTATCGACGAAGTCGATGTTTAAGTAAGACAAAACCGATATTCCTATGAAATTGTTGTAGCAACGAAGTTGATGTTTAAGTGAGACGAAATCGATGTGTGACTCAGGAAGTTGTTGTTTAAGTGAAACCAATGTAGGGATGAAATCAATGTTCTTCTAAAGAAATCGTTATTCTAGCAAAGAAGTCGATATGTACTTATACAAAGCATATGCAGTGTGTGTAGACAACTAATTTATTTAATTGATTTAGTGCCTGATGATCAACTTCATAAAATGATGTTTAGATAAGAATTTGTAGGGTTTTGTTAATCACCAAAAATATATATAATGAATGATAATTTATATATGGAGATGGACTGATAATCAATCCTCACATGCTTTACATATCATGACTTGTTGATCATGTACAATGCTTATTGGCATGCTGTCATATATATAAGGGTCGTGACGTGCTTGTTTGAACAGGCAGGCAGATCGCGACAGGGTCTTCTGAGGGGATTTTGGTTATGCCTGCCATCCGATTCCCCCGCTGCTCTCTGGGCTACCCTAGGCCGCCGCCGCCATGGTTGGCCTGGGGGGGGGGGGGGGGGGGCTTGTTTCCTCCCCCGTGCCTCTTCCATGGACATTTGGTCCTCCTCCTGTTACGCTGACTCCGACCGCTTCCTTGGCGCCTTGGCCTGCCCCAGCTCATCGCATGGAGCCCTCTCCTTTGGACGTGCAGGCTACGTTGACCGAAGGCATTGATTGCGCGCCCATGGTATGCACGCACAGCCGTCCCAGGCATTGCATGAGCACCGCCTTGGCCCAGACCTTGCAGGACCTTCTTTTGCCCAATTTGTGATGAAGTCGATCTAGCCTCCTTCTCTACCTCTGAAAGTTCACGTACCGGCTTGTACGGACTCTGGTGAACCGGCCGTCTTCTTCTCTATGGACGAGGTACGGATATCGTGCTCTCCTCTAGCCTTTGCTATTATTGCTAGACCCCTCTAGGGCGCCCTTCTTTCCAGGAGATTCGTCTGCATTTGGCTCAACGGTTCAGCTTCAAACAAGATTTCGTTATTAGTGCTCTAGATGGGAGACATCTCCTCCTTATGTTTCAAAATCATGAGGACTATATTCAGGTCTTGTTGAAGGACTCTTTGTACGTTAAAGGCCGATTATTCAGGTTCTTTCAATGGACCATGGATTTTTCTCCTCAAAAAGGCTCGTCGCTAGTTCCTGTATGGATGGATCTCCCGGGTCTTCCCTCCAATTTCTATAATGATGCTATGATCCGTTCTATCGCTGGTAGTGTTGGCCAGGTTCTACAGGTGCACAGGGACACTCAGTTCTTAACTAGAACACATGCTGCTCGTGTTTGTGTGTAGTTAGATGTTTCAAAAAAGCTCCCGGAGCGTGTGTGGGTTCGCTATGGATCTGGTGGCATCTGGCAGCCGCTGGTATTCCAAATCCTCCGTCTTTCTGTCAATTATGCCATCGTCTGGGCCACTTGACGTCCAGCTACAAGAATTCCCTTGCCCTTCCAGTCAAAGATCCTGTCATTCCGGAAGTTGTTACGCGCCAAGAGTGGCGTCCTGTTTCATCTGCCCTTAACAATCTAGCTACTAGACCTGTGGGCAAAAACACTATCCCTCTTGGTCAGTTGTTGGATAATATGATCGATTCCCCAGCACTGGATGATGGTAAGACTATTCCTGTCAAGGTTTTGAGTAAGGAACAGGTGGGTGCGCCTGTGGTGGGTGATATGAACCCTATTGACCTGCAAGATAAATCTAACAACTCGGCTCTGGCGATTATGGAGGATGTGCAAATATCTTCGAGCATGGGTGGAGTGCAAGATGTTCCAGATCCTCCAGTGGTTATTCCTCGTTCTGCGGTGGCTGATACTGTTGGTTCTGATGATGCTCTAATGCCTTCCTCTTCAGTTCAAGGGGTTTAGTCAGATGATGGCTTTGTTCCTATATCTGGCAAGATAATTGGCAAGCCTATTGTCTATCCTGTGGGTGCTCCTATTGAGCCACCAGATCCGACACATGTTCATGTGAGTTTTGTGGGGAAGGGGTCTGTGAAGACCCGAGGGTGTCAAAACTCATACCTCTTTGCGCAGGAGCGCCTCTGTCAATTCTTCTCAACATCTTGATCATTGAATGCTCTCATATGGAATGTAAGAGGTATAGGTAATTCCCCTTCGGTTAGTAGATTGAAACATCTTGTGTCTTCTCATTGTATTTCCTTCCTGGCTATTATTGAGCCGAAGTTGTGCCCTTCTAAGATAACAAGGTACATGTAGAAATTAAAAATGTCCTCTTATATGGCTAATGACAGTGAAAGTGCCAGGATCTGGCTTTTTTGGCAATCTCAGTTTCAGGTGGTTGTTTCCTCTTGCTCTGATCAGCACATCACGGTTTGTTTAAGTTCTGGTTTTGCCTGTGATATCTTCATTACTGTGGTTCATGTCAGTTGTATTCTGTCTGAACGTCGTATTCTTTGGGACCACCTTGTTGATTTTTCTTCTACTTGTGTTAGTCCGTGGATTGTTGGTGGTGACTTCAACAGCATTCTTGATCTCAATGATAAGAGGGGTGGTAGGAGAGCTTTTGAGCGGTCTATGATTGATTTCCATGCTTGTGTTTCGGCTGCGGGTCTTGAGGATGCTGGGTTTTCTGGAGGAAGATATACTTGGTATAATGGGCAGCAGGCTAATGGGATCTAGGCTAGACTTGATCGGGTGCTGTTTAATGGTGAATGGACTATCAGATGCCCGAAGATTTCTGTGCGTCATTTGTCCAGAGCTTGCAGTGATCATAGTCCCTTACTTATTACAGCTAATATGAATGCTTCTGGTGTTCCTTCTAGATTTTGTTTTCAGCAAATGTGGACATCCCATAATAATTTTCTTGCTGATTCTCGTACTGCTTGGGCTGCTGCTCCTTGTTCTTCATTTCCCTTGATCTCCATGGCTATGAAGCTGAAGCATATGAAGGGGTTTTATAGGGAGTGGAATAAAAAAGTTTTCAAGAATATTTTTGATAATGTTCAAGAGGCTGAGGATAAATTCTCTATGGCTGAAGGGGATTTTGATGGAGATCCTTCTCTAGTCAACAAAGATCGGCTTGAAGAAGCCCGCCGTAGCCTTAAATGTGTTCAGGTTCAGGAAGAGATCTTTTGGAGACAAAAGTCCAGAATAAAATGGTTGAAGGAGGGGGATCACAATACAAAATTTTTCCATGCATGTGCAGTGTCCCAAAGAAGGAGATCGGCCATTACTATTCTTCATGGTGAGAATGGTTCTGTGGTGGATGATAAATCTGAAATGGCCTCTATGCTTGTGGCTCACTTTGAAAGCACTTTCACTTCTTCAGCCAATACTCTTCACTCTGATATTTTGGATTCTATTCCTCATTTATTGTTAGATGATCAAAACCAAATCCTTTGCAATATCCCTTCTGCTGCTGAAATTAAGGGAGTTGTCTTCAGTATGTGTCCGGACAGCGCCCCTGGCCCAGATGGATTTACTGGCCTTTTTTTTCGTGAGTGCTGGGATTTTATAGACAGTGATTTTTGTTTGGCTGTCAAGGCCTTTTTCTGTGGTCATGCACTCCCCAGATCCTTCACTTCTTCCCTCATTGCGTTGGTTCCTAAGGTGGATATCCCCCGTTCCTGTGTGGATTTTAGGCCTATTAGCTTTTGCAATTTCTTCTATAAGATCATATCTCGTATCATAAGTGACAGGCTTGCGCAGGTTCTTCCTCTTCTAATATCGGAAGAACAAGGAGCTTTTACTAAAGGTCGGTATATTTCTGAAAATATTTCATTGGCTGGGGAGATGGTTCACCATTTGGCGAGGAGATGTCGTGGGGGCAATGTCATTTTTAAGCTGGATATGGCGAAGGCTTATGATCGTATGGAATGGGATTTTTTGTTTGCTGTCCTCCAACGGTTTGGATTCTCATTGCAGTTCATTTCTTTGATTGAGCCCCTTATCTCAAATTGTTGGTTCTCAGTTATATTTAATGGCCAGATTAATGGTTTCTTTAAGTCCAGTAGGGGTCTTCGTCAGGGAGATCCTATTGCTCCTGCGTGATTCATTCTTGCAGAGGAGGCTCTCAGCAGGGGGCTTTCAATGTTATTTCAGCGCAGTGTTGGTGGATCTTATTTAACTCATCGGCATTGCCCAATGGTTTCTCATCTATTGTTTGCTGATGACACGCTGATCTTCTCTAGCCCGTCATATTAAGAGTCTCATGAGGTTTTTGAAAAATTATGAAGATTCATCTGGCCAGCTCATTAATGTCGCCAAGAGTGCTTTTGTTATCTCAGATCTTGCACCCATCTCTCTTGGCCGATCTATTTCCCATCTCACTGGCTTTGCTAAGGCACATCTTCCATTTTGGTACTTGGGCGTGACTCTCTTTAGTGGTAGACAAAAACCTGTGCATTTCAGCCACATTATTTTAAAACTGGGGCTAGGCTTCAAGCTTGGAAATCTGGTTTTTTATCTTCTGGAGGGCGCCTTGTGCTCGTAAGGCATGTGTTATCTGCTCTCCCTATCTACCCTATGGTGTCTCAGGCCATTCCTGCTTCAGTTATTAGAGTGTTCAACAGGCTTCTAGCTAACTTCTTTTGGGGTTCTTATGAGGGTTCTCCAAAAAAGCACTGGGTGTCCTGGAATGATATGACCGCTCCTGTGTCTTCTGGCGGTTTGGGGATTCTGGACATTCGGGGCATGCAGCTTGCTTTAAGGACCAAACTGCTTTGGAGGGTTATTTCCTCATCCTCTCTGTGGGCCTCCTTTTTAAGGCTAAATATTTACACAAAGTTCATTATTCTGAAGCTATTTTGATGTTATGATTGTGGCGGAAAGAAGGTTATGGAAGCAAGTTGCCAATGTTATTTTCTCCGATCATAGAGTTCTTATCTCTGGTCCTGGGTCGAAGATCAGTTTTTGGTTGGATGTCTGGGCTGGGTCTGTTCCACTTCGGTCTTTTCTCCCAATGCATGTCTGGCTAAATATCTCTGATAAGTTTTCCTCTGTGCAAAATGTTTTATCAGATGGTGCTTGTGATCACCTTATCATTGCCCGTCTTTACTGCCCATCAGCGATTCTGGATGGTGCTATTGTTAATGCAACTGGTGTGGACTGTTGGATCTGGTGTCCTACTGCTGATGGGGTTTTCACTTCTAGATCTGTGCGTTCTATGCTCCATGGAGTATCTATGCATAGCTGCTGGTCGTACCTTTGGGGATCGGGTATGCGAAGACCCTCTTTATACCGGTACAATTATACCAATCCACGTCGGTATAATGAACGTCATCACAGTGGGACATTTACCCAAACAATAACATACGATTGAGATGCTCATAAATATAAATACAGAGTAGCGAAAACAAAAGAACTACTTGTCTTCATTTCATCATCCACATTTAACATACATGATTCAAATGACAATTTAAAGATAACTAAAGTCCACGTAAATAAAGTGCTAAAAATCAGATTACATAGCTTGTCCACAATCACATAATAGTTTCATTACAATGTCTCCATTACATACAATGAAAGCAAAATGTCACGATGACGACTCCACCACGCTACTCGCCACGTTCGGAGTCACTCTCCACGGTCTCCTCTAACGATGTGGGTCACCAACTAAACCTGTACGCCGAAGCAAGGAATGAGTCTAAAAGACTCAGCAAATAACACCACACACCTCATACATGCATATATCACAGTAGGTTTTTCATTCCAATTTGCAAAGCAAAACATATAGCATGCTTGGACATTGATAAAGACAACCTATCGTGATAATTCTACAAAATTTAAGACACATGGTACATGATTTACGCCATTCCAAAATAAATATCCTATCACATGCTTTCTACTCATGTAATCACATGAAAGCTACATTTCAAATGAGGCTATAACATGGAAGCAACCAAACATGGGATTCTTGCATGCATAAAAGAAACATTTCTATCATGGTTTCTACACATTCTTACACATATAAAACATTCTTATAAACACAACTGGGTTGCTGTTGTAACATAATTTCACATTAATGTATCATGGATCACAATTTCACAATCTAACTTATTGGTTTCACATGTATGCACAATCACTCATTCACATAGTTCTCTTTTTACACATTGCACATTTACACATATTCACACTACACAATTTACACATAGTCCCATTCACATTTCACAATTTAGTGCCGTGACACATAGTCCAAACCACCATTAGAAGGACATATCACATAACACATACACATAGACGTCACCTAGGCAATACAGTGACGACTCTCAGACTGCGCAGACCGGGAGAACAAGTCTCCACCCTAACCAGTGGTACTTATCCACCTCCAGGATTTCATCATAATGCCCTTAAGATCTTAACACATTGAACCTTCCCATCGGGACTTTTCCATGGTACAGTTCCACGGCCCTCTATGGAAGCAGTGTCACACATGGCACAGTCTTACACATTACACATTCTGATTTTAACACACATATTACACATGTCTTTACATTCTCTCACTTATACACATGGCTCTGTTTTCCTAATCATGATACTACTGTTGACAGAAATCAAACATTCAGTAGCTCACATTAATCAGGTTGGCAAACACATCATCAAATCATATTCATGATAACATGCATTTATCACATGTTTTCACATGGAAATTTCATAATACACTTTACAGTTATCCAATTATCATGAAATTTTAACCACACACTAATTGCAGGTTCATGACCTCACATACAAATTTCCAGATTTTTTTGAGTCATATTACATTTACAGAAATTAAAGCATTCAGTTGCATGCCATTCATAATTCAATTTATCATGGAACATAACATGAATATCCAGCCCTGAACCTAACATACACATCATCACAGGAATTTTCCTGGATTTATTGCACAACACACAATTTACTGTAAACTTTACAAATCCTACGCATGTCTTCTATTTCCAAAACAGAAATTACAGCAAATCCCACAATCATGGAAAAATTCTCAAAATTGCAGGGCATGGACTGATACGCATACACATGGTTTAGAAAAATTTAGGGCATTGTATTCCTCAGGGATCATGTAGACAGTAGGTGAACATGCATAATCCATTTTCCAAACATGTATTTCAATAAGTCTACAATTCATGCCATTCACCAAAAAGCACAAAAATTTCCACACACATCACATTGTCTATTTTACATAACATATACGATTACATTATATCCTCATGCGAAGACACTTCAGAAATTAATCATATAGAAGGAGAACAGCTCACTGTTCTATCCTGAAAAACTTAACGGCATAGTCTGGCCGTTAACGGAGCTTAACGGCATTGTCGCATGCCGCCAACTGAAGATCTTAACGGCAAGAGAACTTGCCGTCAAGTTCAGGTCTGAACAAAACACAGACCCGAGCTCCAAGAACAAGAGAATTTGGGGATCCAGGACACGAGGAAAAATCTGTAAAAATGGTAAAACCCTACTAGACTCATACATGGATGAAATGTATGGGTTACTTGCCTCTAAATAAATCTTCCAAGGGATCAAAGAGGTTGATGAATCTCTCCTTAGGCAGTCCCAAGAAGCCTCCAAAACACCACTCCTTCGGGTTCTTGGTCGATCTCCACAGCAGGTTGGAGTTGGGGAAGCCTTCCTCTAGGCTCCAGCTAGCTTCCAGTTGCTGTAGGTCGCCGGATGAGCTCCAAATTGCCGGATCAAAGCATGCAAACCTCAGGTTTCCTTCAGTCCAGAGCTAGGGTTTCTCTCCTCTCTTCAAAGAGTCAAGAGAGCTCTTCTGGTGCAGAAGGGGTTTGGTTTATAGGAGAAGGGGCTTGGGATATCCCGAAGGGGTGATGGGATGGCCTGATAGCCGTTGGGGACATCTCCCCAATGGCTGGGCTTGCTTGCCCCCAGAATTTCAGGTCTGCAACGCATGCAGGTCAGAGATATTAACGTCCACATCCATGGCCGTTGACTTAAGTATTAGCGTCCATCGAGGTAGACGCTGACTCATCATGGACGTCCATCCATGTGGACGCCAATTTGGCCCTTCGGCCAGAACTTAAAACATGCAGAAACCATGCTTAACTTATACATATATATACATGCCATATATATACTATCATGTACATACTACCACCATGCAATTCATACACTATTTACAACTAATTATACACATGTACACATAAGTATAACTAGTTAATACGTGCGTAGATATGTACATCTATGCATACACAAGCATGAATTATTTACACGTAATAAAGTAATACAACAAAATTCGAGGGCCTTACACCCTCTCCCCCTTAAAGAAACTTCATCCTCGAAGTTTAAACAAAACTACTCAAACAAACGCGGATACTTCTTCTTCATCGCATCCTCAAGCTCCCAAGTAGCCTCCTCTCGTGAGAAGTTCCGCCATAAAACTTTCACCGACGCAATACCCTTGTTCCGGAGATGCTGAACCTTCCGGTCAAGAATAGCTACTGGTTGCTCCACATACGACAAATCTGGTTGAATCTCCACTGGCTCATGACTAATCACATGAGATGGATCTCGGACATACTTCCTGAGCATAGAAACGTGGAAAACGGGATGAACACTAGCTAAAGCTGGGGGTAAAGCTAGCTCATATGCCACATTGCCCAATCGTCTGAGAATCTCATACGGCCAATGAATCTAGGGCTCAGCTTACTATGCCTGCCAAATCTGACGACACCACGAGTAGGTGATATCTTCAAGAAGACATGTTCACCCACCTCGAACTCCAAATCCTTCCTTCTGTTGTCGGCGTAGCTCTTCTGCCTATCCTGCGCCGCAACAAGCCTCTTCCTGATAAGCTGGACCTTATCCGAAGTCTCCTGAACTAACTCCGGACCGATCAGCTGCCTATCACGGTCTCCTCCCAACATAAAGGAGATCTGCAAGGCCTTCCATACAACGCCTCAAATGGAGCCATACCAATACTCGCATGAAAGCTGTTGTTGTATGCGAACTCCACTAGAGGTAGATGACGCTCCCAATCATCCTTCCAATCCAGTACACATGCTCTCAACATATCCTCGAGCGTCTGGATAGTCCTCTCGGACTGTCCATCTGTCTGGGGATGAAACGCCGAACTGAGCTTCAGCTCCGAACCTAATGCATCCTGAAGACCTTTCCACAACCTCGAAGTAAATCTCGGATCTCGATCCGAAATGATCGACTTTGGCACACCATGCAATCTAACCACACTACTAACATACAATCTAGCTAAACTCTCAACCGACTGCTTCTTCTTCATAGGCAAGAAATGCGCAGTCTTCGAGAATCTATCTACAACTACCCAAATCGAGTCATTGCCCCTTCTAGATCGAGGCAAACCCGAAACAAAGTCCATCGTGACAGCTTCCCACTTCCATACTGGGATCTCCATCCTTTGCATAAGGCCGGATGGCCGCTGTCGCTCGGCCTTCACTTGCTGACACACTAAACACCTAGATACATAATCCGCTACATCCCTCTTCATGCCAGACCACCAAAAGGACCTCTTCAAATCCTGGTACATCTTAGTGTTACTCGGATGAATAGAGAATCTCGACCTGTGAGCCTCCACTAACTCTAAGAGTCTAGGGTCGGCTTTCTGTTGCTCAATCACCTCATCCAAAACCGAGGACCTAAGGGATAACTGAGCTATAAAAGCCTGGCATAGCGATGGCTCTAACTCAGTCAACGCGCAAGCTGCATCATCCAACATCTTCCAGTCCTGCTGGAGAGATGGCCTCTTCCTGCTCAGAGCATCCGCTACGACATTCGCCTTCCCAGGGTGATACTGAAGGTCGAAGTCATAGTCCTTCAAGAACTCAATCCATCTTCTCTGCCTCAGGTTTAATTCCTTTTGGGAGAAAAGATACTTCAAGCTCTTGTGGTCGGTAAACACCTCAAATCTGACACCATAAAGATAGTGCCTCCAGATCTTTAGTGCATGAACCACTGCTGCGAGCTCCAAATCATGAGTCGGATAGTTCTTCTCATGCTCCTTCAACTGACGAGAAGCATAATCCACTACCCTTCCTTGCTGTATTAGCACACAGCCTAAGCCAATCCGAGACGCATCCGTATAGATAGCAAAACCCTCTACACTGCTCGGCAAAACCAACACCGGAGTTGACGTGAGCTTAGTCTTCAACAATTGAAAACTACTCTCACACTTCTCGGACCAGACAAACTTCACTCCCTTTCTGGTGAGCTGAGTCAATGGGGCGGCGATGGATGAAAATCCCTCAATGAATCGCCGATAGTAACCAGCCAAACCCAGAAAACTACGAATCTCCAAAGGGGTCTAGGGAATCTCCCAATCCATAACTGCCTGGACCTTTGCTGGATCAACTGCAACACCGGCACCGGAGATAACATGCCCGAGGAAATAAACCTCGCGCAACCAGAAATCGCACTTGCTGAACTTAGCATACAGCTTGTGCTCACGGAGAATCCCTAATACTACCTTCAAATGCTGGCGGTGTGTGGCCTCATCCAGAGAGTAGACCAGCACATCATCAATAAACACTACAACAAAGCTATCTAGATACGGCCTAAACACCCGGTTCATGAGATCCATGAACGCTGCCGGGGCGTTGGTCAATCCGAAAGGAAGAACCAAAAACTCATAATGTCCATAATGGGATCTGAATGCCGTCTTGGACAACTGATGATAACCAAATCGTAAATCAATCTTAGAAAAGACTGATGCATCTTGCAACTGGTCAAACAAATCATCAATACGAGGTAAGGGATACCTGTTCTTCACAGTCACTTGGTTCAGCTTTCTGTAGTCAATGCATAACCTAAGTGACCCATCTTTCTTCTTGACGAATAATACAGATGCGCCCCAAGGGGAAACACTAGGGCGAATAAATCCCTTATCTAGCAACTCTTGCAACTGCCTCCTCAACTCGGCTAACTCCGCAGGTGCCATCCGATATGGAGCCTTCGAGATAGGAGAGGTGCCCGGAAGCAACTCTATGGTGAACTCTATCTCTCTATCCGGTGGCAAACCAGACAAATCATCGGGAAAATGTCTGGAAAATCCTGCACTACTTCGATCTCTGCAAGAGTAGGTGACTCATCAGCTCTGGTACTAATACCACGCTGGCAAGAAAAGCGTCACAACCCTTGTTTACCATGCGCATCGCCTTCATGGCAGAGATGACCAACTTTCCCGCCAAGTTCCTTGGCAAGGGATGAGAGAACTCATCCTCACCAGGAATGCGGAAAACCATCCTCTTTCCACGACAATCTACTAACGCATAGTGCTCCTCTAGCCAATCCAGACCAAGAATAGCATCATAGTCCTTCATCTTTAGCAAGAAGAACACCCTTCTAGGATTCTATCCTCAATGCACACAGTAACGACGGAATGCACTTCCTAGTCGATACCGTACCCGCAGGGGTGTGCACAGACAAAGGGACCTCTAAATCCTCAGACTCTATGCCTGACTCTAGGGCTAACTGCCTAGCAAACCGCTCGAAAATGAAGAGTGAGTGGCACCCGTGTCAAACAAAACCCGAGCGTGCACACCTAGAGAAGAATCGTACCTTCGGTGACATGCTCCGCCTGCTCGGCGTCCTCGCGTGCTAAAGCAAACACTCGAGCTGGGGCTCGAGGCCTTCCTGGTCTTCCTGTAGCTGGCGCTGCTGCTGCTACCGCTGCTGGGGCTGACGCTCCACGCTGAGCCCCTGCTGAAGTCTCGGACAATCCTTGATCTTGTGGTCACTGCTTCCGCACTTCAAGCACTTTCCCGCAACCATCCAACATTCGGAACCACCATGTGTCTTCCCACAATGGGGACACTCTTTCTTCACACCAGGGGAACGTACAGAAGGTAGCTGAGTACTGCTGACTGCTACTGATCGCTGCTGTGTCTGGTACACCGCTTTCTTCTTGTCCTGCCGCTGGAACGTAGTTGCAGGTCTCTTCTGCGAAGCCTTCTTCTCTTCAAGGTATTGCTCCATCTCACCCTCCTGCCTACAGACAGCGCTAAGGGCCTCGTCCAAAGTGCGATGGTCGAACGCCACTAGCCTCGTCCTCAGTGATGGTTTGAGTCCCATCACAAACTTCTTCGCCTTTCTGCGCTCATCAGCCACAACGTGAGGTGCATACTTAGATAGTTCTGCAAACCTTGCCTCATACTCTAGCACGGTCATGGAGCCTTGAGTCAAAGAGAGGAACTCCTGCTCCATCCGATCTTGAATATGCTCGGGGACGAACTTGGCCCGAAAGAGCCTCACGAACTCGTCCCAAGCAACATCAACCGCGCCGTCCTCAAACCGTGTACGTAGTAATGAAGCCCACCATACATCAGCTCTTTCCTGCAGTACACCGTTCATAAGCACCATCTAAACAAATCTAACATAATAGAACATACAAACATACAAAACTAACACATAGCTGAAGCATATAGGTGGCTAAAGTAACCTTATCCTCATCCGCACACCTAATAGTTCAGAAGATCTTTTCAATCTCCCTCATCCAACTCTCAGCTAGTAACGGATCGCTCTCCCCCTTAAAAGAGGGTGGCAGCATCCTCTTGAATCTTTCAATGATGGAAGGTCCACCATGGTCTTGAGCTGGAACTTGAGCCTGCTACATCCAACAACAAATAATATGCACTCAACATAACATCACACAATTAAATAAAACAGACTACTCTTGAGTTAATTATGCTAACCTGAGCCTCCAACTGAGCCTGGAGTGCAGCCTGGGTGTGGCCCTACGTCTGCATGGCCTGCACCAAACCTTGCATGAACACTCCATAATCCACAGGCGGTGGTGGGTGAAGTACAGGACCCTGCGGTGCCGGGGCCTGCGGCTCCGCCCGCTCCACACGTCTCGGCTCGTCCTCATGGGCCGGCGCTCCGCCACGCCTACCTCTCGAAGCCATGGCTGCAATAAATTTCAGCCACCATTAGAGCTACGTTAATTTATTTCCTAACCATTTTATTATCTATTTTCCATCATTATTAATGATTTCTACACATGTGGACATTCCTATGTAGACTTAGCATGTAATGGGGATGATGACTTATATATATTCATGTGCAATCTCAACGGTCGCTCTGATACCAATCTCTGCGACACCCTCTTTATACCGGTACGATTATACCAATCCACATCGGTATAATGAACGTCATCACAGGGGACATTTACCCAAACAATAACATACGATTGAGATGCTCATAAATATAAATACAGAGTAGCGGAAACAAAAGAACTACTTGTCTTCATTTCATCATCCACATTTAACATACATGATTCAAATGACAATTTAAAGATAACTAAAGTCCACGTAAATAAAGTGCTAAAAATCAGATTACATAGCTTGTCCACAATTACATAATAGTTTCATTACAATGTCTCCATTACATACAATGAAAGCAAAATGTCACGATGACGACTCCACCACGCTACTCACCACGCTCGGAGTCACTCTCCACGGTCTCCTCTAACGATGTGGGGTCACCAACTAAACCTGTCCGCCGAAGCAAGGAATGAGTCTAAAAGACTCAGCAAATAACACCACACACCTCATACATGCATATATCACAGTAGGTTTTTCATTCCAATTTGCAAAGCAAAACATATAGCATGCTTGGACATTGATAAAGACAACCTATCATGATAATTCTACAAAATTTAAGACACATGGTACATGATTTACGCCATTCCAAAATAAATATCCTATCACATGCTTTCTACTCATGTAATCACATGAAAGCTACATTTCAAATGAGGCTATAACATGGAAGCAACCAAACATGGGATTCTTGTATGCATAAAAGAAACATTTCTATCATGGTTTCTATACATTCTTACACATATAAAACATTCTTATAACACAACTAGGTTGCTGTTGTAACATAATTTCACATTAATGTATCATGGATCGCAATTTCACAATCTAACTTATTGGTTTCACATGTTTGCACAATCACTCATTCACATAGTTCTCTTTTACACATTGCACATTACACATATTCACAATACACGATTTACACATAGTCCCATTCACATTTCACAATTTAGTGCTGTGACACATAGTCCAAACCACCATTAGAAGGACACATCACATAACACATACACATAGACGTCACCTAGGCAATACAGTGACGACTCTTGGACTGCGCAGACCGGGAGAACAAGTCTCCACCCTAACCAGTGGTACTTGTCCACCTCCAGGATTTCATCCTAATGCCCTTAGGATCTTAACACATTGAACCTTCCCATGGAGACTTTTCCATGGTACGGTTCCACGGCCCTCTATGGAAGCAGTGTCACACATGGCACAGTCTTACACATTACACATTCTGATTTTTAACACACATATTACACATATCTTTACATTCTCCCACTTATACACATGGCTCTATTTTTCTAATCATGATACTACTATTTACAGAAATCAAACATTCAGTAGCTCACATTAATCAGGTTGGCAAACACATCATCAAATCATATTCATGATAGTATGCATTTATCACATGTTTTCACATGGAAATTTCATAATACACTTTACAGTTATCTAATTATCATGAAATTTTAACCACACACTAATTGCAGAGTCATGACCTCACATACAAATTTCCAGATTTTTTTGAGTCATATTACATTTAAAAAAATAAAACATTCAGTTGCATGCCATTCATAATTCAATTTATCATGGAACATAACATGAATATCCAATTTGACAGTTCACAGCCCTGAACCTAACATACACATCATCACAAGAATTTTCCCCGGATTTATTGCACAACACACAATTTACTGTAAACTTTATAAATCCTACGCATGTCTTCTATTTACAAAACAGAAATTACAGCAAATCCCACAATCATGGAAAAATTCTCAAAATTGCAGGGCATGGACTGATACACATACACATGGTTTAGAAAAATTTAGGGCATTGTATTCCTCAGGGATCATGTAGACAGTAGGTGAACATGCATAATCTATTTTCCAAACATGTATTTCAATAAGTCTAAGAATTCATGCCATTCACCAAAAAGCACAAAAAATTCCACACACATCACATTGTCTGTTTTACATAACATATACGATTACATTATATCTGTAACGACCCTCCTCATACCGGTACGATTATACCAATCCCCATCGGTATAAAGAGCGTCATTACAGTGGGATAAAACCCAACACTAGCCGATAGGTTGAAAAGTACGTAGATAGCAATTGATTTCAGCGGAATAAATACAACAATTTAACTTAGTCCATCACCATCCCATATTCCACAATCTATATAGTGCAAAAATAGAACGACAATGTCCACATTATTACATGATGAAAGAACTACATTGTCCAAATGACATTTTTATTCAAACTATGAAAGGAAAATACAACTACTACTTGCTCCTCAAAAGCCTCTCCTCCAGGATAGCGTCTCTCCCCCTAGCACGGGATACCTGTCAACCTGTACACCGAAGCAAGGGTGAGTCCAAAGACTTAGCAAGTAAAGCAAAGACTTAATCTTAAACATATCACAATCACATTAAGCTATTAAATACTCATGAATACATGCTATCATTTAATACTCCCAAACACATAGAACATACTCTTAGCTATCAACACATTTTTAATCACCTAGACATGCCTCATTCTATCATATGTTTATTCTAAATCATGGATACTATTACTATACACTTGTACATATTCTCTACACTTAACACATAACATGATCCCTTCATTTCCACATTAATTCATTTCATGACATATTTCTACAACTAGAACATAGAATTTGACATAAAGGAATGAACAACCTAATATGATGACTATTCATTTTTCATATGCACTTTTCATATTTAATTTCACATTTTGCTTGCTGTTTTAAATATACATACATCTCATACACATGGTTTCATATTTTATAGCATGAATTGAGAAGTTAAAACATGGTCAAATTGGTTGGCAACAATAAGCACTAAAGCATGAAACTTTGTACTAAGCAAACATCACATCTAGCATGGAATCTAATTAATATTACATACATTTATCACATTCATAACTACACTTTACTTGATGTTTTGACATGAATTACATCCAATTACATGGATTTACATTTGTTCATATGTTATCTTATTCAATTCACAATTCTACATGTTTATCTTTCATGTTGCATAATCGACGTGGTTACTCATGTTTATTCACATACACTATTACATGAAGAACAATAAGCTACATGACATAATGATAAGCATGATATTGCAAATGAGGTAATTAATGCATGAAAACATGAACATTATGCATTACTACATCGGTTTTCACATGCAAGCACACTCTCAATAACATTAACTGTCTCTTACATATCTTTTCACATATTCTTCACATCATTTACTCTTGGGTTTTCATTTATCACATATCATATCATTTGCACTCATCATGTGCCACATTCGCATATAATCTTACACTTTATACATATTCCAATTTCTTAAAATGCCATGACACATAGTCCTAACTACCTTTTAGAGGACACAAACAAATATCTCATACTCATAACTCATCACATCTCATAACACATAACTCATAACACAACTCATATCACATAACTCATATCACATACCCACCACCTAGGCAATGAAGTGGTGAATCTTGGTAACTGCGCAGACCGGGAGAAGCTCTCTCCACCCTATCCAGTGGTACTTGTCCACCTCCGGTTTTTCCTAATGCCTTTAGGACAAACTTATACAATGTAGAGCCTTCCATAGGGACTTTTCTATGTACAGCTCTCGATGCCTCTAGGGTAGCAGTGTCATTCTTGGCCCAATTATCACACATTTATTTATTCACATTTTCTCACCCTATTCACATATTTTACATATAATACTTAATCACTTTACACATCTTAATCATCGATTTCACATGTCTTAGTTAACCCAATCATGGTACTACTATTTTCAAAATTAAAACATCTTACCTTCCAGTCCTAAACATGATGTATATTTACTGAATTGCATAAGATCGAATTTAATACATCTAACATGAACAATTTCCATGGTTTAACTAATAACTGTACTTGCTGTCATCAATTTGATTTTAAATTTTTATCACAGGTCATTAGCAGTAAGTATGTCACATATGCAATTTTCAGATTTTTCGAACAGTAAACATAATTTCTACAATTAAATCTAGAATTCAGACATATTTATCGAAATATCATTAAGCATGAGACATATCAATATGTTTAGGCATTAACAGAATAGAAACCTAATACCAACATTCAATCTGTCATGGAAAGTTTATGAAAACTAATTCACAACAAAATCCATTTATACTAGATTTAAACATGTTCATTTCATGCTCATTACTCAGTCACTGAATTTTAATAATTAACATGGTTCATAGAAAATTTAGGCAACCTCATGATATGACCTACTAACAGTATACAATCACCCATAAAAATTTCAAGTATACCCATGTCCAGAAATCATTTAAACAGCAAAAGAAGATCAAAAAGTAACACTTTCAGGTTCTGAAGAAGTAGACGTCAAGGGATGTTGCCGTCAACTTCTTCTGAAGAACTTGACTGCAACCTATGTTGCCTTCTACTTGCTCCCAGCAGCACATACATATGACTTTTCATACAACGGTGAATTCGGGGTTCCAGGACGAGAGGAAAAATCCGTAAAAATACCTAGGACTTAGGGGACATGTATAGGATCAAGATCTATGTTTACTGCCTCTTAAAAAATCTACAAAGATCAGAATCGTCGGTGAAGCCCTTTTCAGCCCTGTCAAAAAGGTGCTCGGAAACGCCTTAGATCTTCTTCTCATGTCGATGTAGATGGCTTCTCGGAGTTGGGATCTCTTCCTCTATGTATAGACTACCCTCCAGATGTAGTAGCTCTTCGGGGAACACCTCCAGTTGATGGATCAGGCCTCCTAAAGATCAGCTTTTCACCATCTCGGAGCTAGGGTTTTCACCAAATGTTGAAAGCCTTTTCCTCATCCAAGAGTGGGTATTTTATAGGTTCAAGGGTTGGGGTATGCATTAGGGTAGGTTACCAAAGGTTTAGGAAGGGTTTCCTAATCTGAAACTAGCCAAACACGGACATTAACAATTCTGGAACCGTTACGCAGCAGGATATTAACGTCAACATCGGTTGTAGTCAACCTGGCAGTTGACGTCAAGGTCTGGCTGCCAGACTGGGGTTGGCGTCCAGGGGGTGGCCGCCCACTGGGTCTTGGCGTCCAAGTCTGGCCGCCAACAGTGCCTTGGCGTCCAGGTCCTGGCCGCCAGCAGCACTGTGCAGCCGAAACTCTAGAAAACCTAAAATTTAATGTATAAAAGCACTAAAATAATTTAGTACATGCAAAAATAATTCCATATATCATTACCACATAAAATACTTGCATTATGTAATATTTAATTAATTAAATTTACACTAATCATAATTAAGAACAATATGCATCAATACATACATATATGCACACATACGTACACATTGCATAATTACATACATTACGCATGAACTTATGATTAAAATGTTTCCATTATTAGTTAAATATTGTATGCATATTATCATCCAAGTACTTTACATACCCTAAATAATTTAACACGTTAAAGTAGATAAATATTATTTAAACAAGGATAACACATGTATGTATACATACGCACATCCATAGCACTAACTATGTGCATTAAAATAATTAAATACAATAGGAACCTCAATAATTAGATAATTCACACACGTTTAAATATATAATTTGCATGCTCAGAAATAAACTCATGATTATTTACAAAGTGTATGATAATAATTTCTTACTATGTGTACAACACGCACCAATGCATGAGATTTACATACATTGATAACTAGATAATGCATGCACAATTATGTATGTTTTATACTTGTCTGGAAATAGCATACATATACTTACATGGTCCATAGCAAATTATCTATTACCTGGACAGTATTATCTATGTATTGTTCACATACTATAGATGAATTGATGTACATAGGATTAAATAGATAGATATCATTTGTATAAGGTAACATACATGTATGTATATTTTTTTTCACACAACCTCCATGGAATAGGCAGGATAGTATGCACTTCAAGATTTAGATAATGCATGCATAATATTATTAAGATACAGTTTGGAATAAGTTATCTATGAATAATTTATACAACAAAAGAAATCCTTGCATGCACATACTTCAATTATCCTATGCATAAATATATAGGCATTCACAACATAATTATATACATTATGCATGAAATAGATAAACATAACATGCACATCGGTAATTAGATTAGCATGCATAGTATTACTTAAGTATTACAAGCCTAGTATTTTAGTATACACAATACACATCAATTTAGCTAATTGCCTATTCTCACGAAATATATCATATATATACATGCATGAGTTCATAAGGAATATAGAAATTATAATACGCACAATTGAATACACACACTATACACACAACAAATAATTATACATGCACAATATAAATGAATAAAAATTTCAGGGTATCACAATATCCTCATGCGAAGACACTTTAGAAATTAATCATATAGAAGGGAGAACAGCTCACTGTTCTGTCCTGAAAAACTTAACGGCATAGTCTGGCCGTTAACGGAGCTTAACGGCATTGTCGCATGCCGCCAACTAAAAATCTTAACGGCAAGAGAACTTGCCGTCAAGTTCAGGTCTGAATAAAACACAGACCCGAGCTCCAAGAATAAGAGAATTTGGGGGATCCGGACACCAGGAAAAATCTGTAAAAATGGTAAAACCTTACTAGACTCATACATGGATGAAATGTATGGGTTACTTGCCTCTAAATAAATCTTCAAAGGGATCAAAGAGGTTGATGAAGCTCTCCTTGGGCAGTCCCAAGAAGCCTCCAAAACACCACTCCTTCGAGTTATTGGTCGATCTCCACAGCAGGTTGGAGTCGGGGAAGCCTTCCTCTAGGCTCCAGCTAGCTTCTAGTTGCTGTAGGTCACGGATGAGCTCCAAATTTCCGGATCAAAGCATGCAAACCTCAGGTTTCCTTCAGTCCAGAGCTAGGGTTTCTCTCCTCTCTTCAAAGAGTCAAGAGAGCTCTTCTGGTGCAGAAGGGGTTTGGTTTATAGGAGAAGGGGCTTGGGATATTCCAGAGGGGTGATGGGATGGCCTGATAGCTGTTGGGGACATCTCCCCAATGGCTGGGCTTGCTTGCCCCAAGAATTTCGGGGTTTTCAACGCATGCAGGTCAGAGATATTAATGTCCACATCCATGGCCGTTGACTTAAGTATTAGCGTCCATCGGGGTGGACGCTGGCTCATCATGGACGTCCATCCATGTGGACGCCAATTTGGCCCTTCGGCCAGAACTTAAAACATGCAGAAACCATGCTTAACTTATACATATATATACATGCCATATATATACTATCATGTACACACTACCACCATGCAATTCATACACTATTTACAACTAATTATACACATGTACACATAAGTATAACTAGTTAATACGTACGTAGATATGTACATCTATGCATACACAAGCATGAATTATTTACACGTAATAAAGTAATACAACAAAATTTGAGGGCGTTACAGGGTATCCCTCTCAAATGGTCTATCTTTGCCCGACGTATGGTTCGTGGATGTATTCCCACTGATGATAGAATTGTTGCATGTGGTATTCCTCTATGCTCCAAATGTTCTTGTTGTCCTCTCCCTCAAAGTGAGACTATTCAGCATCTATTATTCAAAGGAAAAGTCGCTATTGATGTGTGGGATATTGTGCATGGGTTCCTCAACTTTAATAATCTCTAGGTGTCTTTGGTGCCAAGTGATGTGTTTAACTTCCTTTCTACTCTCCGACTTTCTACTGTTGGTGGCTCTCTATCTAGGTGCCTTTTCTTGGCTATTCTCTGGGAAATTTAGTGTAGTAGGAACCGTGCTCGTTTTGATGCTCATATGATATCTGCTCATTGTATCATATATTGTAACACCCCGAAAATTTAGCAATTTAAAAATTTCAGAAATATAGAGGGATAAAAATAAATAATCATATTGGAGACTTCCAACACCATGTAATTATGAACCATCAACAATAATGGGCCTATAGAACACATTTGGCCCAAGGATATGAATGAACTGGACAGGGAATTACCCAGAAATTCGTGTATGTAATTATGCAATAATTAGAGAGGGCAATATAGGGTTAAAAGATGGGTGATTAGTCATGTAAGGTAAGCCAAAACCGAACTCAATCCCAATTGGTGGTTTCCTAAACCTTTGCTACCTCTTTTGGGTAAGGGAATCCCAGATTTCCTGGAAACTAGGAAACAGAGCTCGTAGCCCCTTTCCTAGTATCGTTAGGACTCTTAACAACATCCTAAAACTATAAGAACTCGTCCCTAAACTCTTGGGGAAGGTTTAACAACGAAGTTTGGGTCGTTTGGAGGCAAGCAAGAATTTCTGAGGAGCAGGAGAAAGGCTGGGAGTCCGTAGCTTCATCCCCTGTATCTTCTGTTGCATCCAGAACATCAACGGGTTTTAGATCTTCGTAAAGGTAGGTGTTCTCGGGCCAAGATTAAAGAAAACCAACACCATCATGTAATTCTCTGAGTCTAGGATCATTTGCATTTGGTTTGACTCAATTTCATAGAGTATACGTTGTGTATTCGTCGGTTTCTGAAGGCTAGCACAGTTAGGGCTTTTTCTTGTTCTTCTTGTTATGCACACGATTCAAGACCGAATTTGACTAAACTTTCTTCATGAAAGTTCTTCTAATTGACATCACGAGCATCTTCTATGTTGGACGTTTTGTCTAAAAATCCTTCGTTAGAGAGTTAGGAGCATGACAAGAGAGTCTCTGCATGATACTGCGATTTCGGGCTACTATTAGCTCTCTGTTATTCATATGTTTTCTCGGGATTTGAGACCGAATTAGATCAAACCCTCAACATAAAAGTTCTTCTACTTGTTGTCCTCTTCATCTTTCATGTTGAACGTTTTGTCTAAATGTCACTCTTTAGAGAGTTATAAGAGGTGGAAGTGGATCGCTACACTGCAGTCATGTGTTTTTGTCTGGAAGGGGCACTCGTGTCGACCTGACCTGAGCCCGTGTCGACCTGACCTGATCCCGTGTCGACCTGATGTCCCAAAACAGCCCAGAATGTGTTCTGGGAAGCCCTCTAGTGTCGACACAGTCCCATCCCGTGTCGACACACTCACCCAGTTTGACCCAGAAAGTGCTGGGAAGCTGATCTAGTGTCGACACCACCTGTGCTAGTGTCGACACACTGTCCCATATTAGTTAGGGGGTTTTCTGGAAGCTGTCTCTAGTGTCGACACTACTTGATCTCGTGTCGACACTACTTGACCTTTTTGCCTTGTTTTTGAAGCACTGTGTCGACACCACCTGAACTAGTGTCGACACTACCTGACCAGTTTTGCGTGATTTTGTCTTGTGTTTGAAGCATTGTGTCGACACCACTTGATCTAGTGTCGACACTATCCTTACAAGATTTTTGTATAATTTTGGTCTAATCATTTCATGATGTCTTCAAGCATGTACATGGTGTTATAAGGTATGCATGGACTTAAAATAAATCAAACCATTAAAGGAAATGGTAATGATATGAATATGATTCTAATGTGTAAATTTTGATTGTTCTTATGATCCTTGGATTATCTTGTGATCTTGCTTATGTCAATTGATAAGATAATAATATGATATGAATGTGGGGATGAATACATGATTAGTATGGACATATTAGTGGTGTAAATGTTATGATTTGCATATAAGTTTCATGGTTTCATGTTTTTCGGTGTTTAATTGATTATTGTCATATGCATACATGCTAGGAAATTACATGTTCTACATATGATCTGTCTTTAGAAACACCCTCGTGTCAAGACATTAATGAACTATGAAACATAAGATATGCCATTATCCTGCCTTGTTCTTTTGAGCTGTTTGTCATTCCTTGACTCTATGAATGATCATGTCCTTTTACTATGAGCTTATCATTGAAACTCTGTGGCCATAATGTGAATATGTTTGTTTGGCACAACGTGGGACCTCGGTCCTTTGACCAATGCCTGTGCAATAAGGGCCCTGTCTGGTCCTGGGGAGGAGCACCCCAACGTACTTATTAACCGCGGGAGTATGGACTTGTGGTGCGTGGCATGGCACTGATACGATAAGCAAGATTTGTGGGAATGTGCCTTCGTTTGATATGATAAGTTTGATTTGATCTGATATGATAAGATTTGATATGATACGTCTGTTCACGTGAATACGTGGTATCTGTCTGAATATGGCCAATCTCTTTTGATATGATTCTACTCTTGAAATATCTGTCCATTGTATATGCAATTCGACATTTGATCTGATACGATATCCGTTCTATTCTGCTATTCAATCTGTTAGAAAAGCATGCATTGTCATCATATTCATGTGCATATCTGCCTATTTAAAATGTTAATCATGTATACTAGTGCCCGCACAATATTGAGATGTAATTCCTACTGAGCTAGTTCGCTCACCCTATCATCCTACCCTTTTTCAGGAAGTGATGAAGAACTCGTGGAGTCGGATGGGACTGGACAAGAGTGACGAGCACCCGTCCTAGAATAGATGACAGTTTAGAAATAGAAATTTAGTAGTCTATGTAATAGTGAAACTTTTCTGGAAGTTATTTGAATAATGGACCCTTTGGTTAATTCTTTCTTGTAAGGTTGTATCTAGTTGAATGAAATGAAATAAAGAGTAACTTTGAGGATATTATTATGATTTGAAAAGTGTTAGTATATTCAATTGTGACTCTGCGCTATTCAACTGTGATACGTTTGTTTGTATCGTTCACGTCCCCCGGTATTTATTCCGCTGCTAAATATCGGGGCGTGACAGTTGGTATCAGAGCCTGAACTTTAGGGTCCAAGGGATTAGGAACATAGAATGAAACTAGATTACACGAGTCAAATCTGTCGTACCTAATGTGAGCTTGGGTAGAGCCATGGGAATAGAAGTCACATGTGATATATTTAGATGACTAACTCACATTATTATCTTGAAGGTACTTTTTACCTCAATGGCCGCTGAACGTGCCCAGGCTAGGGACATGCAACGAACAATACAGAATTTGACTCAGGCTATCTTACAAGCCACCCAAGGTGGAGGAAACCGCGGAGCCGGTGAGCTCCACCGGAATTTCCGGAACATGGATCCGCCTAGGTTTGAAGGGAGTACTAACCCAGATGTGGCTGAACACTGGGTTAAAGAGATTGAAAGGATCTTCAAGGTTATGCAATGCACAGACCAGAACAAGGTACTCCTGGCGACTTTCCAGTTGGAAAAGGATGCTAGGGCATGGTGGGAGTCGGTAGAAGCAACCCTAAATGGACAACAACCAACATGGGCTCAGTTCATTGAGCGTTTCAATACCAAGTACTTTTCTGAGAGAGTCCAAGAACGCAAAGCAGCTGAATTTGCGGCTTTGAAGCAGAGGGGACTCAATGTGGCCGAGTACGAGGCCCAATTCTCTCGTTTGTCCCGTTATGCTGTTCACTTAATTGGGACAGAAAGGATGAAGGCAAAACGCTTTCTGAATGGCTTGAGGCCCCAGTTCATCACTCAACTGGCGCCAATGGACATTCAGACCTATGCCGACATGGTAAAGAAGGCCCAGTTACTGGAGGATGCCATGGAGACTGCTGAAAGAATTACGGGAAAATCTGTGAAAAGGGAGCAAGTGTCTTCTACAGGAAGGTATCAGCCGACCATTGGGAAGAAAAGGCCCAGTGGCGGAACAAATGAACCGACTGATAAAAAGCCAAAGGAGTTAGGTAAGCAGATAGTGGTGGCAACGGGAGAAAGGTGTAAACACTGTGACAAAGCTAGTCACCAGTCTGAACATTGCTGGAGAGCGCAAGGGAGATGCCTACGCTGTGGGAGCCGTGACCATAGGATCTCGGACTGTCCACTACTGAAGGAACAAGCTCCTCAGGACAAGCGTCCGAATGGACAGAAAAGGCAAGGCCGTCTGCAAGCTGTCCAGGAACCAGAAACTGCTGAAGAAGGAGGGATCGTGGAAGGTACACTTACTATTCTTTCCCGACCCGCATATGTTCTCTTTGATACGGGAGCTACGCATTCCTTCATATCTCAAACATTTGTTGATACCCTACCTGAAAAACCTGTCCCAATGAAATCAGAAATAGTTGTGTCAACCCCGATTGGTCCGGGTGCCAATCTTACAAACCATATACCATCCAGTGAAGTGTTGATTGAAACTCAAAACCTACCAGCAAATTTAATATGTATGGACATGGCGGGGTATGATGTGATACTGGGAGCAGACTGGATGTCTGAACATGGGGCTAGTATAAATTGCAGGAGAGGTCGGGTAACTTTTAGCCAGTACCCAAAAATAGTGTTCACCGGGGATAGAAACCGCAGGAGATTGTCAATTATCTCTGCATTACAAGCCAAAAGGATGATGAGGAAAGGTTGTATGGCCTTTCTTGCTACTGTAGTCATTGCAAAGAAGGAAGTCAAAGTGGAGGACATCCATGTCGTCAGCGAATACGCTGATGTTTTCCCCGAAGACTTGCCAGGAATTCCTCCTGAGCGAGAGGTCGATTTTACCATCGAGTTGGTCCCTGGAGCAGCACCGGTATCAAGGGCACCATATAGAATGTCCCCCGCAGAACTGAAAGAATTAAAAGAGCAACTGATGGAACTGTTAGAGAAGGGTTTCATCCGACCAAGCACATCGCCATGGGGTGCACCTGTCCTCTTCGTCAAGAAGAAAGATGGGTCGATGAGGCTATGCATAGATTACCGACAACTGAATCAGTTAACCATCAAGAACAAATACCCTCTGCCGAGAATTGATGAGTTGTTTGATCAATTATCTAGAGCTAGATACTTCTCTAAAATAGATCTCAGATCCGGTTATCATCAATTGAGGATCAAAGGAGAAGACATTCATAAGACTGCCTTCCGAAGCAGGTATGGACATTATGAATTTATTGTTATGCCTTTTGGACTAACAAATGCCCCCGCAGTTTTTATGCAGTTGATGAATAGCATTTATCGCCCATATCTTGATAAGTTTGTAGTGGTATTCATCGATGATATATTGATCTATTCCAAGACAAAGGAAGAGCATGAGGAGCATTTGAGGATTGCATTGCAGATCTTAAGGGAGAACAAACTATATGCCAAGTTAAGTAAATGTGAATTCTGGCTTGAGGAGGTATCCTTTCTAGGGCATGTGGTAACCAAAGATGGTATCGCTGTTGATCCATCAAAGGTTGAGGCTGTGTTGAAATGGGAAAGACCGACAAGCGTCACAGAGATCCGGAGTTTTCTGGGATTAGCTGGGTATTATCGAAGGTTTATAAAGGATTTCTCAAAGATTGCAGTGCCATTGACCAAGCTGACCCGGAAGGAAAATCCGTTTGTGTGGACCAATGAATGTGAGGAAAGTTTCAACAACTTGAAGAAGTGTCTGACTACTGCTCCTGTCCTCGCCTTACCCACTGAAGAGGGAGGATTTGAAATTTATTCAGATGCTTCTGGTACTGGACTGGGATGTGTCTTAATGCAACAAGGGAAGGTAATAGCTTATGCTTCCAGACAGTTGAAGGTCCACGAAGTGAACTATCCGGTTCATGACCTGGAGTTGGCAGCTGTAGTATTCGCCCTAAAGATCTGGAGGCATTACATCTATGGTGAGCAATTTAAAGTCTTTTCTGACCACAAGAGTTTGAAATACCTGTTCTCACAGAAAGAGCTTAACATGAGACAAAGGAGGTGGTTAGAGTACCTTAAGGACTTTGACTTTTCCATCCAATATCACCCTGGGAAAGCCAATGTAGTGGCAGACGCTCTAAGTAGACAACCAGGAACTGTTCTAGCTAGTATGATGCTGGGCGAATGGAAGTTACTGGAGCAATTTGCAAGTCTGAATTTAGACGTGGAAAAGAAGGAGGGACAAGTAATGATCTCTAATCTCCAGATACAATCCGGTCTGCTGACCGAAATCCAGGAGAAACAGGGAGGAGACCCACTCTTAGTTCAGATCAGGGAGAAGTTAGAACAAAGACCTGACTTTACTCTATCAACAGAAGGAAGATTATTATTCAGAGGTAGAACATGTGTCCCTGATCATGAAGAACTCAAGAAAAGGTTACTGAATGAAGCTCACCAGTCCAAATATACGATTCATCCAGGATCAACAAAGATGTACCAAGATTTAAAAAGGTCGTACTGGTGGCCGAACATGAAGAGGGATGTGGCCGATCATGTGGCATACTGTTTGACATGCATGAAAGTCAAAGCCGAACATTTCCGTACGGCTGGTGGACTGCTACCACTCGAAATCCCAGAGTGGAAGTGGGATAGTATCGGTATGGACTTTATCATGGGATTGCCCAAGACTCGAGGTGGTTGGATGCAATCTGGGTAATCGTTGATCGATTGACTAAGTCGGCACATTTCTTGCCGATTAAGAGCACCTGGTCCGTGGATGTATTGGCTGCATTATATGTTAAGGAAGTAGTTAGATTACATGGGGTTCCATCTAGCATAATCTCAGATCGGGACCCTAGATTTACTTCACACTTCTGGAAGGGTTTACAAGCAGCAATGGGTACTAAATTAAACTTTAGTACTGCCTTCCATCCTCAGACTGATGGACAAACTGAAAGGACCAATCAAATTGTGGAGGATATGCTTCGTGCTTTGGTGCTGGATTTCAAAGGCCGATGGGATGATCAGTTGTACTTGATGGAGTTCGCATATAACAACAGTTATCAGGCTAGTATCAAGATGGCTCCATTTGAAGCCTTATATGGCAGGAGTTGCAGATCACCCCTTTGTTGGGAAGAGGTTGGGGAGAACCAATGGGTTGGACCCGACTTGATTGAGGGCACTGTCCGGAAGGTTCAGATCGTCAGGGAACGTTTGAAGATAGCACAATCCAGACAGAAGAGTTATGCAGACAAGAGAAGGAGAGAACTGGAATTTCAGGTTGGCGAACATGTTTTCTTGAAGGTCTCACCTTCAAGGGGAATACAAAGATTTGGGATCAAAGGAAAACTAAGTCCCAGATTTATAGGGCCATTTGAAATTCTGGAAAGAATTGGTCAGGTGGCGTATAGACTTGCACTACCTCCGCAGCTAGCAAACGTGCATAATGTGTTCCACATATCCATGCTGCGGAAGTACTTATTCAATGCCGATCATGTAATTGATCACGAGGACTTGGAGATTCGGGAGGACCTGACTTATGAAGAGAAGCCGATCAAACTGTTGGATCGGAAGATTCAGCGACTCAGGAATCGTACCATACCTATGGTGAAGGTTCAATGGAGTCGAGACGGAGTTACTAATGCTACCTGGGAAACAGAGGATAGAATGAAGAAAAACCACCCGGAGCTATTCTCAGGTACGAACTACACCATTACGCGTAAATTTGGGGACCAAATTTCTTAAGTGGGGGAGGATGTAACACCCCGAAAATTTAGCAATTTAAAAATTTCAGAAATATAGAGGGATAAAAATAAATAATCATATTGGAGACTTCCAACACCATGTAATTATGAACCATCAACAATAATGGGCCTATAGAACACATTTGGCCCAAGGATATGAATGAACTGGACAGGGAATTACCCAGAAATTCGTGTATGTAATTATGCAATAATTAGAGAGGGCAATATAGGGTTAAAAGATGGGTGATTAGTCATGTAAGGTAAGCCAAAACCGAACTCAATCCCAATTGGTGGTTTCCTAAACCTTTGCTACCTCTTTTGGGTAAGGGAATCCCAGATTTCCTGGAAACTAGGAAACAGAGCTCGTAGCCCCTTTCCTAGTATCGTTAGGACTCTTAACAACATCCTAAAACTATAAGAACTCGTCCCTAAACTCTTGGGGAAGGTTTAACAACGAAGTTTGGGTCGTTTGGAGGCAAGCAAGAATTTCTGAGGAGCAGGAGAAAGGCTGGGAGTCCGTAGCTTCATCCCCTGTATCTTCTGTTGCATCCAGAACATCAACGGGTTTTAGATCTTCGTAAAGGTAGGTGTTCTCGGGCCAAGATTAAAGAAAACCAACACCATCATGTAATTCTCTGAGTCTAGGATCATTTGCATTTGGTTTGACTCAATTTCATAGAGTATACGTTGTGTATTCGTCGGTTTCTGAAGGCTAGCACAGTTAGGGCTTTTTCTTGTTCTTCTTGTTATGCACACGATTCAAGACCGAATTTGACTAAACTTTCTTCATGAAAGTTCTTCTAATTGACATCACGAGCATCTTCTATGTTGGACGTTTTGTCAAAAATCCTTCGTTAGAGAGTTAGGAGCATGACAAGAGAGTCTCTGCATGATACTGCGATTTCGGGCTACTATTAGCTCTCTGTTATTCATATGTTTTCTCGGGATTTGAGACCGAATTAGATCAAACCCTCAACATAAAAGTTCTTCTACTTGTTGTCCTCTTCATCTTTCATGTTGAACGTTTTGTCTAAATGTCACTCTTTAGAGAGTTATAAGAGGTGGAAGTGGATCGCTACACTGCAGTCATGTGTTTTTGTCTGGAAGGGGCACTCGTGTCGACCTGACCTGAGCCCGTGTCGACCTGACCTGATCCCGTGTCGACCTGATGTCCCAAAACAGCCCAGAATGTGTTCTGGGAAGCCCTCTAGTGTCGACACAGTCCCATCCCGTGTCGACACACTCACCCAGTTTGACCCAGAAAGTGCTGGGAAGCTGATCTAGTGTCGACACCACCTGTGCTAGTGTCGACACACTGTCCCATATTAGTTAGGGGGTTTTCTGGAAGCTGTCTCTAGTGTCGACACTACTTGATCTCGTGTCGACACTACTTGACCTTTTTGCCTTGTTTTTGAAGCACTGTGTCGACACCACCTGAACTAGTGTCGACACTACCTGACCAGTTTTGCGTGATTTTGTCTTGTGTTTGAAGCATTGTGTCGACACCACTTGATCTAGTGTCGACACTATCCTTACAAGATTTTTGTATAATTTTGGTCTAATCATTTCATGATGTCTTCAAGCATGTACATGGTGTTATAAGGTATGCATGGACTTAAAATAAATCAAACCATTAAAGGAAATGGTAATGATATGAATATGATTCTAATGTGTAAATTTTGATTGTTCTTATGATCCTTGGATTATCTTGTGATCTTGCTTATTGTCAATTGATAAGATAATAATATGATATGAATGTGGGGATGAATACATGATTAGTATGGACATATTAGTGGTGTAAATGTTATGATTTGCATATAAGTTTCATGGTTTCATGTTTTTCGGTGTTTAATTGATTATTGTCATATGCATACATGCTAGGAAATTACATGTTCTACATATGATCTGTCTTTAGAAACACCCTCGTGTCAAGACATTAATGAACTATGAAACATAAGATATGCCATTATCCTGCCTTGTTCTTTTGAGTTGTTTGTCATTCCTTGACTCTATGAATGATCATGTCCTTTTACTATGAGCTTATCATTGAAACTCTGTGGCCATAATGTGAATATGTTTGTTTGGCACAACGTGGGACCTCGGTCCTTTTGACCAATGCCTGTGCAATTAAGGGCCCTGTCTGGTCCTGGGGAGGAGCACCCCAACGTACTTATTAACCGCGGGAGTATGGACTTGTGGTGCGTGGCATGGCACTGATACGATAAGCAAGATTTGTGGGAATGTGCCTTCGTTTGATATGATAAGTTTGATTTGATCTGATATGATAAGATTTGATATGATACGTCTGTTCACGTGAATACGTGGTATCTGTCTGAATATGGCCAATCTCTTTTGATATGATTCTACTCTTGAAATATCTGTCCATTGTATATGCAATTCGACATTTGATCTGATACGATATCCGTTCTATTCTGCTATTCAATCTGTTAGAAAAGCATGCATTGTCATCATATTCATGTGCATATCTGCCTATTTAAAATGTTAATCATGTATACTAGTGCCCGCACAATATTGAGATGTAATTCCTACTGAGCTAGTTCGCTCACCCTATCATCCTACCCTTTTTCAGGAAGTGATGAAGAACTCGTGGAGTCGGATGGGACTGGACAAGAGTGACGAGCACCCGTCCTAGAATAGATGACAGTTTAGAAATAGAAATTTAGTAGTCTATGTAATAGTGAAACTTTTCTGGAAGTTATTTGAATAATGGACCCTTTGGTTAATTCTTTCTTGTAAGGTTGTATCTAGTTGAATGAAATGAAATAAAGAGTAACTTTGAGGATATTATTATGATTTGAAAAGTGTTAGTATATTCAATTGTGACTCTGCGCTATTCAACTGTGATACGTTTGTTTGTATCGTTCACGTCCCCCGGTATTTATTCCGCTGCTAAATATCGGGGCGTGACATATATAGAGCAATGACTGTTGTCCGCGATATTGTTGCTGTTTATGGGTTCAAAGGATCTGACCTCTCTCTGCTCAGCATTCTTTCCTAAGTCGTTGGAGTGTTCAAGTGTCAGCTAGGACTCCTTTGCCTCCAAGATTGTTTGCTGGTTTCTGCCTCCCTCTGGCCGTCTCAAGCTAAATGTTGATGGGGTGTTCTAGTCTGGTTCTGGTCTGCGGCTGGTGGGGTGTTTTGAGAGATTGTAATGGTAATATTATGTTTTCTTTTGCTGCCAAGTACAAGGATGTTCACTCTAGCCTTCAGTCGGAGGCTCTTGCTCTCAGGGACGGTCTAGCTTTGTGCTATCAAAAAGGATTTACTTCTGTTATGGTTGAGTCTGATTCTCAAGTGCTCGTGCGCATTCTGCAACGCCGTGCGTCTTGTCCTTAGAGGCTTCTCTACATTCTCAATGATATTTTGCACCAGTGTACAAGGGTTCAAGCTTCTATCTGCCATGTCTTTAGGGAGGTCAACAAGGTTGCTGATTCTCTAGCAGCCATTGGTTGCACTATTTCTGATTTCTTTATTGTTTGGTGTTCCTGGGCTGATCTTCCTTCTTCTGTAAGGGGTCCCTATCGCCTTGATAAGATAGGTTGCCCCTCCATCAGGCCCTAGGATTCTTTTGTACTACTTATTTTCGTATTAATAAAATCTCCCTGCTAGGTGATGGGGTGGTGGAGCGACCTACTTTCCTCTTCCCTGAAGAGGGGAGCGCTCTCCTGCCTTCCCTAACAGGTATGCATCTGATTTAAAAAAAAAATGCTGTCATATATGGTGTTTTGTGGGATTTCTGCTAACTTTTTAATTCACAATGAGATGAATGTATGTGCTTAATTTATTTTCCTAACTAATAGATCGATGGTAATGTGGATGAGGAATTGTTGATAGATGAGTTACTTGTACTGATGTTAGTGTCCCTATATCTTTATTGGCGTTGGTTCTTAGGAAAGCAACTTGTGTGCGATGATTCATGCCAGACAATACCATTGTCCACAAAATGTTGAATGGCCATTGGAAACCATGCTACAGTACATGTCGAATATACCCATATGTCTTTAAAAAAATATGTGCCATATTTAGAGAGAGAGGTTTGCTAATGAGAACAAGAAATGTCATAGTTAAAGAGCAAATGCGAATATTCTTGCAGACCTTAGCACACAATGAGTGGAATTGTAACATGCATGATAAGTTCCACCATTCAAGGGAGACAATTAGTCATTATTTTAACATTGTTCTCAAAGCATTTTGTGTTTAGGCCATCAATATATGACCTAAGTAGTCAATACACATAGTACCAGATCATGTGCAGCACTATGGTGGAGGAAAGTACTGACCCTTCTTTAAGGATTGTGTAAGGACTTTGGATGGTACCCATGTAGGTGCTCGTATACCTAGAGCACGTCAACTAGCATTTTGGAGAGGTAGAGATGGCAAGATATGCACCCAAAATGTTTTAACAGTTTGTGATTTTGATATGAGATTCACATTTTTTGTTGCTGGGTGGAAAGGCACCGTGCATGACTCAAAGGTACTAAGTGTTTCCATATGTGATTCTCGAAACAATTTTCTAGTACCTCCTTTCGATCAGTATGCATTACATGCTATTTTGGTGACATATTCTATTGTTACATATTTCTCTCTAACTACTTGCATTTGGTAGGGAAGTATTATGTTGTTGATACTGGATATCCTAATAGAACCAATTTCTTAGGTTCATATAGGAACACTAAGTATCATATTCTAGCATTTCATTGAGTTGCTGCAAGAGGAAAGCATGAGCACTTTTATAACTAGCTTCACTCATCATTGAGGAATGCTATAGAATGGATGTTCGGCTTATGGAAACATAGGTGGGCAATTATAAATGACATGCCATCATATTAATACACCAAGAAAGTGAAGATTGTTGTCGCATGTATGATTAAATCCATACCTTCTTGATTTAGTAGAAGATGAATGATTCGATCTACAGGAATTTAAGGATGAGGATATATTTGAGCATGAGCATATGGGTGAAGAAAATCAAAAAAATAAATTGAAGAAGAGATAAATGGTAATCACATGGTAGACTCTATTGACATGGCCACCATCCGAGACCATATTAGAGATGAAATCGCTGCATGTCATCACTTGGCAAGGTGAGTTCTTCCCTTCTGGGGGGAACATTTTAAGAGTTGTGTGTGTGTGTGTGTATGTAAAATGGTGTTGGCCCCCTCGCGAAGCAACTGGCCTGAGAGCTTCACTACGGCAATTTCAGCTGTGGTACAATTACGGCACTGTGACTTTTTTATGCCTTCTTGGAGAGCATTTAGGTTAATATGGTAAAAAGACCATGGATCCCTTTCATATACCTATGCTGCTCTCAAACGAGAAAGTGGGTTTGTAAACCCAACATCACAATCTCTAATTGTGTCAGAGGCCCATCATGAATCAAATTGATGTAAAATCATTTTTTGGGACCTCAACCTTGAACACTCAGACATCACAACTAGATTGAATAGTAGAGATTCTTGTCTTGTGGGAGCCATCACCTCATCATTTGCTATTATTATGGAATAAAATGTCTTGTGCAAAGACCCATTGAACCTTAATAATGAAGGTGTCCCATTTTTCTCTTTACAATTTGGCGTGTAGCAAGTTGTGTTATTGTCGTCGGACTCCGGTGAAGCCGTCACCGAGCATCTTGGCGAAACCTTCACCGCCTCATGTAGTGGACTTTCGTCGATACTCTTTCCCTTGGCACTCCCTCCCACTCCCCCCTCCTTTCTTCTTCTTCCCTTCCTTCTTCTTTCTATTTCCTTTTTCTTTTTCTCTCTTCTTGCAAAGCCCTCCACTACCATTCACTCACCCTCTTTCTAGATCCACCTTTGTCATCCTCTTCCACCCGATTTGCTCCCCTTTGCCCTCCTTTCACCTAATAGCCTACACCATCGCCCTCCTTTCTCCCTGGCTCCTCTAACAGAGCCCCCTTGTTGCCCGCCTGACCCCGACCGTCCTCCTCTATCCTCCTTGCCTACTACTGCGCCACTCCCTTCTCTTTGCCTCTAGTGACTTGATCAGCCTCGACCCCCTCGCAATCCACCATTTGATCCCAACCACTCAGCCTTTCTTTTGCCCATTTCATCTCGCACATTTTGGGACCCTTCTATTGGTGTAAACGGATTTGTTTTTCGGCTATTACTTGTGTGTAATTTTGTGGTTGTGGTATTTTTGTTCAGGTACAACCTATCATCACTGGCTGAGGGAGCCTGCATCTTCAACTAAGTGCTCTTTGCTTCCATAAGACTTTGGATCTCTCCACTTCGGTGGGTTTTGGAGAAGATGCTTGAGCCTGTGTATTGAGGCTACTCTACACACTACGTCGCTCTGTACGTCAAACGAGTTGCCCCTTCTTATCTGCTGCATGATCGTTGAGTAGCCTTCCCTCTCTAAAATTGGATTCTGTTTCGCTGTTTATCTCTCGGCTCCATTAGTTTTCTGATTGTTCTTTGTACCTTTATGTTTTTTTTGGAGGATATCCTCTTGTTGATGGATATCTTGGTCCTTAGTTATCTTGTTAGAACCCTTTTGTGGTTTGTTCCCATAGTTTTAGGTTTTCTTCTCTTCTACTCTCTGTTGTGCCTCTTGCTTTATAATCTCTCTTTGTACTTTGTAATGATTGATTGTTAGATTAATAGAAGTACCTTTCATTGTCAAAAAAAAAAGGCAAGCTATGTTATTAGGTAGTACTATCTGCATACTACTAAGTAGTACTACCTACGCATTATTGGAGGCAGTCAATGAGTGGTTAAGTGGATAAAACTCTCTAATTGAATTGTATCAATTTTAAATGGGAAAAACTTATTACCTAGATAATCGGATAAAAACACCATGTGAGAATTGCCGTACAAAATATTATTAAGTCGTGTGCAGCACGTGGACCTCATCATCTTGTTGGTGCAAAATATTAAGTGGATAAAACTATCTAATTGTTTCAATTTAAAAAATGGGGCTTAAAAGAAAGATTATCTAAACAGGAAGAAAATGATAGTACTATATATGTAGGAAATGGGCATGGTTCTTAGGGCCCATGTCACTCTAATTGGCATGTTTACTTTGTATTTTGCTACTTGTATCTAAGGAGAAATAAGTTTAGAGATGACTTCAATTGACATTAAAGTTTGAACGAAAAAGCAAATACTAAAGAGTTTCAGGTAGCAAATTTGAGGTGTTGCTTGTCTATTGCCAAGTAAGCTACCCGACTACGATCGACATAAGTGATCGTCAAATATTGATTTACTGCCTGATTCATTAATGACAAATATTAGTTAACACTAACAAATGTCCACCATTGCCATGCTATAAGAAGAAATATTGGCTTATCAGTGATACATATTGACTTGGAGCCGACAAAGCCTACATCCTAATCATTATCAGTCGCCAATCATCAGTCGATGATCAAGGATCATGAGTCCAAATCGCCATGTCATTCCAATCTCGTACCTCACATCATGCCGTCATGATTAAGTAGACTAATAGATGAGATGGCCATCAATCCACCTCATCTTTGTGTTAATTATTGTCAAAACTTGGCTCTAACTAAGAGAAATCTCCCATTAAAAAATGGAAGAGGAAAAACAACTCGATCGATGTCTAAAATGTGGTGATACAAAAGAATAAGAGAATGGGAAATGTTTAACTCTCATGCGCACGGAAACCAATCGTTTCTAAGAAAATGGACGATATAATATCCTTCCGGGCAGAGTCAATTACAGAAATGTCATTAAATAGCTTAAAGTGATGGAATGGGATCACCTTAGACGAATAATTGGGACAAAAAATTGATGATCATGGTGGTAGATGAGATCACGGGGCAGGAAAATGAAATCAACCAACCAGCTGTATCATGGCATGTAAACGTTTTGGCCACCATTGACTTGTTCATTCCAAGGTGTTCTCTCTCTCTCTCTCTCTTAAGAAAAGTCTTTTTTTTCTCACCAACAATTGTTGTTATTTGTTTGGAAATGATGAGATGTCTACCTCTGCATTATATTATATTATATTCAATCTTAGAAGAGACGGCACCGTGCGTGATCCACGCGGTGGTCCCGACCGCGTGCGTCCCATCAGTTTTTCTTTCCCAATAAAGTCTTTGCCTAATCTTTCCGGCAATTTTCTAATTAGTCATTTTTTGTGTCAAATTTTAATCTAAAATTTATTTATAAAAAGTGGTCTTGATTTTATTTACATGTATCTGATTATTCTAAATATAAAATTTTCTGTACGAAGAATATTTTTCTTATGCAGAGAATATTCAGATGTTCATCTTCATAAATCTACAAGTTAATATATTTTCTTGCTCAACAAAAAAAAAGAAAGATCAAAACCCATAATATTTACAGAAGAAAGATGTGCTTCTATTCTATATGGAGTTTACGGATGGTGAAGAGGCCGTGAAGGGAAGGCGCACGGGCTTATGAAACACAAGGTCATAGGTATCTTCCCACGTGCTCAACGTGTCGAAAGAGGTGTTTGGGGGGGGGGGGGCGGCATGATTGACGAATTGGGAAAGAGGAGGCCATTTTATTAATCCATATATATAAAAATAAAACGATTGCATGCACGAGCAGGGCTGCTCCATAAGATTTATTCTATAAATTACCCAAAAAAAGATTTATTCTATAAAATTGACATGATGTGGCTTGCACGTGTCAGATGCCGCACCACGTGTTCTCACCCTTCTCCTCCCGTTGTCTTGTTCTCATTTCTTTTGAGTTGGTGGGTTTGGACTTCGGAGTTGTGATCTTTGCGAGAAGAATTTAATGCAAAGTTGTATTCGGTACGAAAGCACTAAACTTACCATTCGTATGGACACATACACCATGTATAGGCGAACGCCATCGTTGATGCAGAGCATTTATAGGAGGACAAATTAAACAGTCACTTATACACGAGTTTTTTTATTTATTAAAAAAAAACACAAATGTTTGAGAACATTGAGAGGTGGAGAACACGTACGATCAGGGCTTTATGTCAATGATTAATTAGTGACAAATATATGATGTGAATTGAGGAGTTTCTTAGGCGTGTATGTAGTATATATGTACCAACAAGAAGGTGGTTTAAGTTTGAGCATGTGATCGATCCGAAGAAAACATTAACGCCCGATAAAAGGATGAGAGATTCATGATTTTTTCAATGTAAGAAAAATTTAGTGTATTTGAAATTTGTATTTTTTACTTTTCATTAGATGAACGTATTATGTTCTTTTTTTATTGATCAATGAAAAAAATAAATAAATATAAAGTATAAAATTTAAATGTACTAAACTTTTCCCATTCAATGTATGAATTGATTGTCTTAATGTCTGTATGAGTAATTTAGAGGAGGACAAAACTTATCCCCAAACATATGGACGCAGTGTGTTTGTTTTTCAAGCTATCTTTAGCAAATTTTTAAGAGAAATGCTTGTTGTTTATAGTTGTCTTGTTGTAACGGCTGGTTGAAATTACATCTCTAGGAATTGTAATATCTGATATTCGGTGATGGAAAATAAAATAAAGGGGAGGGGTTGAATAGATTTATAGCGAAAAATTAAGTAATTAAAAATTATTTCAAAATTAAGAGTTCTATCTAATTAAACTCCACAGATCTAATGCACTTACGTGTGATTAAAATGTGTAAGATATTTTATCAAACAATGTGTGTAAGTGTATAGCATGTGCAGCGAAATCCTATGTAAACATCTAACGATCAATATCACACTCACACAAGTAAATCATAGTGCACATGATATTTTTAAGGTGGTTTAGAGAACACAAACTTGTGTCTCCTACGTCCATCTCCCAACGACGGAGGAAACCACTATGTAACTAGAATTACACAGACCAGAGCATGACAACTCCAACACACCTTTGAGTACAATGGCTCAAAGCACAACCAGGAGATAGGTATGACGACCTACTCCAAAACCCACTTGTGAGCATGACGACTCATAAGCACCTACCAGAGATAAGCACGATGACTCACTCCACTTAGCAAGAGCACGGCGACTCTTCCCAGAACCCTAAGCATGACGGCTTAGAAAACCTAAGCACGACGGCTCAAACACCTGAGCATGTAGTGCTCAACCTCTGGAATACGACGGATCCAAAAACCTGCTAGAACAAGTTCAATTAGGGAGTAGATCCTTTAGCACGATCTATCCCAGTACAATTGTGAAGATGAAATATAAACAACTAGGTGATCTGCGTAGAACGCTTACACAGATCACACATAATGAATTGTCCTGAAAATACAAAATAAAAAGAAGGGAGAAATCTTTTCTTCAGTTCTGGATCTGATCTTCACGAGCTCATATCCAATCTCCTTCTTCCTCTTCTTATGCTCAGCTTCGCATATACTGGCCTTCTTCTTCTTCCTTTGCTTCTGCTACTCTTTCTTCTTCTTGGCGGCGCTGCTCTTCTGCTCTTTTTGGACTCTGCCTTTTTCCCACTTCCTTCCAGACTCATCTTTTTAGCCACACATTTTTCACAAAGGACAAGGACATATTTATTGCCCTAATCATGTGACCTTGTACCTGGGAATGCGTGAGCACACACTTTAGGGTTGTCCGTACACCCTTTAAGTTGTCACGTACTCCATTCATCCTGCACACAAAAAGCATGAAAGTTAATGAATCATTTATGAAATGTAATTCAAACTCATCTAACTATATGACACGTGTCACACCACTGTGGTACAAAAATATTCAAATATTTGATAAAGACACGTGTCACATTCCCATTGAACAACGGATGATGAATTTATCAATTAAAAACAATATATGACTTCAAAAGTCAACAAATACAGATGAATGGTTGAAGTGAGCACTTCGATCGACAAAGACTAAAACAGGACATCCGAAGTCATAAAGCTTCGACTGGCAAAGATTAACACATAAATATCTGAAGTCTCAGCACTTCGACTGACCAAGTGTAAATCGTGACATCCGAAGTCAAGGTGCTTCGGATGGCAGAAATACAACGTGAATATACGAAGTGCCATTGCTTCGACTGACCAAGTGTAAATATGAACATCCGAGTGTCGGTTGAATTCTATCTTCATCGGTCAAAGTGACTTCGTCATATCCGAAGCTTAGCTTCGTATATGACGAAATGAAATTTGTCATATACAAAGCTAAGCTTCAGATATGACAAAGTTAATTACACTTCGTCTGAAAAAGAACAAATGAGTACATCCGAAGTCATAGTGACAAATGTGTCTTGATCAGTCGAAGTGACCTCGTCATATCCGAACCTTAGCTTCGTAAATGACGAAGTTCCGTCCGAAGTCTAGCTTCATATATGACGAAGTTCTACATCGACTGACAAAGAACAAAATTGAACATCCGAAGTTATAGTGTTAAATATATCATGATCCGTCGAAGTGACTTTGTCATATTCGAAGCTTAGCTTTGTATATGACAAAGTTCCACTTCGTCATATCTGAAGTCTTGCTTCGTACATGAAGAAGTTTGAGTTCGACCGACAAAGAACAAAACTGCACATCCGATGTCTGTGCTTTGGCTGACTACGACCAAATGTGAACATTCGATGTTCATTTAAGCATGTTTTTAGTGTGGCCAGTCAATCTATGAATTGCAAACAAAAATCAAAGGATATGCAACTTGAAATCACTTAAGTTCATCAACAAACCAATGATATTATGATATCAATAAGTTGATCCATGATTATGTCATCAACAATGATTATGTCGTCATCAAAATAAATCAAAGCAATCATTATCAAACAATGATTATGGTTATGTGATCATTATCAAAACAATGATTATGGTTATTCATATAACCATAACTCAACACTTTCCCCCTTTTTGATGATGACAAAACATTCTCAAACAATCTCCAACAACTGCAATTTCTTTCCCTTTTTGACAATACCAAAAAGACAACCTCTCCCCCTTAATCAAGGATAATTGAAGTCACCCCCATGGCAAAATACTCTTCCCCTATAATGGTACCAATGGTGTAAGTAGAAAATGATAGCACACAGTTGTGATACCAAAGGATATCAATGGGTGGAGATCAAAATATGAGTGACATGAAAGCAAGGAGTGGAATTGGGAGATGGATGTATCATAATCTATGAGATCTTAGATATTAAAATATGAGAGATAGATTATTGTGTCTTATGATTGTGCAACAAAGTTTACTAACAAAGACACATTCAATCACAACATATGTCAAAGTTTCAATAACCTGAATGCATTTAAGAAGATGAGCAAATGTGATTAAAGTGACCTATATGAGTTGACAAAAGTGTTTATCACATGAGTTTAGTAGCTAAACATTTAACACAATGTAGAATAATAACTCTAAACCCTGTGGTCATGAACTTCATCTAAGTCAATGCGTATGCTGTTGTGGAAATGGATTTTTTAAATGAATCTTTTAAAAGTTCTATTTATCATGTTTTCTCATGTTCTCATGGATGAATGCATATTGCTAATCCAAATCCCATCGAATGCTACACGAGCAATGATGACGTGAGGTGAATCGGCAATTTACACAGCGCGGGGGTGCCAGTCACCGAGGTGACAACAAATGGTTTGCCTCCAAGAATCGGATGGCTTTAGGTCTATTGTACGCACCATTTGACTTCATCAAACGAAAGTGAGTGTCGGGTCCTGGACCAAAATCCCGTCGTTGCCTAAGCGCAACGACGTTAATTACATCCCTCTAAGAGGAAAAACCCTTGATTAATCACCAGATTAGAAAGCCTTATGACCTAAAGCGGAGACATCCGATAGAGATGCGAAACACAATTTAAATTTGAGCTAAAGTGCTATTAAGCAAAATGAATGTCTATTCGAAATCATTTGATCTTTTATTTAGCCAATTATCGAATCTCTTTGCCTGTTTACTCATTGGTCTCTTTTATCATGAAAAAAAAACTCAGTCTGGTCCATTGGATCTATTTGAGAGAGGGAAGTCAAGAAATGGTCTATTTGATCATTTGTTGAAAATAATCACAATTTGGTCTTCTGTTGAAAACAATTTCGATTTGGTCCCCCTCTTTTATTATCGTAAAACATGAGGTGATTTTTTTTTATTTACTTGGAAAGGCTTGATTTGATCTTTTATTTCTTTTGTAAAACATGAGAAGATCTTTTGTCATTTAAAAAAAAAACTGAATTCGGTCTTTTGATCTTTTGTAAAACATGAAATGGTCTTTTGCCCTTTGTTGCTTGAAAAGGGTTCAATTTGATATTATATTTCTTCGGTTCTTTTGAAACATTTAAAATGGGGTTCTGTTCATGATTTGGCGCTGCTCAGCCATTCGGTGGCCAGTTGGCAGCAAGGGAGCATTCGATCCGGCGGGCTCATCTGATTCGGCGTGACAGATCCATTCGGCGGGGCATGCAGAGACTGAATCGGCGCAATCCCACTGAAGCGATAGACGTCATTGAATTGGCACTCATTTGATACATCACCGATTCAAATGAACGCTAAAGACCTCTTTTAGGAATTTCGCACCAATTCAACCCTCGCAAGAAAAATTCGACATCATTTCCCCTTATCATGGTCGATAAGGGGAAAGCATGGTACACATCCACCCCATGTGGAGATGGTACCAAAAGAGGGAGTGCATGTCGTAAAATGACATAACTCCAATGGCACATGACGCCGGTCCCCAAGGCACGCCTACGGAGACTCGGACAATGTCATGACCATGCAAACCCACGGGACGGATGAACAACATATGAACCCACCCGTCCGGACATAGACATTATGTTGTCCAACCCGGGGGTACGGATGGGTCTCATATTGATCTATTTGGCTATTGATTGGTTGATGTCACGTTGAGCAATGATCTTGCTCATATAACTTCAGCCAAGATGGCCACTGGACACTGAATCGACGCACCCTCCCCCAGTCCTGCAAGACTGCCAGGACTGGTCCTGTGCCGAATCGACGTGGGTGGCCACCTACATAAACAGTGACATGCGCCTCTCCCTTGCAGCAGTCAGGCTCATGGCAGGGGGTTGTTCTTGAGCTTGAGATGGTTCTTGGGGTTTGATATGGGGAGCTAAACAAGAAGGCATGAGCATTACTTGCTCAACCCCTTGCCTAGTGAATGGGATATACCCAAATCCAAAGAAAGCTTTTAGAGGGACTGCTTGACAGTGATGAGATGCACATCAAAGGGTTGGAAAATAGTGAAATAAATCATCCATTGACAGGGGCGAACAATGGTCTATTGGGCTCTTAGTGGGTCTCTTGGGGATGGTCACTAAGCAAGAAGGCATGAGCATTACTTGCTCAACCCCTTGACTAGCACAATGGGCATACATTGACCCAAGGGGGACTCTTAAGGGCTGTTTTGACAGGGGTAAAACATTCTTTTGCAGGGCTAAAATAGTGGGAAACATGGCCTATTGGAAGGAGGAAAGGGCATGGTATGCATGTATTGAATGGGAGATGGGGTTCTATACCCCCATGACCTCATTTATTGGGGTATGGGAGGCATAGAAAGGTCTCATATGGGGTGTTAAAGGAGAAGGGAACATTCCTCTATCAAGAGAAAATCCCCATCCCGGAACCCCTTTTGCTTGGAAAAAGGTAAACAAAGCCTTAAAACCAAAGAGGAATGGTGGAGAGAGGACAATCCATAAATGCACAAAGACAAGCTATTCACATGCAAGGGAGAGAGAGGAAGATGGATTATCTATTCTTATGAAAATGGAAGAAGAAGCATACAAAGAAATCAAAAGAAAAGGGGGAGGGAGAGCCCAAACGTGCTACCTCTTCTTCTCTCATTTCCTTTGACAAGACAAGACACCAAGGAAAAGGAGGCACTCTCTCTCTTGCCACTCTTCTCTTCTTCTCATCACCTTTCTTTTATTCTATGCTTTGCCTCTTCCTTTCTTGCTTTTTTGCAGGCTGCTCACGGGAGGAGCTCTCTCTTGGGGTAGGAACGCAGCAGAACTCCCTTGCCTTCTCTTTGTTGCCTTGCTTGGTGGAGAAGAAGCCCACAGCCCCCCCTCTCTCCTTTCTTACGCAATGCCCCCCTCTCCGGCCCTTTCTTCTCTTCAAGCCTTTTAGAAAGGAAAAAACCAAAAAGGCCACAACACCCTCTTCTGCCCCAGCAACACAATAGGCACCTTTTTCCCAGTTTTGGAACCTCCTTTTGGGAGGTGCTTCATTTGCCTATCCTCACCCCCCCCCCCTTTATGTGATGAGATGAGGGTAGATTCTTAATGGGCCCTTGGGGGGCCTCGTTGATGGGCTTTTTTTTTCCCTTAAATTTCTGCTCACCTAAGAGGGAGCTTGAAGGATGGGCCGGCCCTGTGAGGGCCCATTAGCAAATTTTTTGGGGTGTCCACAAATATGCCCCCCACCCGTGGATGGTGCGAGCGGACACGCGAAGCGACATCCACGGGTGTACTTCGGCCTTTTAGCTGTCCACACTAACACATCCAGGTTTTTGACTCGTTGTCGTGCTAATGGTCCAATGGTCTGTTTGTGATCTTTTACTTTTGGTTCCATTTGGTGGTGTTGTCCGCGGATGATGGAGGCATGTTACTCTTGGGGGGCAATTGGGGTTCCTCTCATCCTTTAATTTCATTTTGCTTGACATGTCGTGATCCGACATAGTTTGTACGATTCGGCCGGGATTGCGTGACTTGACAGGGCCTGTGAATCGACTGAGGAGATCTGTTGCCCACGTCGATTCTGCGTGGGTTGCACGATTCAGCAGGGGGCTGTTAATCGGCGGGTGGTGTCGATCTGGCGCAGCTAGCGCTGATTCGGTGAAGCCCACGAATGGGCGGGCTCAAAGTGGTGGCCACAATTCGGCGTGTCCCACGCGAGTTAGCAGGGGCCCACGAGTTGATGAATAGACCCGACGGGGTCATGAAGACCATTGAATTGACGGCATTCTTAAGATCTTGTGGACTTCATGAGTCGGCCAATCATTGTCAATTGGATTGCGCTGGCCTATCGCATGAGCCAATGGGGCATGCTGGCTTGCTATATGATCTGGTGGATCCTTCTAGACCCAGTAAGTGACCTTGCTGGTTCCTTTCTTCTGAACCGTCTTACTGACTGGTCACCTTGAATCCGCCACAATTTGAGCATGCAATAGCGTTGAGGTCTTTGTAGGGGGGAAGTAGACTACTTCCACCTCATCATTGCTGACTATGATGACCAAATCACCACATTGGAGATTTTGTAGCCCACGTCAACACCGCTTTGCTCATAGCTAGATTAATATGCTCTTGTCTTCATCTTTGAACTTTTGTTGCATCTGGGTATCGACAAAGCTGGTTCTATGGGTGTTGACCAACTTAGCCATTTGTCGACGCCTGCTCCATGAGGTGTTGACAGATTCAATTGAAGTCCACCATGTGTCGACATCTGCTTTTCTGATTGTCGTCTGACCCTATCAGAAATTTCCTTCGAGAGGCTTGAAATTTGTCAGAAACGACTTCATGTATAATGACATTTCACTTCATCAGGTATGAGATAGAACTCCGGCTGACATGAAGATAAGCTTCGACTGGAAATGGCTTGGAGGCGAGCTCCGGATGGCGCTGGCATGAAGGCGAGCTTTGACTGGCAACGGCACGAAGGCGAGCTTCGGATGGTGCTGGCATGAAGGTGAGCTTTGACTGGTATGAAGAAGAACCTCGGCTGGCAATGGCATGAAGGCGAGCTTTGGCTAGCACTGACGTGAAAATAAGCTTTGATTGTCGAGTACCACTTCTGTCAGGATTTTCTTTCCAGAGACTTGAAGCCTGCTTGTCTTTGGCATGTATTTTTTTATTTTCGCATTATCAAATTGAGCGCCCTTTCGGTTTTCACCCAATCTGACCCCCTCTTGCTTTTGCCTATGCGCCATTTCGTGTTTTCACGTAGCGGGGTACCCAATTTTGCCCACGGCGCCCTTTCGAGTTTTCACCATGATCAGGTTCTAGCTCTTTTTACCCTTGTCCAGGGGAAACCTAGACAAGTCCAGCGAGGCACCTCTATTTTAAGCCTCTTTTTTGTTGTTTTTTTTATACATATATATACTATAAAGAGAGATTCATGAGTGGAATATAACTCGACCACCAATCATACCATGATGTTGGTAGATGGTGTGAGGTTATTTGGGTTGATTGCAAAATGGTAACCTGAAAAACCTATGTGCTAGCTTCAACAAGGGTTCTAAAGGTAAACATCTATTGGTTAGCCAAGGTAGGAAGTCAAGGCTAAGCTTTATTTGGAATTTTGTAAAGGCAGAGGCTATCTAAACCTAGGGTCCTACTTGGCAAGAGCAAATATATATAAGGGTGAGGCATAGATGGCAAGAGACAACTTGTCTGACTTTTGAGGTTTTGTATTGACTAGAGAGTGCATAGCTGGATTCGGAGAATGTATAGTAAAAAGGGGATTTTTTGAAAGGGCGGGGATGGAACTCCCCCTTCTTGCTATTTTGACAATTTGACTTCATTCATTTTCATTTTTTTGACACATTACTGACCCAAGTGCCCTTTCGGGTTTTCACCGGAGTCAGCCTCTTCTTGCTTTTTCCTATGCGCCCTTTCGGGTTTTCACGTAGCAGGGTTCCCAATTTTGCCCACGACGCCCTTTCGAGTTTTCATCGTGACCGGGTTTTTCTTTCCTTTTTACCCCTACTCGGCAGTGAAATCCGAGTAGGTCCGACGGACATCTCTATTTTTAGCCCTTTTGTTCATCATTTTTTTTATCATTTCATTTTTTTTAAAGAAATGTCGCAGGATATGCACTGCGAGCATACATTCAATAATGTACCCTCATAGTTCTTGACACGAAAGACTGGAGGGTGTATGTCTTCGAGGCAATGTCAAATTTAGCTCCATGAGTTGTTGGATCCTCCTGACGTTGAAGCATAATGACGCCATCTCGAACCATCGAGCAATGTGAAGATGGCTCCACCATATTGACTTGGGGGATCATAGGCATGGAATGACAAAGCTCAATGTTAAATCCCCCGGACCGCCGCAAAAAAAGGGATGTGATGATATATGATTCCTACAAAATAATATGGTTATATAAACATTGAACATGGCTAATCGATTTTAACTCTTAAATCCTTCGAGGTCTTACGTGGCAATTGTCCCACGTGCTGAGATCGAACTACAATGCTTTTCTTGTAGTTGTAGCTCCTCGGAGATAGATGTTTATACCCTTGGAGACCTCAGATGCGGAACTAATCCCGCGAACTGAGGCTGGACTACGGTATTTATCCCATAGTTGCAGCTCCTTGGGGATGGATTCTTATATCCTTGGAGACCTCAGATCGCGAAAATAATCCCACGAGCTGAGGCTGGACCACGGTATTTATCCCGTAGTTGCAGCTCCTTGGAGATGGATTCTTATATCCTTGGAGACCTCAGACGCAGAAATAATACCACGAACTGAGTCTGGACTACGGTATTTTTCACGTAGTTGCAGCTCCTTGGAGGCAAGTTCTTTTTATATCTATGGAGACCCCAGATGTGGCAGCATTTCACGATCTGAGGATGGACAACGGTATTTATCCCACAGTTGCAGCTCCTGGTAGATTGATTAAGAATTCGAGTATGAGAGCCCAATACGTGGGCAGAGAGACTCGACTTCTTAAATCAAATATTCTATTTTCTTTTGGTGCATTTCTTTTATTCTGTTCATCTTCATGATTAATTTTCTCTTTTCTTTTCTTCTTTTTTTATTTTTTCTTTCTTCTATTTTTTCTATTTTTTCTTTTCTTTTCTTCTTTTTTTTCTATTTTCTTTTGTCTCTTTTTTTTTGAACGCAACTTCATTCCATCCTCTCTTTTTAATCATTTTGTTTTTTTCATTGATCATTTTATTATTTTCTATTTATTTTGTCTCTTTTTTTTTTCTTTTTTTTTAATGTATGTCTTTTAGAGACCTCAAATGTGGTAAACATTCCACAAAAGGCTGGATTATGGTACTTGTCCCGCAGTGTCTGTTTATAGGAGGTCAATTTGATTTATATCTTTGGAGAACCCAGATGTGGGAATATCCCACAACTGAGAATGGACTGCGATATTTGTCTTGTAGTTGCTGCTCCTTTGAGATCAATTTGTCTTCTATCCCTGGAGACCCCAAATGTGGAAAATGTTCCACAAATTGAGGATGGACTACGACACTTATCCCGTATTGCTGCTCCTTTGAGATTAATTTAATTTTGAATCCTTGGAGACCCCAGATGTGGGAAATGTTCCACAAACTGAGGATGGACTACGGAACTTATCCCGCAGTTGCAGCTCCTTTGAGATTAATTTGATTTTGAATCCCCGGAGACCCCAGATGTGGGAAATGTTCTACAAATTGAGAATGGACTACGGAACTTATCCCGCAGTTGCAGCTCCTTTGAGATTAATTTGATTTTAAAGTTCTTTTGCTTTAAATGTCTTCTTAGTCAGTTTTGAAAACATTGGGCACAGAGACCCGATTTTGAAATCATGAGGGCGTGGAAGCCCGATTTTGAAATTTATGATGGCGTAAAGGCCTCGATATTTTATTAAACATGTGGGCACTAAGGTCCTAGTTTGAAAACATGAGGGCAAAGAAGCCCGCTTTTGAAATTGTGAGGACATGAAAGTCCAATATTTTTATTAAACATGTGGGCGCTAAGGTCCCAGTTTGAAAACATGAGGGTGAAGAAGCCCGCTTTTGAAATTGTGAGGACGTGAAAGTCCGATCTTTTTATTAAACATGTGGGCGCTAAGGTCCCGTTTGAAAAACATGATTTTGAGTTTTGAAACATGAATTTTCAAATATGATTGACGCATCGTTATTTTGAAAACGTCGATTTTGCAATTTGACTGACAAATTGTCCTCTTTTTTTTTAAATACAAATTTTTGAAATATGATTGGTCAATTGTCAGTTTTGAAATATGTCGTTTGAAACATGATGGTGAATTGTCAGTTTTGAAATATGTCTTTTGAAACATGATGGCAAATTGCCACTTTTAAAATATGAGTTATTTTGAAATCGTGAGTGACAAACTTGCCAATTTTAAAATATGACTTTTGAAAACATGGTTGGCGAGACACCACTTTTCAAAATATGGGTTCTTTTGAAGTCATGAATGGCAAGCTTGCCGATTTGAAAACATGACTTTTGAAAATATGATTGGCGAGTCGCCATTTTTGAAATATGAATTTTTTTGAAATTATGAGTGGCAAGCTTGCAATTTTAAAATATGACCTTTGAAAATATGGTTGGCGAGACGCCACTTTTTAAAATATGAGTTCTTTTGAAATCATGAATGACAAGCTTGCCGATTTTAAAATATGACTTTTGAAAACATGATTGGCGATACGCCACTTTTTAAAATATGAGTTCTTTTGAAATTATGAATGGCAAGCTTGTCGATTTTAAAATATGAATCTTTTAAAACATGATTGGTGATATGCCACTTTTTAAAATACGAATTCTTTTGAAATCATGAATGGCAAGCTTGCCGATTTTAAAATATGAATCTTTTAAGAACATGATTGGCAATACGCCACTTTTGAAAATATCAGTTCTTTTGAAATCATGAATGGCAGCTTGCCAATTTTAAAATATGACTTTTGAAAACATGATTGACAATTTGCCAGTTTTTGTTTTAAATGCAGATGACATCGGAATAATGATAACTCCTTCGTCAACTTTATTAGGGATCCGAAAAAAGAATATGCATTCAAAATCTGGTAAGAAAACCCATGTATGAATATGTACATAAGCGGTGAAAGCCCGATGCATATGATCATACATGCTCGTATCATTGCCCTACAGAAAATATGCAATTTTGTTGAGGTATTATTTGTCTCAGAACCATAGTCCGGCTAGCGGTATGGTTGGCCTATTTATTTTTTTGCTGCTCGTCATCGACGATAATACCTCAGGTGCCCCTAAAAGAGCCGATCGAGACTGCCTTGATGACCAGCCTCATGCTGGGTGGTCAGTGTGACTACCTCAACAAGCTATTTTTTTTCTTTTCATCTTTTTTTTCTTTTTTTTGAATGAGTATTTACATGAATGGACATTACACGTTTGATCTGCATCTGCCCCCAGAATCACTCAATCTTGACGAGCTGGCTCTTATTTATTTGCTGGCTGAAGATATTAAAGTTCCCCCTAGGGGCATGAGCTTCATCTGTGCATCGAGCATCTTGAACCACTTATGCTTTTCGGGCTCGGATATCATAGGTTACGTCTGCCCCCATGTTGGCTGGCCTGTTTGCCGTATGCTCTTCTTTTCTATTGCATTGGAGCCCCGTGAGGGTGCGGCGGGTCCACCTTATACTCGCCCACTTGTAGCTCCTTTTTTCTTATTAATGCTTCAATTTTGTCCTTGAGGACATAGCAATCCTCTATAATATGTCCCGGCAGCTGATGATATAAGCAGAATCGGGGATCGTCTTTCTTCTTGATGTCCTCTGTCCTTCTAGGCTCGGGTGGGACGATTTGTTATGTTGACGTGCCCATTCAAAGAGGGTCTACGTCTTATCTCTTGGAAAGGAGTATGGCTTTTGCATCTTCTCTTGCAACGAACCCCTTTTATTTCGCTTCGTCTGTTCGATAATAGGAGAGCCATCTGCACTCCTCTGTCATGTAAAGACTTTGAAGTTCACAGTATAAACATCTGCAGGTGCTGGTCTTTTTCCAAGCAATCTGTTTCCCTGACCTGACACATTAGTAGGGGAATATTTGGACAAAAATTGTTCAATTTCGGCCACAACTTTGTTTAGCCGGTCAAAGGACTTGATCTCAATGCCGATCATCTTTTCTAGGACATGCCTGCTCAGGTTTTGCTTGCAAATTTGAACAGTGTCCTCTAGATGTAGTGGTCGTTTGCATCTCATGCTGAGATCTCTCCAGCTTTTAACATAGTCCAGAGTCGACTCATTATCCTGTTGCTTAGTTGCATATAACTCGACCAGTGTAATTTCTCTTTCAGCAACATAGAATCTTTCTACGAACTGTCTTTGCATATCTGGCCAGTCTATAATAGACCCGACTGGTAAATTCGAATACCATTCGAAAGCCAGCCCAGTCAAGGAAGACCCAAAGAATTTGAGCAAATATGACTCATCTATGGTCAAATCTCCCATCATATTGACATAATGTGCAACATGTTCTTTTGGCGATCCTTGCCCATTGAACTTTTCAAACTTGGGTGGCTTGCTTATACCAGGAGGTATCTCTTTGCAGTGTGACATATAGGGTATGGAACCTGGTACACCTCAAATAGGGCTTGGTCAAACTTGTCCATTCCAGATAGTTTTGTTTCTATGATCTATTCCAACATTTTTCTATTCATAGTCGGCATCCGGACCATGTCTGGATGAGGAGGAGCCGACTGCATTTGAGCCATGGTGGCGGGCCCTTGAGGTGCTACTTGGCAGGTTATGGGCTGCTCTGGAGCTGTTGGGCTTGAGGTGCCCCCAGTAAGACCTGATACTGAGTGGGGCATTGTTGGTTGTAATAGGGTGTGGGGCAGGTTGATGTCAACTTGTGGTGCCCCCACTATGCCCCCTGCTTCTCTTGGTGCAAGAGCCTGGACGTCCCTTTCTTCAATTTGTCTTTTCAACCTTTCAATGTCATGTTGGTATCTTTGTATCAATGCTGCCACAGCATGATCATATGTATGAGTGCTAGGGACATCAGATATCAATTCAATTGGAGCTCCTCCCAGAGGGGTAGGTGGCAGATTGTTGATATTATCAGCTGCTATTATATCCGCAGCCTCTTCTTGAGCCACTGAGACTATTGGGGATTTGTCCTTGGCTTCTTCCCTCCTGACAGGAGGATTCGGCGTTTCATTGAGCCTTGTCAATTCATCTTGTTCACGGGGCGTATCCCCATGTTGACTGACCATAATGGTCATATAGCATGTGTATATCTTTAGAGCTTTGTCTGTTCTTTTGGCTCCTTTGCATTCTACCTCGTCCCTGGGTGGTTGCGTCCTTTCAGACCCATCCTCTGGCATCTTCTGAGGTAGCTACTGATATAGAGAAATTACATTTACCCCTTTTTGCCGAGCTTTCTGTCGGGCTGGGGCTTTATGTGGGCGTGGCGGATCCACCTTGTACTCGCCCATTTGTAGCTCTCCTTTGTTGATCAATGCTTGGGCCACATCTTTGAACACATAGCAATCTTCTATGGCATGGCCCACCACTTGATGATAAAGGTAAAAGAGCGGATCACCTTTCCTCTTGGAGTCCTCTGGCCTTTTAGGACTTAGTAAGGCAAGCTTGTTGTGTTCGCGGGCTAGCTCAAAGAGGACCCTTGTTTTGTTCCTTGGGAAGGAATAAGGCTTTTGTAGTTTCTCTTGTAGCAGAATTTGCTTTCTTGGCTTTGACAACTTGGCAGGTGGGGAGCTGGCCACCCCTTTAGCAATTGTAAACCCTTGGGCTGTCTTTTCTCCTGGTTTGCCTCAACGGTAGAAGAATACTGGCGAGGAATGCCTCGATATCAGATGCAACATTGCTCAGTCGGCTGAAGGTTTTGATATCAATTCCGATCGTTCTTTCAAAGATTTCCTCCTGCAGATTGTGCTTGCACATGCGGACAACATCTTCTTCACATGGTGGTTGTTTGTACCTTCTAGTAAGGTTCCTCCACCTTTGAATATAATTATGAGCTGATTCATCATGCTCTTGGGCAATGGCAAAGAACATTTCTATTGGGACTTCCTCCTCAACCACATAGGGGTCTACTTTAGACATTGACCACCTATCCGGCTGGTCTATCCTGGATATGGTGGGAGAATCTGAACATGTATACCCCACCGATGAGGACCCAAGAGACTTTGGCCAGCATGGCGCATCAAGAGTCAAGCTTCCCATCGCATCGACGCAATGCGTATCATGACGTGGAGAGTATGGAGTCTGGTGAGCATTAGGTAAAGTAGCAGAGTTGTTGCCCTTTTCTGCCAGCTCCATCAAGCCACATATTAGTGTTGGATCTACAAGATCCAGATGGAGATGGGCCAGCTTATTGTTTAGAGCATTGATGATAGCCACCGGTGGCACCGGGGGCTGCTCTTGGTTTTCAAGTTGTTGCTCAGGGGCATGAGCAGGCAATGATTGTTGCTGTACGGGATAGCCTTGCAGCGGCTTATACGACTGATGTTGTTGTTGGAAGAACTGTGGCTGCAGGAGTCGATATTGGGTCTATTGGTGCTGTTGTTGAGTCGAGGCAACAGGCGACTGTTGAAGTTGCTCATTTGCCAGTTGTGCGACAGTGCGCTGAGCCGAGGCCTCGACTGACCCTGAGGTCCCTTGAGGTGTTTCCCCTGTGCCCTCGACTCCCTGGGCTGCATGTCCCTCAGTCTCTTTGCCTTTTATCTGCCGTTTGAGTGCTTCAATTTCAGCTCGATATTGCTGTAGCAGCTCCAAGACGACTGGATCAAGGGGTGTAGCAAGAGGACCTTCCTGCGCTGTGCCCCCAGACGTCATGTTTGGTGGTGGGGGAATTTCACTGTTTCCCCCACTGCCTTGGGTGGTAATTACATTGGCAGTGACCGCCGTCATTTGCATTGCAGGTGCTTATCGTGCCCATATGCGGCTGCTAGGCCGCTACCGTTGCTCTTCTCCTGGTGACAGCACCAAGTCTTTCTGCCAATTCCGCTAACTCTTCGTTGGCTGGCAGAGCCCCATGTCGGCCCATATGCCGGTCATGTGACATGCAAAGATTTTAATGTTCCCGTTCCAATCTCTTTCGGCCCTTCGAGAAGTGTGGGAAGGAAAGGATAACCTTTCAAAGACCGATACTCGGGTTTGGCCCTCCCGGTCCTCAGATTGTGTTCACATGGAACATTGTTCTCATCGATGAAGCTCCCAGTTTCCGCCTGAGGAGCCCTTGTATCTCTTTGCCTTCTCTCACGCCGCAGCGGGGCATTTATGAGGTGAAGGGTAAGGTCTCGTACGACCCTGGCTGCCCCTTGCCGATCACAGTGGTTGAGATCATTGACTCGGAGAGTCTTCTCGTATCGACGGGAGGTAAGCAGCCTCCGCAACTCCGCTCTTTTGTTATGGAAGTGGGCATAAGCACATGCCCCCCTTGACGAACTCTAGCCCCGAAGCCTCTGGGTGGCCGATGATAGTTAGGGATCCTTTCGTCGGCTGCTTCTTTTGGTACACTCTTTTCTGGTGCAGGCTCCTCCAGCCTGGGCGTTTGCACTCTCTTAGGTCGCCAGACCTGTTTGAATTTGATCGGTTTCGGGGGCAGCTTGACCTTGAATGTGTTAAACATTTCTCTTTTTCCCGTTAAACCTTGAAACGAGTTCTTCACGGGTACTGTCGTTGTAACCCGTTCTGGTACGGCTTCAGTTCTCTTGGCTTGCAGATGAATTCTTAGATCTCCAATCCGCACACTTCTCCCTGAGTTAGAAACTCATGCACGATGAGTGACAATGTTCTCAACCTCCCTTGCTTGTTGAGAATTCTTATTGGCTCTTTTCTCTTTGTTCTCATTGTGGTTGCCACGCCCCACGTGATGCACGTGGCAGCTTAGCTCTTCAGTGGTCTTTTTGACTTCAGCTTCATGTGCAGCTTCAGCTTCAGCTTCCTTTTTGGCTTCTGGGTGTAGGATGTCGACGAATGCGACCCCCAAGAAGTTGGGGAACTCCACCACTGGAGGAAAGCTCCCGAAACGGGTCGGCACGGCGAGGTAGCCGTACCTGGCATGATCTTGGACAACCAGGGGCCCAAAACGTACTCCAGCCATCGCTCTGTTAGTACCTGTTAGTCAATTCAAAATGATGGTCAGTATTGATCATGTAAGGCCACAAGGCTTTCTATTCTGGCGAAGAGATAAAGGGAAGCTCGGTCCCACCGGGCTTGCCACGCTGTGGAAATGGATTTTTTAAATGAATCTTTTAAAAGTTCTATTTATCATGTTTTATCATGTTCTCATGGATGAATGCATATTTCTAATCCAAATCCCATCGGATGCTACACGAGCAATGATGACGTGAGGTGAATCGGCAATTTGCACAGCGCGAGCATGCCAGTCACTGAGGTGACAACAATGGTTTGCCTCCGAGAATCGGAGGGCTTTAGGTCTATTGTGCACACCGTTTGACTTCGTCAAACGAAAGTGAGTGTCGGTCCTGGACCAAAATCCCGTCGTTGCCTAAGCGCAACGACGTTAATTACATCCCTCTAAGAGGGAAAACCCTTGATTAATTGTCAGATTAGAAAGCCTTATGACCTAAAGCGGAGACATCCGATAGAGGTGAAAACGCAATTTAAATTTGAGCTGAAGTGCTATTAAGCAAAATAAATGTCTATTCAAATCATTTGATCTTTTATTTAGCCAATTATCGAATCTCTTTGCCTGTTTACTCATTGGTCTCTTTTATCATGAAAAAAAAAAACTCAGTCTGGTCCATTGGATCTAGTTGAGAGAGGGAAAGTCAAGAAATGGTCTATTTGATCATTTGTTGAAAATAATCACAATTTGGTCTTCTGTTGAAAACAATTTCGATTTGGTCCCCCCTTTTATTATCGTAAAACACGAGGTGATTTTTTTTTATTTACTTGGAAAGGCTTGATTTGATCTTTATTTCTTTGTAAACATGAGAAGATCTTTTCTCATTTAAAAAAAAAACTAAATTCGGTCTTTTGATCTTTTGTAAACATGAAATGGTCTTTTGCCCTTTGTTGCTTGAAAAGGGTTCATTTGATATTATATTTCTTCGTTCTTTGAATCATTTAAAATGGGGTTCTGTTCACGATTGGCGCTGCTCATCTATTCGGTGGCCAGTTGGCAGCAAGGGAGCATTCGATCCGGCGGGCTCATCTGATTCGGCGTGACAGACCCTTCGGAGGGGCATGCAGAGACAGAATCGGCGCAAATCCCACAGAAGTCATAGACGTCATTGAATTGGAACTCATTTGAGACATCACCGATTCAAATGAACGCTACAGACCTCTTTTAGGAATTCGCGCCAATTCAACCCTCGCGGGAAAATTCGCAGCATTTCCCCTTATCATGGTCGATAAGGGGAAAACGCGGTACACATCCACCCCATGTGGAGATGGTACCAAAAGAGGGAGTGCATGTCATAAAATGACATAACTCCAATGGCACATGACGCCGGTCCCCAAGGCATGCCTACGGAGACTCGGACAATGTCATGACCATGCAAACCCACGGGACGATGAACAACATATGACCCACCCGTCCGGACATAGACATTATGTTGTCCAACCCGGGGTACGGATGGGTCTCATATTGATCTATTTGGCTATTGATTGGTTGATGTCACGTTGAGCAATGATCTTGCTCATATAACTTCAGCCAAGATGGCCACTGGACGCCGATCGGCGCACCCTCTCCCATTCCTGCAAGACTGCCAGGACTGGTCCTGGGCCGAATCGGCGTGGGTGGCCACCTGCATAAACAGTGACATCGCCTCTCCCTTGCAGCAGCGGCTCATGGCAGGGGTTGTTCTTGAGCTTGAGATGGTTCTTGGGTTTGATATAGGAGCTAACAAGAAGGCATGAGCATTACTTTCTCAACCCCTTGCCTAGTGAATGGGATATACCCAAATCCAAAGGAAGCTTTTAGAGGGACTGCTTGACAGTGATGAGATGCACATCAAAGGGCTGGAAAATAGTGAAATAATCATCCATTGAGAGGGGTGAACATGGTCTATTGGGCTCTTAGTGGGTCTCTTGGGGATGGTCACTAAGCAAGAAGGCATGAGCATTACTTGCTCAACCCCTTGACTAGCACAATGGGCATACATTGACCCAAGGGGAATCTTAAGGCTGTTTGACAGGGGTAAAACATTCTTTTGCAGGGCTAAATAGTGGGAAACATGGCCTATTGGAAGGAGGAAAGGGCATGGTATGCATGCATTGAATGGGAGATGGGTTCTATACCCCCATTACCTCATTATTGGGGTATAGGAGGCATAGAAAGGTCTCATATGGGTGTTAAAGGGGAGGGAACATTCCTCTATCAAGAGAAAATCCCCATCCCGAACCCCTTTTGCTTGGCAAAAGGTAAACAAAGCCTTAAAACCAAAGGGAATGGTGGAGAGAGGACAATCCTAAATGCACAAGGACAAGCTATTCACATGCCAGGGAAGAGGAGGAAGATGGATAATCTATTCTTATGAAATTGGAAGAAGAAGCACAAAGAAATCAAAAGAAAGGGGGAGGGAGAGCCCCAACGTGCCACCTCTTCTTCTCTCCTTTCCTTTAACAAGACAAGACACCAAGGAGAGTAGGCACTCTCTCTCTTGCCACTCTTCTCTTCTTCTCCTCACCTTTCTTTCTTCTATACTTTGCCTCTTCCTTTCTTACTTTTTGCAGGCTGCTCACGGGAGGAGCTCTCTCTTGGGGCAGGAACGCAGCAAAACTCCCTTGCCTTCTCTTTGTTGGCCTGCTTGGTGGAGAAGAGGCCCCATCCCCCCCTCTCTCCTTTCTTACGCAATGCCCCCCCTTTTCGGCCCTTCTTCTCTTCAAGCCTTTTAGAAAGGAAAAAACCAAAAAAGACCACAACACCCTCTTCTACCCCAGCAACGCAACAGACACCTTTTTCCCAGTTTTGGAACCTCCTTTTGGGAGGTTCTTCATTTCCCTATCCTCACCCCCCCCTTTATGGGATGAGATGAGGGTAGATTCTTAATGGGCCCTTGGGGGGCCTCATTGATGGCCTTTTTTTCCCCTTATATTTCTGCTCACCTAAGAGGGAGCTTGAAGGATGGGCCGGCCCTATGAGGGCCCATTAGTAATTTTTTGGGGTGTCCACAGCTGTTCTTTTTATACTTTGAGTTTTCTGTCATTTTGTAAGAGAGAATACAAAAATAAATTGGTCAAATCACACCTTTCAGTGCAAGAGGTCACATTTACCCAATGCAAGACCCCATGATTACTCAGTAGTTTAACCTTCATTATCTTGTACAGAGTTGAAACAATTTGTTTGTCACCTTTTGACGCGAGCCAAAACACTTAATTAGGTGAAATAAAGTTGACTACTCAGTGATGAAATGAAGTTTTCATTGCTCTATCTGTATCTCTCTATTTTTCTTTTTAATTTCTTTTTAATTTTTTTAGGAACACATTTACATTGATTAGAATAGGCATAATCATGAGTGTAGAAAGGTTATTCTAAACATGTGTTAAAGATAAAGCTTCAAAACATACACATGCTAAACACTAAAGCTACTTATGTGCCTAAAAGTGTTTTGCAACTTAGTTTAAATGAGTTCAACATTAAAAATTGATATAAACTTGTTCTTAGATTGTATCTTTAAGACTAAACTAAGTGCACAATTATTTTAGTATTTATGTATGAAATCTCTCATATAGGAATATCATAAAGACTCATTTATCCTGATACAAGATTGAAATAAAAGATATGACATGAGAAGGAGATTGAATCAGGAAATGAATGGAAATTGATTTGCAAGCATTTTCATATTTATGAAAGAATCAGCTCCCCCTGAATATATGCATTTTCAAAAAGCAGATGATGATGTGTCGATGTAGAACCCTAAGTATGTCAACACATGAGCATGAGATCTCAAGCATAGATCAGCTAGTGTCGACACAAGTTCAAGTGTGTGTCAACTTGGTTATGATCAAAAGCAATGTCGACACAAGTTCAAATGTGTGTCGACTTGGTTATGATCAAAGTTATTTTTTATGTGATTTTCAGTTCCAACAAGTTTGACTTTTATTAGCAGCATTATCAAAGACATTTTTTGTAACATCACAGCTGTACGGATCCGTGTTTAATGGTTTTGGTGTGGTGCTCATGACCAAGGTGGGGTCATTGAGCCTTGGTTGTGGTTCCCTGTTGTTGCATGGGTGTTGTGGGCCTTAGGTTTTAGCCCATTTAGCCTACTGGTTTTCTGATGAGAAAGGTGATGGAGTAGGTCGTCGCGTTTAAAACACGATGGCTACCCCCATCGCTGTTCACCGAACTGCCTTCCATGGCACGACACAATTGGCGACGGCTAGGTCTGTCACGTTTAAAGTGTGTTAAATGCGACGTCTGCCTCTGTTGCGATTTTGACTGTTCATTTAATGTTCGTTTCGGGCCAGACAGAGTAGGTTTGGCTCTGTCCGATGAGGATAGGGCTAGTGCGGTGGATTTGTGGCGATTGTGGTGTTTTCTGGCTTCCTGATGGCTAGTCCGGCGGTCCACGCGAGGAGGGTGTCCAGAGCGTGGGCTAGCCGGCGGTGCACTGCTTCTTGCGCTTTGAGGAGTCTTCGAGTTGGTAGGAAGACTACCCTCTTTGTTTTTAATTGTTTAAATGGTTTAGAGCTTTGCAAATCATGTTATGGCAGTATATGGGGGTGTCTTTTATGTTTTAATGAATGAAATGGTGGTATACATGGCTTGTGGAATGGTTTTCTGGGAAGAGATAGGGGTTCAGCTGTCTGCCTGATAAGGCGACGATTTGAACCGTCACATTTTGGTGTGAACACGATGGGATAGTCCATCGCATTTCTCTTCGGATTGATGAGATTGTATCGATTGACTGAAACGCGACCATTAGGGCTGTCGTGTTTCTGTATTGGTTGGTCGTGAGGCGAAGCTCTAGGGCATCGCGTTTCTTCTGCTTCGAATAGTATGAACTGATTGGTGTAATCGCGACAGTGTGAGTCGTCGCAATTTACACTCCGATAGTGCAGGCTTGAAGGTGATGCATCAGGCCATCGCGTTCATGTCACGACTCTGGGCCCTCTCACGTTAAGCTTATTAACACGACCGGTAGGGTTGTCACGATTCAATAGGCGACATCTGTGTCCGTCGCGATTCAGCTTCCGAGGTGTGTTTGTGGTGGTTGGGCTGTGATGGTCTGGTGTGGACCTAGCCTTGACTATTTTATATTATTTTAAGTTGTTTCAAATTGATTAATGTTAGTAAAGCATGTTATAGGTTTAATGTCTTGGTTAATTGGTAAGTTATGTTGATTACATCTTTTATGTTAATCATGTTGAGTACGTTATTATGTTGTGGTTTATGTGCGTAAAGGTGTGTTGCTATGTAGGTCATGAAATGACCAATGATAGGCAAGGTTATAATGTGGCCATGTGGCTTATGTGTTTAATGGGGAGTAGTCGCTTGGAGGTCACGTGGTGACTAGTGACGAGCTAATTATGCTACGTATATCGTGGTATAGGTTTTATGGTTATGTTAAGTGATTGGTGTGGATTGTGTGTTTTCCGAGGTTGGTGGTCCGACGCCTATCCCGAAATTCCTCTTTAGTCGGGTACCCCAGGTTCTTTGTGAGCCAGGCACATTATGGTTTGCTGTGCTCGGGGTTGTCCTGGTACTGTGTGTATTGTAGAGGTCTATGTCGTCTTCCTGGACACCCTCACTCCTATGTTTGAGTTGTACGTCCAATTGAAGGAAAGACGACAGTGGGACAACGACTTATGAGTTGTGGTTTGTGTTTGGTCACTTGTAGCGCGCTCGTGGTTGGGGGTACGGACACCCATAGATGTAATAGGCTCTAGATAGTCCTTTATTCTAGTGCCTCACTTTAGAGAGCTCAGGCCAAAGTCTCTAAAGGTGCCAGGCATGGGTCTGTAGCTGTGCGGTCTGCATGTGTGGTGTTTGGACTCCACTATTCTTTGGCCTTGTTGTGTGGTTGTGGAGCCGCAGTTGGACCTTTCATCCTTGCCTGCGAGATTGAGGGGTAGTTCTTGTGCTATGTTGTCCGGATTAGATATTAGCGTCATGAACTAGTAGTCCGTTCCTATGTGGTGGCGTCGTTCCTTCCGACTCGTGTTTTGCTAGTGGTTGTGGCTGGTGAGTAGTGACTCACCGGTTGTGGTTTGTGTTTGATTATTGTGTGCCATGCTGGTGGCACAGTGGCATTTGTGGTTAAGTTGTGGTACCTTACCGTTTCAAGTACCTATACCCTATGTGAGTAGTTGGTTGTGGTGGCACGGTGAGTGTGTGCCAGCATTTCAGGTGTTGTTGTGGAGCTGTGCTCCGTGGAGGTCGTGTTGTATGACCTTCCACTAGTTGTGTTTAACCCTTTTGAGGGTATTCCTCCGACGTGGTTGTTACCGTGTGATAGTGTGGCGAACTGATTCCTTGTGGTCGGTCCCGTTACCCTTCATTGGTGGTTGGCCTGTGTGGCCTTTGCTCTACTCGTTAGTTACTATGAGGGACTGACTTCTTGCTGTCAGTCTCGTTACCGTCTATTAGTGGTTGGCCTAATTGGCTCGCGGTGTAGTGGTTTCAGTTACTATGGTGGACTGATGTTTCTACACCAGTCCTATCACTTCCTTTATTTTCTTGTGAGCTGTGTCAGCTAGTGTGTTTATGTTTAATGTAGTTTAGTTATGTTTATGGTTAGCACATTTTATTTCTGTAGTGCTTCAATTAGTGCTGCCAGTGAGACCCTTAGGGGTTGAGGACTTGGTTCCTTCTTTCAGCTGTTGGTTTGTTGTTATTTTTGGGAGGCCCCTTGTAATGACCATCTTTATACTGGTACGATTATACCAATCCACATCGATATAAATGGCTCCGTCACAGTGGGACATGTACCCAACACAACAAAGTAGGTAGAGATGTACATAAATAACAAAAGAGAGTACAACGGAAATAAAAGATAAATCTTATTCCATCATCATTCACACATTCCATAGTCAATATAGTAGCAAATGTAAATAACAAATGTCCACAATTATACAAGTCCATAATAACAATGTCCACATACTAGTAAATGAAAAGTAGACTAAACAAGTGATCTCCTCAAGTACAGCTACTCCTTGCGCTCGGAGTCGCTCCTCACTATGTCCTCCTCTAGCACGGGGACACTTGTCTCACCTGTATGTTTAAGCAATTATGAGTCTTCCAAAAAGACCCAGCATGTAACCTAAAGGCACATCCTTACATATATCGCATACATGCTATTATTTTAAGCAATGAAAAAAATACATGGCACAGGATTTATGTCAAATATGCAAATACACATAAATAACCCATACATGCTTTCTACACATGATAATTAACTTGATTCATGCTGCCAATATCAATTCATATCATTCATATTTCTAAACCAAATAAATCATAGAAATTAGCACAAGGTAACTAACAATCCTAGCATGATTTCTAACATTTTTCACATGATTTTATGACACATATTCTCACCTTTTACTTACCATTTTAACATAAACATATCACATTCATATGGTTTCACATCTTTTCACATGGTATCATATTTACACAATGAAAGGTGTGCGGAATTAACTAAAGCAGTAATCTAGAGGGGGGGGTTGAATAGATTACTACCAAATAAATTGACCTTCTTTTTGAGATTAAGACTGACTGTGGGAAGGCTTAAAATGATATGGATCAAATTTGAACTTAGATGTGTGTGTAGAGTGCATTTAGGAGATGAGCAGTATGATGAGTGTGTGGACAAGGGATCGTGCCTAGCATACATCTAATGTCAGATCATGCAAACCACAGGACATGAAGATTTAAAGTGGTTCGGACTACAAACTTGTGTATCCTACGTCCACAGTCCACACACACACAATCACCAAACTGCTTATCAAGCAAGTTCAACACAGACGCTAACACACACACACGAAGTCTAAGACAAACACGATCTCAGATCAACCACACACACTTGGGATGAGCGCAATGAATGCTCAAACCAACCACACACACATGTGAGGAAAATAAAATGAAGGAAGAGTTCAGAGTTGAAGAACAAATCCAATAGTTGAACTCTTCAGGTTGTTCGTCCAGATGAACTTCAAGCTTCACGTCGATGACGATCAGATGATGATGATGAAGCTTGAGATTTGAGGATGAATCTGCTTCAACTCCTCTTCTGAGATGGATCTCTCTTTGATCAAGCTGGAGACTAGAAGCAGAGGAGCAGAGAAACCTTCTTCTTGTTGTTCTTTGCTTAGGGTTTGGTGTGGAGTCTTCTTACTTCGAAAAATAGGTCCAAAAGATCTATATATAGGTGTGTCCAAGTCATCAGATTCGTAAGAGAAGAGGACACCCTAATAGAGATCACATGTCTGTCACATGTTGTGACTTAACATGCACCTGTCGACAGATGACCATCGGCTGTCGACAGGTGTTGTAGCATTTGTGTCTTCCAGAACCATCTTTCTGACCAGAAGGCTGGGCTGTCGATAGGTGAACTCTTGCTGTTGACAGGCTGAACTGGTCTGTCGATAGATGAGACTTGGCTGTCGACAGCTACTGATTTTTCTTGTTGTCCAGAAGCTTGTTTGCTGACCATCTTCACTGGCTGACGATAGGTGGGTCTTGGCCTGTCGACAGCTGATTGCTTCTTGTGTTTTTCTAGATCTTTTTGTGCTTAAATTTGCTTCTTGACTTGTACTTTCATTCTCACTCAAATTCCTACAAAAAAGAAACTCCATATAAGATATCATGAAAGCATATGTGATCATAGTGTTATGTCATTTTATCATGTCTTCTCAACATCAATTATGTCATTATCAAAACATTTAAAACATTTAAGCATCAAGTCAATCATCATGCTAGTCATAACCCAACATTCTCCCCCTTTTTGATGATGACAAAAACACAATTGATGTTCTCCCCCCTTTTTTACAACATTCAAAAGACAATTCATGCACGAACGCATAGAAGAAATAAACTGTAATTTCATTAATAAAACTTGACGTGCACTCAGTACATGGAAAACCATTACATTGCAAAAAAGGGAAATACAAAGATGACATGACTAACAACCCATATGCCCATAATAGGAAATGTGAACTACACCCTAGACACTCTAAACATTGTCATTCCCAGAAGGAGTGGGATGACGGTGCCACGCCCTGCCAATTTAGCAGTGGAATAAATCGGGGAGACGTGAGCAAAGTACATAGTAGTGTAAATTGCACCATAGTTAAGTAATTCAGAGCATCTAATGAACAACAATTGGAATAAACTCTTCATTTCATTGAAATTTCACTAAGACTATTACAACCACTAATTTGAAGCCAATACATATAGCTCCATGACACCATTACATTAGATAGGAAATCTAATGCAATAACTACTAGACTCCATGTCACTAGGGTAACTTCATAACTTGGCTTCAGGTCGCTCATCACTCTGGTCCTGTCCCATTAGTGTGTGTAACGTCATCGTCCGACTTACCTGAGACACAATAATAAATAACGAAGGGTGAGCGATAATGCTCAGTATGACTTAAATCTCATGAGTCAAGCACGCTTTAGATAATTAATGCTTTAAAGGGCAAAGTAACTAATGATAGAACGAATCATGTAAAGTTGAGAAAGTAATAGCACGAGTAACATGGTTCAAATAGCACATGATTCAAGTATAGCACAACGAATATGATCAAGTCATGATAGAAAGCGATAACTCACAATAGCAAGTAACGTCATTGCCAAGCAATAGCAAGTAACATGTATAGCAAGGAGAGAAACATTAGTTGGCCATATATAGAGAGTAAATTGCACTTTGATTGATTTTCATCAATCGAAATAGTATAGCACTTTGATCAACTTACGTCAATCGAAATATTATTGCACTTTGGTTATCCGTAGATAGCTGAGAGAGAATATAGCACTTTGTTATCAATAGACAACGAGAGAATATAGCACTTTGTTATCAATAGGCAACGAGAGAATAAAACACTTTGTTTTGATTGTCTTAGATTAATCTTGATAGTATGGCGCTTGGATGTAATGCCGACATCCTGATCATTTTAGCTCTCGCGGGAAAATGGCACTTTTCGGACGCTCTCCCCAGGACCAGATTGGGCCCTATTACGCTGACATTGGTTATTTTGTTTATCTTTGATAATCAATAGATGGCCAAATAGAGTTCTAAGAAATAGATGAAAGTTCTAGATGAATAGATGAGCGAGTTGAGTGTAGATGAGAACTAAGGGTCAATGCACATGATACGTCGAGTAAACGACGATAGTAATAGTTGCACAACACGTGCAAATGGTGTTGGCAGTCAGGTGGAATTCTCTACCCTTCCACTAACCATGTTATGCACAGGTCCAGAGGTCCGGCGTGATTCAAGATAAGAGCGAGAGCAAAACTAAGGATATTTGGATCTTACTAATCCCTAAAGGGTATCATAGGTGTTAGGGTACAACGAGCTCGTCGACCATGTGGGAATCCATAGACAGAGGAGTCTTACGGAGGCCTTGAACAAGGATTCACTAGTCTGGCAGAAGGAGTATCAGACGGAGAGTTTGTCCAAGTCAAGAGAAAGTGTAAGTATAGAACAAGTGCTCGACATTCTAGAGGAATTCTAGAACAGTGGAGCATGGTAACGCTATTCCTAAAACAACGTGAGAAACGAGAACAAGTCCATTTAAAAAGAGGGCAATTTAAATATATAATTTGAATAAATTACCAGATGTATTATGAGATATTTTCATGCCAAGTAAAGCCATAATGGATGGTTCAAGTGTGTGCATGTTTGAAAGAAATCATAGATGGAAAGATCAAGTGTAGGTCTTTTAAATCATTCAACACATGTTTGATTTACAACAACTTTATTTACTGCGTTGGTGACTGTTAGCAAGAAGTATAGACACTGTAGAAAGTTAGAGCAGCAAAAATCATGGGTTTACATGTAAAACACCAAATCGCGACGTACCCCGGTAAGGGTCGTGATGGGTTTGATCACAACGTGACTGGGTGTTTCACAGAACACGACGGGTCTGTCAGGACAGGGAGCCGAAAAGCGACGGTTCTACCTGTCACGCTCAGAACGCCACAGGTACTTTGTCGCGATCGGCCCTGAGAATGCGGCCTATCGGGCTGTCGCGTTCTCAGGTCCTGCGCCTGAGTCTGAGCGCGAAAAGGACCATGCATTGGATTACGGTCCAGGTTTTCTATATCTTGACATAGATTCGTTCAAAAATTAAGAACTAAATGTACAATAGTTGAAAAATTGCAAAATCACTTGCAAACTGTTCTAGACATGCGAGGGTATATATGATAAATAGGAATTTGAAATCTGACATGGTCTTGACAGGTTTTAAACATGAACAATCACGAAGAACACAGAGCATGGTACAGTGAGGGTATACGATTTAATTCGCACTATATGATGGGCGAAAATTAGGGCTTTCAGGGGCAAAAAGATTCATGACATCAATCAGTATCTCCAGAAAAATTTCTGTAGTATGGGGTCAGGTATACATGGAGATATAAGTTAAACATGATGGTTCGGGGTCAGGGTGAATGCGGAACTTCAAAAATATAGAACAAAAGATTGGCTCGTTGAAAAATAATGAAACAAGAGGGCTTTTGTTCGTGATGTTTGGAACTATCTACAGACGAAATTAATTATGTTTAGCCTAAGAATGCCTACCTTTGAGTCGTTTTGTCTTCTAGGGCTTAGAACTTAAAGAACGAGGGTTGGGGCTTGAGCAATCCTTCTCCCCACGAGCTCTCCCTTTCCTTGGCCTCTTCTCCACATCCAGCAACCCTTAGCAGCGCATTAGGGCCGGCCATGGAGAGATGAGGGAGTATTTAAGCTCCCTTGGTTTCCATTTCCTATTATGACTCTAATTCCCCTTTAATTCTGAGATTTCCTAATTTCTCTCAACCTTCCAAACTTTCCACCTCCTATTTGGGTTAGGATGGGTTGCAATTTCGTGGCCAACTAATTAGGGTAGGGTTAGGAGTCCAATTCCAACCCATATTCATTACTTTAATGATTTAATAGCCCTTTTCTTTTTAGGCAATATTAAATATACAAATTTTGGTATTATTCTATTATTCATCTTTTAAAAATCCCTATTTTGGCCCAATAAATTTTTATATGATTCATTTAACGAAACCCATCACTTAATGGGATTTAACTTAGGGAATTTTCCCTTTTAATTAGGGAATATGGAGTTTTGGATGCTATTGTATTTTCTCTTACTTGAATTTATTCATGGGCTATGAGAGGTCCGTTGGTCCAAATTCTTATGATGGACTATCACTACATATCGTTTGGAGTCTACCTATAATTTTATTTTAATATTTAATCCACTTTGGCTCATATAATACTAGATTTTCCGACTTATTCCTTAATTACAATAATAAGTCATATAAATTCTAAAACTTGGTCCAAATGATTTTTCTATGCCCAAATTTCTTAATGGGTCATTAGAGAATATTATTTAAGGTATAACTTTTATTTTTACAAAATTTTTATATGAGTTTTTACGCATGCAATAATGATGCGTATCCTTTTAACTAGTTGAATTTTTTATTTGGCAAAATTTCAATTTATCTATAATTTTTAGTTAATGAATTTTCTGGGGTACTACAGACGGAGTCCATGAAAATCAGTAGAGAGTTGGGTAAGCTACTGCTGAATCTGAGCTTGACTATCCGCAAGTGCATCCATCTGGGTGTTGACGTGCACGGTAATTAAGTTTACATTCACCTTTTGACGTGAAGGTAGACACTTGTGATGTCCTTAACTTCAGTTACTCAGTGTAGGTAACCATCATACCATTTTGCAGAGGTGATAGTTGGATTTTTTGACATGAAGATAAACATTTGTGATGCCAATGTCCCCGGTTACTCAGTATGTGACCTATCATTGCTTTGCCTTTGCCCCCTTTTTTTTTAATTTTTCAGTGATTGAGAAATGGGTAGCTTTTCTCCTTTTTTTTTTTATTGAAGAATCAAGTTCAAGAAATGTTTAAGGTCAAAAGCCATGGAGAACATTAAATCCAAGAATCTTCTTATATGTCAAACCATTTCAGAAATATGAGCATCCACAAAATAGTCGTTCAATTGAGTTGTGTTAAGGCCATTAGATTTGTTCAATGTGTTCTAGATGATACAACCTAGACTCATACACAGAGTATTATTCCAAAATCATTGTGATTAAGTCAATGTCTTTGCTACTATGTGAGTATGAAAGGTTGTAATTATGTATAAGTGCCCAATTCTCCCCTTTTAAAAGAATAATGAACAAACTCATTGAAGGTGTGGACAATGGAGGAGAATTCACAAAAAGAAGTCATCTGTCGACAGCTGAAAGGTGTCTGTCGACAACTACTGTGAAACAACAAGAAGTCAGTACTAGAAAAGGTGATCTGTCGACAGTTGACTTCCTGTCTGTCGACAGCTACAGAAAAAGCGAGGTTGAGACTTGATCAAGGGACATTTAGACCAGGTGAATGGAATATGATGTCAAGATGATTTTGAAAAAGTGTCCCTTAAGCAACTCACTCAAATACACTTTGACTTACTCCCCCAAAATGTATGCATGGTGTAAAACATCATTCAAGCAATACAGACATGTTCATGGCAACCAATTTGCACAGAAATAGTACAAACATGATATTCAATGAATTTTGCATAGACCAAGTTCCCTCCTCAAGGATGTGAATCTATCTTCTCCGAATGGTTTTGTGAATATGTCAGCCACTTGTTTTTCAGTTGGAATAAAACTGAGTTCAAGGTCTTTATTGGCAACTTCATCTCTCAGAAAGTGGTGTCTTATTTCAATATGTTTTGTCCTAGAGTGTTGAATTGGGTTCTTTGAAAGATTGATGGCACTAGTGTTGTCACATAAGATAGGTGTGCATTCAATGTCAATGTTGTAATCACACAATTGACTATTTATCCACAACACTTGAGTTGCACAACTCCCTGCAGCAACATATTCTACCTCTGCAGTGGAGAGTGCAACTGAGTGTTGCTTCTTAGATGCCCACGAGACCATGCAACCCCCTAGGAATTGACAATAACCACTAGTGCTTTTCCTATCAATTTTACAACCAGCATAGTCAGTATTAGAATATGAAATTAAATCAAGATTGCAACCAGTTGGAAACCATAAACCCAAATCAAATGTCCCTGAGAGATATCTAAAGATTCTCTTGACTGCAATCGAATGACTTTCCCTTAGACTAGATTGATATCTAGTACAAAGGCAAACACTAAACTGAATATCCGGTCTGATTGCAGTAAGATAAATGAGAGAGCCAATCATACCTCTGTATTGCTTTGCATCTACCATTTTACCTTTTTTGTCATTTTCCAATTTTACACTTGTACTCATAGGTGTAGATGCTGGTTTGGCTTGTTCGAACTGAAATCTTTTCAGTAGCTCCTTGACATACTTCTCTTGATTGATGAAGAAGCCATCTTCATATTGTTTGACCTGCAAGCCAAGAAAGAATTGTAGCTCCCCCATTAAGCTCATCTCAAATTCACTGTGCATATGTTTTGAAAACTCTTCACACAGTGAGGGGTTAGTGGAACCAAAAGTAGTGTCATCCACATAAACTTGAACAACAATTATATGATTGTGAACATATTTAGTAAAAAGAGTTTGGTCCACTTTACCTCTGGAGTAGTTTTTACTAACCAAAAAGTTACTCAACAGTCATACCAAGCTCTTGGTGCATGTTTCAAATCACAAAGAGCTTTATGCAACTTATAAACATGGTTAGGTTTGTCAGGAACTTCAAATCCAGGTGGCTGAGATACATAAACCTCTTCTTTGATGTAACCATTTAAGAAGACAGTTTTGACATCCATTTGAAATAGTTTGAATTTGTTAGAACATGCATATGCTAACAAGATTCTTACTGCCTCAAGCCTAGCTACTGGTGCAAAGGATTCTTCAAAGTCTACCCCAAATTCTTGATTATACTCTTTTGCAACCAATCTAGCTTTGTTTCTTACAACTTTTCCCTCTTCATTTAACTTATTCCTAAAGACCCATCTTGTTCCAATTACTGAGATTTCAAGGGTTCTAGGAACTAAGCTCCAAAATTATTTCTTTGAAATTGAGCAAGTTCTTCATGCATGGTGTCTATCCAAGAATTTTCTTTTAGAGCTTCTTCAATGTTTTAGGTTCCACTTGAGAGATAAATGCTAAATGATCCTATTCAAAAATGTTTCTAAAATGTGACCTAGTGTGAACTCTATCATTTACATTTCCAATGACATTCTCAAGTGGATGATCTTTTGAGTACCTGACATTTGTTATTGTGGACTGACCCTGTTGATTTTGTTCTTAGGATGTTGTTCTTGAGGAATTTGATCATTTTGTTGGTCTTCTTTAGCTCTGTCGATAGCCTCTATTTGTCTGTCGACAGATGCTTCTCAGCTTGTTCTTCAAGTATGTTTTCTTCTTCATCATCATATCTGCAAGCATTTAAATTGTCAATTTTTGCATGAGACTCATTGTAGACAACATGTGGAGTCTCTTCCATAGTCTTGTTTTTGTTATTGAACACTCTATAGGCTCTAGAGTGTTCAGAGTAGCCTAGGAAAATTCCTGGATCACTTTTGGCTTCAAATTTATATATATCAACTTTGTCATTATTGTGAATAAAGACTTTGGAGCCAAAAATTCTGAAATACCCAATACTTGGTTTCTTACCTTTCAGGAGTTCATATGGGATTTTCTTCATTACAGGTCTTACCATGGCTCTATTGAAAATGTGGCATGATGTGTTCACAGCTTCTGCCCAAAAACTCCTTGAGAGTTAACTTTCAACCAGAAGTGTGCGAGCCATTTCCACCAAGGTTCTGTTCTTTCTCTCCACTACGCCATTTTGTTCTGGAGTTCTTGGAGAGGAAAACTTGTGTTCAATACCTTGGTTCCTGCAGAAGTCAAAAAATATGTTGTTGTCAAACTCTCCCCCACGATCAGTACAAAATGAGCATATTTTGTTTATGTTTCCATGCTCAATTTTGTTAAAGAACTCTTCAAAATTTTTCAGAACTTCATTTTTATAAGCTAAAAATTTAACCCAAGTGAACTTAGAGAAATCATCTACGATGACAAACCCAAACGTTTACCATTGAGACTAAGTGTTCTTGTAGATCCAAAAAGGTCCATGTGCAACAGTTCAAAAGGTTTTGAGGTGATTATGGGTGCATTAGATTTGAAAGACTTTCTGGTTTGTTTTCCCTGTGCACATACAACACAAAAGCTCACATTTTTATTGAAATGAATTTCAGAAAGTCCACTTACCAGTTTCAATCTCATGATCTTGTTTAGAACATTGAAGCTTGCATGGCCTAGCCTACGATGCCATAAAGACAGTTCATCCTGTCTATTTGCAACAAGACACAAATATTTAGTTTCTGGTTCTCTAGATCAACTAGATAGATGTTATTGACTCTTTTTCCAGAAAATTTGACACTTCCAGAGTTTTTATCAATGATTTGGCATGCATCGGAATCAAAAATAACTTTATGGCTTTTATCACACAATTGAGTAATGCTCAGAAGATTGTGATTGAGACCATCAACTAACAACACATTTTCTATAGAGTTAGAGGCATTCTTACCTACCTTAGCTGTGCCAATTATTTGGCCCTTATTGTTACCTCCAAACACAACTTGACCTCCATCTTTTTCAACCAGCAAACAAAATTTTTCTTTATCGCCCGTCATATGCCTTGAATGCCTATTGACAGGTGCAATTTCTTGTTGACTAGTTAAGTTTTGTTGTTTATTTTTCAAATCTTTGTTTTTAGCATGAACTTGTTTACTTCCACTTGGGCTGTCTTGAACAAAGGATGTGATCAATTTTTGTCCAAGTTTCTTTTGATTTTCAGTTTGAAACCCAAGCCCATGCCTGCTATGTTTGACTTGACTCCCAAACAATATCAATATTTCTTTTCCTTTGGCAAATCTTGACAGACTGTCATTCTTTCCTTTTAGTTCCTTTTGAACCTCTTCCATATTTTTCTGAATCTTTTGATTCTCATTTTGAAGGGTTTCAATAGATTTATTTAGAATTTGTTTTTCTTTTTCATTTTCTTGAAGTTTTTTTTTCATGCAATCCATTTCAACATGGTGGTTTTCCTTTGCAATTTTCAGGAGCTCTATCTCTCTAGTTAGGATTGTAATTTGTTCATCATTACTTGTGCTATGCACAAGATTGGTGATTTTCTTTTTCAGTGCTTTGTTTTCAGATTTGTATTCACAGAATTTTCAAATAGCAGGGTATATGCTTCTTCCCATTCTTCAATTGTGTAGCTTTCAAAGGAAGAATTTACCTCATTTGAGTCTTCACTTCTCGCCATCAAGCACTGGATTTCTTCATCATCAGACTGTCTTGAGCATTTCATTTTCATCCTCATCTTCATCACACTCCAGGTTGCCATCATGGCCCTGTTTTCTTGTATGTAGACTTGTCCTTTTTCAGCTTCCTTTCGAGCTCTGGGCATTCACCTCTCCTGTGCCCCTATCTTTTGCACTCATAGCAAACAATCATGTCAGTTTTCTTGTTTGTATCAAATTTATTTGAAAAATCTCTTTTTGGAAGAGTTTTGAAATTACCTGGCCCCTTCTTTTTGAACTTGAGGAAAATTTTGAATTGTCTAGTAAGCATAGCCATCTCATCATTCTCACTTTCATTAGACGTTTCATTTTCATCATTTTCTTGTTGAATATCTTTCTTGGAACTTGATGAGGCTTTGTTAGAGGCTTTCAATACAATGGATTTTCTTGGATTGACCTTAGATTCTTTTCTTTTTAGATTGATTTCATAGGTCATCAGTGATCCTATCAATTCATCTAATTTCATTGGGACAGGTCTTTAGAGTCCTCATGACAGTGGCCTTAGTATGCCAAAAGATGAAGAGACCGAAGTATCTTCCTTACTAAGTCACTCTCACTGTACTCTTTCTTAAGACCTTTCAAACCATTGATTATGATCATGAACCTTGCAAACATGTCTGAAATTATTTCTTCATTTTTCATTTTAAACATCTCATATTCAGACACAAGCATACTAGCCTTGGTTTCCCTTACCTCGGACGTACCTTCATATATCAGTTCTAATTTGTCCCACATTTCGTTTACAAATTTGCATGTGGAGACTCTTGAGTATTCCTTCGGATGCACAACACATTGCATCATGTTCAATGCGCTCCAGTTCAAGGTTCCCCTGCGAATCTGTTCCCTTGTCCAGGTGTCCTCATCAGGGGGCAGCTCATAGGGTCCCTTGCTTATAATCTTCCACGCTCATAGTCTTGAGCTCTTAGAAACACCTGCATTCGGTTTTTCCAGTATATATAGTCGTCTCATCAAAGAAGGGAGGCCTAGACACTGAGTGTCCTTCAGCCATAAAACCTTTATTAGTGTCCATTAAACAGAATCTCTCCTGATCGTTAGATCAAGCTATTAAAGCTGTAAAATCGGAGAAACCTCGCTCTGATACCAATTTAAAGGTGTGCGGAATTAACTAAAGCTGTAATCTAGAAGGGGGGGGGGGTTGAATAGATTACTACCAAATAAAACAAATTGACCTTCTTTTGAGATTAAGACTGACTGTGGGAAGGCTTAAAATGATATGATCAAATTTCAACTTAGATGTGTGTGTAGAGTGCGTTTAGGAGATTAGCAGTATGATGAGTGTGTGAACAAGGGATCGTGCCTAGCATACATCTAATGTCAATCATGCAAACCATAGGACACGAAGATTAAGGTGGTTTGGATTACACAACTTGTGTATCCTACGTCCACCGTCCCCACACATACACGCCAAACTGCTTATCAAGCAAGTTCAACACAGACGCTAACACACACATGAAGTTTGAGACAAACACGATCTCAGATCAACCACACACACTTGGGATGAGCACAAGGAATGCTCAAACCAACCACACCCACATGTGAGGAAAATAAAATGAAGGAAGAGTTCAGAGTTGAAGAATAAAGCCAATAGTTGAACTCTTCAGGTTGTTCGTCCTGATGAACTTCAAGCTTCACGTTGATAAAGATCGGATGATGATGACGAAGCTTGAGATTTGAGGATGAATCTGCTTCAAATCCTCTTCTGAGATGGATCTCTCTTTGATCAGGCTGGAGACTTAAAGCAGAGGAGCAGAGAAACCTTCTTCTTGTTATTCTTTCCTTAGGGTTTGGTGTGGAGGCTTCTTACTTCGAAAAATAGGTCCAAAAGATCTATACATGGGTGTGTCCAAGTCTTGAGATTCGTGAGAGAAGAGACACCTAATAGAGATCATATGTCTGTCACATGTTGTGAGTTAACATGCACCGGTCGACAGATGACCGTCGGCTATCAACAGGTACTGCAGCATTTGTGTCTTCCAAACCATCTTTCTGACCAGAAGGCTGGGCTGTCGACAGGTGAACTCTTGCTGTCGATAGGCTGAACTAGTCTGTCGAAAGATGAGACTTGTCTGTCGACAGCTACTGATTTTTCTTATTTTCTAGAAGCTTGTCTACTGACCATCTTCACTGGCTGTCGATAGGTGGGTCCAGGCCTGTCGACAACTGATTGCTTCTTGTGTTTTTTCAGATCTTTTTGTGCTTGAATTTGCTTCATGACTTGTACTTTCATTCTCACTCAATTTCCTACAGAAAAGAAACTCCATATAAGATATCATGAAAGCATATGTGATCATAGTGTTATGTCATTTTATCATGTCTTCTCAACATCAATTATGTCATTATCAAAAATATTTAAAACTTTTAAGCATCAAGTCAATCATCATGCCAGTCATAACCCAACACACAACACTATCACATGATCACATTGCACAATTTCCCACTTTTCAAACTTTTACACTTCAATTTCCATGACACATGGTCCGAACCACCATACAGAAGGACACACATTCACATAACACATACCCGTCACCTAGGCAATGCAGTGACGAATCTTGGTAAATGTGTAGAATCGGGAGAAGCCCTCTCCACCCTAACCAGTGGTACTTGTCCACCTCCAGGATTTCATCCTGATGCCCACAGGATATTATATACACAATAAGCCTTCCCATAGGGACTTCTCTACAGTACGGCTCCACAGCCTTCTATGGCAGCAGTGTCAATCTCGACACATTTTACACATTATCTCACTTAATCACATGGTTTCATTCACTTACATGTACTATTTAGCCCATTCACATGCACTTTATAAACATACATACTTCAGATTTCAGAACTTAACATGACTGTTTCACAATGTCAAATTAAGCATAACAGTACTTAAACATGCTGCTAATCACTAAAATTTACAATATTTAAATCAAACATGCTTTACATGGCTTAACTACCCTTTTAAAATACAAACAGTACCTCTGGATATCAAAACAATATCAAATTTTAACCACAGACTCTATACATGTAATATGTCATATGACCAATTTTTTGGAATTTTTGCAATAGTGGAACTATTTTTAACATTTAATACAGATTCCATGTAATTTTAGTACAATATTCACTTAACATGGTAGATAGTAAAATAATTGATGTTCACAGGTTTAAAACATGAAACCAATAACCCTAAGTACATGAAAATTTTCTGTAACATTAACATGCATAAAAACTATTTGTTTAGAATTAAATACTATCAAAACATACATATTTCACCATAACAGAAATATATTAAATAAATCATGCTCAGATATTCGACAGAAACTCATGATCTGATTTAAAGACCATACCTGACCAACCATATTTTTTACAGCATGATCCAACATTCAGAAATCTAAATTTATCACACAGACATGACAAACATAGTTCTGTGAAAAAAGAAGAACTTGGCGGCAAGGGCCTTGCCGTCAAGGTGGGTTAACGACACAGTCTGCTACTGTCAACTCAAGAACTTGGCGGCAACAAGGTTGCCGTCAACCTCCTGTCTGCAGAAACTGCAGACCGGACTTCATAAAAAGAGAGAATTGGGGGTTCCAGGACACGAAATAAAATCCGTAAAAATAGCTAGAACCTAGAGAACATGCCTAGGGATAATACCCATAAGCTACTTGCTTGGAATAAAATCTCTAAACATCGAATTTGGCGATGAAGCCCTCCTCGGCCAAGCCAAGAAGGTGTCTCTTCCAACTCCAAATCTGGTCTTCCTGTTTGTGCAGATGGTTCTCCGGAGTCGGGGAAGCTTCTTCACCACCAAGAGTACCTTCCAGTCGAAGAAGATTGCTGGAACAACCTCCCAAACGCCGGATCAAGCCACGCAAAGCTCTGACTTTCTCTCAAATGAACCCTAGTTTTTCCTCTCAACCAAAGGACCTAACTTAGCTGAAATCTCTAAGTTTTATAGGGTTAAGAGTCGGGGTGCGCCTAGCATTAGGACTCCTGACTGTTGGGATTGGGTTTCCTAATTAAATCCCGAAGAAAACACAGTCATTTCAGATTTGGAATATACAGTCGGAGAAGTAACGGCCACTTTGACAGTTAACAGAAAGTAGACACAATCGATCTAGATGTCTATATCCTCTGGCCGTGCAGTCAACGGCACACATGTTTCCGTCAACCTGCTATTAACATCAGGTGATGTTGACGTTAACCAGGGATATCAGATAGAACTTAAAACATCAACAAGCACACATGCACAGAAATAAATAAACATACTATGTACAAAAATAAGTAAATACCATATTCATAGAATTAAATAAACATAATATGAACAAAATTTGAGGGCTTACACCCTCTCCCCCTAAAAGAAAACTTCATCCTCAAAGTTAGAACGAAAAATACTAACCAAACAAATGGGGATACTTCTTCTTCATAGCATCTTCAAGCTCCCATGTAGCCTCCTCCCACGAGAAATTCCTCCATAACCCCTTCACGGATACAATATTCTTGTTTCTGAGGTGCTGAACCTTCCGGTCTAGAATAGCTACTGGTTGCTCTACATACGACAAGTCTGGCTGAATCTCCACTGGCTCGTGACTAATGACATGCGACGGATCTCACACGTATCTCCTGAGCATAGACACGTGGAAGACTGGGTGTACACTAGCTAGCGCTGGGGGTAAAGCTAGATCATATGCCATGCTGCCCATTTGCTTGAGAATCTCAAACGGCTAATGAATCTCGAACTCAACTAGCTATGCCTGCCAACCTGATCACGCCTCGGTGCTCGCCAACCTCGAACTCTAAATCCTTCATTCTGTTGTCGGCGTAGCTCTTCTGCCTATCCTACGCCGCAACCAATCTCTGCCTGATAAGTTGAATCTTATCCAAAATCTCCTGCACCAACTCCGGACCAACCAACTGCCTATCACCTATCTCCTTCTAGCACAAAGGAGATCTACAGGGTCGCTCATATAGAGCCTCGAATGGAGCCATGACGATGCTCGCATGAAAATGGTTGTTGTAGGCAAACTCCACAAGAGGTAGATGACGCTCCCAATCTCCCTTCCAATCAAGCACACACACTCTTAACCATGTCCTTGAGCATCTGAATCATCCTCTCGGATTGGCCTCTATCTGAGGGTGGAACGCCGAACTAAGCTTCAACTGAGAACCCAAAGCCTCCTGAAGACCCTGCCACAACCTCGATGTAAACTGACTGCCGGTCTCTGTCAAAGATAATGGACTTTGGCACACCATGCAACCTCACAATGCTACCAACATACAGCCTAGCCAAACTCTTCACAGACTGTTTCTTCTTCATGGGCAGGAATGAGTAGTCTTAGAGAAACGATCTACAATCACCCAAATCGAGTCATTGCCCTTGGCTGATCTGGGCAAACCCATCACAAAGTCCATGGTGATTGCTTCCCACTTCCATACAAGTATCTCCATCTTCTGCATAAGGCCCGATGGTCTCTGGCGCTCGACCTTTACCTGCTGGCACACTAAGCATCTGAACACAAACTTGGCCACATCCTTCATCATGCCAGACCACCAGAAAGATCTCTTCAAGTCTTGGTACATCTTGGTGTTGCCTGGATGAATGGAGAACCTCGATCTGTGAGCTTCTACAAGTACTCGCTTACGAAACATCCACAAAATTATGAAGACAAACTGGGTTTTGAAATCTAATGACAGCATCCTCATTGGGGACGCTCCGTTCACCGCACTCCGGCGACTGTGGATCCTCCGGTAGGTGCACGAACGTCGCTGCTCCCTCGTTGGCGTGAAGGGTTGCTGGTGACTCCTTTGACTCCCGTTGACTGAGTTGACTGAGGAGAAAGAAGAGAAAACCAGTGAAGTAAAGGGAGAGTTCGATCGCTAGGGCCTTACCTGTGCCCAAGGAGAGTTGTGATCACATCGGTGTTGCTGCTTCGTGTAGCGGACGATGATGGGCTCCAACATTCCTCTCTTCAGCCGACCAAGGAGAGGAAGCTCCACGGTCTTGTCCAAGTGTTCTTGCCACAAGAGAAAGACTCTATTAGACTCTAAGGGATGCAGTAAACATCCTAAATAGAATAAAATACCCAAAAGGAGAGCCCCGTACGGGTTGCGGGCTTGAGAAGAGGGGGGCCAAATGCTATGACCACCTTCTTCCCTCTATTGTTTAGTTGAAAACCCCCTTCTAGGTGTGTAGGAAGGTGCCCTACGTGCCTAGGGGTGTGTGAGTGACATGCAAGAACTAAGAAAGAGAAAAGGGAAAGAGAAAGAGGAGGGAGAAGATCCTCATTGCTGTGGTTGATGGCACCTTAGTGGACTCCTCCAGCACTTGATGAAGCCTTCCAGACGTTCAAAGAGTTGAGAGGGAGAGAGGAGACAAGGGTTGGAAGCTTTTAGTGGGTTTTCTCTCTCTTGTCTCCAAGTAGCATGGCATGGACGTCCAGCATCTCCCCTTGCTTAGAAGGCCGAGGTATGACCTATATAGGCAGTGGGGTTGGAGGTGAGGTGTAAGGCCCTCGAATTTTATTGCATTATTGTATTGCATGTAAATAATTCATGTGTGTGTATGTACGTATGTAAATATCTACATAAGTACTAGTTGATATACTTATGTATGCATGTGTATAATTAGAGTAAATAATGTATGAATGGTATGATGGTAGTGTGTACTTGATAGCGTATACATATGTCATATATATAGTATAAGATGTGCATGGTCTTTGCATGTTTTGGAGTTCTGGCCGAAGGCCAGATTGGCGTCAATATCAATGGACGCTTGAGTTGAGTAGGCGTCAACCCCCATTGACGCCAACACTAATTCCAGCGTCCAGCGATGTGGACGCCAACTTCTCTGACCTGCATGCGTTGCAGAGCCCAGAATTCCGGAAGCAAGCCACCCCACCATTGGGAAGCTGTCCCCAACGGTCTGAAAAGCCATCTTGTCACCCCTGCGTGAATGAGAACCCTCTCTCCTATATACAACCCATTTCTACAACCCTAAGCCTTCTCTTGTCCCTTTGCAAGAGAGGAGAAGAGGAAAAGAAGAGAGAAAACCCTATTTTCGGACTGTGAGAACCCCACTTTTGCAACCCCAAATCTGAAGTCTGAAGCTTGATCCACACCTACTGCATCAAGGAGCTTGCTGGATCATCGAGGAAGGCATCCCCGACCTCGGACTGCACTGGAGCTTGCTCAAGAACCCGGAGTGAAGCTTTTCTAGGAGCTTCTTGGGACAGCCCAGGAGAGCTTCACCGAGCCTAGATCCTTTGGTGTATTTTCTAGAGGCAAGTACCCTACCCATAACGTCCCTGTATGTGTCTAGGTTGGTTTTATAAATTTTATGTATTTTTCCTCGTGTCCTGGATCCCCTTTTTCACCTTTTCATTTGAGTACGGTCTGTGTTTCTGCACAGACAGGAACTTGGCGTCAATGCCTTGACGCCAAGATCCAGGTGTGCGTCCAGCGATCTTACGTCCACTCTGGAACGACCAGAGACCGCCGCCAAGTTCATCTGAGCAGAACAACAAGCTGTTCTGCCCTTCTATATGATAATTTCGATATGTTTCACGATGAGGATATAATGTAATCTCTTATATGTTATGTATACTAGTGAATGTGGTGTGTGGATGAATTTTGTGCAAGGTGGTAAATGATAAAGTTTATTTATTCATGGAAATACATGTATGATGAGTTGCTAATCTTGTCAACCCTTGTTTGTATGATTTAGGACGAGTCAGAATGTCCTACATTTTATGGGTCATGCATGTATTAGTCAGTCTCGTTCTGAAATTCTGAGATTTTTCCCATGCTTGTGTGAATTAGTAGAAATATTGTTTGGGAAAATAGAAATCATGCGTAGGTCATGATAAATCTTCGGTAAATCATGTATGCCCAAAAATTTCAGGAATAAATTCTGTAGCTCCATGTCTGTTAGGGTTCAGGCAGTGAATTGTTAAAAATTGTGATTGGTATTCAACTCCATGTTAAATCGAATTGCGGATAGCATGTGGAATTAATGATAGATTTTCTGTAATTTCGTTTTAGCTTAGAAAAATCTGAAATTTTGCATGTGGGATCCTAAACCCGAAATTAGCTGTGGTTAAAATTTCAGGTCATTTGGACCAGTATATGATGCAATATGAATTTTCCATGTAAAAATGTGAACTAATGCATGCCTTTGTAAAATGATTTGATTTTGTATATAGCAACCTGATTAGTGAAATTTCTTGAGTGCTAAATTCTGTAATTGTAGTGTCATGTTAGGAAAAATAGAGAAGTGTGCATGTGAGTGAGAAAGTGAATGAAATGAGAGTGACATGTGTAAACCTATGTGTTAAAATCGGTAAAATGTGTAATGTGTAACTTGTGCCAAATGTGACACTGCTTCCGCAGAGGGCAGTGGAACCGTATCAGGGAAAAGTCCCCTGAGAAGGTTCAATGTGTAGTGACCCTAAGGGCATTAGGGGGAAATCCTGGAGGTGGACAAGTACCACTGGTTAGGGTGGAGACTTGTTCTCCCGGTCTGCGCAGTCCAAGAGTCGCCATTGTATTGCCTAGATGGCGTCTATGTGATGTGATGTGTGTGTCCTTCTTTGGTGGTTTGGACTATGTGTCACGGCACTAAATGTGAATGTGTAAATGTGTATGTGTTCATGTGAAAAATGTGAATGTGAACAATGTAAAAGTGCATGTGTAAAGTGTGAAATATGCGAATTTGAAATTGTGTAAAAATGTGAAACCAAAATGTGAAGATGTGAGTTTGTAATCCATGTTATGACAATCTGAAATCATGCTTGAACAGTAGCTTTACTATGTTATGATCATGTTTATGTATGCAAAATGCCTAGAATCCATGCTAGGGATAATTGTTAAGCATATATAAACAACTTCCATACTTGATTGTTCACATGTTGTGATTTAAATCGTTGTTGTAACTCTCATGTGTTAGATTATGGTTGCTAAAGCATGTAAAACCAGCAAGTTTAAAGCATGTAAAATGGTTACGTATATGTGTAGGAATGTGTAGATTCCATGTTAGGTATGTTTCCTTTCATGCATGCTCGGAAATTCATGTTAATGGCTTTCATGTCTTAGTTGGTTGAAGGTAGATTTTTTATGTGAGAAATGAATAGAAAGCATGTGATAGGTGATTCTATTTTAGGAAATCTGAAAGCATAGTCCATGTGTTTAAATTGTAGATTCACCATGATAGGTTGTAAAATTAATGTCAAGCATGCTACATGTTGTGTCTTGTGAATGTGTATGTAGAACCTACTATGATATGTGCATGTACGGTATGGTAGAAGTACTTGCGGAGTCTTTTAGACTCACTACTTGCTTCGGCGTACAGGTGTAGTTGGTGACGAGACTTGTGGAGGAGACGTTGGAGACCGACTCCGAGCGCGGAGATTAGAGTGTTGGAGCACTAGTGACATTTGTGATTTTCATAGTATGTAAATTGAACATTGTACTAGCATTATCATGGAAGAATGTATAAGTATGGACATCTATATATTTGATTTTCAGCAATTTAAATTATGTGGATTTTAGTTCTCTAAATGTTATCGAATCATGTATGTTAAATGTGGATGATGAATGAATGAAGACAGTGGTTCTTTTACTTCCGCTACTCTGTTCTTATATTCACGTGTATCTCAGCTGAATGTCATTGTTGGGTAAAGTCCCACTGTGATGACGCTCGCTATACCGACGTGGGTTGGTATAACCGTACCGGTATAAAGAGGGTCGTCGCAGAGGAGCCTTGGATGCTCAAGTGTGAAGAAACACAGTATAAGTGGGCAATCCAAGTGTTAAGGCTTGAACCATGAGAGGGGGCCACATAGGATTTTTACTGGGTCAAGGGGGGGCAAGGTGGCCCATTGCCCATGGGGAACGGCTACATGTGTTGCATGGCTGAGAGAATGGCGCTAGTGGGCTGGAATCTCAGGCAGTTGCGCAGACCTGTAAACTAGGTTGACGTCCAATGATGCTGCCGCCAATCCCATGCAGACGTCACCGATATGGGCGCCAATTTTAGTTAACGGCCAGGGGGATTGCCACCACATATGATCAGCGGCAATCGATGCTGCCGTCTACATGGGATCTGAGGCAAGTCAACAAATGGTCAAACGGGCCTTATTGGGCCATGGAACCGCATGGGGATGGGCCAAATCTATCTATGCTCATCTCGAGCAATGCCTACCTTGCCCACCATCTCCGGAAGCCTAGGATCAGCTCTCTGCTGCAATCACCTCGTCCAGAACGTGGATCGGATAGGCAGCTGAGCCACGAACGCCTGACACAACTGTGGCTCTAACAGTCATAGCACACACTGCATCCTCAAGCATCTTCCAATCATACCAAAGTAATGACCTCTTCCTACTGGGTGCATCTGCTATGACATTGGCCTTCCATGGATGGTACTGAAGCTCGAAGTCGTAGTCCTTGAGGAACTCAATCCATCTTCTCTGCCACAGTTCAACTCCTTCTGAGAGAAAAGGTTCCTCAGACTCTTATTGTGACGGCCCAAGATATTTATAACCAATAAGGCTCCATATCCAAATCCGCCTCCCGCGATCGGACCGAAGTCTCGCAAGGGATAGCTCACACACTTGTCCAGTAAGAATATAAAAGACAACCACAACAGTATAAGACACAAGAAAGTACATGTTCTCATAACTACATATAACAATTTACAACTGTCCCAATACATTATTATATGTCCAATTAAAAAGTACAACTACCTGGGGCATACCCCGAGAGAGCACAAGCTCACACAACACAACTAACACTACTGCTGGTGGCACAAGTCTGCCACAATGCCTTCACAAGCCATACCAACGGTAACCCATGAAAAGAACTGTAGGGGAGTGAGCCTCAACAAGTCACCGGCACAGTAGGGGACCACCCAAAAACAACACACGGAACTAAAGAGACCTCAACCCCCAAAGGGTCTCTGTCACGCCCTGACGTGGAATATCGGAACGCGAGGCAGTTGCAAGTAAACAGGTACAGAGCAAGTACTAGACATCAAACATTGCACAAGAACTAAAGCAAATTCATTCATTAATAACTTTCCAATGTCTAGTTACAACCACTAATATCAGAGCCATTCTATAGGGCCCAATTACATTGAAATAAGAGTAAAAGACTAAACTAAGACTCTAACATAACTCTAGGACACTAGGGTGCTCGTGACGTCACTTCTGGTCGTTCCCGTCCTCTTGAGTGTATAGTTCATCCTCGGTTTCACCTGAGAACACAACGACAAATAATGCAGGGTGAGCGATAATGCCCAGTAGGACTTAAATCTCAATAGTCAAGCAGGCTTTAAATGATTAATGTATTAAAAGGTAGAGTAACTAATGATAGAGCGAGAGAGTAAGTATAAGATAGCAGGATAGCACGTGAACAAAATAGCACAACTTTTCAAATATAGAAAGAGTGTCGAGTATAGCACAAAATAGTAAGATGGCCATAGCACAATAGCAGAACGGGTATAGTATAACACTTTTGTCAATAGACAACGAGAGTACATAGTACTTTTTATTGTCATTTAGATAGTCGAGATAGATAGCACTTGAGTGTAATGCCAAACACTCTGATCATTTAAGTCCCATAGGCACTAGCACTTTCGGGCACACATCCCAGGACCAGATCGGGCCCTTTATATATTGCCAGGCATTGGTTATATTGTTTATCTTTAGACAATCAGTCAACGGCCAATATAGAGTACCAAGAGATAGATGAGAGAACTAGATGAATAGACGAGATAGTGGAGTGAACGTGAAAAGATGAGCGAGTAGAGCATAGATGAGAGCTAGTGGTCATTGCATATAACACGTCGAGTAAACAGGCGATAGTAACAGTTGCCCAACACGCGCACATGGTGTTGGCAGTCAGGTGGAACTCACTACCTTTCCACTGGCCATGTTATGCACAGGTCCAGAGGTCCGGCATGATTCAAGATAAGAGCGAACTTCTAATAGCCGTTTGGATCATGCTGATCCCTAAAGGGTGTAATAAGTGTTATGGTACAACCGGCTCGTCGACCATGTGGGAATCCATGGACAGAGGAGACATACGGAGGCCTTGAACGAAGACTCACTAGTCCGACAGAAGGAGTATCCGACGGAGAGTTTGTCCAAGTCAAGAAAGTGTAGATATAGAAATGAGTGCTCGACGTTCTAGAGGAATTCTAGAACAGTGGAGCATTAGTATCGGTGTTCCAAATCATCGCGAGGAAACGTACACAAGTATATTTAAGAAAGAGGCAATTTAATGACATAAATTACCAAATAAATTATGTAACATGTTCATTCCAATTAAGCCATATTCGGATGGTTCAAAGTGTGTGTAAGTGTCGTGAAATTGAAGATAGAAAAGATCATGTGCATATATTTTAATCACACATAAATGTTTAATTTATAACAAGTGTAATCTTATGTGTGTATGACTGGTAAACAAGAGTACAAGCATTGTGGAGAGTCAGAACATCAAAATTTGGGGTTGTTATGCAAAAAGGCCAGAACGCGACGCACCCTTGTAAGGGTCGTGACAGGGTTTGGGCAGATCGCGACGGGGTCTTGTAAAGGTCGCGACGGGCTTGACTTTTCGGGTAGGCAGGTCGCGACGGGGTCATGTGAGGATCGCGACGGGCTCAACAGACCGGGCAGCCAGATCGCGATGACCGGTCCTAACACGATCAGATCGTGACGGAATGCTCTGTCGCGATGCCCCTGTGAACGCGGCCTATCAGGCCGTCGCGTTCACAGAGTTTGTGCCCGAGTCTGACAGGGAACAGGCATTACATGGGATTGCGGGCCAGAACTTACCTTATTTGACACATGGTGCATCTGAAAATCATAACTAATGGTACAAGCGATGAAAAATCATCAAATTAATTGCTAATTGTTCTAGACATGCAAGGGTACCTATAGTAAATAGGAATTGGAAAACAAACAGGGTTTCGACATGCTTTGGTCATGGTATTTATGAAGTACTTATAATAGTACACAAATGAGATCAACGAGTTAATTCGCATGATAGGATAGATGGAAATTAGGGCTTTTAGAGGCAAAAGAAGCCTAACATCCATCAGTTCTTACAGTAAAAATCTCATGGCATGAGGACGAGTATGCATGAAGATATGAATTTAAGAAGAGGGTTCGGGGTTATGAAGTTCACAGAACTTTGAAAATTGAGAACTAAAGATTTGCTAGATGGAAAAATATGAAACCAAAGGTTTTTGGTTCCTGATAGATGAAACATCATACAGATAAATTTTCATGGTTTATGCTCGTGAGAATGCCTGCCTTTGACTCGTTTTGTCTTCTAGGGTTAAGAACTTGAAGAACTCGGGGAAGACTTGAGGGTTCCTCCTTCTCCATGAATTCTCCTTTCGCTTGGCTCCTTCCCACGTCCAACAACCCCTTGGCACGAGCTAGGGCCGGCTATGAGGGTTTTAGAGGAGTATTTAAGCATCTCCCCATTCTATTTCCTATTATGACTCTAATTCCTATTTATTCTGAATTTCCTATTTTCCTCTCCCTTTTTTACGCATGAGATCTCCTAATTGGGTTAGGATGGGAGCTAATTTTGTGGCCAACCTATTAGGGTAGGTTTAGGAATCCCAATCCAACTTAAACTTCTTTTTTAATGCATTAAATACCCCTTTTATAATTAAGTATTATTTTAGTTACGAATTTAGGATATTTTTTCATTATTCCCCTTTTAAAAATTCCTATTTTGGCCCACTAAATTCTATTGGGTCAATTTAATAAAGCCCATCTCTTCTTTTCCTTTAATGGGTTTTAGTAAATTCTCTTTCCATTAATTTCCTATTTAATTTATTTTCTTTTATTTGATTTTCTAATAAATTTAATTACTTTTATTTTTATATTATTAATTTTTTTATTTTTTGAAAAAAATCTAGGTTGCTACATCCTCCCCCTCTTAAAAGTATTTGGTCCCCAAATTCATATGATCGTAAGGGAGGAAATGTCTTACAGAAAAGATCGGGGTAGTTCCGTTGATGATTCCTTCCGGTTCTCATGTGGCTTCTTCCATTCCGCGGTTATTCCATAAGACTTTAACCACGTGGATGGGACGGTTCTTGAGTTGTTGTACCTTCCGTTCCAGTATCTTGACTAGCTTCTCTTCGTATGTCACATCCTTGTTCAGCACCAACTTCTCGTGGCGAATGATGTGGGTAGGGTCATAGACATATCTCCTGAGCATGGAGACATAGAACACATTGTGTACACATGCCAGATCCAGTGGCAATGCCAGTCGGTATGCAACCTCACCAATCCTTTCGAGTACTTCAAAAGGACCAATGAATCTAGGACTGAGCTTTCCTTTCACACCAAATCTTTGGATGCCACGAGTAGGTGACACCTTCAAGAACACATGATCACCCACTTGGAATTCTAAGTCTCGCCTTCTTTTGTCAACGTAGCTCTTTTGTCTAGACTTAGCAGTCTTAAGCCAGTCTCTAATCACTTGTATGTCCTTTGTGGTACGTTGCACTATGTCTGGGCCTGGCCATTGCTGTTCTCCAACCTCATTCCAGCATATAGGAGATCTACAATTCTTTCCGTAGAGTGCTTCGAACGGTGCCATCTTCATGCTCGCCTGGTAACTATTGTTATAGGTGAACTCGATAAGAGATAGGTGTTCGTTCCAATATCCTTGGAAGTCTATAGTGCAAGCTCTCAACATGTCTTACACTATTTGGTTGGTTCTTTCAGTTTGCCCATCAGTTTGTGGATGGAACGCGGTACTAAAGTTGAGTTTAGTACCCAGTGCACCTTGCAGTCCTTTCCAAAAATGAGATGTGAATCTCGGATCTCGATCCGAGACTATGGATGATGGAACTCCGTGCAGTCCCACTATCTCCTTGACATATAGGGCAACTAGTACCTCCACTGACCACTTACTCTTATAGGCAGGAAAATGGGCGGATTTGGTTAGTCGGTCCACAATGACCCATATGGCGTCGAGTCCACCACGAGTCTTGGGTAAACCATGATGAAGTCCATGCCAATGCTTTCCCATTTCCATTCCGGAATATCTAGTGGTCTGAGTACACCAGCAGGGCGCAGGTGTTCCGCTTTTACTTGTTGGCAAGTAAGGCAGTGAGCGGCATGTTCAGCTACCTCTCTCTTCATGTTCGGCCACCAAAATGTTCTTTTCATGTCTTGATATATTTTGGTACCTCCTGGATGAATAGTGTACTTTGTCTTGTGAGCTTCAACCATTAGCTTCCTCTTCAGTTCTTCATTGTCGGGGACGCATGTCCTCCCTTGAAAGACAAGCCTTCCATCTTCAGTCATAGCAAAGTCCAGTCTTTCGGCTAGAGTTTCCTTGACGTGAACTAAGAATGGATCATCATCTTGTTGAGCTTTGATCTCCTCTAGCAGATCAAATTGAATCTTGATATTGGCAACCAAGACTCGATCATCTCTATGTTCAATATTTAAGTCTAACCTTGCAAATTGTTTCAGTAGTTGCATGTTGCCAAGGACTAGACTTAAAACAGACGCCATTGGCTTCCTACTAAGAGCATCAGCCATGACATTACCCTTTCCTGGATGGTATTGGATGTTGAAGTCGAAATCCTTCAGATATTCTAGCCATCATCTCTATCTCATGTTGAGTTCTTTCTGGGAGAATAAATACTTTAGACTTTTATGGTCTGAGTAGACAGTGAACTTTTCTCCGTAGAGGTAATGTCTCCAGATTTTCAAGACGAAGACCACGGTAGCCAACTCAAGATCATGCACGGGATAGTTGACCTCATGAGTCTTTAGTTGTCAAGAAGAGTAGGCGATGACTTTCCTTTTGCATCAATACACACCTTAGCCCAATTCTCGAGGCATCGATGTACACAGAGAAACCTTCTCCCTCTATTGCAAGCGAGAGAACAGGTGCTGAGGTAAGGCAATCTTTAAGAGTTTCGAAACTTTTCTCACACTCTTTACTCCAGGAGTAGGGATTCTCCTTTCGTGTCAGATGAGTGAGAGGAACGACGATCTTGGAGAAGTCCTTGATAAACCGCCTGTAGTAGCCAGCCAGTCCTAAGAAGCTTCTTATCTCAGTGACGTTGGTTGGTCTCTCCCAGTTGAGTACAGCTTCGACTTGGAGGGCAATGGAGATGTCGTCCTTTAAGATGACATGGCCCAAGAAGATCACTTCTTCGAGCCAGAATTCACACTTGCTAAGCTTTGCGTACAGTCTATTGTCTCGCAAGACTTGCATTGCTATCTTCAGATGTTCTTCATGCTCTTCTTTGGTCTTTGAATATATGAGGATATCGTCAATGAAGACGACCCTGAACTTGTCAAGGTATGGCCGATATATGTTGTTCATGAGTGGCATAAAGGCTGCAGGAGCATTGGTTAGACCAAAAGGCATAACGACAAATTCATAATGTCTATACCTGCTCCTAAAAGCCGTTTTGAAAATATCGTCATCCTTGATCCTCATTTGATGATAGCCGGATTGAAGATCGATCTTGGAAAAATATTGCGCTCCAGATATTTGGTCGAATAGTTCATCGACCCTAGGCAATGGGTATTTGTTCTTGATGGTGAGCTGATTGAGTTGACGATAGTCGATGCACAACCTCATCGATCCATCTTTCTTCTTGACGAATAGTATATGTGCTCCCCATGGGGAAGTACTCGGTCTAATGAACCCCTTCTCTAATAGCTCCATCAGCTACGTCTTCAGTTCTTTGAGCTCGGCAGGTGACATCCGGTACGGTTGATGTGATACCAGGGCAGCTCCAGGGATCAACTCTATGGCGAAGTTGACATCTCATTCGGGGGAATCCCTGGCAGATCTTCAGGAGAACACATCGGGGTAATCCTAGACTATGTGGATGTCTTCTATCTTAGAACCCTTTTTCAACAACTATGGCTGCTAGGAAAGCAATGCATCCTTTCCTATCATGTGTGGGCTTTTATGGCGGAGATTAGAGACATCCGTCTCGGAGACATATGTCTCTTATATCTAAAGGTCACCCTTCATTTCTTAAAATTGACACTTGCCCCATAAGTGGACAACCAGTCGGCTTCCAAAATTACATCGTAGCCTTCCATGGGCATACACACTAGGTTGGCTTTTAGGTTATGGTCTCCGATCATTACATCGGTAGAGGGAAAGAATTTGTTCAATTTCTCCTTTTCTCCTAGTGGCATTGTGATAGAGAACTCATAACCCATGGATATTGGTTTTGCAGTTAGGGTATCTGCAAAGTGTTGAGATATAAAAGAATGAGTTGCTCCAGTATCAAATAAGACAAATGTTGATAAGGAGAAAACTTGTAGAGTACCTTCTACCACGCCACCGTCCGTAGCGGGTTCCTCATCCTATAGGGCTTGCAGTCGGCCCTGTTTCTTAGGCGCATTAGGGCTCCTCTCATGTTCTTTCAGCAGCGGGCACTCGGGAATGTGGTGCTCGCAACTTCCGCAGCACAGGCATGCGCCGACTTTCTTCCAGCACTCGTCCGCGGTGTGACCAGGCTTGTCACAGTGCTTGCAGTTGCTCTTGGCTAGAGTGTTGGGTACGAAGACCTTCAGTTTCCTTTCTTGGCTGGATCCCTCCGTGATGTTGAAGGGATGCTTCTTGCCGTGTTCGGCTTAGCAGATGACAGACCCGAGGTCATTTCCATTTTCATGAACTTGCCTTTTATACGGTCGGTGAAGTCCGTAGCATGTTCCAGCAGCTGTGCTTTCTTCACCATCTCGGCGTAGGTCTGGATGTCGAGAGGTGCGAGTTGAGTAATGTATTGAGGCTTGAGGCCGTTGAGAAAGCACTTAGCCTTCATCCTCTCAGTGTCATGCCAGTTTTGAAAACTGGGCTTCATACTCGGCCACAATCGAGCTCCGCTGTTTAAGAGCAGCGAATTCCGCAGCCTTCCTTTCTTGGACACACTTCGAGAAGTATTTGGAATTGAAGGCTTCTTTAAACTCTGTCCAGGTGAACTGACCATTAGCTCTGGTCAATTCAACAGACTCCCACCAAGCGCGGGCGTCCTTTTCCAGTTGTAAAGTGGCTAGCAGTAGCTTATCCCCCGCTGCACATTGCATCACGCGGAAAATTCTTTCCGTCTCTTTGAGCCAGTGCTCAGCTTCATCCAGATCCGTGGATCCACTGAACCTAGCTAGGTTCAGACTCCTAAAGTTGCGATGCAGGTCGCCTGCACTACGATTGCCACCACCTTGGGTAGCTTGCACAATGGCGCGCGTCAATTCCTGGATGGTTTGTTGCATGTCCCTCATTTGATCACGTTCAGCAGTCATCTTTGTTGCTTAGTTCCTACAAAAATAACTTATTGTCATGATATTGATGTGGAATTTAATTCGTGCGTGTGTGAGTTTATTTTAGTTAGTTACCCTCGGCTCTAACCACAACTCACATAGGTAGGGTAATTGACTCTAGTCGAGGCTGGTCAACCTAGATCATCCTATACTTATGAATAACCTAGGCTCTGATACCATAAAACTGTCACGCCCCGATGCAGAATATCAGAATGCGAGGCAGTTGCAAGTAAACGGGTACAGAGCAAGTACTAGACATCAAACCATTGGACAAGAACTAAAGCAAATTCATTTCATTAATAACTTTCCAATGTCTAGTTACAACCACTAATATCAGAGCCATTCTATAGGGCCCAATTACATTGAAATAAGAGTAAAAAACTAAACTAAGACTCTAACATAACTCTAGGACACTAGGGTACTCGTGACGTCACTCCTGGTCATTCTCGTCCTCTTGAGTGTATAGTTCATCCTCGGTTTCACCTGAGAACACAACGACAAATAACGCAGGGTGAGCGATAAGGCCCAATAGGACTTAAATTTCAATAGTCAAGCAGACATTAAATAATTAATGTACTAAAAGGTAGAGTAACTAATGATAGAGCGAGAGAGTCAAGTATAAGATAGCAGGATAGCACGTGAACGAAATAGCACAACTTTCCAAATATAGCATGAGTGTCGAGTATAGCACAAAATAGCAAGATGGCCATAGCATAATAGCACAAAGTATAGCAATAGCACAAGGGTATAGTATAGCACTTTTGTCAATGGACAACGAAAGAACATAGGACTTTTTGATTGTCATTTAGATAGTCGAGATAGATAGCACTCGAGTGTAATGCCAAACACTCTAATCATTTAACTCCCATGGGCACTAGCACTTTCGGGCGCACATCCCAGGACCAGATCAGGCCCTTTATATATTGCCAGGCATTGGTTATATTGTTTATCTTTAGACAATCAGTCAATGGCCAATATAGAGTACCAAGAGATAGATGAGAGCACTAGATGAATAGAAGAGATAGTAGAGTGAACGAGAAAAGATGAGCGAGTAGAGCATAGATGAGAGCTAGTGGTCATTGCACATAACACATCGAGTAAATAGGCGATAGTAACAGTTGCCCAACACACGCACGTAGTGTTGGCAGTCAGGTGGAACTCACTACCTTTCCACTGGCCATGTTATGCGCAGGTCTAGAGGTCTGGCGTGATTCAAGATAAGAGCGAACTTCTAATAGTCGTTTGGATCATGCTGATCCCTAAAGGGTGTAATAGGTGTTAGGGTACAACTGGCTCGTCGACCATGTGGGAATCCATGGACAGAGGAGACATATAGAGGCCTTGAACGAAGACTCACTAGTCCGGCAGAAGGAGTATCCGACGGAGAGTTTGTCCAAGTCAAGAAAGTGTAGATATAGAAATGAGTGCTCGACGTTCTAGAGGAATTCTAGAACAGTGGAGTGTCGGTATCAGTGTTCCAAATCATCACGAGGAAATGTACACAAGTATATTTAAGAAAGAGGCAATTTAATGACATAAATTACCAAATAAATTATGTAACATGTTCATGCCAATTAAGCCATATTCGGATAGTTCAAAGTGTGTCTAAGTGTCATGAAATTGTAGATAGAAAAGATCACGTGCATGTATTTTAATCACACATAAATGTTTAATTTATAACAAGTGTAATCTTCTGTGTGTATGACTGTTAAACAAGAGTACAAGCATTGTGGAGAGTCAGAACATCAAAATTTGGGGTTGTTATGCGAAAAGGCCAGAATGCGACGCACCCTTGTAAGGGTCGCGATGGGGTTCGGGTAGATTGCGACGGGGTCTTGTACAGGTCGCGACGGGCTTGACTTTTCGGGCAGGCAGGTCGCGACGGGGTCATGTGAGGATCGCGACGGGCTCAACATATCGGGCAGCCAGATCACGACGACCAGTCCTGTCGCGATCAGATCACGACGGAACACTCTATCACGATGCCCCTGTGAACCCGGCCTATCGGGCTGCCGCGTACACAGAGTCTGTGCCCGAGTCCAACGGGGAATAGGCATTACATGGGATTGCGGGCCAGAACATACCTTATTTGACACATGGTGAATCCGAAAATCATAACTAATGGTACTAGCAATGAAAAATCATGAAATCAATTATGAATTGTTCTAGACATGCATGGGTACCTACAGTAAATAGGAATTGGAAAACAAACAGGGTTTCGACATGCTTTGGTCATGGTATTCATGAAGTACTTATAATAGTACACATATGAGATCAAAGAATTAATTCACATGATAGGATGGATGGAAATTAGGGCTTTTAGAGGCAAAAGAAGCTTAACATCCATCAGTTCTTACAGTAAAAATCTCATGACATGAGGACGAGTATGCATGAAGATATGAATTTAAGAAGAGGGTTCGGGGTCATGAAGTTCACAGAACTTTGAAAATTGAGAACTAAAGATTTGCTCGATGGAAAAATATGAAACCAAAGGGCTTTGGTTCCTGATAGATGAAACATCCTACAGATAAATTTTCATGGTTTATGCTCATGAGAATGCCTACCTTTGACTCGTTTTGTCTTCTAGGGTTAAGAACTTGAAGAACTCGGGGAAGACTTGAGGGTTCCTCCTTCTCCACGAATTCTCCTTTCCCTTGGCTCCTCCCCAAGTCCAGTAACCCCTTGGCATGAGCTAGGGCCGGCCATGAGGGTTTTAGAGGAGTATTTAAGCATCTCCCCATTCTATTTCCTATTATGACTCTAATTCTTTTATTCTAAATTTCCAATTTCACTCTCCACTTTTTAGGCATGAGATCTCCTAATTGGGTTAGGATGGGAGCTAATTTCATGGCCAACCCATTAGGGTAGGTTTAGGAATCCCAATCCAACTCAAACTTCCTTTTTAATGCATTAAATACACCTTTTATAATTAAGCATTATTTTAGCTGCGAATTTAGGGCATTTTTTCATTATTCCCCTTTAAAAATTCTTATTTGGCCCACTAATTCTATTGGGTCAATTTAATAAAGCCCATCACTTCTTTTCCTTAATGGGTTTTAGCAAATTCTCTTTCCATTAATTTCCTATTTAATTTATTTTCTTTTATTTGATTTTATAATAAATTTAATTTGATTTCTTTTATATATTATTTTTTATTTTTTGAAAAAATCCAGGTTGCTATAGTCTCACTGGCAACACCATTAGCCAAACCATTTCATGCTCACAACAACATATAATTATAACAATTAAACATAATCATTTCAGCTAATACAAATCTCTGTGCGGAAGAGGAACGACATGACTAGTCTGCTCAACAACTAATATGCCTTGGCCACAAGCCTCACAGGAAAATTACTACAACAACTGATTGCCTAAGCTATAAGCCACACAGGCAAACCACTACCTAGGCTACGAGCTTCACAGGCGAACCTCAACCACCTGAGTAACAGGACCGCTGACCTAGAGCTAGTCCATTATACCTCAAACCACGGTATGTAGAAAGCCACATACAATGTAGCATGACTGGCTACAACGATGCCAATCCATCACACACTAAAACCATAATCGGATGTTTACCCAAAGAAGAGTAAAACACAATGTGTGGAAGGTCCCACCACACGACCTCCTCGGAGCATAGCTCCACCACACCACCTGAAAAGGCTGGTACTAAACATACCATGAGAAACAGATACCCATGAAGGGTACAGGTACCTACCACCATGAGATACCACCACAAAGCCTCAGTACAACTGTGCCTCCTACCAGGCATACCACGATGGGTCAACCACAACCAACGAGTCACTACACATAAACCACAACCAGTGGCAAAGCATGAGTCGGAAAGGAACGACGCCACCATATGGGAGTGGACTACTGGTTCATGACACCAGTATTCAACCCAGACAACACAACACAAGAACTACCTCTCAGTCTCGCAGTCACAAACGAAAGGTCCAACTGCTGCTCCACAAGCACAAGCCAAAGAACAGTGGAGACCAACCAACACCACACCTGCAGACCACACTGCTGCAGGCCGATGCCTATCACCTTTAGGGACTCTGGCCTAAGCTCCCTAAAGTGAGGCACTGGAAAACAGGACTAGTTGGGGACCAGTGTAACATCTCTCCTCATACCGGTACGATTATACCAATCCCCATCGGTGTAAAGAGCATCGTCACAGTGGGATAATAACCCAACACTAGCCGATAGGTTGAAAATTACGTGGATAGCAATTGATAACAGCAGAAATAAAATAATTACTCAACATTATTCCATCACCATTACACATTCCACAATCTATATAGCGAAATAAAATGACAATGTCCTTATTATTACATGATAAAAGAACTACATTGTCCAATATTGTCCATACAATTACTTTATTCATGCTATGAGAAAAAGAAAAGTACAACTGATAATCTCTCCTCAAAAGCTACTTCTCCAAGAGATCAACCTTCGCTATGCCTTCCTTCAAAAAGTGAATACCTGTCTCACCTGTACGCCGAAGCAAGAGTGAGTCTAAAGACTCAGTAAGCAAACCAAAGTCTTAACCTTAAACACATCACATTCATATTAAGTTATCAAACAATAACAAAATACATACTATCATTTAACTACAAAATACACATGGTACTTACTCTTAACTATCAACGCATATTTTAAATCACTTAGGCATGCTTTAAACTATCACATTTTTATTCTATGTCATGGATACTAACATACATTTGTACATGTTCTCTACACCTAACATGTAACATGATTCATCCATCCAAACATTAATTCATTTCATAATACATTTCTACAAACTAGAACATAGAATTAAGCATAAAGAAATGAACAACCTAACATGATGACTATTTAATTTTCACATGCATTTTTCATATTTAATAGCACATTTTGCTTGCTGTTTTAATGTAAATAAATATCATTTCACATGATCTCACGTTTTACACCATGAATGAAAAGTCTAGAACATGTTCAATTAATTAGCAAACATGTACCATTTTTAAACATGGACTTATGCACTATGTGGACATCACATCTAGCATGGAACCTAAACATTATTTTATGCATTTACCACATTCATAACTACACTTCACTTGCTGTTGTGACATGAATTACATTCAATTACATGGATTTACATTTGCTCATATGTTATCTTATTCATTCAACAATTCTACATGTTCATCTTTCATGTTGCATAAATGACATGGTTACATATGTTATTCACATACACTATTACATGAAGAACAATAATCTACATGACATGATACTAACATGATATTGCAATTGAGGTAATTAATACATGAAATATGAACATATTGCATTAACACATTAGTTTTCACATGTAAGCACACTCTCATTAACATTAACTTTCTCTTACCTATCTTTTCACATATTTTTCATATCATTTACGCTTTTATTTTCATTTATCACATATCATATCATTTGCACTCATCACGTGCCACATTCGCATATCATCTTACACTTTATTCATATTTCATTACTTAAAATGCCATGACACATAGTCCTAACTACCTATTAGAGGATACAAACCAATATCTCATAGCTCATAACTCATCTCATAGCACAACTCATATCACAACTCATAACACAACTCATAACACATAACTCATAACACAACTCATAACACAAATCATAATCACATACCCACCACCTACGCAATGTAGTGGTGAATCTTGGTAACTGTGCAGACCGGGAGAAGCCCTCTCCACCCTATCCAGTGGTACTTGTCCACCTCTAGATTTTTCCTAATGCCCTTAGGTCATACTTTTCTCAATGTAGAGCCTTCCATAGGGACTTTTCCATGTACTGCTCTCGAAGCCTCTAGGGTAGCAGTGTCATTCTTGGCTCAATTATTACACATTTACTTTATCACATTTTCACACTCTATTTACATTTTTCACATACACTATTTGATCACTTTACATATCTTATTTATCAATTTCACATGTCTCAGTTAGCCTAATCATGATACTACTATTTTCAGAAATAAAACAACTCATAATTCAGTCTTAAACATGCTGTTAATTTCTGAATTACGCAAGATTAGTTCTACCATATCAAATGTGAATAATTCCCATAATTAACTAACAATTACAATTACTGTCATCAGATTAGTTCTAAATTTTTATCACAAGTTAATAGCAGTAAACATATCATATATACAATTTTTCAGATTTTTCGAACAGTAAACATAATTTCTACAATTTAAATAATATTTCAGACATATTCATTGAAATATCTTTATACATGGTACATATGAACATGGTTGGGAGCTAACAGTTCAGAATTCAAATAGCAGACCTGATACTGTCATGTAAAAATTATAAGACTCTAACTTACAGCAAATCTATTTTTACTAGATTTAATCATGTTTATGTGATGCTCATAATGCAATTATTGAATTTTAATAATTAACATAGTTCACAGAAAATTAGGGTAACCTCATGATATGACCTAATGACTATTTAAAATCACCCATAAAATTTACAGCACGTAACAACGTCCAGAAATCATTTAAACAGCTTAAAAAGATCAAAAAGTAAAATTTCAGGACACTGAAGAAGTAGACGTCAAAGGATGTGGCCATTTACTTTTAACTGCAGCATCGCTTGCCGTGAACTCAAGAACTTGACTGCAGCAGATGCTATCGCCAACCTGCTCCTAGCAGCACACACAGACAGCACTCCATACAAGGGTGAATTTTGGGTTCCAGGACTCGAGGAAAAATCTAGAAAAATACCTTGGACTTAGGAGACATGTATATGATTAAGATCTAGGGTTTACTTGCCTCAAAAAAGATCTATGAAGATCAAGAATCGTCGGTGAAGCCCTCTACGCCCTGCCAAGTAGGTGCTCAGAAACGCCTTAGATCTGGTTCTTCTGTGGATGCAGACGGTTCCTCGAAGTTGGGATCTCTTCTCCTATGGATAGGCTATCCTCCAGTTGGTGTAGCTCTTCAGGGAACACCTCCAGTCGATGGATCCGGTCCTCCAAAGACTAGCTTTTCCTCATCTCGGGTTCAAGGGTTTCACCAAATGCTAAAAGCCTTCTCCTCGACCTAGGATGGGTATTTTATAGGCTTGGGGTTTGGGGTACGCAGTAGGGTAGGTTTCCTACACATTAGGATGGGTTTCGTAATCTGGAACTTGCCAAAATGCGAGCATTAACAAATCTGGAACCATTACACAGGAGGATATTGACGTCAACATCAGTTGTAGTCAACTGCACAGTTGACGTCAAGGGGCTGGCCGCCAACAGGGGGTTGGCGTCTAGGGGGTGGCTGCCCACTGTGTATTGGCATCCAGGGATGTGGACGCCAGTCACAGTCCTGGCAATTGGCATCCAGGTCCTGGTCTCCCACTGCACAGTGCAGTCAAAACTCCGTCAAACCTTAAAATAAATACATAAATACACCAAAACAATTTAGTATATGTAAAAATAACTAAATATATCCTTACCACATAAAGCACATGCATTACATAATATTTAATTAAATACAATTTACACTAATCATAATTAAGGATAATATACATCAATAACATACATATATGCACATATACATACACATTTCATGATTACATACATCATGCATGAACTTATAATGAGATGTGTTCCTCACTAGTTAAATTCTACATGTACATTATCATTCAAGTACCTTACACACCATAAATAATTTAACATGCTTAAAGTAGATAGATTTCATTTAAACAAGAATAACATATGTATGTATACATATACAGACCATAGTTACTTACAACATGCATAAAATAATTAATTACAATAGGCACATCAATAATTAAATAATTCATACACATTAAATATATATTGCATGCTCGGAAATAAACACATAATTATTTACAAAATGTATGACAATAATGTCTTACTATGTGCACAACACGTACAATATGCATGAGATCTACATACATTGATAGCTAGATAATGCATGCACATTTATATATATATTTATACTTGTACGAAAATAACTCTCACGTACTTACATGATCCACAACAATACTTACCTATCACATGCACAATGCTATTTAAGTACTATACATATGCTATAGACAGCTTCATGTACATAGAATTAGATAGATAGATATCACATGTATAAGATATCATACCTATATACATATGTACTCATATATTTACACACAATATCCATGGAATAAGTAGTATAATATGCACTTCAATAATATGCACTTTAATAATTTAGATAGTAATATATGCACGGTATCTTCAACATGAAATATGCAATAAGTTAACTAAGAATAATCTATACAATGATATTTAATTCTTGCATGCACATGTTTGAATTGACATATGTATAAATACATACACACATATAGAACATAGTTATGTACATTATGCATGAAATAGATAAATACAACATGTGCATCAGTAATTAGATTAATCATGCACAATATTATTTAGGCATTATATGCCTAGGATTTTAGTATACACACTATATACAAAATTAGCTAATTGCCTATTCTCATATAAAATATCATATACATATACATATATATATATATATATGTGCATGTGTTCATGAGATGTATAGAAATTGTAATACGCACATTTGAATACACATGCTATACACACAACAAGTAAATACACACGCACAGTATAAAAAGAATGAAATTTTGGGGTATCACACTCTCCTCCCCCCCTTGAAAAAGATCTTCGTCCTCGAAGATCGAATCGAGTACCTGTGGTGATGTCGCCGAGGTCATCTCCGGCCAATCCAGGCTCCTTTATTATTATTGATGAAGCATCTCGTGGAATGAACTTCGTCTTCGGTTCGGACACTCTCTAATTCGATGACTTTTGCTGCCACACTTAAGACATCTCCCTTCCTTTCGCCAACATGCATTCCCGCCATGACGCTTCCCGCAATGTATACACTCGGGCTTCTCATAGCTTGATGCCATAGTTGATTGCTGACCTTCCATGAGTTTCTTCCTCTTCCTATCTTGCCACTGGAATGGTTTTGGTACTCCCTCCTTCTGAGCTTCATTTTCTCCTTGATATGATTCCACTTTATTCTCTTGCTTATTTGCCACGCCAAGAACTTCTTCCAAACTACGGGGATCCAATTCCAAAAGCCTAGCCTTCACTGATGGTTTGAGCCCTTTCACGAATTTCTTTACCTTGCGGCTCTACTCATGCCTCCTGGAATGAGCACTACGTCTACCACGTCCAGCCATATCCAGCAAAATAATTACTTTAGTTAGAATCTAGGTTACTAAATCCTAACTATTTTCCTTAACTATCTTCCATTCGTTATTAAGAGTTTCTACATATATGGACAATTTCCTATAAAGACTTTAAAATATTGTGATGATGATGGTCTATCCATGTACCATGTCAACCTTGGGCTCTGATACCATCTCTGTAACGACCCTCCTCATACCGGTACGATTATACCAATCCCCATCGGTATAAAGAGCATCGTCACAGTAGGATAATAACCCAACACTAGCCGATAGGTTGAAAAGTACGTGGATAGAAATTGATAACAGCGGAAATAAAATAATTACTCAACGTTTATTCCATAACCATTACACATTCCACGGTCTATATAGCGAAAAAAAATGACAATGTCCACATTATTACATGATAAAAGAACTACATTGTCCAATATTGTCCATACAATTACTTTATTCATGCTATGAGAAAAAGAAAAGTACAACTGATAATCTCTCCTCAAAAGCTACTTCTCCAAGAGATCAACCTTCGCTATGCCTTCCTCCAAAAAGTGAAAACCTGTCTCACCTGTACGTCGAAGCAAGAGTGAGTTTAAAGACTCAGCAAGCAAACCAAAGTCTTAACCTTAAACACATCACATTCATATTAAGCTATCAAACAATAACAAAATACATACTATCATTTAACTACAAAATACACATGGTACTTACTCTTAACTATCAACGCATATTTTAAATCACTTAGGTATGCTTTAAACTATCACATTTTTATTCTATGTCATGGATACTAACATACATTTGTACATGTTCTCTACACCTAACATGTAACATGATTCATCCATCCAAACATTAATTCATTTCATGATACATTTCTACAAACTAGAACATAGAATTAAGCATAAAGAAATGAACAACCTAACATGATGACTATTTAATTTTCACATGCATTTTTCATATTTAATAGCACATTTTTCTTGCTGTTTTAATATAAATAAATATTATTTCACGTGATCTCACGTTTTACACCATGAATGAAAAGTCTAGAACATGTTCAATTAATTAGCAAACATGTACCATTTTTAAACATGGACTTATGCACTATGTGAACATCACATCTAGCATAGAACCTAAACATTATTTTATGCATTTACCACATTCATAACTACACTTCACTTGCTGTTTTGACATGAATTACATTCAATTACATGGATTTACATTTGCTCATATGTTATCTTATTCATTCAACAATTCTACATGTTCATCTTCATGTTGCATAAATGACATGGTTACATATGTTTATTCACATACACTATTACATGAAGAACAATAATCTACATGACATGATACTAACATGATATTGCAATTGAGGTAATTAATACATGAAATATGAACATATTGCATTAACACATTAGTTTTCACATGCAAGCACACTCTCATTAACATTAACTCTCTCTTACCTATCTTTTCACATATTTTTCATATCATTTACGTTTTTTTTTTTCATTTATCACATATCATATCATTTGCACTCATCACGTGCCACATTCGCATATCATCTTACACTTTATTCATATTTCATTACTAAAAATGCCATGACACATAGTCCTAACTACCTATTAGACGACACAAACCAATATCTCATAGCTCATAACTCATCTCATAGCACAACTCATATCACAACTCATAACACAACTCATTATCACATACCCACCACCTAGGCATTGTAGTGGTGAATCTTGGTAACTGCGCAGACCGGGAGAAGCCCTCTCCACCCTATCCAGTGATACTTGTCCACTTCCAGGTTTTTCTAAATGCCCTTAGGTCATACTTTTCTCAATGTAGAGCCTTCCATAGGGACTTTTTTGTGTACAACTCTCGAAGCCTCTAGGATAGCAGTGTCATTCTTGGCTCAATTATTACACATTTACTTTATCACATTTTCACACTCTATTTACATTTTTCACATACACTATTTGTTCACTTTACATATCTTATTTATCAATTTCACATGTCTCAGTTAGCCTAATTATGATACTACTGTTTTTAGAAATAAAACAACTCATAATTCAGTCTTAAACATGCTGTTAATTTCTGAATTACACAAGATTATTTCTACCATATCAAATGTGAATAGTTCCCATAATTTAACTAACAATTACAATTACTGTCATCAGATTAGTTCTAAATTTTTATCACAGGTTAATAGCAGTAAACATATCACATATACAATTTTCCAGATTTTTCGAACAGTAAACATAGTTTCTACAATTTAAACAATATTTTAGACATATTCATTGAAATATCTTTATACATGGTACATATGAACATGGTTGGGTGCTAATAGTTTAGAATTCAAATAGCAGACCTCATGCTCTCATGTAAAAATTATAAGACTCTAACTTACAACAAATCTATTTTTACTAGATTTAATCATGTTTATGTGATGCTTATAATGCAATTATTGAATTTTAATAATTAACACAGTTCACAAAAAATTAGGGCAACCTCATGATATTACCTAATGACTGTTTACAATCACCCATAAAATTTACAGCATGTAACTACGTCTAGAAATCATTTAAACAGTTTAAAAAGATCAAAAAGTAAAATTCAGGACACTAAAGAAGTAGACGTCAAGGGATGTGGCCATTTACTTTCAACTGCAGCATCCCTTGCCGTCAACTCAAGAACTTGACTGCAGCAGATGCTGCCGCCAACCTGCTCCCAGCAGCACACACAGACAACACTCCATATAAGGGTGAATTTCGGGTTCCAGGACTCAAGGAAAAATCTAGAAAAATACCTTGGACTTAGGGGACATGTATAGGATTAAGATCTAGGGCTTACTTGCCTAAAAAAAAATCTACGAAGATCAAGAATCATCGGTGAAGCCCTCCTCGGCCCTGCGAAGAAGGTGCTCAGAAACGCCTTAGATCTGGTTCTTCTATGGATGCTGACGGTTCCTCGGAGTTGGGATCTCTTCTCCTATGCATAGGCTATCCTCCAGTTGGTGTAGCTCCTCGGGGAACACCTCTAGTCGACGGATCCGGTCCTCTAAAGATCAGCTTTTCCTCATCTCGGGTCCAAGGGTTTCATCAAATGCTAAAAGCCTTCTCCTCGACCTAGGATGGGTATTTTATAGGCTTGGGGTTTGGGGTACACAGTAGGGTAGGTTTCCTACGCATTAGGATGGGTTTCCTAATCTGGAATCGGCCAAAACACGAGTATTAATAAATCTGGAACCATTACACAGGAGGATATTGACGTCAACATCGGTTGTAGTCAACTGCACAGTTGACGTCAAAGGGCTGGCCGCCAACAGGGGGTGGCCGCCCACTGTGTATTGGCGTCCAGGGATGTGGACGCCAGTCATAGTCCTGGCAATTGGCGTCCAGGTCCTGGCCGCCCACTGCACAGTGCAGTCAAAACTCCGTCAAACCTTAAAATAAATACATAAATACACCAAAACAATTTAGTATATGTAAAAATAACTACATATATCCTTACCACATAAAGTACATGCATTACATAATATTTAATTAAATACAATTTATACTAATTATAATTAAGGATAATATACATCAATAACATACATATATGCACATATACATACACATTTCATGATTGCATACATCATGCACGAACTTATAATTAGATGTGTTCCTCATTAGTTAAATGCTACATGTACATTATCATTCAAATACCTTACACACCATAAATAATTTAACATGCTTAAAGTAGATAGATTTCATTTAAACAAGAATAACATATGTATGTATACATATACACACCATAGTTACTTACAACATGCATAAAATAATTAATTACAACAGGCACATCAATAATTAAATAATTCATACACATTTAAATATATATTGCATGCTCGGAAATAAACTCATAATTATTTACAAAATGTATGACAATAATTTCTTACTATGTGCACAACACGTACAATATGCATGAGATCTACATACATTGATAGCTAGATAATGCATGCACATTTATATATATATTTATACTTGTACGAAAATAACTCTCATGTACTTACATGATCCACAACAATACTTACCTATCACACGCACAATGCTATTTAAGTACTATACATATGCTATAGATAGCTTCATGTACATAGAATTAGATAGATAGATATCACATATATAAGATATCATACCTATATACATATGTACTTCATATATTTACATAGAATATCCATGGAATAAGTAGTATAATATGCACTTCAATAATATGCACTTTAATAATTTAGATAGTAATATATGCACGGTATCTTCTAGATGAAATATGCAGTAAGTTAACTAAGAATAATTTATACAATGATATTAAATTTTTGCATGCACACGCTTGAATTGACATATGTATAAATACATACACACACATATACAACATAGTTATGTACATCATGCATGAAATAGATAAATACAATATGTGCATCGGTAATTAGATTAATCATGCACAATATTATTTAAGCATTATATGCCTAGGATTTTAGTATACACAATATACACAAAATTAGCTAATTGCCTATTCTCATATAAAATATCATATACATATATATATATATACATGCATGTGTTCATGAGATGTATAGAAATTGTAATACGCACATTTGAATACACATGCTATACACACAACAAGTAAATACACACGCACAGTATAAAAAGAATGAAATTTCGGGGTATCACAACCAGTGTCGACTACTAGTGTTCGTACCCCCAACCACGAGTGCGCTACAAGCGACCAAACACAAACTCTCACAAGTCGTTGCCCTCTGTCGTCTTTCCCTCAGTCGGACGTACAACTCAAACATAGGAGTGAGGGTGTCCAGGAGAAACGACACAAACCTCAACAGTACACACAGTATCAGGACAAACCTCGAGCACAACAACAAACATGTGCCTGGCTCACACAGAAGCTGGGGTACCAACTGAAGAGGCATTCCGAAATAGGCGTCGGACCACCACACTCGGCAATGCACAAACCACAATACTTACACATATTATTTTTATTACAAACCATGATATACATGTGAGGAATAGCTTGTCCCGGTCACTCTGTGACCCACAAGCTAACCTACACAAATACATACATATTTTACATTAAACAATAATAACTTGGCCTATCATTGGTCACCCCGTGACCTCCATTGCCATATTAGTACAATATGATAACCACTTAATAACTATGCAAAAGACACTAAAAGGTCGAGGCATGGTTCACACTGGAACCTCACTGCCCAGCCACCACAAACTAACCTTATACACACACCCAAACCACGTAAACAACACGTCCCCCATATAAATGACACGTCAACCACATGGATAGCACGCTCAAAGAGCATTATAGGTGCCAATGCACTACTCGCATTGGCCATGCACATGAGATACCAATAATCGGATAATCATACTATTCAAAACATGCTCCAGAAGACCTGTCGACTGAGGTTGCGACGTGGGGCACTGTCGCCTTCCGAACGTGACACCCCGATATGTCGCGTTCAAGAACTTGAACGCGACAGGTCGTCCTATCACATTTTGAACACAACAAGGGGCTCTGTCGCCTTCACAGGTAGGAACCCTAATCTGAGATCCTCTCCCCAGATTACCCCCACAAGCCATGCAAACCATGCTTAATTTCCATTTTTCATGCTTTAGTGAATACCCTAGCATGGTATCTATGGTTTATAAAGCAAATAACGCGTTAAACACGTCACACACAAAATCCATGTATCAGACGAGGTGGATTCTCCCTACCTTCGTGAAGAACACGCAAAGCAATCACGGCACGGCGTCTCCCCCGCTCCATGTGACGTCTTCGCAGTGAGAGCACACCGAAAACCACTTCAAAATGCCGAATTGCCCGGAAATCCACTGCAGCAGCCTCCCCTGGCTGAGCAGAGCTTGTGAAAGCTCTGTTTGGCCGACCTTGCATAAAAACGCACTGCGGTTGGGAGCGCGACGTAGCCATGCGTCACGACCTGAATGCGATGTAGGTGGCCGTCGCCTTCCCAAAGCCGACGTCAGCAAGTAACCCAACGCGCGACACGCAATGTACATGTAGACGACGACCTCCAGACAATGGTTTCATGAATGCGACACCCAGGGCTGTCGCATTCAGAACGTGACGCACACCTTGTTGCGTTCACAGGCAGAAAACCTGTGAGCACTTTGGGCCCAATCTGCCGACCACAAAGCCTCACAACCGGCGAGAACACCTGAAACACAGACTAATAGGCCACACACTGGCCACCAAACCCACTAAGCAAGGATCCACAAAGATCCAAAAAATGCGCGACGTTACATTATTATCACCTAAAAAGGAATGTCATCCTCGACATTCAAAACAAAGTATAGTAAGCCAGATTATCACCTAAAAAGAAAATAAACAATATACAGAACAAGTAGGATACACTTTCTCTGCACTTATTTTTCAAACCATATGTGCTGACTGATTTATCTATTTATTTCCACGATTGTTCTGCTTTATCTTTTATTTAATTCCTTTCACAGTTGCACTGCCCGATTACTACATTCTGTTCTTTCCTTACCTTTCAGCTGTAAGCAATTCTATCTTGCTATTAGCTTTATCTCTTGGACTCAACTTACTTCCATATTTTCCCGGCTGTGTTTGCAACATTTCTTTCTGGGCCGCTTTTCTTTCTTGAATTTCTGTATTACAGACTGCCACCTTTAAATGCTTTGCCATGTAAAATCATCCTTAAATTCTTCAGATTTTCCGGTGCCTTTTCATTATTTGCCTTTGACTGCCAACTGTTATTCTACCTCATCTATACTCACATTCTCAGTCGCTAGTTTCTTATCAAAAATCACACTACCATAACTGAATTTCTTGCCTTTCTATACCATTCTGTCCATACTATCTTTATTCCTTTCCGGACAAAATACCACTGTCTTTTTATCCAACTGTGCAAAAATCTCAAATTTTCCTTTAAATATTCAATTTCGGTTAACCTATGAATATTAAACCTTCCATGCTTCCGCTACGCCACTCTGATTACACTGAATACCTGACAAAATATTCCATAAATTCTGCTCCCACTTTTATTCACAATTGCTTCGCACTTTTATTCTTATTCTGACTCAACTTGAATTTAATACTAACTTTTCTCGCTTCTTAAATCACTTTACTCAGTCAATCAATGCTAGAAACAAATATCAAAATTTCTGAACTGCTTTCTCTAATACTTCAATTCTAATTGTGCCACATGCTTTATTTTTGAATCCTGCCATATCACTACTGACATACCATGCTCTTTACATTTCTTTCTTACTTAAATAACATTCTCTAACTGGTCCAATCAATCTATTGCATAACCATTCAAAATATCTGCTCTTATTGCTATGATACTGCATTATCTTATTAGCAAATAAAATTGCTCAACTAATTCCGCACATATCTCACCTTCAACTTTATTAAACTCTTTTTCAATTAGGTGCCATCTGACCTTAAGCTGTTCACTGTTTAACTAACACATCTTTTCTTTTTCTACTTAACAATTTCAGATTTCCATTTATTTCTTGCTTTCTCTTCTTTTTCTATTCTACTCTGCCATACTCTGATCTGTACATTATTCCTTAACTTTTGGCTTTTATTCTTACATCAAATTCTAAAGTACTTTCTCGAGAAAATACCTATGCTTAATCTGAACCACTTTCTGTGTGCTGTCATGTAAACTCTTGCTGAACATTTCTCAAATCTTTTAATTATATCCATTTCATATATACTGTACTCTTTCTTTCTTTGATCAATAACTGCCAACTGCATTAACCATAATCACATTTCTACAAAATATTTCTCTTAGTTATTCTATTATTTGTCTTATCGCACTTTACCCTTTACACTGCAATTCTTGCCATCATACAAACATCCTTTACTGACAACTGCCAAGGCCATGACCTGAAACTGATCTCTTTAAATACTATAATCTACTCTGTCTGATTTCTCTATTCCATTTTACTACTTTACTTTCTAATGCTGAAATCATTGCTGCTACATCATACTTACTGCTATCCTTTTCATTCAAACTTTTACTCTAATTCCTCTCATAATTTACCTTACTCTTCCACTTTACCTGATATTGCTTAACTGCTTCTCAGTTAATCCATCTCTTTCTATTCGACCCTCATAACTCTACCTTGCTCCAAACATTCTTAACCTTAGTGTCAATCTTTCCTGACCAATATTACCTCTCTTCTTTACAAACTATACCCAATTGCTAAATATCATTAACCTTATTTTTAATACTGCATTCTTTAACAAACATTCTATGCAATCCTCACAGACTGCTATTTGCCAAACAAATACTTCTTATGGAATTCTCAGAAAGGTCTAACGATGCACTGATCTTTTTTACTCTCTTCTTTACTTAACTGATCACCTCTGTACATACTTATACTGATCTTTTGATTAAACTTCCTATTACCACCACTATTCATAGCAGCACTATTCTTAAGCACTTTACTGCAACCATCACTAATCATAAATATTTTTTTTTATCAGACTGCCACACATTGCTGCTCCTTTATTTATCAATACTTTATCTCAAGCTGAACTGCCTCATACAATAATTCCAAACCTTCCATAACGCTAATCACATCATTATCTACACTACTTTATTCCTCATTAATAACATTATTCCACTACTTCTTACCATATCATTACCCTATACCTGTCTTTGTCAGCTCTGTATGTTACCAAAATATCTCAGACATATCTTTTCCAAAATATTACTCTCCCCTTTCTGATTATCATAACCAAATTCACTAATCTCTTTCATTTCTATAATAAAAAACCTTTAGACAACTGTACTTTAACTGCAACAGGCACACAAATGCAACCACTCAACTTATACCACTAATCTCATCATTTCTCTGTCATTTCTAACAGTTGCCCAGTGTGCAAACAATCAACCACATTTCACAAACTAGATTTCCTCTAACCACATCTTTCCTCAGCTACTACCAACAACTGCCTCACTTATAAAACAACACACAATTCACATGACAAAACTCACGTGAAAACCACTTTAAACCTCATAAAACCACAGACTTACTACCAGCAGTGGACATTAAACTATGTCTTGGGACATTGTAATCTCTATATCTTTTTATATTCTAACTGGACCATTGCTCTGATACCAACTGTGACGTCCCTGAATATTTATACCCAATAAGGCTCCATATCCAGATCTGGCTCCCGCGATCAGACCGAAGTCTCGCAAGGGATAGCTCACACACTTGTCCAGTAAGAATATAAAAGACAACCACAACAGTATAAGACACAAGAAAGTACATGTGCTGATAACTGCATATAACAATTTACAATTGTCCCAATACATTATTACATGTCCAATTAAAAAGTACAACTACCTGGGACATACCCCGAGGGAGCACAAGCTCACACAACACAACTAACACTACTGCTGGTGGTACAAGTCTGCCACAACGCCTTCGCAAGCCAGACCAACAGTAAGTCCTGAAAAGAACTATAGGGGAGTGAGCCTTAACAAGTCACCAGCTCAATAGGGGACCACCCAAAAACAACACACGAAACTAAAGAGACCTCAACCCCAAAAAGGGTCACATTGGAAACACCATTAGCCAAACAATTTCATGCTCACAACAACATATAATTAATAACAATTAAACATAATCATTTCAGCTAATACAAATCTTAGTGTGGAAGAGGAACGACAGGACTAGTCTAACACCACTAGTCTACTCAACAACTAATATGCCTAGGCCACAAGCCTCACAGGCAAATTACTACAACAACTGGTCACCTAAGCTATAAGCCACACAGGCAAACCGCTGCCTAGGCTACGAGCTTCACAAGCGAACCTCAACCACCTGGGTAATAGGACTGCTGACCAAGAGCTAGTCCATTATACCCCAAACCACGGTATGTCGAAAGCCACATACAAGGTAGCAGGACTGGCTACAACGATGCCAATCCATACACACTAAAACAATAATTGGAAGTTTACCCGAAAAAGAGTAAAACACAACGAGTGGAAGGTCCTACCACACAACCTCCTCGGAGCACAGCTCCACCACACCACCTGAAAAGGCTAGTACACAGCGTGCCACGAGAAACATATACCCATGAAGGGCACATGTACCTACCACCACGAGGTACCACCACAAAGCCTCAGTACAACTGTGCCTCCTACCAGGCATACCACAATGGGTCAACCACAACCAACGAGTCATTACACATAATCCACAACCAGTGGCAAAGCACGAGTCGGAAAGGAACGATGCCACCACACGGGAATAGACTACTGGTTCATGACACCAGTATCCAACCCGAACAACACAACACAAGAACTACCTCTCAGTCTCGCAGTCACAGATAAAAGTTCCAACTACCGCTCCACAAGCACAAGCCAAAGAATAGTGGAGACCAACCAACACCACACCTGAAGACCACACTGCCACAGGCTTATGCCTAGAACCTTTAGGGACTCTGGCCTAAGCTCCCTAAAGTGAGGCACCGGAAAACATGACTAGTTGGGGACCAGTGTCGACTACTGGCGTCCGTACCCCCAACCACGAGCGCGCTGCAAGCGACAAACACAAACTCTCACAAGTCACTGCGCTCTGTCATCTTTCCCTTAGTCGGACGTACAACTCAAACATAGGAGTGAGGGTGTCTAGGACAGATGACACAAACCTCAATGGTACACACAGTACCGAGACAAACCCCGAGCATAACAAACACACGTGCCTGGCTAACACAGAACCTGGGGTACCTAACTGAAGAGGCATTCCGGACTAGGCGCCGGACCACCACACTCGACAATGCACAAACCACAATACTTACACATTATTTTTATTACAAACCACGATATACATGTGAGGAATAGGTTGTCCCGGTCACTCTGTGACCCACAAGCTAGCCTACACAAACACATACACATTTTAGATTAAACAATAATAACTTGGCCTGTCATGGTCACCCCGTGATCTCCATTACCATATTAGTACAATATGATGACCACTCAATAACTATGCAAAAGGCACTAAAAGGCCGAGGCTAGGTTCACACTGGAATCTCACTGCCCAGCCACCACAAACTAACCTTATACACACACCCAAACCATGTAAACCGTATGTCAACCACGTAAACAACACGTCCACCGTATAAACGCCACGTCAACCACATGGACATCACGGTCGGCCTGTCGCGTTCTGAACGCGATAGGGGGCTCCATCTCCTTCACAGGCAGGAACCCTAATCCGAGATCCTCTCGCCGGATTACCCCCACAAGCCATGCAAACCATGCTTAATTTTCATTTTTCATGCTTTAGTGAATACCCTAGCATGGTATCTATGGTTTATAAAGCAAATAACACGTTAAACATGTCACACACACAATCCATGTATCAAACGAGGTGGATTCTCCCTACCTCATGACGAACACGCAAACCAATCAAGGCACGACATCTCCCCCTCTCCATGCGACGTCCTCGCGGCGAGAGCGTGCCGAAAACCCCTCCGAAATGCCGAATCACCTGGAAAATCCACCGCAACAGCCTCCCCTGGCCGAGCAGAGCTTGTGAAAGCTCTGTTTGGCTGACCTTACATAAAAATGCAATGCGGTTGGGAACGCGACGTAGCCATGCGTCGCGACCTGAACACGACGTAGGTTTCCGTCGCCTTCCCAAAGTCGACGTCAGCTAGTCACCCAACGTGCGACACGTGGTGTACATACAGACGACAACCGCCAAACAACGGTTTCATGAACACGACACCTAGGGCCGTCGCATTCAGAACGCGATGCACACCCCTGTCGCGTTCACAGGTAGAAAACTTGTGAGCACTTTCGGCCCTATCTGCCGGCCCACAAAGCCTCACAACCGGCGAGAACAGCTGAAACACATACTAATGGGCCACACACTGGCCACCAAACCCACTAAGCAAGGATCCACAAAGATCCAAAAAATGCGCGACATTACACTTATGGTCAGTGAACACCTCGAACTCGACACCATAAAGATAGTGTCTCCAGATCTTCAATGCATGAACCACAACTGCTAACTCCAAATCATGGGTTGGATAGTTATGCTCATGCTCCTTTAACTAGTGAGAAGCATATGCAACTACCTTACCATGCTGCATCAACACATAGCCAAGGCCTATCTTAGAAGCATTAGAGTAGATAGCAAAACCCTCTGCACCACTAGGAAAAATCAACATGGGTGCAGATGTAAGCCTCGCCTTCAGCAACTGGAAACTACTCTCGCAATCATCAGACCACACATACTTCACACCCTTCCTGGTTAGCTTAGTCAAATGTGCGGCAATAAAGGCAAAGCCTTCAATGAATCACCTATAATAGCCTGCTAAGCCAAGAAAACTTATGATCTCCGATGGTGTCCTTGGAGTCTCCCACTCTAACACCGCCTGAACCTTTGGCGGATCAACAGCAACTGCAGCGCCTAAGATAACATGCCCAAGGAAATGAACCTCGCGCATCCAGAAGTCGCACTTGCTGAACTTAGCATACAGCTTGTGCTCTCGGAGAACCTCCAAAACAATCCTCAGATGCTCACAGTGTGTAGCCTCATCAGGAGAATAGACTAACACATTGTCTATGAACACCACTACAAAGCTATCCAAATATGGTCTAAAAACACCTGTTCATGAGATCCCATGAACTTTGCAGAGGCGTTAGTCAGACCAAATGCAAGCACAAGGAACTCATAATGTCCATAACGAGTCTTGAAAGCAGTCTTGGACACATCTTCTCCCTTGATCCTCAACTGATGGTAGCCGGACCGCAGATCTATCTTGGAAAACACCAATGCATTCTACAGTTGATCGAACAAATCATCTATCCATGGCAAAGGATACATGTTCTTCACTGTCACCTGGTTGAGCTTCCTGTAGTCGATGCACAGCCTGAGGGAACCATCTTTCTTCTTTACGAACAGTACAAGTGCACCCCATGGTGACACGCTAGGGCGAATAAACCCCTTATCAAGCAAATCCTGCAACTGCTTCCTCAGCTTGGCTAACTCTGCAGATGCCATCCAATATGGAGCCTTAGAGATAGGAGAGGTGCCTGGAAGCAACTCTATAGTGAACTCTATCTCCTTAGCCAGTGGCAATCCAGACAAATCATCAGGGAACATGTCTGGAAACTCCTGCACTACCTCAATCTCCTCAAGGGTCGGTGACTGATTGGCCTTTGGAACCAAGACCACACTGGCAAGAAATGCATCACAACCCTTGTTCACCATCCTCATCACCTTCATGGTGGAGATCACAAACCTTTCTACTAAGTTCCTTGGCAACAGATGTGAGAACTCATCCTCACTAGGAATATGGAAAGTAATCTTCTTCCCTCTACAATCCACTAAGGCATAGTGCTCCTCAAGCCTATCCAGACTAAGTCTGGCATCATAGTCCTTCATCTTGAGCAAGTAGAAGCACCTGAACAAGCCTCGGTCCTCAATGCACATAGGTAAGGATGGAATACACTTCTTGGTCGCTAGCATACCTACAGGTGTGTGCACAGACAAAGGGACCTCTAACTCCTCTGCCTCCACTCTAGACTCTGCTGCTAACTGTTTGGAAAACCGCTCGGAAATAAACGAGTGTGTAACACCCGTATCAAACAACACTCGAGCATGCACACCCATGACTAGCACTGTACCTTCTGTGACGTTCTCAGCCTGCTCTGCATCCTCTCGACCTAGTGCAATCATTCGGCCTTGGGCCGAGGCCTTCCTGGTCTCCCTGTCACTGGCGCTGCTGATGCTACCGCTACTGGGGCTGGCGCTCCTCTCTGTACACTCTGCTGAAGTCTGGGGCAATCTCTAATCTAATGCTCGGTGCTGCCACACTTCAAGCACTCCCTGCTAGCTTCCAACATTCGGTGCCACTGTGTGCCCTTCCGTAATGAGGACACATCTTCTTGTCACTGGGCCTAAAACTGGGTGACGGTGGCGTAACTACCAACTGACTCGATGCCGCTACTGGACGCCGCGGTGACTGGTACACTACCTTCTTCCTATCCTGCCTCTGGAAAGGTGGCGCGGACCTCTTCTGAACTGCCCTCTTCTCCTCCAAGTATTGATCCATCTCGCTCTCCGACCTGCATGCTGTACTGAGAGCCTCATCTAGAGTGCGGTGGTCAAAAGCAACGAGTCTCGACCTAAGTGATGGCTTGAGCCCCATCACAAACTTCTTGGCCTTCCTGCGCTCGTCAGCAACAATATGAGGAGCATATTTGGAAAGCTTGGCAAACCTAGCCTCATACTCCAATACTATCATGGAGCCCTGAGTAAGAGAGAGAAACTCCTGCTCTATCTTGTCCTGGATGTGCTCGGAGATGAACTTGGTCCGAAATAGCCTCGTGAACTCATCCCAAGTCACCTCAATGGCACCATCCTCATATCTGGTACGTAGTACGGAGGCCCACCAAACATCGGCTCTCTCCTGCAAAACACAACCCATAAGCACCATCTAAATAAAACCTTAACCTTACACAAATACATATACTTTAAGTACATGTAGCATGTAAGTAGCCAAGTTGACTTTGTCCTCTTCCATACACCTTATAGCCTGGAAGATCTTCTCCACTTCCCTCATCCAGCTCTCTGCGAAGAGTGGCTGACTCTCCCCCTTAAAAGAAGGAGGAGCCATCCTCTTAAACCTCTCCATGATGGATGGACCACCATGGCCATGCTCCTGAGGAACTAGAGCTGGAGCCTGAGCTTGAGACAACAAGCATCATATAAGCAACATATAAACAATCATGCATTCAACAAAATAGACTACCCCCTATTTAACAACTCTAACCTGCGCCTGCAACTGAGCCTGCAGTGCCGCCTGATTCTAAGTCTGTGTCTGCATCGCCTGGCCCAGGCTTTTGAACACGCCATAATCTACAGGTGGTGGTGGAGGAAGTACAGTAGGACCCTGGGGTGCTGGGGCCTACTGCTCACCCCTCTCCTCACACGCCTCTGCTCGTCATCCCGAGCCTGACCACCACGCCTACCATAGCTTGCCATTACCTGTAAAATAATTTTCTAAGTTAGAATCTAAGTTACTTAGTCTTAAACCATTTTGTTAACTATCTTTAATTCATTATTAGATATTTTCCACATATATGGACTATTTCTATGAAGACTTTGAAATATTGTGTAGATGATGGTTTATTCATGTACAATCTCAACCTGTTGCTCTGATACCAATCTCTGTAACAACCCTCTTTATACCGGTACGATTATACCAATCCACATCGATATAAAGGGCGCCGTCACAGTGAGACATGTACCCAACACAACAAAGTTGGTAGAGATGTACATAAATAACAAAAGAGAGTACAACGGAAATAAAAGATAAATCTTATTCCATCATCATTCACATATTCCACGGTCTATATAGTAGAAAATGTAAATAACAAATGTCCATAATTATACAAGTCCATAATAACAATTTCCACATACTAGTAAATGAAAAGTAGACTAAACAAGTGATCTCCTCAAGTACAGCTGCTCCTCGCACTCGGAGTCGCTCCTACTATGTCCTCCTCTAGCACGGGGACACCTGTCTCACCTGTATATTTAAGCAAGTATGAGTCTTCCAAAAAGACCCAGCAACCAACCTAAAGGCACATCCTTACATATCACTCACATACGCTATTCTTTTAAACAATGAAGAAATATATGGCACAGGATTTATGTCAAATATGCAAATACACATAAATAACCCATACATACTTTCTACCATGATAATTAACTGATTCATGGTGCCAATATCAATTCATAATCATTCATATTTCAAAACCAAATAAATCATGGAAATTGGCACAAGGTAACTAACAATCCTAGCATAATTTCTAACATTTTCACATGCTTTTATAACACATATTCGTACCTTTTACTTTCAGTTTTAACATAAATATATCACATTCACATAGTTTCACTCTTTTCACATGGTATCTTTATACACAACACTATCACATGATCAATTGCACAATTTCCACCTTTCCCACTTTCACACTTTTACACTTAATTGTCGTGACACATAGTCCCAACCACTATAAAGAAGGACACATATTCACATACCCATCACCTAGGCAATACATTGATGAATCTTGGTAAATGCGCAGACCGGGAGAAGCCCTCTCCACCCTAACCAGTGTACTTACTGTCCACCTCAGGGATTTCATCCTGATGCCCACATGATATCATATACACAATAAGCCTTCCCATAGAGACTTTTCTACAGTACGGCTCCACAGCCTTCTATGGTAGGAGTGTCAATCTCGGCACATTTTATACATATCTCACTTAATCACATGGTTTCATTCACTTACATGTACTATTTGCCCATTCACAGCACTTTAATAAAACATACATACTTCAGATTTCAGAACTTAACATGACTGTTTCACAGTGTCAAATTAAGCATAACAGTACTCAAAACATGCTGCTAATCACTGGAATTACAATATTTAAATCAAACATGCTTTACATGGCTTAACTACCCTTTTAAAATACAAACAGCACCTCCGATATCAAAATAGTATCAAATTTTAACCACAGACTCTATACATGTAATATGTCATATGACCAATTCTCTAGAATTTTCGCAATAGTAGAACTATTTTAACATTTATATAAATTCCATGTAATTTTAGTAAAATTCACTTAACATGGTAGATAGTAAAACAGTCGATGTTCATAGGTTTAAAACATGAAATCCGTAACCTTAAGTACATGAAAATTTTCTGTACATTAACATGCTGTAGACACCCACATTTCTGACCCATAAGTGAGCAAAATCCCTTGTCGTGTCATTATGCCCCATGTTGGCTCATCATCGTCAAGTTGGCTTTCTCGATCATGACATCATTTTCATTAGTTCACTGCCCTGGAGGACCCTTCCCGATCAAATCAATCTCTCTCACTATATCTCTCTGAGTCAGGAGTCCAATGTTTCAATCCGAAGGCTGCGCATGGAGATTGGGACGCATTGCATGGCCAAAATGCAGAAAAGTCTTGAAGGCGACAGGCCCTAAGTCGCGTTCCAGAAAACGACAGACCTATGTCGCGATCATAAATCCACATTTTAAATCCTTGAAAAATCCTAAAAAGACTTGAAGTCACCTTCCATATGAGAAGGCGACGTATCGAGGCGTCGCATTCAGGAAAGCACCAGAAGCCCATCACGTTCAGGACCTTAAACAGGAAACCCTTTCCGAGGCCAACTTGGACACATGCCAAAGATGGATTGCCTCTTTGAACGTCCCAAATCGGGTCCAAATCCTTTCAAATTTGGGGAGGAGACCTTCCTAACATGTCCCTTTCCAAGTTCCAATTGCCCATACGCAGCCATACATAGCCATAATCAGACTCCTTCCCATTATTCCTCTCAGACCCGCGGATGGGAATAATCACCCATAAGTACCCGTCCTCTGCATCGTTTTGGGCAAGGCCGAGCCTGCTTCTTCCTCCTCAGAGAGGCTTCATCTTCCACGAAGAGGGTTCCTCCTCCAACCACTCAGAAGAGCCCCCCAGGGCGTTTTCCCATCGCTACCATTTCCTCTTCCTTCTCCCTCTCTTCAATCTTTCATTCATTCTTGTCCATTCATTCTTGCATGCATAGTCTTGTTTTCTTCATAGATTAACATTAGATCACGACACACACCCCAAACTTAACACCCACAGGGGTTAAAAGCCCCAATCTCGTGAGTTCCTCCATTATAGTTCATGTTTTTCATGCTTTTCATTGAATAGATCTTCTATGCACGAATTCTAATGGGTGGTTTATCTTGTTTAAATCACTTTGGCAGGTGTTTGAAGGTCAGAGCAAGGTGAGGCTCTTGCCCCTCGGCCGGCTGAGGAGCAGGAGACAAAGAACCCACGTTTCCAGCCATTGAAGAGGAAGGCGACAGCCCCTGTCGCGATAAAGAAGGCCCGCCGCGTCTACGTCGCGTGTCAGACCAAAGCATAGCGACGACCCCTGTGTCGCATTACCAGGTACGCCTCCTTTTTACTTTTTCTTTCCAACGTAGTCAGCCCTCCATCTGAACATCCAGAGACGACTGCATTGGTGGCGATCACGGTAAATTTCCAATTCCCATATTCATTTTTCATCAAGAAAAGGGAGTACAATCCTGTGATTACACCTTTTGGCGATCACGGTGGGACCTCTAGTGCCCATCACGCTTGCTCTTTCTTCCCTCCGTTCTTACCTTCTAACGGGTGTGTTGTGTTCTTAGTTTTTCTTTTTTTGGTTCTTTTCCCTCTGAGTTTCTTAGTGCTCTGCGGTTCTGGGTGAGAGGCACACCACCAACATCGCAATCAAATAGCGACATACACAACGTCGCAATCAGGTCAGTACACAACATCTTCTCGTCTGTTTCTGTATTCAACGTGCTGTGAGGAAGGCGACGTTGTTTTCATCGCGATAAGGGAAGGCGACAGCCGTATTGTCGCTACAAGTTACGTACTCTGCCCGTACACTTGCTTGGATTATTTAAGAGTTGTTGTCCTACGGGGAACGCGACGCCGCTGTCGTCGCGATAAGGAGGCGACGTTTTCGTCGCAATCAGGTCAGTACCCTAGTATTTTGAGTTTCCTTACAAATTTGGGTTCATTGTTACATACTCCATCCATAGTCCATCATATCATGCTTGTTCCATGCTCTTGAGAGATTGATTAGTCTTGTATGTTATAAGATTGTTTGATTTTTTCGTGCATAATTAGGACCTAACTGCTTTCTGTCCCCCGCGAGAAGGAACGCGACGGGCTAATTGTCGCGATCTTGGTCGCGATAGCTATCTCGTCGCCTTCTGCCTCTGAGAGCATTTAGTCCTAATTCTTGTTGTGTTAGTACTAGGTTAGAATTTTTGCACGCACTCCGGTGCACATAGGATTTGCATACATCTTCCATACTTATAGTATAGGTTTCCTCCTCAGCGACGTCCGCTCTCTCGGCCACATACTCCTTGTGTCCGACTAGAGCACTCGCTTGAGGGCCTCCGTATGTCCCCGCTGACCATGGATTCCCATACGGCCGCCGAGCTGGTTGTACCCGTCGCCACCTAGGATCAAGTCTAATTCATTTGGCAGGTTGAGAGAATCCTAGTCATACCCGCAGTTGAAAGCCTTCTCCCATTTAGGAAACCCTTCCTTATTTGGAGAGAACTTGCTAAAAGTCAAATCACTAAAAGGCAAACTTGAATAAATTAAAAGAAACCATCATTGCCAACTGCTTGCTTTGGTGAGACGTTTTCTCTTTCCTTTTGTCTGCATAGGATTTCTTGTTTAGGAACTAAGAGTCTATCTAGTTAGGTTGCTTCTCTCAAGTCTGGAAAGGCTTCCCCCATCTCTCTGCACCCACTTTCCAAACATGGAGTTGTTCTTGAACCAATCTACAATAGTGAGAACCCAGACACTGCCTTCTATGCTTCCAGAGACTACGAGGAGTCCCTACCCCCATGATCTCCTTGAGGAGACGACCAGCCCTGGGTCGCTACCGTCCGTACCTCTGAGGGCCGTCATCGCGACGAGGGCGCCCGTCTCAGAACATCCATCCTCCTCAGTCGGATGATCAGCCACTCAACTCCTGCGCTTAATTCCCCAGCTTGATCAGTCCCAGATCCACCCTCAATAAGGCCGCTCACTTCCTCACCCTCACCCTAGCGGGCACGTCACGCCCCGTAGCAGCTGCCTCCGGCCCCCAGTTGTCATGGGACAAGCCGACAACATGCCCATCCGGCCGCGGACCATCCGGTTCACGCCCTTTGAGTCGGAGCACTACCTTCCCGTGAGTCGAGGCCCCGGTCTCCACTGTATCAGCCATGCTACTCCCCTCATCGCCCTGAGCCTCGCGCCAGGCCCACCTCTCATGCCTCCTCCATGTACTCAGCCATCCGCCGCACCGGACATGATGCCGAGTGGGCATCCATCAAGAGAGCTCCAAGAGCTCCGAAAGCAAGTCGACCCTAGGCAGCACCACGATGTGCACATGCCAAATTTCAATGGCCTATGGTCCCCTCTCCATCCGAGCTGCCGAAGTACCGCAAATACAACGGCTCAGGCAATCCCTACCCATATCAAAAGACTTCATCTACGAGTCCGCCTCCTACCAGCATGATCGCCGCCTCATGGCATATCTCTTCCGCCGGTCGCTGGACGGGCACGCCCTAGATTGGTTCTACTCCCTGCTACCTGAGGACGCTGAGGACTTCGCTATCATGAAGGCCAAATTCCTTGAACAATTCCAAGACATGGTCGGGCCCGAATACTCCCTTACAGATCTCATGGCTGAGAAGATGAAGTCGGACGAGGATTTTGCCTCGTACGCCATAGGTGGAGGCAAATGGCCACCAGAGTTCCGGGTACTTCCAGAGGGGAGAAGGTGAAGATCATCATCGCCAATGCCACGCCTGCCTATAGAAACATCCTGGCGATGAATGACATCACCACCATGCATCAACTCTGCAGTCAGGCCCGGTTATCCAACCCAACTCAAAGATTCTCCCATCCACTCTATGTTCGAACCCAAAAGTCCCGGTTCCAAAGAAAGCCTCAGGGGCCAGTCACTGAAGGCGTCCAAGTGACGAGCAAGTGAGCGCGTTCAACCCTGCCGGCCAGAGCCAAATCGTCAACCTTACAATGCCCAGGGTCAGAACCCTAACCTCCGCACAAGGGCAACCACTACGCCAATACAACCAAGTGCCACCTCCTGATGGCTCTCAACAAAGGCGTCCCATGGGTCCTAGAAGAACTCACTACCCGCCATTGCGCCGGACACTCTCCGACATATTCTTGGCCTTGCTCTCCACAGACGCCATTAGGCTCCCTCCTGAGAGACCCTGAACCCCAGTGTGGATCAACCCGGTACTGCGTCTTCCACCAGCAGCCTGGTCACACCATCGACCAGTGCTTTACATTCAAGGATCTGGTGTATGACTTGCATGAGCAGCACAACATAGATGGACAGCCCTCCGCAAGTGATCAGAGATATCAAGGAAAGGCAGAGGCAACAACAGCAGCAGAGGCAACAACAGCAGCGCACACGCCACCACCCCTCAACACAACAACAGCAGCAACACCAACAGCCGTTGCAGGACCTCGGGATAGTCCACAACCCATTACCTAACCATCCACCAGCTCCAAACCCACCACCACAGCAACCTGCCCAGGTAAACCCCATCGTCCACCACCCTCCTCCTCACGACGTGGACGTACGATGATGAACTAGATGTTCAGCAGATGATGGCCATTAACCAATATCCTATCCAGTCCCAAACAATACAACCAGCCTACATGGCTCCCCAGCAATCCCTCCTTTAGTTTCTATGGCCAACGCCGTCATACTGCCCGTCGGTTCAGCCCCGCGCCAGTCGCCAGTCCATCCACCCATCATCTTACCCTTCGCTCCACCTATCTCCGTACCTCTATCCCTATCATATCTACTCCCTCACCCATCATTCTACCTCCACCTGGGCCGGACCCCCTCTCCGCTACACTATCCTCCTCCGCCAGACAACCACTAACTCATCCACCACCCTGCGGAGCGGGAGAGTCTTTCCCGCCCGTACCCGCCTATCTCCACTACCTCCACTTCCACAAACCCCAGCAGGTCCTGCAACCGCCACAACAACACAAGCTCAGCAACAAATGCAAGATGAGGGTTGATTGAGCCGCTGCCTGGAACCCACTATGACATCCTCAAACACCTGGATCACGTGCCTGCTAAGATCTCCATTTTGGAGCTAATAAAGAAGTCCAAGGAGCACCAGGAAGCCCAGAGGAAACTTCCTGCAAAAGGTGGTAGTGAAATGAAGACATGCTGGCTGACAAGCTACCTAGTGCCCTGGCCATGGTGACTCACGGGCCGGCGATCACATTTGCGGAAGCAAACTAGCACCCCCGGAAGCCAGGAGGCTCCCCCTCTGCGTCACTCTAGTCATCAATCATGTAGCAGTGGAGCGGCACTGGTCGACACGGGGCATCCATAAATGTCTGCCCGCTGAGTTTCCTTGAGAGCCTGTGACCTATCGGAAGGGACGCTAAGGCCGACACCCACCACCATCGCCGCATATGACAACTCTATAGATCTTGTCATGGCATGGTGACTGTGCAAGCCAAACTGGGACCCCTCTCTATCACAGTGGACTTCTACGTCCTCGATATCGATCCCATGTTCAAAGCTATTCTAGGGCGTCCGTGGTTGGAAGCGCTCGGGGCTGTACCGTCCACTGCACACCAGTGTCTGAAGTTCCCCTTTCAAGGACGGATCATCAAAGTCAAGAGTATAGCCACTACCCACTCAGTAGATGCCCTCCACATACCCACCTACCAGCCGTGTGGCCAGCCATAACCAATAGTTTTAGTGCTAGATATCAACTACCTATGGAGCTACACGTTCCAGTCCAAGAGAGAGACCAATCTGGCACAAGTCAATGCAGTCAAGAGAAAGAGCCACTAAGCACGAAAGGGTGGCAAATCATGATGAAGCTAGGATATGAAGAAGGCAAGGGCCTAGGGGCAGAGCTACAGGGCATAGTCAAACCCATCCCTGACATTGTCACGAAAAGCCGATGGGGCTTAGGTACAGAGAGAAATCCAAACCATGGTCATCCAGCACATCCACTCTTAAGGCCGACCGAGAACCACTCACCTAGACACTCTGGTGTCACTTTATCAGGGGGCCTACCCAACCGGGATACAATACCGAGGTAGTCGAGGCAGAACTCTCACAGCACGAGGTGCATGGCCGGAACTTCTCTCGGCACATGGCCCCGTTGCTGACCTATAGAGCCCTAGAAGCCCTCCGTCCAACCAGGAGGAGAAAGACAGGGGACCCAGAAGCTGAGTGGTACAGATGGTTTGACATAGAAGACATCACCATTGCCTTTCAGCCGACTGTTCTGGGAGGAAGAAAGGACATGGCCGCAAGCTGCGGCAGAGCTGTAGATCCACCCACCGCCATCACATCTAAAAGGCAGCTCATGAGCGATGCCTCAGACATAGGAGAGCCAGACATCCCCTATGAAGAGGGGAAAACCATAGATGAACTCTGGAGGGGCACCTGCTTAGCCATCCACCCGTCCCTTCTGGATTCCCTCCTGCCCAGTCTGGTTCCGTCCTCTCCTCCCTTGCTTATTCAGCTGACCCCTCAGCTTCTGACGGCGGCACACAGCCTCCTCACACCTGACCTCCCACCTACAATCCTCACTGCCCTGCAGTCCAATCCAGGTGACCACGAGGTCGCCCTCTCCTGTTGCATGCTCTCCACCGATCTCCAAAAAAAAACGCCCATTTTCAAATGCACGTTGAGGTCGAGGAGCCGGCATTCCTCCTTCACTCTCCTGATCAGGGGCACCCCTCGACTGGGGCCCCTCCTGCTCCTTCACTAGGAGCCATCCTCTTCGGGACACCATGTCCCTCCCCCAGTCCTGTAGAGTCGTCTAGTCTAGGAGAGTCTAGGGTAGGTGAGTCTAGCATTAGGATAGATAGGCCTAGGGTAGAGAGTCAGGTCGCCCCGCCATCCACCAATTTCAAGCAGCGTCCTAGGAAGCAGCGGGGAAAAGCTATTCCCCGGAGATATCTTCAAGAGCTAGCTCGGTGGTGTCAAGCGCTGCTATTGATAGAGGAGTTCACAAGGGAAGCGCTGGTGTTTGAAGAAGTTTTCGAGCAGGATGGGGTGTTCTTAGACGATGGATTCGGCGTCTACGAGATAATGAATGATGAGGACCCAGTCGATGAAGAGGATAGCGAAGTAGATGACGCTGTCGAAAAATATGCCAGTGGAGTAAGAAGATTTGATGAGCCCACAACGGCAGTGGATGAACCTACTAAGGAAGTCAACCTTGGAACAGAAGAAGATCCCAGGATTGTGATTATCTCAACAAATCTCCCTCCTGATGAAGAAGAGGAACTGGTGCAAATCCTGAGGGAGTACAAGGACACATTCGCCTGGTCTTACGAGGACATGCCCGGTCTAGACCCTCACTAGTGGAGCACCGACTGTACTGAAAGAAGGGGCAAAGGCAATCAAGCAGAAACTCAGAAGGTTCCACCCACTCATGGCCCTGAAGATGAACGAAGTTGATAAACTCCATAAGGCTAGATCATCAGGGTAGTGCTCTATCCGAACTGGGTGGCCAATATAGTCCCTGTCATGAAGAAAGACGGCAAAGTCAGAATCTGCATCGACTTCAGGGACTTGATAAGGCATGTCCGAAAGACGACTTCCCGCTTCCTCACATTGATGTGCTGATCGACAATACTGCTGGGTATGAAACCCTCTCATTCATGGATGGATATTCAGGATACAACCAAATCCATCTATCTCCTGAGGATCAAGAGAAAACATCCTTCACCACGCCCTGGGGAATATACTGCTATGTGGTCATGCCCTTCGGGCTGAAGAATGCTGGGGCTACCTATCAAAGGGCGATGATGGCCATCTTCCACGACATGATACACGTTTATGTAGAAGTATACGTGAATGACATCTTGGTGAAGTCAAGAACCAGGAGAGAACACCCCGAAATCCTAGCCAAGGTGTTGTAGAGGTCGAGAGAATATCAGCTGAGAATGAATCCGAAGAAATGCGTGTTCGGGGTATCATCAGGAAAGCTGCTAGGTTTCATAGTTAGCAAGCGGGGCATTGAGATCGATCCAAATAAGGCCAAGGCTATAGCAGAAATGCCTCCTCCAAAGAACATCTCGCAATTAAGAGGGCTAATCGGGCGTTTGCAATTCATCAGAAGATTTATCTCTCAGCATTCGCAAAGATGTCGCCCATTTTATGATCTCTTAAAAGGAGGGCGAAATTCGAATGGAATGACAAATGCCAAGCAGCCTTCGATGAGCTAAAAAGTTATCTCATGAATCCCCCAGTCTTACAGCCTCCTGTACCCGAAAGCCGCTAATCCTATATCTCTCGTCATTGAGGACTCCCTAGGAGCTGTCCTGGCACAACATGATGAATCTGGGAAGAGAAAGGCAGCAATTACCTCTCTAGGCTCTTCAACACCGCCGAATCCAAGTTCACCACCGCGGACAAAACTTGTGCCGCACTCATGTGTGGGTAGTCCAAAAGCTCAAGCACTATTTCCTTGCCCACGAGGTCAAGCTGATCTCGAGAATGGATCCACTCCGATATCTACTCGAAAATCCCATCCTTTCTGATCGGCTGGCACGCTGGCAGAGCTTCCTCTCTCAGTTTGACATCTCCTTTGTGGTCCAAAAGGCCGTCAAGGGTTATGCCATCACCGAGCATCTAGCCCATCTTCCACTCTCTCACAGTGACTCCCTCCGAGAGGAATTCCCCGATGAGGAACTCTCAGCCATAATCAAAGACCCCTTCTGGTCCCTTCATTTCGATGGTGCACTCAACTCTCAGGGACGGGGCATTGGAGCCGTGCTGCTTACCCCGGAAGGTATTACCATCCCCTTTGCATATCAACTCACCTTCCCCGCTACTAATAACATGTCCGAGTATGAGGCTCTCCTTGCTGGTCTCAAACATGCTTATCTACTGGGGGCATCACACCTCAGAATTATAGGAGACTCTCAGCTCGTCTTGCGGCAGGTGCTCTCGACTTACCGCACTCGTGACCCGAAGCTCAAGCCATACCAAGACCTGGTCACGCTGTTGGCAAGGCAGTTCCGCAAGCTCTTCTACATCCATACTCCTCGTTCCCAAAATATCTTGGCCGACGCTCTGGCGTCGCTAGCCTCATCCCTATCCTTCCCTCTGAGTCACCGGACTAAGACAATCGTCGTCCAGCGTCTCGATGTTCCATCTACCCAGGACCCTTGGTATAGCGACCTTGGGGCAACCTTAGAAGAGAGGGCTAGGAAGAGAGAGGCAGCAGCAAGTCATGTTAACTGAGCTCGAGGAGATCCTGAACGAAGAAGAACTGCCATGGTACTTTGAGATAGAGCAATACTGCAAGGATGGAACATATCCTGAAGGGGCAAGTGCAGAAGACCGCAGGGCCATCAGAAGAGCCGCCTAAAGGTACACAGTTGTCAGAGAAGTTCTGTACAGGCGAGCCCTTAATGGAGTCCTTTTAAGATGCCTTACCGATGACGAGGCTTGGAAAGTGGTGGAAGGGGCCCATGCTAGTGAATGCGGAGGGCACGTTAACAGTTAGATGCTCGCGAAGAAGATCATTAGGCAGGGATATTACTGGCCAACCCTAGAGGAAGACTGTACCATCTACGTCCGTAGGTGTGTCAAGTGTCAACTCCATGCTGATAAAATCCATGCCCCTTCCTCTTCGCTGCATCCTCTCCACACCTTGGCCATTCTCCATGTGGGCTTTCGATATTGTTGGCCCTCTTGGTGACCCTAATGCTCAAACCAAACAAAATCATTTATCCTAACAGCGACTGAGTATTACACCAAGTGGGCAGAAGCCGAGCTCTCACAGAAATCAAAGCATCCACGTGTGCCGCTTCATCATGAGGAACATCATTTCGCGGTTCGGAGTGCCAAGCAGCATCGTCACGGACAATGGGCCGCAATTCATCGCGCAAGAGCTCCAGGACCTCTGTAAGAATACAACATCACGCTGCATCATTCATCACCGTATTACCCACAAGGCAATGGCCAAGCTGAAGCAACTAACTAAAACCTTCTTAAAATCCTGAAAAAGACCTGTGAATCGCATAAATTCGCCGACTGGCCAGAAAAGCTAATAGAGGCTCTATGGGCCTACCGTACCTCCGTCCGCACTCCCACGGGGCAAACCCGTACGCTCTCACTTACGGGATAGAGGCGGTAGTTCCATACGAGATCCTAATCCCTTCACTAAGAGTCCAATTAGACAAGGAACTTAATCTTGATGAACGTCGAGAGGCGTTGCTAGTCCAATTGGAACTCTTAGATGAAGGCGGCTTATGGCAGCCGACCATGTGCTTTCATATCAAAGGCGAATCTCAAGGTCTTTCGAAAAGAAGGTAATTGAGCCTAAATTCCAAGAGGGCAATATGGTCTTGAAGCGCATTTTCATCAAACCCGGAGGTCCTAGGTCCAAACTGCAACCTAACTGGGAGGGTCCGTACGTTGTGAGGGAAGTCTACCCCGGAAATGCTTACCGCTTAGTCAATGCTGAGGGCGTCGAATTGTCGCATCCGTGGAACGGGTTATACCTCAAAACTTCTATCCTTAGGCCTATAGGTGTGAGGCCACAACACCTAGATCGGGAATAACCCCATGTTGAAAGTCTAAAATCCCTCCCTAATCGTCAAGGATCGCTCTAAGTTAGGATTAACACACCCCACGGCAAGCCCGGATAACTGCACTTGGTAGATGCTGCAACTGTGCGGGCTCTACTCTAGCGATGCATCGGTCATTCTCTCCTAATCGGTCGAAGTGTAGGGGCAAAGGGGTTGTAAGGGTGAGGTCGTCAACCTACAGCATACCCCGACGAGAGGAAGTCTCAAACAGGGACGGTCAAAATAACAAAGGGCAAGGAAGCAAAGAAACGAAAGAAAAGAAAATCCATAGTACAACAGGGGCATGGCAAAGAGTGGCAAAGTCCCCGTGGGACGCTCATGAGCCCAGTCGTACGCATGCCCCAAATAGTGCAAGTCCATAGCAAAAGACCATAAAGTCCCTCCACAACAGACCCAATCTCTGAAGGATATGCTGTAGGAAGTAGTCGAACCCAACATCCCTAAACCTACACAAGACTTTCCTTAAATAATCTTCTATTTCTCCCTATAAGACTGAATCACCTCTTAGGTATGGCTTAAAATAGTCGCAGCGTCAAGTAAGGGTAGTTCCCAAGGCATTGTCACCCCTCAACGCACGTCCTAGCCTAGTGAGGTCCGTGGCGAGAACCAAAGGTGATCAAGACTCCAAACCAGCAGCTCGAACCGGTCTAAGTGTTGTGGCCCAAAGGGGGCGAGTACCTTCCGTCTCGCGCGTCTTGTTTCAGGAAGGGCTAACGCCGACTTTAGGCGCTTTCCAAACTCCAAAAAAATCAAATATTTAAACTTAAAAATCAAATATTTTCAAAACTAAAAAAAAAATCAAATATTTCAAAACTCAAAAAAAACCAAATATTTCAAAACTCCAAAAAAATCAAATATTTCAAAACTCCAAAAAATCAAATAATTTAAAACTCCAAAAAAAAAGTAATGTTTTCAAATTCCAAGCCGTTTGCATTCATTTGTTTATTTGCATCTTTTGCCTATTTAATAAGGCTTAGCCCCTTGACTAATCATTAAGGTCGGTCACTCGTCGCATTTTAAAGCAAGGGCTAAGCCTAAGAACAGATCTAACTTGTCTTGTGGTTGTCTAAGTGTGCAGGACGCGAAAGAAAGAAGGGGCACTCACATCTCACCCGTCGCTCTCCCTCACTCAGTCGCAACCATAAGATAAAAAAGGGTCTATCCATTCCATTCATATCATATACATCGTCATAATAAAGGGGCAAACAAAAAGTACAAGCCCTCAACCGCTCTCCCCCGTACCCTCAGGCGGGCGAGGAGATGGAGGGGCCATGTCTCTCGGACCAGTCTCACTCCCCTCCGACGCCCTCTCGCGCCGTCGTCGCTCCTCCTCCTCGTTCCTTCGCCGTCTGGAAGAACCCGTCAGATAGTGCCCGGCAGATCCACTGGGGATACCGCTCTTGCTAGCCGACGAGCGGCTACGGCCGACCAAGGCTAGAGCCCTCTCGAGGCCCTTCATCTCGGACCGCAGCAGCTCGCAGCGGTGCCTCTCCTCTCCCAGCTGCGTGCAGAAGTCCCCTGCCTCGGTGCGCAGCCTTGCCACCTCCTCGGCCTCCTGGCGCCACCTCGCCACCTTCGCTGCCTCCGGGCGTTGGTGTAGCTCCGCCACCTCTGCCTCTAGCACAGTCGTCCGCGCTAGGGCAGCCCTCAGTTCCGCCTCCTACAAAATTAAACATTTTGTCAAGCCCCAAGAAAGAAACATGAACCGAAGGGGCATCTAGTTGCTAACTTACCCGCTCCCGCACCTGGACGAGAGCATCCTCTGCTCGGGCCACTGCTGCCGCTAACTGGCCCTCCAACACCGAGCGGCCCCGGTCCTCCCGGGAGAAGAGGCCCCTCCCACCATCTACTGAGCCCTATCCAACTCCGCCCACTGCAAGGGAAAACAAGAAGAGTCAGTCAACCAAAGCTAGGAAAAGAGGGGTCAGGGTGTAAAGTACTCACCAGCTGGTCCACAACTGCCTGGAGGTCGTCCTGCTGCTGAATAGTAGAGTGGAGGATACCCTCTAGCGAGGCAATCCGCCCCTCGGGATCAAACTGCAAACATAAGTCAAGACAGTCAAGTAGTTAATCAATCACTAAACTTAAGAGAGCTAAAAGCAGTAGAGACTCACCGTCGTCGAGACCCCTTGTAAACCTGGGCCCCGTACCTCCGTGCATAGGCACAGAAGTAGTCCTCATCGCTAGTGGCCTCCGAAACCACCTCCCTGCCGCGCTGCTCCCAGTCTGTGAGCTGCTCGCGGGCCCGGACTGTCCAGTCGGTCTCCTGCTGGATCCCGCGAAAGCTCCAGCCCGGTCTCTCCCATGGCCTCTGTTGGGTGGGGAACTCCACTACTGACTGATGGAGCCCCAGGGTGCGCATGACCAGCTGGTGGTGGAGCAGTACCACTGTGTTGAATGAATGGAGCCAAATGTCCCTGCCGAAGTAGGGACGGCCCCGTTCCACCCACGGCTGGGCGGCGTCATCCTCCCCGACATAGGGAGTCCACTGAACCTGCACACCACAAACAGAAAGATCAGTCAGTCAATTGTCAAATAAGCAAAGGAAAGGAAAAGGGTAGGGATAGAAGCACTCACATGGCCAAAGGGCACGCTGTCCAATGCATCATGGATCATAGTCACCTGCCGGCGCAATGACTGCTCGTCCCGGCGGAACCTCCAGCATCGTAGCAGGGGCACGGCCCCAGCCCATCTCGGCTCACCACTACCCAAGGAAGGGAGGTGGTGATATGCCCACACCTGCAAAACAATATAGTCAGTACCATATTTAATCAAAACAAGCAGAAGAAAAGTGAAGGGTAAGGGTAGAGAAGTGTACCTGTAGGAGTGGGAAGAACCCGGCTACCCCCGTCACCCTGCTGGAGGTGCCCAAACTGTCAAAGAGGTGGGCCAGGAGGGCCGCACCCCAAGCGTAGCTGCCCACGCTGGACAAGTCCTCTAGCAGGGGCAGGCACCTACAGCTGACCGGGTCCCCTCTGGTCCCCAGGATCAGCTTCCCGATCACAAGGATCAGGAATCGCCTCAGATCGCGGTCCGCTGCCGCTCCCTCCTCCTCCGCCAGTGCTGCCCTAGCGTCCTCCGTCATTCCAGTCATGTAGTCCGCCTGGCTCTCGCCTGTCTCGTGGCGCGCGCTCGCCACCCCCAGGCTCGCCTGCAGCCCCGTCCTCGGGATTAGCGACGATTTCTCTCGCGTCACCGCCAACCCCAGCAGCCTCTCCGCCAGCTCCTGGTAACTCGTGTAGGTCACCCCCGTCACCGCCTGGCCGTCTACGCGTAGGCCGGTGATACGTACCACGTCCTCTAACGTGGGGATCATGTGACCCCACGGAAAGAGGAAGGCGTGGCACTCGGGGTCCCACCTCTCCTTTAGGGCCTGGATCAAGGCCACATCAGGAGCCAGCTCATCTAGTCTGAGGAAGGGACCAAACCCCATCTCCTCCAGTCGGGCCCTCTGGAAGTCCGGCAATCCACGGTAGATTGCCCGAACAACTGCCCACCCAAGCCTGGACCGCAACTCGCTCTGCAAAACATACACAGAAAGCATCAAAATCAGCCAAGGAATCACCACTCAGTCTCAGTCCTGTCATCGCGACAGGGCCCCGTCCTTCTGTTCTTTGGTCGTGACTAGTCGAGCTGTCGCCTTCTTTAACGCGACGCTAGGCTTGTCGCGATCCCACTGGTAAGGCGACTGCCATGCTATGGCGTTACTAGGGTGACCGAGAGATGGGCTTTACCCGTTTCTCAGCCGTTTCTCTTCGGCAAAAAGCCCTACATCAGAGTGCCTTGCACTCTTGTCATCTCACATGCATGGATTGGGCTCGAGGACTTACCTTTTTCGGTCCGACGGGCTCGTCCTCGTCCGGCACCTCCGCCACGACATCCTCCTCCATTGGCGCCACCGGAGGGTCCTCGTGCGCCGCCGTGGAATAACCCTCGTCCGCTTGACGGTGGCGAATCGTCTTCTTCATGCGGCCGTCGGCCGCCTCCATCACCTCCACCCTCCATCACAAATCACCGGAAGAAATAGGGAAAGAGAGAGAAGAAGGAGTGGGGAAGAGGGCCGCCGCCGTCGGCCGCCGGCAACCGTCGCCGGAGAAAGGGAGGGTCGCCAGAAATGAGGAGTGGCCGGAGAGAAGAGGAGGCTTGGGTTTCGGTTGCCGGAGAAAGGAGGGAAAGAGTAAGGAAGGGAAGGGGCGCGCAGAAAGAGGAGGGCACCGGGCCCCAAATTCAAATCCCTATCGGTTTTGATAACGCGACAAGGTGCTTGTCGCGTTCGCTTCAGGTCGCGACATACACTATGTCGCGTTCACTTTTGAAGTCGCGACGGTTGACCTGTCGCATTCAGGGTAGCGACACCAGCATATGTCGCCTTCTTAGTCAGTGCACAGAACCTCCAAAAAATCGATTATCCATTGTTATAATTCCAATGCTTACATCAAATAAGAGCAAAGATCTCATGTCTCTCACCCTCATTACATCAAGCCCACATCAAGTCTCTCAAAGCTCAAAAAGTACAATCAACTCTCGCCTACCAGCTCATGGTCCCCAAGTGGCCGAAGCTTCTCATACTCCCGGAGGTACGCCTGGTACGTCTCCCGGTCCTCATCCAGTCTCGGCGGAAGTGCATGGGTAGCGCACAACCGCCACAAAGCCAATGCGCTCCGTACAGCTTGCTCGTCCTCCGGGTTCCCCAAGCGCCGCTTCTTCACGGGTGGCAAATGAGACGGCGGAAGCACTCTAGTCCTCGGCTTCCCAACCTATAGATAACACCTCTGTGGGTTGTAGAGTACAGTCGCCATATTCCCTATCAATTGCAAATCCAGTCCACGTCCAAGTGGTAGCCGGATCTCCGCTCCATGAAGTGCCGCTACGCCCAAAGCGAAATGCTCCACCGATAGGGTACTGAAGTAGAGGCGCCATGCACCCCTCGTCTTCTTGTCCGCCGTCTTGCATAAAACCTTGTCGGAGAATTTGGCCGCCCCGCCGATAAAATTCAATGGATGGCACCTGAAGATCCGACTGTCGGTGGTAGGATTGTCAACAGGCTTAAATTTTATCCTTACACCCAAACCACAACACTCCAAGAATCATGGAGCCATAGAGGAAACCCCCGTGGAAGCCGAGGTAAGACCCGAGTAAAGGTACCCAAGACGGCGTGAGAAAGTGAAAGTCCCCGCCATACCCACTAATAGCACTAAGGCTCACGTAGTCTATGAGGTGATCCTCCGGACGGGAAGAGGACCACCCCACACAAACATATGGCTACGGCCTTTGCTATCTCCGGTGGTCTGTACTCTTGTTTTACATTGGGAGATGACCCACTTAGACAACAGAACTAAATGGATGAATGTGGGCTAATCATGGTGTATACATCCCCCGGATCGGTCATAAACTCCCCTAGAATAAGCTTTGGGTTAATGGGCCTCAACAGTATAACTTATGCTTTGCTCATCCCCCGGCTTGGTTTTAGGAAGAGCTAGGAAGGCCTCGACCTCCTCTAGAAGGACGGTCGCCTCGAACTTGGGAAAGATGAAAGTATGGGTTTGTGGGTGCCATAATTCTATAAGGGCTGTGATGCTATGCCAGTCAAAAGAAATTTTATGGCAGTTATGGGCCGCTATCAAAACCCCACCTAAACCCCACTCTCTCAAGAACCGGATAAACAAACATGGGTAAGGCTTTGATCATGGGGGTGATCCATGTAAGCTTAGAGTAGCCGCGGAGCCCGGGAATAGCTAGAAGAAGATAAAAGGCAAAAAGAGAAAGGGATGAAGAAGAAGAACAAAATTAATGAAGAAATTCGTAGCAAAATTTCATTGAAATTGAAAACACACCAAAACTTACCTCTCTCACTTCCTTGCTCCGGCTCAAGTGGTTGGGAACGTCCGTCAACCTCATGAGAGCCTCGTAGGTCACCCGAGCATGCTTGGGACCCTCATAAGCCGTCTCCCCATCCATGGAAGCAAGAGGAGCTCTCTTCATGGCCATGAGAGCTTACAAAACTTTAAAAAAAGAGAGAGGAGAGAGCTATGAATTTGGCCTCTCACCCCCCTATTTATAGAGCTATAACACTCCTATTCCTGCTTGGAGAGGGTTAGAGAAGACCCATTAGGAATGGGACTTTGAGTGAGAGCCATTGGAATCCAAAGGGAGTCAAACTCAAGCTTGGGGCTGAAAGGTTTTGAGCTCGGGCTGAGAAACCTGTGAAAGCGACATATCGACCTGTCGCCTTTAGGGTGGCGACGTAGTGCCCGTCGCCTTCTTCAGTCAAGGGTCGTGACATGCCCTATGTCGCCTTCTGATTAGTTTACACTGTCATGCTTATTTCTCTGTGATTGCTCAGAATGCTTGCACACATGCTTTGACGTCATTATTCGGTGCATTGTACATTGTATCTTTATCGCTTTGATTATTGAAAACCCATAAAAATCAGAAAATGCAAGAAAATCCACAAAAAAATTAGAAAATTCAGAAAATCAAAAGCGACGTCCGTCAGGTAAGTCAGGTAAGTATCTCTAACTCTAATCCCTCCATATTACTATATGATATCTACGCTACTATATCAGCTCAAGGACCGGCTGGTTCCCAGTGTGTTCCAGGATCTGAGTTCCCCTTCACCAAAAACAAGGATGATCTAGGTGCGCACTGCTAATCGCTGGATAGGCCGTTGGGTGATGTAACTCGGGGACGACGGATTCTATCGCACGTCGGGGATGCGAAGTGTCTTGACCCTTGCTTATATTGTCTAGCAATATTATCCTTGAATATTTGTTATTTTCTTCCTTTCTTTGCATTCGTTTTTATGATTTCTTTTCCTTTAGCCTAGCATGCATAATGTAGGAATTTTGAGCTTCACGAATCATGATTCGTCAAAGTCAGCTTCCCAATGATGTCCCAACCCGAATCCCCATTTTCAGACAAGAATTCCACTCCGAATTTGAATGTTTTCCTCGAGCTTGCAGCTCGGTCCAGTTTGCCAGTATGGTTCCTATGAAGGATTCCCCTCATCCCCATTCGTTAAAACAGTCATCCCTTCATCTCCGATCAGCTCATTAGTCGTGAACCGCTCAAAGGCCAGAGTCGAATCGACCCGCCGGGTAGCACCAATCCCCTAATGAACGAAACCTGCACGCTAAAGATAGCAAGGGTACCTCTTGAATCAGGAGGTTGATCATTTCTTTTCTTTTGATTTTTATTCATCCCAAATAGGAACCATCCTCGCCTTCTGTTCCCAGCCATGTTCGAAGGATAGCCAGATAATTCTCGCTGCTTATTCGTCCAGAATGGGTGTCTCTTTACCTTGATGCCCGCTTTTCAGCTCATTCTGTTTCATTCCGCTACATCGCCGTTTCACGCCATTTTCGCTCCATCACCGCTCCACTCCCTTGCAAAGCAGGCATCAAGGAGGGGCAATCTGTAGACACCCATTTCTGACCCATAAGTCGAGCAAAATCCCTTGTCGTATCATTGATGCCCCATGTTGGCTCATCATCGTCAAGCTGGCTTTCTCCGATCATGACATCATTTCCATTAGTTCACCGCCCTGGAGGACCCTTCCTGGTCAAATCAATCTCTCTCACTATAGCTCTGAGCAGGAGTCCGATGTTTCAATCCGAAGGCTGCGCATGGAGATTGAACGCATTGCATGGCCAAAATGCAGAAAAGTCCTGAAGGACAGGCCCTAAGTCACGTTCCAGAAAACGACAGACCCTATGTCGCGATCATAAATCCACATATTAAATCCTTGAAAAATCACAAAAAGACTTGAAGTCACCTTCCATATGAGGAAGGCGACGTATCGAGGCGTGGCATTCAGGAAAGAGACCAGAAGCCCGTCGCGTTCAGGACCTTAAACAGGAAACCCTTTTCGAAGCCAACTTGGACACATGCCAAAGATGGTAATTGCCTCATTTGAATGTCCAAATCGGGTCCAAATCCTTTCAAATTTGGAGGAGACCTTCCTAACATGTCCCTTTCCAAGTTCCAATTGCCCATACGCAGCCATACATAGCCATAATCGGACTCTTCCCATTATTCCTCTCAGACCTGAGTTGGGAATATCACCCATAAGTACCTCGTCTCTCTCTGCACTTTTGGGCAAGGGCTGGAGTCTGCTTCTTCTTCCTCCTCCAGAGAGCTTCATCTTCAACGAAGAGAGCTTCTCCTCTAGACAACTCAGAAGAGCACCCCAGGGCATTTTCCCATCGGCTACACAATCCTCTTCCCTTCTTCTCTTTATTTCATTCAATTCTTGCATGCATAGTCTTTTTTCTTCATAGATTAACATTAGATCACGACACAACACCCAACTTAACACCCACAGGGGTTTAAAGCCCCAATCTCTTGAGTTCCCTCCATTATAGTTCATGTTTCATGCTTTTCATTGAATAGATCTTCTATGCACGAATTCTAATGGGTGTTTATCTTGTTTAAATCACTTTGGCAGGTGTTTGAAGGTCAGAGCAAGGTGAGGCTCTTGCCCCTCGGCCAGTGTCTAGAAGCAGGAAGACAAAGAACCCACGTTTCCATCCATTGAAGAGGAAGGCGACCAGGCCCCTGTCGCGATAAAGAAGGCGCCCCGTCTACGTCGCGTTCAGACCAAGCATGGCGATGACCCCTTTCGCATTACCAGGTACGCCTCCTTTTTACTTTTTCCTTTCCAACGTAGTCAGCCCTCCTCTGAACATCCAGAGGCGACTGCATTGGTGGTGATCACGGTAAATTTCCAATTCCCTATATTCATATTTTCATCAAGAAAAGGGAGCACAATCTCGTGATTACACATGCATTCAAACTATTTGCTTAGATTAAATACTGTCAAAACATACATATTTCACCATAACAAAAATTATATTAAATAAAATCATGCTAAGATATTCGATAGAAACTCATGATGTGACTTAAAGACCATACCTGTCCAACCATAATTTTTACAGCATGATCCAACATCCAAAAATTCAAAATTTATCACACTGACATGACAAACATAGTTTTGTGAAAATTAGAAGAACTTGGCAACAAGGGCCTTGCCTTCAAGGTGGGTTAACGACACAGTCTGCTGCCGTCAACTGAAGAACTTGGCGGCAACAAGGTTGCCGTCAACCTCCTATCTGCAGAAAGTGCAGACCGAACTCCATAAAAAGAGAGAATTGGGGGTTCTAGGACACCGAATAAAATCTGTAAAAATACCTAGAATCTAGAGGCCATGTCTAGGGATAATACCCATAAGCTACTTGCCTGGAATAAAATCTCTAAAGATCGAATTTGGCGATGAAGCCCTCATTGGCCAAGCCAAGAAGGTGTCTCTTCCGACTCCAAATCCAGTCTTCCTGTTTATGCAAATGGTTCTTCCGAGTCGAGGAAGCTTCTTCACCACCAGGGTCGCTAGCATTACGAATCCTGACTGTTGGGATTGGGTTTTCTAATTAGATCCTAGAGAAAACACAACCGTTTCAGATCTAGAATCCCAAACGCAGCCGGAGAAGTAAACGACCACTTTGCTGCCGTTAACAGAAAGTAGACGTCAATCGATCTGGACGTCTATATCCTCTAGCCATGCAGTCAACAAAACACATGTTTCCGTCAACATGCTGTTAACATCAGTTGATGTTGACATTAACCAGGGATTTTAGACAAAACATAAAACATCAACAAGCACACATGCACAAAAATAAATAAACATACTATGTACAGAAATAAGTAAATAACATATGCCAAGAATTAAATAAACATAATATGAACAAATTGGGGGCCTTACACCCCTACGAGCCTGTGACTTATTGAGGCTCAATCCCTTACAGTTCCTTTCAGGGTTTACTGTGGGTTAGCATGTGGCAGCGTTGTGGCAGATTTGTACCACTAGCATTTAGTTGTGGTTGTGTTTAGTGTGAGCTTTGCTCCCTTGGGGTATCCCCTAGGTAGTTGTACTTTTCTCTTAGATATATAATAATGTATTGGGACAATGTAAATTGTGTTAAATGAGTATATATACATGTACATTCTTGTATGTTATACTCTTGTGTTATCTTTTATATTCTTACTGGACACTCGTGTGAGTAATCCCTTGCGAGACTTCGGTCTGATCGTGAGAGGCGGACTTGGATATGGAGCATTATTGGGCATAAATAACTAGGGTCGCTACATTTTTTGTCCTTTTTGAATTTACTCCCCCTTAGCATGTGATGATATGAAAAAGTTTGCAAGCAATTCAAACATGATTATGCACAGGAATCATGGGCACTATTATGCAAGCATGATGACGCAACATGATTCCAATTGTTAAGGAAAATTATCATTGGGGGCATCAACATAGCAAACATCGCAAAAACATTTTTTTTATTTATTTCTCAGATAAAATTCTAAGGGTTTTCTCTAACACAATCAACACAATTGTAAGAAGATAAGAGAGTTTACTTGAATAGTCTTTATTTTACTGTAAAAAATTTTTACCTATGGTTTTCAATTTTTCCTGCCTTGCATAGCCATTGTCTTGATTCCAAATGGACATGTATGACTACAAGGCTCATTAGCTTGCTGATCAAGCTAGCTTTGGGACCCATACCTGATTAGGACCTGCAATGAAGTCAATGTTAGACTGCAACAATGAATTTTGAATCTAAAATGATTTTATTTTTGGTATAGATGCATTTACATTATTAATGGAGCTATGAGCAATATTAGTTCCAGACTTTTTCTTAGTCTTGTTCAATGCATCTATGTTTTCATGAAGTTTTATATTTTTCTGATTTTTATTATAAAGGGTAGCAAGATTATTTTGTGCAATATTTATGTGCATATACACATGGAATTTCTAAACTCTTTCAGTATAAATATGATGTTTATTCATATGTGTATGAACATATACATTAGAATGTAACTTTGAAGCATGCACAAAACCATCATTTATATGCCAACAGTCCCTAGAGATGTGACCATGTTTATGACATGTGAAGCACTGGACTAGTTTGGCATGTTTATGCACATTTTTATTTCTAAACTAGCAATGTTTGGCAAGATGACCAGGTTTATTGCAATTAAAGCAAATAGAAGAATTTTTTACCTGGTACTTACCTTGTCATGAGTACATGTGCAGGAACCCCCTTCTCCTTTGAGGAGGCTTTATCTTTTGATAGCTCCTAGCATGATGTGGAGTTGGAGCTTTCTTTGTTTGCGGGAGGAGATGGTGTAGAAACTTTGTAGAAGCTTGTTTTCTTTTCCAATTTCTTTTTTTGATTTTTAATGGAAATAGGGTTCTTCCTATTTGCAATATTTTTCTTGTTGTTCTCATTTTGTTTCCGAACATTTTCTAAACAAGATCTTTCATTTGTTTTCATTAGAGATAGTGAAGTCTTGTTCGCGATCAGCTTTAACAAATATTATTCTAGTTCTTTTCATTTTTCATATTTTCCCCAGAATTAGGATTTTTATTTGCAGCATTCTTGAGTTCATTTTGCATCTTTTGTTTCTCAACTTTTAATGCAACAACTTATTTTTCTTAGTTTTGAAATTTGTTTAGCATGACATCTAAACTATTTTTCATCTTACTCTTTTCATTTTTAAATTGAGCAATTTGTTTTTCCAGTTCAACAATTTTATTCCTTAAATTCCTGCAGTCATTGGTTAATGGCTTGTCATGCAACATGCATTCAATCTTCTTTTTTCAGATGATGATTTTCTTCAACAAGTTGTTTGCATTTCTTATTAGTTTTAGAATCTTAAGGCATATTAGAAACTTGATCTTTCAATTGACCTTTCTCTTGAGAAAAATTTCAATCTGTTTTCTCTAACTTTTCTTGCTCATCTTTTCAATGTAAAGATTTTAGTTTCCAATGACTTATGATCCTCATTAAGCGCATCAATTTCAATTTGATTTTCTTTATTTCCAGACTTCAATTTTTCATTTCTTCATGACAATTTTTTAAAGTACTTTTCAAATCATTGTTTTCAATTTTGAACTTTCTATTTTGATTTAGTGTCATTTCACATAATTCAACCAAATCATCATAAGACATCCCTTCATCTGAATCAAAATCAGAATTTGAGTGCATAAATGGGTTTGGAATTGGTCTACCTAACCTTGTAGACCCATTTGATCTCTTGGGTTCTGAAGAGGATGAAGAATGCTCTGAACTCATTGAATGTGTTGGGTTGTTAATTTTCTTGAATGATTGGAGCTCTTATGTGCCATTGAGCATTTGTGAATCCCCTTGGCTCCTTTTCTTTGTGAATCCACTGAAGAATTCTGCAATTTAATAGATGACATTGAGCTTGGGGAATTCTAAAAAATTATAGTAGAAAATTCATGCAAGAAAAAGAGATTTGCATTACACTAGATAACTCAAAAGATTATAGATCTAATCACAGTGAATCAGTGTAACAAAAAATTAGATCTAATAATCAAAGTGGTTTACTCGCTCTAATACCAATTGTAGGATCGAATATTCAGTGATGGAAAAAATCTGAAGGGGGGGGGGGGGGTTGAATAGATTTGCAGCAGAAACTTAAGTAATTAAAAATTACTTCAAAATTAAGAGTTCTATCCAATTAAACCCCACAGATTTGATGCACTTACATGTGATTAAAATGTGTAAAACATTTTATCAAACAATGTGTGTAAGTGTATAACATGTGTAGTGAAATTCTATGCAAACATCAAGCGATCAATATCACACTCACACAAGCAAACCATAGTGCACAAGATATTTTTAAGGTGGTTTGAAGAACACAAAACTTGTGTCTCCTATGTCCACCCCCCACGACAGAGGAAACCACTATGTAACTGCAATTACACATACCAGAGCACGACGGCTCCAACACACCTTTGAGTACGACGACTCAAAGCACAACCAGGAGATAGGCACGATGACCTACTCCAAAATCCACTTGTGAGCACAACTGACTCACAAGCACCTACCGGAGATGAGAACGGCGACTCACTCCACTCGGCAACAGCATGACGACTCTTCCCAAAACCCCTAAGCATGATGGCTTAGAAAACCTGAGCACGACAGTTCAAACATCTAAGCATGCAGTGCTCAAACTCTGGAATACGATGAATCCAGAAAACTTGCTAGAATAAGTTCAATTAGGGAGTAGATCCTTCAGCACGATCTATCCCAATAAATTGTGAAGATGAAATACAAACAACTAGGTGATCTGCGTAGAACGCTTACACAGATCACACACAATGAGTTGTTCTGAAAATACAAAATAGAAAGAAGGGAGAAATCTTTCCTTCATTTCTAAATCTGATCTTCACGATCTTAGATCCAATATCCTTCTTCCTCTTCCTCTGCTCAGCTTCATATTTATTGCCCTTCTTCTTCTTCCTTTACTGCTACTGCCCTTTCTTCTTCTTAGCGGCACTGCTCTTCTGCTCTTTCTGGACTCTGCCTTTTTCCCGCTTCTTTCCAGACTCCTCTTTTTAGCCGCACACTTTTCACAAAGGACAAGAACATATTTATAGCCCTAATCATGTGACCTTGTACCTGGGAATGTGTGAACACACACTTTAGGTTTGTCCATACACCCATTAAGTTGTCACGTCCTCTATTTGTCTTGCACAGAGAAACATGAAAGTGAATGAATCATTTATGAAATGTAATTCAAACTCATATAAGTGTATGGCATGTGTCATACCACTATGGTACAAAAATATCCAAACATTCAAAAAAGACACGTGTCACATTCCCATTGAACAACAAATGATGAATTTATCAATTAAATAATATATAACTTCGAAAGTCAAAAAATATAGATGAACGGTTGAAGTGAGCACTTCGACCGGCAAAGACTAAAACAGGACATCCAAAGTCATAGAGCTTCGACCAACAGAGATTAACACATAAATACTCAAAGTCTCAGCACTTCGACTGGCCAAGTGTAAATCGTGACATCCGAAGTCAAGGTTGCTTCAAGATGGCAGAGGATACAGTGAATATAAAAGTGCCATTTCTCTTCGGCTGACTAAGTGTAAATGTGAACATCTGAAGTGTCGGGTGAATTCTGTCTGATCGGTCAAAGTGACTTCGTCATATCTGAAGATTAGCTTCGTATATGACGAAGTTCCGCTTCATCTGACAAAGAACAATTGAGTACATCCGAAGTTACAGTGACAAATGTGTCTTGTTCGGTCGAAGTGACTTCGTCCTATACGAAGCTAAGCTTCAGATATGACGAAGTCCTACTTCGATTGACAAATAACAAAATAGAACATACGAAGTTACAGTGTTAAATATATGATGATCGGTCGAAGTGACTTCATCATATTCAAAGTCTAGGTTCGTATATAACAAAGTTCCACTTCGTCATATCTGAAGTCTAGCTTCGTATATGACGAAGTTTGACTTCGACCGACAGAGAACAAAATTGTACATCCGATGTCTGTGCTTCAGCTGACTACGACCAAATGTGAACATCTGACATTCATTTAAGCATATTTTCAGTGTGGCCAGTCAATCTATGAATTGCAAACATGAATCAAAGGATATGGAACATGAAATCGCTTAAGTTCATCAACAAACCAATGATATTATGATATCATAAGATGATCCATGATTATGTCATCAACATGGGTCTACTGACTTACCAAGTGAGTCTTCTTCTAGTTTAGCATTAATCACAATGGGTGTGCTTGAATGCTTGAGGTTCTAGAAGTCAAACCTTTTCAAAAGTTCCTTGACATATTTGGTTTGACTTATGAAGATCCCCTCGCTGGTTTGGTTAACCTGCAATCCCAAGAAAAATTGTAAGTCTCCCATCAAGCTCATTTCAAATTCATTTTTCATTTGATTTGCAAATTCAGTGCACAGGCTCTTATTGGTTGATCCAAATATTATGTCATCAACATAAATTTGGACTACAATTATTTGATTTTTGACAGTTTTTGTGAACAGGGTTTGATCAACATTACCTCTAGAGTATCGTTTCTCAAGCAAAAATAAACTCAAACGGTCATACCAAGCTCTTCGAGCTGTTTAAGATCATATGAAGCCTTATGAAGCTTAAAAACATGATTAGAATTTTTCATTCAAAGCCCGGAGTTGTTCAACAAAAAATTTATTTTATATAACCATTCAAAAAAGTACTTTTGACATCCATTTGATAGACTTTAAATTTCAGTTAAGATGCAAAAGTAAGAAAAATTCTTACAGCTTCTAGCCTAGCTACAGGGGCATATGACTCTTCAAAATCAATTCCAAATTCTTATTTGTACCCCTTTGCAACTAGCCTAGCTTTATTTCTAATGACTTGACCATTTTCATTCAATTTATTTCTGAAAACCCATCTAGTGCCAATGACTGATTGGTCACTAGGTCTAGGTACTAATTCCTATACTTGATTTATTTCAAATTGATGAAGTTCATCATGCATTGCATTGATCCAGTCAGAACTCATTAGAGCTTCATCAATTGATTTTGGTTCAACTTGGGAAATTAGTGCTAGTGGGTCTTCATGAATTGCTTTCAGGAATGATGATCTAGTCCTTACCCTATCATGCACATTGCCAACAACATTTTCTAATGGGTGATCTCTCAAAAATCTATGTTCAGAAGTTACCTGTTGAGATGCACTTAAGTCTGGAACAACATTACCTGATCCACTTGGAGTAGGTGAATGAATGTTCAATTCTCACCAATGTCTTCATTTTCCTCAACAGTTGGTGAAGAATCCACAATGAAATCATCCTCTTCATTATCTTGACTGTCCCTGCAAGATTTAGAACCATGAGTTGAAAAGGAATTTTCATCAAAAATAACATGTGGAGACTCTTCAACATTTGTTTTTGAGAGAATAAACTCTAAAAGCTCTTGACACTTCAGAATAGCAAGAAAGATGGCTTCCTGACTTTTAGCATCAAACTTGTCAAGATTTTCTTTATTGTTGTTATGAACAAAGCATTTACACCCAAAGACTTTGAAATAAGACACTATTTGGCTTTTTGTTTTTCAACAATTCATAGGGGGTTTTTTCTGATTTTGGTCTGATCAAAGCTCTATTAAGAATGTGATTTATTGTGTTTACAGCTTCAGCCCAGAAGGATTTGGGCAAATTGCTTTCTAAGAGCATGGATCTATCCATTTCCACAAGAGTTCTATTCTTTCTTTCCACAACTCCATTTTGTTCTGGAGTTCTTGGTGAAGAAAACTTGTGAATATGTGAAGTTCAGCACATAAATCAGAAAATGATTTGTTTTCAACTCACCCCCATGATCAGTCAAAAGTTTTTTGATTTTATATGGAAAACCTGTTAAGGCAGTGGTACAGAAATTCCTGAACTCAAGGCAAGCATCACTTTTGTGGGACAAAAAGATAACCCATGTAAATCTAGTAAATCATCAATGATCACAAACCCATATCTTTTGCCACTTATACTTAGAATTCTGGTTGGGCAAAAAAGGTCCATGTGAAGTAATTCTAGTGGCTTAGATGTGAGTACATCATTGAAGGTTTTAAAAGATTTTCTGGTTTGTTTTCCTTGGGCACAAATCCCACAAACTTGATTTTCTACATTAGAAAAAGATTCAGGAAGACCCTTAACCAAATTCAGCCTTAACAGTTTATTTATTGTTCTAAAACTTGCATGGCCAAGTCTTTTGTGCCAAGTCTATGCAATTTCATTCTTATTTACAACAAGACAAATATTTTCAGAGAAGTTTTTATCAAGGTTGATCATGTAGACATTGTTTTCCCTCTTTCCAAAGAATTTTATTTTATCAGTTGATGAGTCAATTATCTTGCAGAAATCAGATTCAAACACAACTTTGTGACCTTTGTCACAAAGTTGGCTAATGCTCAGCAAATTGTAATTTAAACCATCAACTAACAAAACATTATCAACTGAGTTTGAGGAAGATTGACCAACCTTTCCACATCCAATGATTTTTCCTTTATTTTTACCTCCAAATGTAACAGAACCTCCCTCCTTCTCAATCAGGAATGAAAATTTAGCTTTGTCTCCAGTCATGTGTCGTGAACACCCACTGTCAAGGAACCACACATTTGAGTGGGTGCACGACCTTCCTGCAAAAACAATCAGTTGAGAGAAGATTTTGGTACCCAAACATTGTTGGGACCATCAGAATGTTTGAACATTGATATCAAATCTTTCCTAATCCCAATCTGACTTGTTTTTGCTTCTGTTTGACTTCATGGTGTTTTTTCTGCCTTTTTCAGTTTGTCCTTTCTTTTGGAATCAAGACACTAGTGTTCTTTTTCTTATTAAGAAGGGGATTTTGCATTTGGACATGAGTTTCAATTGTGGAGGTCCAAACCAAGGATTTGATGGTACACTGAAAAATTTGATGGAAGAATTGAGGATGGTACCAAAAAGGATTGAGATACCATTGGTTCCAAGAGTTAGTCCAATCAGCTTGATGTGCTGTTTTGGAAGTCCAAGTTTCTCATGATTGCTTCTTTTATTTTTTTTCTTATTTTTCAGATTTTTGTTTGAATTTTTGGTTGATTGATTTGTCGTTTTTGAGGTTGAGCAGGTCGACCTGTCCTTAACTGGTGTCGACACATCAGTCACAGATTCCACCTTTTTGTGGACTTGTGTCGACCTGTTAGGTGATTGTGCCGACCTGGTTGGTTTCTCTTTGTTCTGGGTTTTCAAAATTTTTACTGTGTTGCTTGACACTTGCTTATTTTTTGTGTTTTCAAGACTAGAACCTTTGACAAAATTGATCAAGGGTGCTTTTTCTCTTATTTCACTAGATTTGTCTTTCTTGGGTTTTTGTTTGTTGAATCCTAGTCCATGTGATTCAGATCTCATTCTATCTCCTAGCAAGGCCTCCAAATTGTCTTTACCTTTTGTAAAGGTTTCAATGACTTGTTCTTTTTCTTTTAACTGGTTTTCTAAGGTTTTGATTTCATTAACATTTTGTTGTTTTTCTTTTTGTTCCAATTCCAGCTTTTCAGACAATTCTTTAAACTCATGAGTGGCCTTTTGGGATGCAAGCTTGAGCTCATCAATTGGTTCAGGAGGTTTTCTTTTTCTTCATTGAGCTCAGCTACTTATTTTCTAATTCACAAATTCTTTTATTTACAGATTGGTATGCAGAATGTTTTCAATTTTCTTCTTTAGATGTTTGTTTTCTTTCTTATTTCAGAGTAATTTTCAACAAGTTCAGCATATGCATCTTGCCAATCATCAATTGAATAATCTTCAAAAGATGCACTTACCTTTCCATCTGAGCCATTTCCATAAAGCAAGTTCCTCACTCTCTGAGCTTGAGGACTTTTCTTCTTCTTCTCACTTGAGTCTTCATCAGACCAAGTGGCAACCATTGCTTTGGCTTCTTGAATTTGTGAATCTTCTTGTGTTTCTCCTTCTTGTTCTCAGGACATTCTCCCTTCATATGTCCTGGTTTGTTGCACCTGTAATAAATGACAATTTCATCAGATTTCTGATTTCTACTTGGATTGGCATTCGAAAAGGAAGTGTTTCTTTTTCTTGATGGGAATTTCTTTTTCCTAGAGAGTTTTCCTTTCCTGTACTTTAAGAATTTTCTGAATTGCCTGGTCATGAGGGCAATCTCATCCTCATTGGACTTAGACTCATCAGAACTTGTTTTCTCCTGATTCTTGTCTTTGTTACTTGAAGAGCCTTTAGTGCTACTGGCTTGGTTTTAATTATGTGTTCTTCATTTCTCTTAATTGATTTCATAAGTCATTAGGATCCTATCAATTCATCCAAAGAGATTTTGGACAAATCTTTAGAATCTCAATGACTGTGGCCTTAGTGTGCCAAATTGAAGAGAGAGAGCACAAAATTTCCCTTACCAAGTCAGCATCTGTATAATCCTTACCTAAGCCTTCAGTCCATTCACAATGATCATGAACCTGGCAAACATTTCAGAAATTGTCTCATCAGATTTCATCATAAACAATTCATACTCAAGACAGAATGTTAGCTTTGGTTTCTTTCACTTGGGATGTTCCCTCATAGAGTAGCTCAAGTTTGTCCCACATCTCCTTGACAGATTTGCACATGGAGATTCTTGAGTACTCCTTAGGGTGGACTGCACACTGGATCATATTCATGGCACTATATTCAAGGTAGCCCTTCTAATCTGTTCCCTGGTCCAGGTTTCTTCCTCTCCCTGGTTCTCATAGGGACCTACCTCAACTACTTTCCAGATTTCATAGTTTTGAGCTCTAAGGAAGACTTGCATTCTATTCTTCCAATAAGTAGTTAGTCCCATTGAAGAAGGGTGGCCTATTAATGGAATGACCCTCAGCTATGAACCCTCTGGAATCCATTGAATCAAATTGATGGTGCAATGAAGGAAACACTTAGAAAGCAAGCAAGCAAGCAAAACACACAGAACAAATAGAAAGCACTCAGATTGGATCAGATATAAACCCGCTCTGTTACCAATTGTAGGATTGAAGATGTGATGGACAAGATCTAGAAGGAGGGGGGGGTTGAATAGATCTAGGCCAACTATTGCGAAAGCTTAGCCAAGTTAAAACAATGTATGGAATCAGAGGCAATTTGAAAGAGCAATTTATAGATCTGATGAGTGATTGTGTGAATTAGGTGATTGAAGTGTGGAATCAAGTTGATTAAAAGTGAATTCGAAAAACCCTATGCATACATCTAGCGCAATGTGAATTTAAGTCACACACAAACCACTGCACAGAGATTTTTTAGGTGGTTCAAAAATCACACCATGTGATTCCTACATCCACACCTCACACTGTGAGGATCCACTAAAAAACCTGGATACACAACACACTAGAGCCTGACAACTCCAAACACTGAGTTCTACAACTCACACAACCTCTAGAGCAAGACTACTCTAGAACTTGAGCACAATTGCTCAACCAACAACTGAGTACAATGACTCAAACACTGAGTACAACGACTCAACCACTGAGCACATAGGCTCACAAGCAACTTGCTAGAACAAAAACACAAGATCCAAATCCTCTAGCAATGATCTGATCTATCAAGAGTTCATTCAAGAGACTGGTGCAACAACTCATGCACAATCTCAGAATGACTTAGAAGACACAACGGAATTGAGGAATATTCTGAAGGATTCTTGTTCTTCAAGTATACTCCCTTGTAGATGCTGAATTGTGAAGATGCTTGATTCCCTGAAGTCCCTGGCCGATGCTCTGCGCTTTGTGCTTTGGGATCTTCCTCAAAATCTTCACAATTGTTTGCTTCTACTTGATCTGCACCCTTGGAAGTGATCTCATTGCTTCATCTTGGATCAATCCTCACTTCTTGTGCTTGGAGATTTGGAAATTGGGTTGAAGAAGCACAAGGGGAGCAAGAACAGGGAGGAGAGCTCTCTCTGCCGCCAAAAAGATTTCTGGAAGGCTCTTGGAGGCTCTCTCTTCTTGGTTGGATGGCCAATAGGAGAGTATTTATAGCCCAAAGTGTCCAAACGTACCCTTGGGGGCCGTGGGCACATGATCCGAGGCCTATCCACCAAATCCCTAAAGTGCCACGTGTCCAGATGTGACTTTACGTCAAAAAGTTTTCGGAGTGTGTCGACCTACCCATGGGGTGTGTCGACACACTATCACAGACTGGCAAAATAGCTTCTCTGGGAAGAGTCTCTAGTGTCGACACCACTTCATCTAGTGTCGACACACTGTAGAAAACTGCAAAACAGGCCAGAAGGGAGAGGCGTCTAGTGTCGACACCATTTGGTCTAGTGTCGACACACTGTCCAGACCTGTTGACAGGGTTCTCTAGGAGCTGGGTCTAGTGTCGACACTACTTGATCTTGTGTCGACACCACTTGACCATTTCTTCATCTTTTGCCTTAGGGCTTGGAGCATTGTGTCGACACCAGTATGGGGTGTGTCGACACTACCCTTGCAAGAATTGTGTCCCTGAGAAATAAACACATATTTCATTAGTTCAATGTATTATCATGAAAATAAATGATAAATGTGTTTGAAAACATGCTTTTTGAATATGGTCATTACATGTGTGGTGCATTTAACATGTTCCAATTATTGTGCATTAAAATCACAACTTGTCATCATCAAAATATGAGAGAAAATGAATTATATTCACACTCAACCCAACAACCCGGATCCATTTATCCCCTATCAACCTCTTACCTGGACCCTGAAGGACCACTTCATTCAGGGATCCCTCCAACCAGGAACTCGCGAGCCCGTAATAGAAGATTTTCTGACTCCGAGAGCGAAGAAGAGGAAGCTGCTGAATTTGAAGAAGTCTGCGAGGACTTCAGCCTTCTTTCGCTCTTTGGTTCTGACTCTCCATCTCTCTCCTCATCCCCTTCATCTCTTTCACAATCTCCTGACTATCTCTCTCCGTCCCCTTCTTCTCTCTTCTTTCTCTGCCTGTCCTTTCCCCATTCCTCACCTGGCCTATCGAGGCAACCTTAAGTCAGCAACTCATGGTTTTGAGCCTTGACTCCCAAAAAAAAAATGCCAATTCTCAAAAGTGGGAATGTGAGGTCTCCGTCGAGCACCCTTCCTCTTTGGAGTCTCTTCCGTTCGGCCAGGGGCCGACGCTTTCCAGCCTGAATTCCCACTCTCGCCTGCCTAGGGGCACCTCCCCTGTACATAGTTTTGTACATAGAAGTCATGTACATAGTAGTTTAGGTTCTAGTTTAGATTCATGCTTAGAATCAAGCCTAAGGTCGGGTCTAGGTGTAGAAGAGTCTAGTTCCTCTCAGCCATGCATTCATAAAGAGAAGAGTAGGCAAGTTCCTGCCCATTATGTCATGGCCTTGGCTGAGAGGTATGCTAAGTTGAGTCAAGTTCCGGAGTTTCTTGATGAGCCTGCCCTTGTAGAGGTTGATTTTGAAGAAGGTGTTTCTATAGACGATGGTTTAGTGGTTTATTTGCTAGATTTTAATGAGAAGGGTGAGCCGGGAGATCTTGGGTCAGAAGAAGAGGACCTAGTGAGCTCCTATGTGGATGGCACAAAGAGATTCGACGAGCCAACCATGGCCGCGGACGAGCTAACTAAAGAGGTCAATCTTGGCACCGAAGAATCTCCGAAGGTAGTTTTGATCAGTGCCAACTTGAGTGTTGAAGAAGAAGAAGCCCTTGTAGCTATCCTTAAAGAGTTCTCCGATGGTTTTGCTTGGTCCTACGAGGACATGCCGGGACTTGACACCTCTTTGGTTGAGCACCGGTTAGTCTTAAAAGCTGACGCAAAAGCTGTCAAACAAAAGCTAAGGAGGCTACATCCCAAGCTTGCACTCAAGATCAAAGAGGAGGTTGACAAATTGCATAAAGCCAAATTCATTAGGGTTTTTCTTTATCCGCAATGGGTAGCTAATATCGTCCCTGTGATGAAGAAGGACAGTAAGGTTAGGATCTGTATAGATTTCCGTGACCTTAATCGTGCTTGCCCAAAGGACGATTTCCCTCTTCCACACATAGATGTCCTAGTGGACAATACTGCCGGCTTTGAGATGTTGTCATTCATGGATGGTTTCTCTGGGTATAACTAGATCCGTCTGGTGGAGGAAGACCAGGAGAAAACTTCTTTCACAACGCCTTGGGGGACCTATTGTTATGTTGTGATGCCCTTCGGATTGAAGAATGCAGGAGCAACTTATCGAAGGGCAATGATGGCAATCTTTCACGACATGATGCATGTGCACATGGAGGTCCATGTGGACGATGTCTTGGTTAAATCAAAGACTCAACATGGCCACGCTGAGGTCCTCCGGGCAGTTCTCCAACGGTCTAGAGAACATAAGCTCAAAATGAACCCCAAGAAGTGTGTCTTTGGAGTATCTTCTGGGAAATTGCTTGGGTTCATAGTTAGCAAGCGGGGAATCGAGATTGACCCCAACAAGGCCAAAGCAATAATCGACATGCCTCCTCCTAGGAATATCAGAGAAGTTAGAGGGCTAATTGGCAGACTTCAGTTTATTAGGAGATTTATCTCTCAGCATTCAATCCATTGTAAGCCCTTCTACGAGATGCTTAGAGGGGAGGCTAAGTTTGACTGGAACGATAAGTGTCAAAAGGCCTTTGAAGAGTTGAAGAGTTATTTATTCAATCCCCCTGTTCTCGCTCCTTCGGTCCCGAGTCGGCCTTTATTGCTATATGTATCGACCACTGAAGATTCAACTGGAGCAGTTTTGGCCCAATATGACGACGAGAAGAAGGAAAGAGCGGTGTACTATCTATCCAAGCTGTTCAATGAGGCTGAGAAAAAGTACACTACCATGGAAAGAACATGTGCGGCCGTCGTCTGGGTTGCCCAGAAGCTAAAGCACTATTTCCTAGCTCATGAGGTAAAACTTCTGGCTCGTATGGACCCAATTCGGTACTTGCTTGAGAAGCCCGTCCTAGCTGAGTGGTTGATAAGGTGGCAAAGCTTCCTTAATCAATTTGATATCACCTATGTCAACCAAAAGTCAATCAAGGGGCATGCTATTGCAGAGCATTTGGCCCACCACCCCTTACCTTCATATTCTCCTATCGATGAAAGTTTTCCGGATGAAGAGTTAGGAGCCATTATCGATGGTGAACCTTCATGGATACTTTACATCGATGGAGCTCTCAATTCCAAAGGGTGTGGAATAGGGGCAGTCCTCCTCTCACAGGAAGGGGTAGTCATTCCGCACGCCTATCAATTAACCTTCCGTGCCACGAACAATGTGGCCGAGTATGAGGCACTCTTAGTTGGGCTGAAAATGGCATTGTTGCTCAGAGTTAAGGAATTGAGGATTATTGGAGATTCACAATTGATACTCCGGTAGTCCCTCAGCAAGTATCAGACCCGGGATCCCAAGTCGAAACCATACCAAGAATTGGTAGGAAAGGTAGTCTGGCAATTTAGGAAGCTCACCCTAGTCCACACTCCTAGGGCTCAAAACATCTTAGCAGATTCACTCTCCTCCCTAGCTTCTTGCATCCCTATTCCGTTAGGGAGGTCTTCTCAAACCGTCTCTGTCCAAAGGTTAAGAGTCCCTTCTCATGTTGATCCTTGGTTTTCTCAACTCAAGTCTCCCTCTCCTCGAGTCCATGCACTCTCAAAAGAGCCAGAAATCGACCTCGATGATGGCCATCCTTAGTATTTTGACATCGAAAACTTTCTTAAAGATGGATCATTTCCTGATTATGCCACCTCTGTCGACAGACAGGCCATCCGCCGTGTCTCCGAGCGATACAAGATCATAGGTGGCGTTCTCTACAAGAAATCTCTCAGTGGGGTTTATCTTCGTTGCCTCGATGAGATCGAATCTCAAAGCATTGTTGAAGCCGCTCACTCTAGTGAATTTGGTGGCCATGTCAATGGTAGACCAATTGCCCAAAAATTGCTAAGACACTATTATTGGCCTACCATGGAAGAAGATTGCCGTCATTTCGTTCGTCACTGTGCTAAATGCCAATTCCACGGCGACAAAATTCATGCTCCTTCCTCTTCTCTTCACCGTCTCATTAATCCATGGTCGTTCGCCATGTGGGCATTCAACGTGGTCGGTCCTCTCGCGGACAGAACTGGAGAAATCCGTAAGAAGTCCTTCATTCTGACCGCCACCGAATACTTCACAAAGTGGGCTGAAGCGGAAGATTCATAGAAGTCAAAGCTTCAACAGTGTCAAGTTCATCAAGCGCAACATTCTTGCAAGATTCGGCATGCCTCGGGTCATCATCACCGACAATGGACCTCAATTCACTTCACAGGAGCTTCGCGACATGTGTGGTAAATATGATATTCATTTGCATCATTCATCACCATATTATCCACAAGGTAATGGACAAGCAGAAGCCACTAATAAAACTCTCATCAAAATCATAAAGAAAACTTGTAAATCTCATAACAATGCTGACTGGCCAGACCTCTAGGTTGAGGCTCCTTGGGCTTATCGCACCTCAGTCTGAACTCCTACAGGGCAAACCCCCTATGCTTTGACATACGGATCAGATGCGATACTCCCATATGATATCTTCGTCCCTTCACTTCGAGTTCCATTAGATTCTGAGCTTGACCCCGATCAACATTGGGAGGCCTTGTTAGCACAACTTGAACTCTTAGATGAAAGGCGAATGATAGCGGCCGACCATGCGCAAGTTTATCGCCAAAGAATTGCACGTTTTTATGCCAAAAGAGTGCTTGAGAGAAAATTTGAAGTGGGCGAAATGGTTTTAAAGTGCAAAATCATTAAGGCACCAGGTCCCAGGAGTCAATTGTAAGAAAATTGGGAAGGTCCATTCATTGTCAAAGAAGCATAGTCGGGAAACGCTTATAGGTTAGTGGACGCCGAGGGAGTTGAGTTGTTACATCCTTGGAATGCAGTCTACCTCAAGAAGTTCTACTCTTAATCCGTCAGTCAGTCAAGTTTGTCATTCATCACTTGTCAATGTTATAGGTTTGAGACTCTACTTTTCACTTGGTCATTAGCAAGGTAGGGTTCCCTCACACACCATAGATGTTGAAGTACTATTCTTTAGCTGGAAAATTATAAGTACACTCGGACGGTCTAATTTGGTCAATATAACCCTATTCTCTTCTTACTCGGTCAAGTTTGGAAAAAGTGGCAAACCATGAGTAGGGGACCACCCACTCTCACCTAAGAGACAAGGTCACCATAAACATGGGCAATCAACAAATACAAAAGGGCAAAATGATAAATCAAGCCTAAAAGGGGCAAAGAAAAAGCCAAGAAGGTCAAAAAAGGGAAGCAAAAAGTACGTACCCAGAAAAAGGCTGACCAAATCAAGGAGGTAGCAAATCGTACGTACCTCCACCCTAGAAATGAAATGAAATGAAATGACAAATACCCCTGAAAATAATTATTGACCAAGTCTTTTAGTGTGAAATATTGGTTTGGAAACAAAAAGTGGTTTGAACCAAATCCTCACATGACCTTCTATTTATTTCTTCCAATTTCTCCCTCCAGGGGCAACTTGACCTTATAAGACCCTCCATAGTGGAAAATATCAAGAAGGATAGGGGCAGTCTCCAATATCAAGGATTTCATGCACAATCCTCCTTGCTCATAGCCTATGTGGCTACGTAGATTATGAGGACCTTATACCTTGACTTGTGATGAATATGTGCTTTAGAGTCCAAAAATCTAAAAAAATGGAAAATGACAAAAAGATAAAAAGATAGAAAGAGTCTACGATGTATATAGTTTTTCCATGTACATACCTTTCCTCTTATCAAAACAAAAAAAATAGTTCAAAAAAATTCAAAAAAAATGCATGTGCATATTTCCCTTCGCTATTTTATTTACATTCCTATCTTTAATTAGAAATTAGCCCCTTGACTAGATCTCAAGAAAGGTATATCTTTTAGGCAAGGGGCTAAAGACAGATCTACACTAACGTTTTCCATTAAGTGTTGTGGATGCAGGAATCAAAGCACAAAGGCACACCATTCAAGCACAACAAGTACAAAATCTGCAAAAGTCCACTATAAAGGTTAAAGTACTGTACATATCATGATAGGGGCATATCCCTGGTAGTACAACTCACTCCTCTCTCCTCTCTCCCTTGCTAGGCCTCTGCCTACGCGAGCTGCTCAATTCTCCTCCTCCCTCTCTCGACGCTGGTCCGAGAGAGGAGGTCTCGACGTCGTCGACGCCTCAGGTCACGGTAGCCCTCCTCACACCACAGACGGGTCTCCCAATGATACAATATCATCAAGACATCCGTACACCGACCCGGTCCTCCCTGCCGCCTCCTACTGGGCCTGCCGCTGCTGCTCCCGGCAATTCTTCAGCACCCGATTCTTTAAAAACTCCAAATCCGCAACAGCCTGAGCTCGCTCTGCAATGCCCTGTGTCTGGTCCGCCTTGGCCAGTCTTTGTCTCTCCCTCGCCTCAAGTAGGCGACCCTCCATCTTCGTCAAATCCAACCGCAGACTCTCCATCTGCACCTGGAGGGTCGCCTCTGCTCCCTACTGCTGCACGTAAATGAGCCAAGCATGTAAGATCAAACAAATTTTGTACAGAAAAGGTAGTAGGTTAGAATCTTACCTCGGCCTCGAGCTCCCAGACTATCACGTCCTAATAAAAAGCTATTTATCGGAAGTGACAGAAAAATAGGCACAAAAGGTAATAATTATTTATCCATTCATAATGTCATAAGTGGAAGCTTAATTACATAGGTACTCCTCATAACAACTAAGAGAGGAGCAGATTAAAACAAACTTAATTTACATAGTTCAGTTCACACTAATAAATAGAAATAGAAACTAATTGGCTTCGCTTGTCATGGTCAACCCACTCAGCACTCATACCCTTAAGCGTCATCCCCATCTGGATTTCCTGAAAGGTAGGAAGTAGTGAGCTAACTAGCCCAGTAGAATTCAATCCATAACTCCAAGGATGAAACATATAATGGTTAAGGCAAGAATAGAACGAATATCGAAGACATGATCAATATCAGGACGGTAGACTTAACATAGTGATGATAGCAAAACACAGGCATGATCAGGTGTATAAACTTCACATTTTGCTCAAATAACAATAAGACAGTACTTTAGTTATGATGACAGTAATTAACAGTAAGTGATATAATGCCAAACATCCAGTAGCGCTTTATCAATCCGTACGGCCAGTAAAAGAATTCGGGAGCTCCTCCCAGGACTGGACCAGCCCTATTTGCACAAGCATTTCAGTCACGTGGGGTCCAAGGACCCAATAAATGTCATCATCATTAGTTTATCACATTTTACAAGGTGTTCAAGCCTTTGAACTCACAAGACATTAAGTTACATGAACTCAATTACCAAATACAAAAGAATGGACCCGCGCGGAGTACCATTCGGTGTTGACACTTCAAGGATAATGTAGTGGTGAGTAAGGTATCCAAAGTGGGTAATCTTTATGGTAGAATGACAGAAAATATCAAAGTAAATAAGAGGGTAATTTGGTAGGCTATTAGATGAACTTTGAACAAGGATTTACACATGTAAGAGTGCTGAAATCCAAGGCAGGACAGTAGCTGTCGACAGCCAGGAAGGATCTGTCGACAGATGGCACAAACAGAGCTCAGGTTTGCTGGCTTTGTGGGTATCTGTCGACACATGCAAGGGATCTGTCGACAGATCCACACAGTCCGGAAACCTGGAGTTCTGGAAACATGCGCCTGTCGACAGCTTTTGGGCTGGCTGTCGACAGGAAGCAGCAGAACTTCCGTAAATCTGTTTAAATCCATTCTAAGCACCCTTATTATAGATCTTATAATTCAAGGCATGATTGATATCAAATGGAAGAGTCTAAATAGAGTTTTCATAGTGGTTTATAAAATAAATAGTCGAGATGCAACAAGAGATTGATAATTCGAACTTGGTCGGCTATAAACTATGTAGTGCATTTTTGGAAGCATGACTTGATAGCAATGGTTTTTGAAAATTCCTATATTGGACACTAAACTCAAAGTATTTCATGAATCTAAGTCAATGTTCGAATTATCAACCATCTAAACCGAAATCCTCACCTGTTCTAAGGATATGTATACTTCTACCAGAACTCTATATCATTAACTTGAATCAAGGGTGGAAGAAGAAGAAAATCTTGACCTCACAATGAAACAAGGATCTCTTCTCCCTACATGAGGTGTTTATCATTACTAAACAAAGAACAGGGAAGTTACTAATTTAGCCTTGGGTTATCAGTCAAAGTTCCTGATCATGTACAGAGGACAGAACTAGGAGAAGGAGATGATCCTACATGTAAGACCCCGGATTTTTACTCTCTTTATATATCTGTATGTATATGAATGGTGTGTTGGGTGTTCGGTTGTTGTGTGCTTAGCATGCGTAGTTCATTGTGCCTACTATAAGTTTTATCCTTCTTTTGAATATGAGCATGTGCGAACATCTATATATGTATACATAGGTGTATATGATGATTAATGTGGAAGTGAACAATTAGCTAATTAGAAGTGTATTATGAATACCAAGAATCTCTGACTTAGGATACTTGAATAATACTATGTGTGTGTTATCTAAATATTGAAGAATATCCTATACTACCTATTTCATGGAATTTTGTATGGGAGTGTATGAAGTACATATGTGTATGTACGTATGTATGTTATCTTGTGCGTGTGACAATTGTATACCTAATTCTACATGCATAACACCTTGGTGTATTTGTGTATGCATGTGTATGATTAGTTGTAAGCGTTGCTCATTTGCATGGTTTAGCTAATGTGAATATTGTACTACGTACATTGCATATGCATAAAGAGTTCAAGCATGGTAGGTATAATTAGTGGTTTATATTGAAATTCTATACTCCTCAAGAATACATGCATGTATTTTTATGATATTTAGGTGAGAATAGACAATTGGCTAAATTATGCATGTAGTACATATTAAGGAATCCTATGCATATAGTACTTAAGCAATGTTAGGTAAGTTGTGTAAGTTAATCTAATTACCGGTGCGCATGTTGTACCCATCTATTCCAAGCATAATGTACATAAGTATGCTACACCCGTGTGTGTATACTTATATATGTCAAATCAAGTGTGTGTGTGCAAGGACTATTTTATCGAATAGATTATTCCTAGTTAACCTAACTCATATCACCTCCTAATGATTTGCGAAGCCCTCATAATTCTTGTCATTTACTTTGCCGGGTGTTGAGTCACACTTATGTAAAACATCATGTACGCATAGGTAGATATCTACGTACATCTATCTTAGTGTATTTATGTATGCTTGTGTATGCCTAGGTATGAATGATATTGATTGCCTGGTATGGTAATGTACATGTTACACCTTATACGTTGTATGTATATATATAGAGTAAGCATGTTTCTGCATGTTTTAAGTTCTGGCCGAAGGGCCAATCAGCGTCAATGTGTTTATATTAAATATAAATAAGGTATGTATTGCCTGGTGATAGTATGGATAATACCGTATACATATTGCATGTATATAAGCTTGGTATGCGTGGTTTTCTGCATAATTTAGGGTTCTGGCCGAAGGCACCTTGGCGTCAACCCTAGGCCGTTTATCAGGTGTCAGCGTCCAGACATGGACGCCAACACTAACTCCGGCGTCCAGCGATATGGACGTCAACTTTTCTGACCTGCATGCGTTGCAGAGCCAGAAAATCGGGAGCAAGGTATGGCCTCCATTGGGGGGATGTCCCCCAACGGCTCTCAGCTTGTCAAATCGGTATGGTGAGTGGGTGAGGGGCTCTCATTAGGTCTGAACCCGAATTTGGCCTCTCCCACTTCTCACTTCACCTTGCAAGAGGAGAAATAGAGGAGAGAAAAACCCTAGGTGAGCTGTGAGAAAAACCCTTTAGAACCCTCAAAATCCGACCCCTGGACCTTGATCCGGCGTCCCCCTGCTGCAAGGAGGTTGCTGGACCAACGAGGAAGGCTTCCCCGACATCCCTCGGCGTGGAGATCACCCAGGAACCCGGAGGAAGGCGATCTAGAGGGAGGTTCTGCAACTTCTTGGGACTGCCCAAGGAGGTCTTCACCAAGCCTTAAATCCCTTAGAAGAATTTTTGAAAGGCAAGTAACTATCTATGGTGTCCCCGTATGAGTCTAGGTGGGTTTTGCTATTTTTATGGATTTTTCTCGAGTCCTAGACCCTCCAATTCACCCAAGATTCAAAGCTCGGGTCTGTGTTTCTGCACAGACCTGATTCGACGGCAAGGTCCCTGGACGCCTGTGATGATCTTGGCGTCCATCGACCATGCGCTGACCTCGAGTCAGCGGCCAGAGACCGCCGTCGAGTTCTTCTGAACAGAACAGTGAGCTGTTCTGTCCCTCTTGTACATTAATTTCGATATGTTTTCCATGATGAGGATATATGGTAAACATTATACTCTATGTATATTGTTAATGTGATGTATGGATGAATGTGGTGTGGGATGGTGAATGTGGGATAATGCATCTTTTAAACTTGTGAGCATGACTTGTAGATAATCTTGCAAATCCTTGTTCATGATTTGATTAGTATGAATGCCTTGGTTTCAGTCTAATCATGAAGATCAGTGGGTCAGCATCTGTGTTTGCAATTTTGGTAACTTATCCATGCTTGTGTAATTTGTGAATAAGCTCGGTTCGGTAAAATAAAAGCATGCAAGAATGGTTTGTAGGGTTTCATCCATAGATGTATGAATTAGGGTAATTTTGTATCCTCAATTCCTGCATATGTTAGTAACTTATGTTTAAACAGCAAGTGGCTAAATTACAAGATGTGTTAGACCTCATGTTAACTTAAGTTGTTGATAGCATGCTATAGGTAGGTATTTTATTTTCTGTAAATTCTGTTTAGCTCAAAAAAATCTGAAAATTTGAGTGTATGATCTTGAACCCGAAAACAGCATGTGGTTAAAATTTCAGGTCGTTTGGATCAGTAAATAAAAAGTTATGTATTTTCATGTGAAATGTGATAATCTACGTATACTATCGAAATGTGATTAGTTATTGTCTAAAACCAACTTGATTGGTGAATTTACTGTGTTAAACTCCTGAAATCTGTAGTAGCATGTTTAGGAGAAAAACAAAGACACATTGTGCATGAGAAAACGAAGGAGATGTGAGTGTTATGTGTAAAACACATGTTAAAACTCGGTATGAGTAAAGTGTAAAAGTTGTGCCTATGTGACACTGCTACCCTAGAGGCATCGGGAGCCGTATATAGAAAAGTCCCTATAGAAGGCTCCATGTGATATAAGTTTGTCCCAAAGGCATTGGGAAAACCCCGGAGGTGGACAAGTACCACTGGATAGGGTGGAGAGGGCTTCTCCCGGTCTGCGCAGTTACCAAGATTCACCGCTGTATTGCCTAGGTGGTGAGTATGTGTATGAGTTGTGTCATGTGTGTGTTATGAGTTGTGTTGAGAGCTGTGCTAAGGAATGAGCACGAGCTATGAGATATTTGTTAGTGTCCTCTACTGGTGGTTAGGACTATGTGTCATGGCGAATTATTTAAGTAATGAAAAATGAATAAAGTGTGAATATGTGAACATGGCACGTGGTAAGTGCCCAAGATGCACGTGGTAAGTGCAATCGACGTGATATGTGATAAGTGAAAGTGGAAGAGAAAATGATGTGGAAATGAGTAAATTGTGTAAGTGTGAACATGCGTACATGTCAAATGTGTAAAAGTGAACAATGTGAATGAGTAAGTGTGCAATCATGTGAAACTGAAAATGCGAGAATGTGTTATTGAAACCATGTGAGACAAATCTGAAACCATGTGAATCAGAAAATTTATGTTATATTCTCATGTTATGTGTGCAAAAATGTCTAGAATCCATGTTAGGGAAACAATGAATATGTGTGAAAAATAGCATGACGGTTTGTTCACATGATATGTTTTAAGCAACGTTGTAGCTCTCATGTGTAGATTTATAGCCATTGAATCATGTGAAATCAGCAACCTAAAGCATGTGAAATGTTATGTGTGTACTAAAAACATGTAAGAATCCATGCTAGTTGTGTTTCCTTTCATGTGTGCACGATGTTCATGTTAGTAGCTCTCATGTCCTGGTTCTTTAAAGACAAGTTTCATAAGTAAATTGAATAGAGAGCATGTGATAGGTAAATTTTATTCCTACAACATATGAAAGCATGATCCATGTATAAACTTGTCAAACTTTCATGATAGGTTGAAACTTCGGAAATGACTAGTATGCCATGTTTTGAAAATTGTGAATGTGCATGTAAAACCCCTATGACTTATACGTGTATGTTATGGGTAGTGTTGCTTGCTGAGTCTTTGGACTCACTCTTGCTTCGGCGTACAGGTTGACAGGTATGTGCACTAGAAGGAAGCGTGACGAGGATCATCATATAGAAGACTATTTTGTGGAGCTGTCACCAGTTGTACCTTTCTTTTGCACAAAAAAGATTATTGTATGAACAATATTTGGATATTGTAGTTCTCTTTATTTTGTATTAATGTGGACATTGTCTTTCCTTTTCGCTATTTAGATTGTGGAATGTGTGTGGTGATGGGTTAAAGTTGAGGTTTATTTTATTCCGCTGTACTCTATTGCTATCCAGGTACATATCAACCTATTGACCAGTGTTGGGTACATGTCCCACTGTGACGACACCCTTTTTACCGATGGGGATTGGTATAATCGTACCGGTATGAAGAGGGTCGTTACAGAGATTGGTATCAGAGCACAAGGTTGAGACTGTACATGGATAGGCCATCACCATCACATCATTGCAAAGTCTTCATAGGGAATGTCCATATATATAAAATCTACTAATAGTAGATGGAAGATAATAGGGAGAATAGTTAGAATGTAGTAACCTAGGTTCTAATTTAGTTATTATTTTGCAGACTATGGCTGGACGTGGTAGACGTGGTGCTCAGTCTCGGAGGTATCAGCAGAACCGCAAGCTGAAGAATTCGTGAAAGGACTTAAGCCATCAGTGAGGGTTAGGCTTCTGGAACTCGATTCACGTACCTTAGGAGAACTTCTAGGTGTGACCACCCAGCAAGAGAAAGGAGCGGGATTCTCCCAGAGGGGGAGGCAACTCCAAAGGATGAAACCCCTTGGAAAGTCAACAATCAACTGTGGCCTCAAGCATCGAGAAGCCCGAGTGCACCCAGTGCGGGAAGCGTCATGGTGGGAAAGCATGTTGGAGGAAGGAAGGAAGGTGTCTTAAATGTGGAAGCAAAGATCATCGGCTTAAAGAGTGTCCGAATCTGAGAGACGAAGTTCACTCCGCGAGGTGCTTCACCGACCGCGATTAGGAGCGAGAGTAGCTGATGATGACCTAGGCGACGTCACCACAGTACTCGATGCGATCTTCGAGGACGAAGATCATTTTCTAGAGGGGGAGGTGTAAGAACCCAGATTTTACTCTCTTTATATATCTGTATGTATATGAATGGTGTGTTGGGTGTTCGGTTGTTGTGTGCTTAGCATGCGTAGTTCATTGTGCCTACTATAAGTTTTATCCTCTTTTGAATATGAGCATGTGCGAACATCTATATATGTATACATAGGTGTATATGATGATTAATGTGGAAGTGACAATTAGCTAATTAGAAGGTGTTATGAATACCAAGAATCTCTGACTTAGGATACTTGAATAATACTATGCGTGTGTTATCTAAATATTGAAGAATATCCTATACTACCTATTTCATGGAATTTTGTATGGGAGTGTATGAAGTACATATGTGTATGTACGTATGTATGTTATCTTGTGCGTGTGACAATTGTATACCTAATTCTACATGCATACACCTTGGTGTATTTGTGTATGCATGTGTATGATTAGTTGTAAGCGTTACTCATTTGCATGGTTTAGCTAATGTGAATATTGTACTACGTACATTGCATATGCATAAAGAGTTCAAGCATGGTAGGTATAATTAGTGGTTTATATTGAAATTCTATACTCCTCAAGAATAGCATGCATGTATTTTTATGATATTTAGATGAGAATAGCCAATTGCTAAATTATGCATATAGTACATATTAAGGAATCCTATGCATATAGTACTTATGCAATGTTAGGTAAAGTTGTGTAAGTTAATCTAATTACCGTGCGCATGTTGTACCCATCTATTCCAAGCATAATGTACATAAGTATGCTACACCGTGTGTGTATATACTATATCTGTCAAATCAAGTGTGTGTGTGCAAGGACTATTTTATCGAATAGATTATTCCTAGTTAACCTAACTCATATCACCTCCTAATGATTTGCGAAGCCCTTATAATTCTTGTCACTTACTTTGCCGGGTGTTGAGTCACACTTATGTAAAACATCATGTACGCATAGGTAGATATCTACGTACATCTATCTTAGTGTATTTATGTATGCTTGTGTATGCCTAGGTATGAATGATATTGATTGCCTGGTATGGTAATGTACATGTTACACCTTATACGTTGTATGTATATATATAGAGTAAGCATGGTTTTTGCATGTTTTAAGTTCTGGCCGAAGGGCCAATCAGCGTCAATGTGTTTATATAAATATAAATAAGGTATGTATTGCCTGGTGATAGTATGGATATAATACCGTATACATATTGCATGTATATAAGCTTGGTATGCGTGGTTTTCTGCATAATTTAGGGTTCTGGCCGAAGGCACCTTGGCGTCAACCCTAGGCCGTTTATCAGGTGTCAGCGTCCACATGGACGCCAACACTAACTCCGGCATCCAGCGATATGGACGCCAACTTCTCTGACCTGCATGCGTTGCAGAGCCAGAAAATCTGGGAGCAAGGTATGGCCTCCATTGGGGGGATGTCCCCCAACGGCTCTCAGCTTGTCAAATCGGTATGGTGAGTGGGTGAGGGGCTCTCATTAGGTCTGAACCCGAATTTGGCCTCTCCCACTTCTCACTTCACCTTGCAAGAGGAGAAATAGAGGAGAGAAAAAACCTAGGTGAGTTGTAAAAAAACCCATTTTAGAACCCTCAAAATCCGACCCCTGGACCTTGATCCGGCGTCCCCCTGCTGCAAGGAGGTTGCTGGACCAACGAGGAAGGCTTCCCCAACATCCCCTCGGCGTGGAGATCACCCAGGAACCTGGAGGAAGGCGATCTAGAGGGAGGTTCTGCAACTTCTTGGGACTGCCCAAGGAGGTCTTCACCAAGCCTTTAAATCCCTTAGAAGAATTTTTGAAAGGCAACTAACCTATCTATGGTGTCCCCATATGAGTCTAGGTGGGTTTTGCTATTTTTAAGGATTTTTCCTCGAGTCCTAGACCCTCCAATTCACCCAAGATTCAGAGCTCGGGTCTGTGTTTCTGCACAGACCTGATTCGACGGCAAGGTCCCTGGACGCCTGTGATGATCTTGGCGTCCATCGACCATGGCGCTGACCTCTAGTCAGCGGCCAGAGACCGTCGTCGAGTTCTTCTGAACAGAACAGTGAGCTGTTCTGTCCCTCTTGTACATTAATTCGATATGTTTTCCGTGATGAGGATATATGGTAAACATTATACTCTATGTATATTGTTAATTGTGATGTATGGATGAATGTGGTGTGGGATGGTGAATGTGGGATAATGGCATCTTTTAAACTTGTGAGCATGACTTGTAGATAATCTTGCAAATCCTTGTTCATGATTTGAATTAGTATGAATGCCTTGGTTTCAGTCTAATCACGAAGATCAGTGGGTCAGCATCTGTGTTTGCAATTTTTGGTAACTTATCCATGCTTGTGTAATTGTGAATAAACTCGGTTCGGTAAAATAAAAGCATGCAAGAATGGTTTGTAGGGTTTCATCCATAGATGTATGAATTAGGGTAATTTTGTATCCTCAATTCCTGCATATGTTAGTAACTTATGTTTAACAGAAAGTGGCTAAATTACAAGATGTGTTAGACCTCATGTTAACTTAAGTTGTTGATAGAATGCTAATTAGGTATTTTATTTTCTGTAAATTCTTTTTAGCTAAAAAAAAAAATCTGAAAATTTGAGTGTATGATCTTGAACCCGAAAACAGCATGTGGTTAAAATTTCAGGTCGTTTGGATCAGTAAAAAAAAGTTATGTATTTTCATGTGAAATGTGATAATCTACGTATACTATCGAAATGTGATTAGTTATTGTCTAAAACCAACTTGATTGGTGAATTTACTGTGTTAAACTCCTGAAATTTGTAGTAGCATGTTTAGGAGAAAAACAAAGACACATTGTTCATGAGAAAACGAAGGAGATGTGAGTGTTATGTGTAAAACACATGTTAAAACTCAGTATGAGTAAAGTGTAAAAGTTGTGCCTATGTGACACTGCTACCCTAGAGGCATCGGGAGCCGTATATAAAAGTCCTATAGAAGGCTCCATGTGATATAAGTTTGTCCCAAAGGCATTGGGAAAACCCCGGAGGTGGACAAGTACCACTGGATAGGGTGGAGAGGGCTTCTCCCGTCTGCGCAGTTACCAAGATTCACCGCTGTATTGCCTAGGTGTGAGTATGTGTATGAGTTGTGTCATGTGTTGTGTTATGAGTTGTGTTGAGAGCTGTGCTAAGGAATGAGCACGAGCTATGAGATATTTGTTAGTGTCCTCTACTGGTGGTTACGACTATGTGTCATGGCGAATTATTTAAGTAATGAAAAATGAATAGAGTGTGAATATGTGAACATGGCACGTGGTAAGTGCCCAAGATGCACGTGGTAGTGCAATCGATGTGATATGTGATAAGTGAAGTGGAAGAGAAAATGATGTGGAAATGAGTAAATTGTGTAAGTGTGAACATGCGTACATGTCAAATGCGTAAAAGTGAACAATGTGAATGAGTAAGTGTACAATCATGTGAAACTGAAAATGCGAGAATGTGTTATTGAAACCCATGTGAGACTAATCTGAACCATGTGAATTCAGAAAATGCATGTTATTATTCTCATGTTTATGTGTGCAAAAATGTTTAGAATCCATGATAGGGACAACTAATGATATGTGTGAAAAATAGCATGACGGTTTGGTCATATGATATGTTTTAAGCAACGTTGTAGCTCTCATATGTAGATTTATAGCCGTTAAACCACGTGAAATCAGCAACCTAAAGCATGTGAAAAGGGTTATGTGTGTACTTAAGAACATGTGGAATCCATACTAGTTGTGTTTCCTTTCATGTGTGCACGATGTTCATGTTAGTAGCTCTCATGTCCTGGTTCTTTAAAGACAAGTTTCATAGTAAATTGAATAGAGAGCATGAGATAGGTAAATTTTATTCCTACAACATATGAAAGCATGATCCATGTAAAACTTGTCAAACTTTCATGATAGGTTGAAACTTCGAAAATGACTAGTATGCCATGTTTTGAAAATTGTGAATGTGCATGTAAAACCCTACGACTTATACGTGTATGTTATGGGTAGTGTTGCTTGCTGAGTCTTTGGACTCACTCTTGCTTCGGCGTACAGGTTGACAGGTATCGTGCACTAGAAGGAAGCGTGACGAGGATCATCATATAGAAGACTATTTTGTGGAGCTGTCACCAGTTGTACCTTTCTTTTGCACAAAAAGGATTATTATATGAACAATATTTGGATATTGTAGTTCTCTTTATTTGTATTAATGTGGACATTGTCTTTCCTTTTCGCTATTTAGATTGTGGAATGTGTGTTGGTGATGGGTTAAGAGTTGAGTTGTTTATTTTATTCCGCTGTACTCTATTGCTATCCAGGTACATATCAACCTATTGACCAGTGTTGGGTACATGTCCCACTGTGATGACGCCCTTTTTACCGATGGGGATTGGTATAATCGTACGGTATGAAGAGGGTCGTTACACTACACATGGATAGCTAGGAACCTGCTACCACATGCTACTGGATGAATATCCTTTCCACCAGAGATTATGTGAACTCAAGGAGTAGGCTTCTACAGAAATACAAAACACACATAAAGTGCTAGAGGGGTTCATGACACTAGAACAGAAACTGGAACTTCCAAAACAATAGTTCTAATGTTTATTCAAGGACATGAGTTAGAAGAGGAGGGATGAGGATCGAATCCTACCTTACGAGACAGTGTAAGTTCCTTTAACTTGAAGATCCACAGAACAAGAGAAAGGACTGCAAACTTGCACGCAGGATAGCCTCAACGATGCACTAATGCACTGGTGGAAATCCTTCACCAACCAGGTAGCAGCACCCCACAACAATAGTTTGATCCTTTCGAAGCCTCAATCAACAGTTCTTCCCAGTGCAAAGGAGACACACCAAGAATCAGTCGTTGAAGCTTCTCCAGGTAGAGATGGCAGCTCATCTCAATAGCACGGAAGTGAATTGGTCTCAGTAGCAACACACCCACCTACAAGAGTGGGAAAGGTTGGTCGATGGCTGTGAAGTGGTTCTTATAGACCCGCGGATTTCCCATGCATCGGCACATCAACCCTTGAAGTGTCGTGGTGAAAACCCATTGGTTTTACCACAACACGTATCCCATGCAACACTCCACAGGTTTACACATTAGTAACAAATGTGTTCACTGCACAAGTAATTGTGCTGGCCTCTCTGGTGCCCCACACGTAAGCATAGTAAAATTCCCACAAAAATCCTTTACGTAAATCACCCGTAAATCAGGTGACCAATTGCTCCTTAGATAAACCTATCCAAACAATACCTGATTGCATTAAAATTTTGACCATAGGTTAATATGATGATTTTACAAATTTTGGTGATTTTAGTTTAATTTTTGGAATTTATTTTACAGTAGGTGAAAAATCACCCGAAAAATAGTCGCGTCGACTTAATCTCGAAATCCGTACGTCAAAAAATTCGGATAATTACATATTTGACTTCTCCATATTTTTCTGGAAATTATGATGTTCTCGAATTTTTATTTCGTTGTCGTTTTCCAGTGTCGCCCTGTGGGAGTGCGCACTTCGATGTACGACACTGGGGTAACGTACATTACCACAAATTAAACCTAACTTCTAGTTATCACAATTTAATAACAATCCTAATATATTTAACCACAATATTCCCATTTTCTTAACACTTTGAATTTCTGGGGCGTTACAATTCCCCTACTAAAAAAAAAATTTGGTCCTCCAAATTTATAACATACAGATGTAGTTACTAACCTTTAAACAACTCTGGATACTTGTCCTTGATGGCATCTTCCAATTCCCATGTTGCTTCTTCTTGTCCTCGCTTATGCCATTGAATCTTTAATAAAGGAACTTCCTTGTTCCGAAGTTACTTGATTTTTCGATCGAGGATCTGTACTAGTCTTTCTTTATATGCCAAAATTCCTTGTACCTCCGAATCTTGGTATCCAATAATGTGTTCCAGATCATATACATATTTCCTTAACATTGATACATGAAAAATATCATGAACATTGGATATTGTGGTGGGAGTGCCAATTGGTATGTCATTTCACCAACTCTCTTCAGTATTTCAAAAGGTCCAATGTATCTTGGACTCAATTTTCCCTTGATGCCAAATCTTTTTATTCCTTTTCGGGGTGACACTTTAAGAAAAACGTGTTCTCCTTATTGAAATTCTAACTCTCTCCTACGTCGATCGGCATAACTTTTCTGTCGGTCTTGTGCGGCTTTCATCCGATCTTGTACTAACTTGATAATTTCTGTTGTCTCTTGGATCATTTCTGGTTCAAAAATATGTGTTTCTTTTAATTCGACCCAACACAATGGTGATCTACATTGTCGACCATACAAAGCTTCAAAAGGTGCCATTTGAATGGTGGACTGGTAGCTATTATTATATGCAAATTCTATAATAGCTAGATGAGTGTTCCAGTCATTTCCAAACTCTAATACACCAGCACGACACATATCCTCAACAATTTGATTCACCCGTTCGGTCTGTCCATCTGTTTGAGGGTGAAATGCAGTACTGAATTTTAATTTTGTTCCCAAAGCATCTTGTAATTCTCTCCAGAAATGCGAAGTAAATCTTGCATCTTGGTCAAAAACTATGTTCTTTAGAATTCCATGCAACCGCACAATTTCTTTTATGTATAATGCTACCAAAATATTAACAGACCACTTGTCTTTATTGCTAAGAAATGAGCTGATTTGGTAAGTCTGTCAATGATTACCCAAATACCATCAATCCACTCCGGTTTTAGGTAATCCCACAATAAAATCCATACCAATGCTATCCCATTTCCATTCTGGTATCTCAAGTGGTTTAATTTTCCTGCAGGTTTCTGGTGTTCTGCCTTAATTTTCTGACATGTCAAACATTTTGCAATTAAAATTACAATATCCTTTTTCATGTTGCACCACCAGAAATACTTCTTCAAATCTTGATACATTTTGACAGTTCCAGGATGAATAGTGTAGTAAGACCGATGAGCTTCTTCTAAGATCTGTTTCTTGATTTCGGGATTATCTAGTACACACAATGTGTCCGGAATCGAAGATTTCCATGAAAATCTTCATTAAAATCAGGCTTAGAAGCCAATTTTTCTCTAATTCTACCAATATAGGGTCATTGTCTTGTTGCTCATTGATTTGCTTCAACAAATCTGACTGCACTATCAAGTTGCTAATCACAATTCTTCTTCTTGTTTTTCAACTTTCAAGCTCAATGTGGAAAATTCTTCTAACAATTTCCATTCCTTTACTTGCAGTCGAAATATCTTTGCTATAGGATTTTGCTGAGTGCGTCAGCCACAGTATTTCCTTTTCCTGGATGGTATTCAATCTTGAAATCATAGTCTTTGATATATTCCATCCATCTTCTTTGTCTCATGTTCAGTTCTTTTTGTAAAAAAACAATACTTGAGACTCTTATGATCGGAGTACACTATAAATTGATTATCATACAAGTAGACACTCCAAAGCTTAAGAGCAAAAACTACCGCGGTCAAATCCAAATCATGTACTAGGTAGTTTTTCTCGTGAGTCTTCAACTGTCTTGAGGCATAGGCAATAACTCTTCCATCTTGCATTAGTACACATCCCAGTCCAATGTTGGAAGTATCGGTATAAACTTCAAATATTTTTCCTTCTACTGGTAAGGCTAAAATAGGTGCAGACGACAAACATTCTTTTAGCAATTGGAATACTTCCTCACAACTCTCATTCCAGATAAAAGTAGTTCCTTTTTTGGTTAACTGTGTAATAGGTGAGGCAATTCTAGAAAAAAATTTAACGAATCGTCGATAGTAATTGGCCATGCCCATAAAACTTCTTACCTCGGTGAGATTCTTAGGTTGCTCCCATTTCTGTATAATTTCAATCTTTGAAGAATCTACCGATAGACCTTCTTTAGAAATAATGTGTCCTAAGAACATCACTTCCTTCAACCAAAATTTACATTTGCTAAACTTTGCATATAACTTGTTGTCTCGTAACAATTGCAAGGTGATCCGTAGATGAGTTTCATGTTCTTCCATATTTTTGGAATAGATCAGTATATCATCAATGAAGACAACCACAAACTGATCTAAATAAGATCTGAACACATCATTCATTAGACGCATAAATGCAACCGGTGCATTGGTCAATCCAAACGGCATCACCACAAATTCATAATGTCCATATCTTGTTCGAAAAGTCGTTTTATAAATATCTGATTCTTGAGTTCTAAGCTGATGATATCTAGACCTTAAATCAATCTTAGAAAAACACTGAGCTCCAGACAACTGATCAAATAAATCATCAATTCTCGGAAGTGGGTACTTATTCTTTATAGTCAATTGATTTAACTACCGATAATCTATACATAATCGCATAGACCCATCCTTCTTCTTAACAAACAGTACCGGAGCACCCCAAGGTGAGGTACTGGGTCTAATAAATCCCTTCTCTATCAATTCCAACAATTGTCTTTTCAGTTCTTTCAGTTCTTCTATTGACATTCTGTAGGGTGTTCTAGATATCGGTGTAGCTCTTGGTATCAACTCAATTGAAAAGTTCACCTCTCTATCAGGTGGTACGCCAGGTAGCTCTTCAGGGAAAACATCAAGAAATTCTCTTACTACCGAAATATCCTCCAATCCAATAGTGTTCTGATTAATAAGGTCACGGACGCCAAATATCTTTGACAACTATTCTGTATTAACTTACAAGCCTTAATTGCAGAAATTATCAGTATTCTCTTGGCATGAGGTTTATTAAAAGTCATAGAAAATGAATTCTTCTTTTAAGAAAGTCATGTCTAAATTGGCAATCTAAGTTTGCATGGTATTTAGATAGCCAATCAACCCCAAGAATTACATCATAATCCCCATGTCTAAACATATCAAATCACCGGGTAAATTATGTCCTGTGATAATAATCTGGCTAGCAGGGTAATATTCTTTATGCTTTTTACCTTTACTCAAAAGAGTTGCAACTTCAAGTTGTGTGGGTAATGGAACTGACTTACTTCCAAGGATTTAGCAAACTCATAGCTAATGAAAGAGTGTGTAGCTCCAGAATCAAACAACACAAATGCAGGTTTTGAGTTTACTAATAATGTACCTTCAATCAATCCGCCTTCCAACAGAGATTCAGGTTCTACATCCTGAATGGCTTGCAATCTTCCTTTCTTTACTTGGGGTTTCTGATTTGTTGATCATGTTCTAGCCATCGGGAAATCTGGAATCCGGTGTTGAGTGCTTCCACAACGAAGACATGCTCCTAATCGACGCCAACAATTCTCAGTCTTATGACCGATAAGATGACAATGCTTACAAACATCCTTTCCTCCAACCGGAGTTTTCCTGCCTTCTTAGCAGCCTGCTGAACTTTCGGAACATTCCCGACTCATACTCCTCTTTTTATCTGAAGATCCTTCTCCAGACTTTCCTCTAATTTTGTCCACGGTTCATTCACAGCTTCCAGTGCCAAAGCCTCTTAACCATTTCTGAGTAGGTAGTAATCAGATGGGGAGTTAACTGCATAATAAAGTTGGGACGCAATCCATTCATAAACCTCTTAGACTTTAGCTTCTCTGTGGAGATAAGATGAGGAGCATATTTTGACAACCGGGCAAATTGAGCCTCATATTCCGACACCGTCATCTTTGGTTGTTTCAAACCGAAAAATTCATTTGCCTTCTTCTCCTGAACCACCTCGGAGAAATATTGCTCATTGAACAATTCCACAAACTCTTCCCAACTAACTTGATTTGTATCCTCGAAGGTAGCTTCCACAGTCTCCCACCAAGCACGGGCATCCCGATCTAACTGGAATGTAGTCAGACGAACTTTTTCCTCTTCCGTACACTTAATCATTCTGAATATTCTTTCAATGTCCTTTAGCCAATTCTCAGCTTCGTCTGGATCAGTACTTCCTGCGAATCTCGGGGGGTCCAGGCTTCGGAATCCTTGTACAAGCTTGTTCCATTATGACTGTTATTTTTGGCTACTGCCTTCATTACACGGGTCAAGTCATGCATAGAACTTTCCATCTTCCTCCAGTTTGCATCACCACCATCCATGATTAAGATTGAGAAAATTTCTGAAACATCCAACAATACATAAATTAATTCTCAATCACCAGAAACTCGCATTCGACACGTACACAATCCAATTCCACATAACACACCATTTATATTAACAAGTCAAGTATTTACATGGTAGTACATTTCCATAGATCCCAACCCAAAATAACATAGCCTTCTCCTACTAAGTTGCCATATATACAAAACTTCAACCTCCACTAACCTCTCACTCCACATACATATGGGAGTTAGCTATATACAATCAACATTTACACAAAAAGAGAGGTATACAAAAAGATGAGTTGTCTAAATCTTCTTCTAGTTTCGGGTCAGATCTACAACGGTCTCTTCAAGTGGTGCTTTCTGTTCTCCTCCAGTCCCGTGGTACAATTCTCTTGCCGCATCTGTCAATGCCTCCCAATAACCCTCGAATTGGTGGAGCAACATATCATGCCCCAGCTTCAGGTGTCCAAACGATTCATGACTGAGTCATGACATCCAGCGACGCACGTGGATTTCCAGCAAGGAATGCTCCTACAGTCAGATTAAGTACCTCTTCCTTGATTTGGACATGGGCTTCTCGTTGGGCTTGAGCATATAGCTCTATATCCTGACATAGCATTTCCATGGCAGCTACCAACCTTTCTTGAGCATTCATATCCATGCTGAAATAATTAGCGAGGTTAAGCATTTACATGGCTACAAAAATCATGGCAACTAATCCCATGTTTCTACCCCAACTCACTGGTTCCCTAGGTTTATCGAATGAATTCTCTAATACCAATTAATTTGTCACGTCCTAACAAAAAGCTATTTATCGGAAGTGACAGAAAAATAGGCACAAAGGTAATAATTATTTATCCATTCATAATGTCATAAGTGGAAGCTTAATTACATAGGTACTCCTCATAACAACTAAGAGAGGAGCAGATTAAAACAAATTAATTTACATAGTTCAGTTCACACTAATAAACAGAAATAGAAACTAATTGGCTTCGCTTGTCATGGTCAACCCACTCAGCACTCATACCCTTAAGCGTCATCCCCATATGGATTTCCTAAAAATGGTAGGAAGTAATGAGCTAACTAGCCCAGTAGAATTCAAATCCATAACTCCAAGGATGAAATATATAATGGTTAAGGCAAGAATAGAACGAATATCGAAGACATGATCAATATCAGACGGTAGACTTAACATAGTGATGATAGCAAAACACAGGCATGATCAGGTGTATAAACTTCACATTTTGCTCAAATAACAATAAGACAGTACTGTAGTTATGATGACAGTAATTAACAGTAAGTGATGTAATGCCAAACATCCAGTAGCCCTTTATCAATCCGTACGGCCAGTAAAAGAATTCGGGTGCTCTCCCAGGACTGGACGAGCCCTATTTGCACAAGCATTTCAGTCATGTGGGGTCCAAGGACCCATAAATGTCATCATCATTAGTTTATCACATTTTACAAGGTGTTCAAGCCTTTGAACTGAAAAGACATTAAGTACATGAACTCAATTACCAAATACAAAAGAATGGACCCGGCGGAGTACCATTCGGTGTTGACAACTTCAAGGATAATGCAGTGGTGAGTAAGGTATCCAAAGTGGGTAATCTTTATGGTAGAATGACATAAATATCAAAGTAAATAAGAGGTAATTTGGTAGGCTATTAGGATGAACTTTGAACAAGGATTTACACATGTAAGAGTGCTGAAAACCAAGGCAGGACAGTAGCTGTCGACAGCCAGGAAGGATCTGTCGACAGATGGCACAGACAGAGCTCAGGTTTGCTGGCTCTGTGGGTATCTGTCGACACATGCAAGGGATCTGTCGACAGATCCACACAGTCCAGAAACCTGGAGTTCTGGAAACATGCGCTGTCGACAGCTTTTGGGCTGGCTGTCGACAGAAGCAGCAGAACTTCCGTAAATGTTTAATCCATTCTAAGCACCCTAATTATAGATCTTATAATTCAAGACATGATTGATATCAATGGAAGAGTCTAAATAGAGTTTTCACAGTGGTTTATAACTAAACAGTCGAGATGCAACAAGAGATTGATAATTCGAACTTGGTCGGCTATAAACTAATGTAGTGTAGTATTGGAAGCATGAACTTGATAGCATGGTTTATTGGAAAATTCCTATAAGATGGACACTAAACTCAAAGTATTTCATGAATCTAAGTCAATGTCAAATTGTCAACCATCTAAACTGAAATCCTCACATGTTCTAAGGATATGTATACTTCTACCAGAACTCTATATCATGAACTTGAATCAAGGGTGGAAGAAGAAGAAAATCTTGACCTCACAATGAAACAAGGATCTTCTTCTCCCTAACATGAAGGTGTTATCATTACTAAAGAAAGAATAGGGAAGTTACTAATTTAGCCATTGGGTTACTCAGTCAAAGTTCCTGATCATGTACAGAGGACAGAACTAGAGAGAAGGAGATGAGTCCTACACATGGATGGCTAGGAACCTGCTACCACATGCTACTGGAGGAATATCCTTCCAACCAGAGATTATGTGAACTCAGGAGTAGCTTCTACAGAAATACAAAACACACATAAAGTGCTAGAGGGGTTCATGACACTAGAACAGAATTTGAACATTCAAACAGTAGGTTCCAAAGTTTATTCAAGGCATGAGTTAGAAGAGGAGGGATGAGGATCGAATCCTACCTACGAGACATGTAAGTTCCTTTAACTTAAAGATCCACAGAACAAGAGAAAGGACTGCAAACTTGCACGCAGGATAGCCTCAACAGATGCACTAATGCACTGGTGGAAATCCTTCACCAACCAGGTAGCAGCACCCCACAACAATAGTTCGATCCTTTCCAAGCCTCAATCAACAGTTCTTCCCAGTGCAAAGGAGACACCAAGAATCATCCGTTGAAGCTTCTCCAGGTAGAGATGGCAGCTCAGCTCAATAGCACGGAAGTGAAGTGGTCTCCGTAGCAACACACCCACCTACAGGAGTGGGAAAGGTGGGTTCGATGGCTGTGAAGTGGTTCTTATAGACCCAGCGGATTTCCATGCATCGGCACATCAGCCCCTTAAGGTGTCCTGGTAAAAACCCAATTGGTTTTACCACAACACGTATCCCATGCAACACTCCACAGGTTTACACGTTAGTATCAAATGTGTTCACTGCACAAGTATTCTGCTGGCCTCTCTGGTGCCCCACACGTAAGCATAGTAAAATCCCACAAAAATCCTTTACGTAAATCACCCGTAAATCAGGTGACCAATGCTCCTTAGATAAACTATCCAAACAATACCTGATTGCATTGAAATTTGACCATAGGTTAATATGATGATTTTACAAATTGTGATGATTTTAGTTTAATTTGGAATTATTTTACAGTAGGTGAAAAATCACCCGAAAAATAGTCGCGTCGACTTAATCTCGAAATCTGTACGTCGAAAAATTTGGATAATTACATATTTGACTTCTCCACATTTTTATGGAAATTATGATGTTCTTGAATTTTTATTTCGTTGTCGTTTTCCAGTGTCGCCCTGTGGGAGTGCGCACTTCGATGTACGACACTGGGGTAACGTACATTATCACAAATTAAACCTAACTTCTAGTTATCACAATTTAATAACAATCCTAATGTATTTTAACCACAATATTCACATTTTCTTAACACTTTGAATTTCTGGGGCGTTACACGGACCCTCGCCTGCGCTCGGTCCAGGGCCTCCTATAGACGGACCGCCAGGTCATCTCTATCCGGCTGTGCAGATGAGCTCGCCCCCGCGTCTCTACTCGCCTGCACCCTCACTAGCTCCACCTTCTGCATTCACCATACCCTAGTCAGCAAATCGAATCATTTCAAATTTCAAATCGTTGGTGAGATGTGGCTTACCAACATCCGTATCTCCGCGCGGAGCCTCTCTATCTCCACGGTTTGCTCCGCCAACCTCCCCTCGAGGAGGCGCACCTCCTGTGACTCCAACAACTATCATTCACACTTCAAGGTTAGAATCAATCGAGTTAAATGACAAAGGCTTAGAATTTGCAATCCACTCACCACTCGCCGGTCAAGTCGGAGTCGCCCCGCATAGCGCGCCCGGTAGCTCTCCAAGTACGCCAAGCTGTGCTAGAGGTCCATCTGCCGGAGCACCTGCTCGCCGTCCTCTCGCTAGTAGGCGACCGTGCTCTCGTGCTCCTCCCCCCAGTCCCGATCCTCGGCAAAGAACCGTCGGCAGGAGTGCCCCTCTCTCCCTAGAGAGGGTACCTCTATGGCCGGCTGGTGCCAACCTAGAGTCCGTACCACTAACTCTACGTAGAGGACCTCGCACGTCCCCAGACAAAGAAAGAGCAGGTGGCGGTCGAAAAGTGGTCGACCCGCCGCCACCGCCGGGTGGGACGCGTCCGTCTCCCCCAGGTACGGAGTCCAAACAACTTGCAAAGAAAAGAACATTGGTCAGCCACCTTAAAGAACAATTGAAAGGAAGAAGGAGAGTTAGTTGAGTTTTTTACCTGGTCGTGGGGGTAGTGGTCAAGTGCAGCCCTCACGTCCTCTGTGCGCTGGTCCGTCACCCTCGGATCCGGCGCCACCTCCCACCTAGCCATGAGGGGCACCATGGCTAGGCTCCCCTCTCTCAGCACCCCGCGTCGAATGGGGAAGCGGGTATATCCCCAGATCTACAAGAGAAGAAGAAATGTCAGTCAGGTAGTTTATCAATTTAATTCAATAATGAGCATGAAAGAAAATTTGCGTACCTGTAGAAATGGGGTGAAGCCCCTGGTGCTCTGAGAACGCCGTAAGCTGCTGGGGAGGAGTGAGAAGAGATGTCCCAGCATCGCGACACCCCAAGCATACCACCCTGCCTGCTCCAGGTCTCGAAGTAGGAGCACGAACTTGCAGTTCATCTGTGATGACTGCGTAGCAAAGAGGAGCCGTCCAAACAAGTAAGCCACAAAGATCTGGACCGATCTCTCCTCACTCCTATCTCCCAACTGGATCGACCTCCGCACTCCAGTGTAGAACTCATCCAGTGTCTCCATGGGTCCTCTCCTCCCCCCTCTCAACCCAACTGCCTCCGACAGCGATCCGAGCAGGATGCTCCGGATCGGTCTCCTCCTCCCGGCCACAAACTATGGCCCCAGCAGCTCCACTACGTCATCGTAGTAGTCTCTCCTCTCCTATCCTACTACCGGCTCTCCTTGAACTGGTAGTCCTGTCAGATACGCCACGTCCTCCAACGTGGGTATCATGTGCCCCCAAGGCATAACAAATGCCTTGCAATCCTCCTCCCACCTCTCCCGGAGTGCCTCCAGGTACTGCACATCCACGTGGAAGGGCCGCACCGCTAGGAGGTGCCCGAACCCCATCCGGTCAATCCTCATCTGCTGGGCCTCCGGTAGCGCCCGGTACCATGCCCAACATAGGTCCCAGGTCACTCGGCTCCTCATTCTGCCTTTGCCTTGCAAAAACACAGAATAGTCAACGTCAGCATCGATTCCGTTTAAATGGCGTCAAGGGCATGGCCGTTTAACCAGAGTTAACGGCAGGGGGTTGGCCGTAAGTTTAAAGGTTAACGTCCAGAGTATTGCCGTTAAGTTTATCTGGATGGCAATACCATGGACGTCAAGAAGAACCTGACGTCAACCGATATTGACGTTGAGTTCCTGTTAAACCAAATGGACTTCCCCCTGTTTCCCTTTCTATCCCACTTTTACAAACACACATCGCCGCGTCCCCATAGGGGTTAGGGACTGTTTGGCCTGCCTTTTGCCAGTGTGCGTGTCTTCGGGCTGTTGCCCAGTTGACAAGCCCAGAGGGGGGGGGGTGAATGGGTCTTTAAAAATATTTGATTAGTACCTGTACTTAAAACATTCACACAAAGATGTTCTTCGATGAAGGTTAATAACAGTTAGTTCAAAGCACAATCACACAAGAAAAACAACCACAACACAAGAAATTATCCTGGTTCGGCCTCCTCTCCTTAGGAGTCCTATGTCCAGTCCCTGAGCAACAACTCAGGATTCCACTAACTAGGGTACAGTCCCCCTATGGACACTACAACACCCAGCTCAGCTGGTCTTCCTTCACACGCAGGAATACACCACCCTAGATACCCCACCAGGTCTTCCTTCACAACAGAAGGGAACAACAACACCCTGGATACCCCACCAGGTCTTCCTTCAACACAGAAGGGAACAACAACAGCAAAAGTAAGCAATAAAGACAAGCCCCTAGATCAAGCTTCAACATGCTAAGATCTGAAGCAAGCAGGACTGAGAGTAAAAGATCTAGAAACAGAGAAGACTCTCAGAACTACACGAGCTCTCTCAAGATTTTCACTATAGTGTGGAGAGCAAAGAGCAACACTAGAAGGAAAGAGGTTCTTGGCTCTAGAATTCTATCAGAAGATTTGAATAGCTTGTGCGTTGAAAATTATCACACTTCTTCTGATCTTCTGTCTTGAATTATATCTCCTTATGAAATACGGTCGTTGAAGTAACCGTTGTCTCTTAGATTGGTAGACGTTAGACTGCTGGACATTTGGAAGCTTCAACAATCTTTTATCCAGTCGAGCACGCAAAGAGATAAGGTCTTCTGGAATCTATATGGTCCAACGTTGTATGACAGAATGTCTTTAGGACCCTGCACATATAAATGCTAGACCAGTAGATAGCTAGGTTGTCTCTTGTTGTCAGTACACGTTGATGTGAGTATTCACCAAAATAGAAATGCCAAATAGCTTGTTCTAAAAGATGTTGACAGAATATGCACGATAATGAAAAGATATCATCTGCATGCATGCAGAGATACGTTCTGTCTTCATTAAATGCACAACAGTCAGACAGATAAAAGAAGACTTTGACTATTCAACGCCTTAAGAGATAAGATAAACATCAAGTCGATATAACCCATAAAGTCGTTGTCTATATGACTTATGAAATCGTTATGAATACTGAAGAAATCGTTATAGAGAACAAATCATTGTATTCAATGAAGAAATCATTATGAATACTGAAGAAATCGTTATAGAGAACAAATCATTGTATTCAATGAAGAAATCGTTATGAACTTAACAAATCGTTATGGTAAGCAAGTCGATGTGTTCAACGAAGTCATTATGAACTTAACAAATCATTATGACAAGCAATTCGATGTGTTCAACAAAGAAATCGTTATGAATACTTAACAAATCGTTATGAAAAGTAAGTTGATGTGATTTCTAAAGAGATCGTTGCGATAACTTAAGGAATCGTTACGACGGGCAAGTTGTTACGAGTTCTAAAGAAATTGTTACGATGACTTAAAGAGTCGTTGCGTGAAGCAAATCGTTATGAGCGCTAAAGAAATCGTTGCGCGAAGCAAATCGTTATGATGACTTAAGAAATCGTTGCGATGAGCAAATCGTTATGATGACTTAAGAAATAGTTGCGATGAGCAAATCATTACGATGAGCAAATCGTTATGATGACTTATGAAATCATTGTGATGAGCAAATCGTTACGATGAGCAAATCGTTATGATGACTTAAGAAATCATTGCGATGAGCAAATCATTACGATGGGCAAATCGTTATGATGACTTAAGAAATCGTTGCGATGAGCAAATCGTACGATGGGAAAATTGTTATGATGACATAAGAAACGTTGCGATGAACAAATCATTACGATGGGCAAAATGTTATGATGACTTAAGAAATCGTTGCGATGAGCAAATCGTTACGATGGGCAAATCGTTATGATGACTTAAGAAATCGTTGCGAAGAGCAAATCGTTACGATGGGCAAATCGTTATGATGACTTAAGAAATCGTTATGATGAGCAAATCGTTACGATGACTCTATTTAAAATGATATACATGAAGGAAATCGTTGTGACTTTCAACAGAAGTCGATGTTGACTTAATGCTTCAGAAATATAATGCTTACCAATATTGGCTTGATGGCCTTGACCTTGAGTATTTCCTGTACTTAAGACTTAGAGAACTTTGATAAGGTTTTGTTAATTACCAAAATACATGTATTTTAAAATTACGTGGGGATAGACTGATCATCAATCTCCCCCTTTTGGTGATGACAAAAATTTATCAATAAGCATGAATATTTCGAAATGTATTTTAGACATGCTAAGTATTTTTCTCCCCCTTATTGTCATTAAGGAAAAAGATAATCTGAGACAAAGAAGAAGAAGAAAGAAAAATTGAAGGGCACTCATCCAAATATATAGATCAGTTTTGAGGAGTTACAGATAAATAATAAGCAGGGGATAACAAGGAGCCAAAGCACCTGATGATAGGGAGTGCCTGGCGTTCCTGCTCTTCAAAGAAAGCTTGAAAGGCCCCAAATTCAATTTGATAGGAGGGTCCCATGGTGGGAGCCATCCTTTTGATATGAAGCTGCCTTTGATCTGAAATAAAATCCCCATACTTAGTATTGCCAAGGGCTACCTTGTATGGTAAGAAAGCCCCAAAGCTGGAAAACTGAAGAAAAGCTTCAATCTTGAGGGGATAGGCAATCTGAAGTGACCGAAGCTCTTTCTTTAAAGCAAAGAAAACCTTGTATCTTTCGACCCAGGTCAGATAGGAGTCCCGGATGAGATGAAGAGAGTTGGCATCCAAAAATTCACCAAGAGACAAGGGAGGTTGATTTGAGCTAGCCTGAGAGGTATTTAGATCGCCTAGTTGCTGAGCAGACAAGGGATAGAGCTTCGTCCACTCTTCAGGAGACAACCGCTCGCATTTAGAGAGAATGGGGGCCAGAACATCTGCTTGATATGGCCCTGAAGATATTGCCTGAAGACGAATCTTGGGAAAGATAAGTCACGGCCATCTTGCACAAATAATCTGGCCATTACCCTTACAGGTCGCTCAAAGATAAGTGTTCCCACAGAAGAGTCCATAATCAAAGCATGGAGAGGGGGAAGGAACACTACATCAGGAATAACCAAGGTGGCAAAATCGACCTGAAGGGACTCAGTATGAGCTGTGCTTGAACTGAGGCCCTGATGGCTGCACGAAACTGACCCAACTGAGATTCTGGGAGGCGATTTACATAGCAGTAGTTACTGTACATCTGATACTGCTGGATAAATTTGATCTCTTTCTGAATGAAAGGGTCAAATAGATTTTTATGATGGATTTGGAACCACTCAGAAAGGGGAAGAGGAGCTTCCCTAGGTGGATATCGGGCAGCTTGAACTCGACGGAATTGACTGTACAGATCTTTGTTGCTCCGAGCCCACTGCTCTTTAGTTTTGGCTTCAGTCATGGAGAAGACTTCTAACTGTTGAGCCTTAGAGAGATGGGTATAAGGAAAGATGGTGCTAAGATGATCAGAAAGATTTTGGAAGGGAAGGCCAAAAATGTGGGCAAAAACTACCTTTTGAAGATATTCTTCATAGGTAAGTTTCTGCTTATTGGAGTTAGGGAGGGAAAACCAAAGGGGGGGATAACAAGGTTCAGAAGAGACAGGATGAGGGGACGTGAGTCTCCTCTTCTTAGAGACAGGACTAGAAGAGCATGTCGTGTGAGAGTGGGTCCCAACAGCCAGGACTGAACGAAGTATTGCTACTTCAAATCATCCTTGATATCCTGGATTTCTATTTGTGTGAGTTGGGCACCCTCAGGGGAATGGTAATGAAAGAGGGAGGTGTAGGTGGATTGAAGATAGAGTCAAGAGTTACTGTAGGAAGAGCAAAAGTTTCTGATGTAGAAGGACCAGAAGAAGAAGCCCAGTAGAAGAGGATGCTGGTGGAAGCTGAGGAGGAGAGGATGGTGGAGGAGGAAGAATGGTGAAGAAGCAGGAGATGAGGCAAGTTGAGAGGAAAAAGGTTGGGGAGAGGAAATAGATCTTGAACGGGGTCATTTAAAGGTGGTTGGAGCTGGAGGTGCAGTGGAAGAAGATTGAGGAGAGGGAGCAGCTGGAGTGGTAAGTGAAGAAGAGGCAGGGGGCTCAGGAGCTACAGCCTAGTCTGCTTGTTCAGCTACCGGTTCCACTGGATTGAGTGACTCCTTCTCCAGTCCAGACCCCTGACACAAAATAGAATCTTCAGTAGGCAAAGTTTTAGAAGGCTGAACTTCAATACTTGGCCCTGATGGCCTGCTTGAGCATCAACTGAAGGCCTTGATGACATCTCCACAAGATCAACACCAATTTGCCCGGATGGCCCTGCATTGTCTTCACTTGGCCCTGAAGGCTCATTCTCTTGAGGAGTAGAATCTTTGGGCCTACTACCTTCAAAACTTTAGACAACATCACCTTCATAGAGCTCAGTTCCTTATTATAACTTCATGGCATCATTTATTTGAGAGATGTCATTTGACATGGATGCCTGGCGCTCAATGACAGTACTTACAGCTGAATTTACTAAGTCCAAGACTGTGCCTTGATCATCCAATCTCTTCAAGATAGGCTTCAAGTATTTCTTTAGAATTGACTTCTGCCTTCTGTGAGCAGTCTTTTTGAGTTTGCTTCTTCTTTCCACTTGCTCTGTGACCTCTATTGGAACTTCATTATGTCCTGCATTCACAGAAGCATCTTCAGTAAGTGCCTCTTGAGATGCTGCTTCCTTCTCAATATTTTGCTCCCCCTGAATAGGAGCATCCTCCACAAATCTTCCTTGCTCCCCCTAAATAGGAGCAGCAATCAATACAGAATCTTCAATGTGGGCAGGTGCCACAGACTGATCAACCAAACTCCACCGATGTTTTGAACCACTGGGGAGGAGTGAATGGAGTCTAATACTTGACGGAGTACAGAAGCCACAGAGGAGGTGGGAAGAGGATCCTCTGAACTTCTGACAGAATCTGCTACTGCTACATTTTCTTCAGCTACCGGAGTCTCCATTGCAACTTCTGTGTTGGCAGCAACTTCCAGTGAAGCACTAGGCGCTGCGGCCTCTCTTGCTGCTGGTTCTGCAATTGCTGATGGACCCTCTGATTCTACTGCTACTGCTTCGAGTTGGACTTGGGCTTCCCCTAGGATGGGTTCACCCTCAGCTACTGATGTCTTGGTCCAAACTCCGTTGACCACTGAAAAACCGCTTTTCCTTAGATTTCGGGACCTAATTGCTTGGCCCATTTTCTCTACAACAGCGCCAGAAACATCTACGCCAAAGTGCTGAAAGACTTTGGTGAGCAAGTGAGCATAGGCAGGGATACATTCAACTTACTCTTGGTATCCCATATTTGATCACGGGCAAACTTCATCCTTTCCATCATTACTTCGGCCATGTTGATTTCTTGGTTCTGAACGGCCCATAACATCATATCCGAATCCGCCTTGGTGCAAGTTGAGAAAGTAGCACTTCTAGGAACAAGTATTTGACAGACAACGAAGTGCAGAAGGCGATTGAAGGCATTCAACTGATTGATATCTAATTTGCCATCTTTTAGTCTAAATTCTGAACCAACAATACCTAGACCCTTTGCTTGGGAGTCCACTGAGTGGATTCCACTATGACCAGATGTGCTCACATCAAACAGGGTCTTCAAAACATCATGATCAATCTTGATTTGGGTTCCCTTGACAGATGAAATCAAGGACCTGTCAGCCTCTGTTCTCAAGCATACATAAAATGCCTTCACGAGGTCCGGATAGCTAACCTCAGAGAAGGTGATGATTCCCATCCACTGCATCCTTCTTATAGCGGCTACTACACTGATCATACCATTCTTCTCAAGATCCACAACATCTACCGCCTTATTCCCGCAAAGCTTGGTCTTCACGAAAGTAAACCTTTCCTGCTGCTCTGCCGATAGAAACTCAGCGCTGTAGCCACCCAAACTACCGGAGATAATGGACGATGCCATGGACTTTCGGTGAGGAGGAATTTCTGGAAGGTTGAGATGAAAGAGGAGAGAAAAGTCCTCAAGAAATTCTTCGTGGGAAGAAGAGAGGAACTTCAAATGAGCAGAGAGGCGATGTCGGAGTCATTAGGGCATCGGCTCAGGCAACCAGACGAAAGAGGGAAAAAGGTGTAAGGGGGGAGATGAATCGTTTTCACATCGATTTTGGGGTTAAATAAAAGTTTTACCGAAAAGCGAAGAGCCAAGAGGTGGCAGAAAACGACAAATAAGTTTGGCCAACCTTAGGAGACTTTATTAAGGAGAGCGACCAGTAGGGAACAATTTAAATTTCTTTTGCTTAAAGCCATGGAGAGAAAATTTACTTAACTCTGAACATTTATGTCCCAGTTTTAAACAGAAGTCTTTTCACAAATTACACATGCCCAATTCCCTTCTAAGAGATGTGAATCTCTCTTCCGGTAAGGCTTTTGTGAAAATATCTACTAACTGACCATTTGTGTCAATAAAGGATATTATATGTTACCATTTGCTACATGATCACGAATAAAATGATATCTAACCTCAATATGATGGTCCTTGAATGCTGGACTGGATTTTTGGTGAGATTGATAGCACTGGTGTTGTCGCATAGTAGTGGAATTGATTTGATATTTAGTCTGAAATCCTCAAGTTGTTGCTTTATCCATAGGAGTTGTGTACAGCAACTTCCAGCAGCCACGTACTCAGCTTCAGTTGTAGACAGTGCCACTGAATTTTGTTTCTTTGAGGACCAGGATATTAAACACCCTGCAAGAAATTGACAACAACCACTGGTGCTTTTTCTATCTACTTTGCATCAAGCATGGTCAGCATCAGAATACCCTACTAGATAATTTCACAAGATTTTGGATACCACAAACCTAAATCATGAGTTCTAGCTAAGTATCTAAATATTCTTTTACGGAGATCAAATGAGATTCTCTAGGATCTGCTTGATATCTTGCACACATGCATACACTGAATAGAATATCGGGTCACTGGCCGTTAAGTAAAGCAATGAACCAATCACCTCTGTAGATCTTTTGATCTACTTTCTTACCATTCTTGTCACTATCCATCCTTGTAGATGTACTCATGGGTGTTGAGAGTGGCTTTGTGTTCTCAAAACCAAATTTCTTCAAAAGCTCTTTGGTGTATTTTGCTTGACAGATGTGGGTGCCATCTTTTCCTTGCTTCATTTGTAGTCTAAGGAAATAATTTAGCTCCCCCATCATGCTCATCTCAAACTCTCCCTGCATCAACTTTTCAAAGTACTTGCAAAGAAGTCATCAGTAGATCCAAAGATAATGTCATCTACATAAATCTGTACAAGTAATATGCTTTTAACTTTTGTTTTTACAAATAGAGTGCTATCTACCTATCCTCTAGTGAAACCATGGTTTATAAAAATGAGCTAAGCCTTTCATACCAGGCTCTTGGTGCTTGCTTTAAACCATATAATGCCTTATGAAGTTTAAAAACATGATTTGGAAATTCTGTATCATCAAAACCTGGAGGCTGTTCAACATACACTTCTTCCTTAATTAAACCATTTAAAAATACGGATTTAACATCCATTTGAAATAATTTTAAATCCAAAGCAGATGCATATGCTAATAAAATTCTAATAGCCTCAAGTCTAGCTACAGGTGCATAAGTTTCATCAAATCTATGCCTTCCTCTTGGAGTAGCCTTGAGCCACCAATCTGGCCTTGTTTCTTAAGATTACACCAGTCTCATCCAATTTGTTTCTAAACACCCATTTGGTGCCAATAACTGGATGGTCTGATGGTCTGGGAACAAGTGACCATACTTGGTTTCTCTTGAACTGATTTAGTTCATCTTGCATGGCTATAATCCAAGATTCATCAGTAAGAGCTTCATTGACTGTCTTAGACTCTATTTGAGAGACAAATGCTAGATAGTCACAAGGTATTACATTACCTCTTGTTCTTACCCCTATAGATGGATCACCAATAATGTTCTCAGGTGGGTGATCTTTCTTGTATCTCCACTCCTTTGGAAGATTTTCATGTGTAATATCTTGTTGTTGCAAGTCTTCCAGAGGTGGATCATCCTTGTCTTCAATTGAGGTATCCCTTAGTTTCTTGGATAATTCATCTGCATCATCATTGTCACTATCTTCTTCCTTTCTCAAGGAAGGGTTAGTCTCATCAAAAATAATATGCACAGACTATTCAATCACTAAGGTACGTTTGTTAAATATTCTATAACCTTTGGGTTTAGAAGCATACCCCATGAACATGCCTTCATCTGATTTGGCATCCAACTTACCAATGTCCTGTTTGCCATTGTTGTGTACAAAACATGGGCATCCAAATGTTCTGAAGTGACTGATATTTGGTTTCTTCCCTTTGAACAGCTCATAAGCTATCTTCTTCAGAATTGGCCTGATCATTACTCTATTTATGATGTATCTAGCTGTGTTTACAGCTTCAGCCCAGAAGTACCTTGGCAAGTCATATTCTAACAGCATTGTTCTTGCCATATCCAATAAAGTTCTGTTCTTCCTTTCAGCAACTCCATCTGCTGTGGTGTCCTTGGTGCTGAGAAGTTGTGCTCGATCCCTTGGTCATCACAGAATTTAGCAAATCTTTCATTTTGAAATTCTCCTCCATGATCTGACCGGATTCCAACAATGCAAAACTTCTTGTCTTTCTGAACTTTCCTGCTGAAGCTTACAAAGCTTTCAAATGTATCATCTTTGTGCTCCAAGAAGGAAACCCAAGTGAATCTGGAATAATCATCAACAATAACAAATCCGAAATTCTTTCCTCCAAGACTGGTGGTTCTCATTGGCCCAAATAAATCCATATGAAGGAGTTCTAAGGGTTTTGAGGTTGTCACCACAGTCTTTGACTTGAAGGAACTCTTAACATGCTTTCCTTTGGCACAAGGTCTGCAGATGCCATCCAATTTTGTGCTGACCTTTGGCAGACCTTTCACAAGATTCTTCTTTAACAATTTTCTAATACGTCTATGCTACAATGTCCTAGTCTTCTGTGCCACAGTTCAGTTGATTGATCCTTGTTTGCTGTCAAACAGACGTCCTGATCCTTGAGTTCTTCAAGATGGAGTGCATACAGGTTCTTTTCTCTATTGGCTTCGAAAATCACTGCTCCTTCCTTCAATATGCTGCACTTTGACTCTTGAATTGAATCTGATGACCCTGTCACAAAGCTGGCTGATGCTGATGAGATTGTGCTTTAGCCCTTTGACAAGCAATACATCTTCAATGACTATTTTTCCTTTGTTGCTCACAGAGCCACTGCCAATTACTGTGCCTTTCCCATTGTCTCCATAGGTAACTGTTCCTTCTTCAGCTTGGAGATGGGTGAATAGCTTCCGATTCCCTGACATGTGCCTTGAGCACCCACTGTCCAAATACCATTTGGATGCTCGAGTGTTACCCTGAAATAAAATCATCAAGTTTTAGGTACCCAAATTCTTTTGGGTCCTGAGGGTTAGTATCATCAACTTTTTTTTTATTATCCATTTCTTATGTCTTGTTGGACATGTTGCTTTTATGTGACCTAACTTATTGCAATGACTGCAACAAGATGTTTTTGTTACTTTTTCAATATATTTGAAATTGGCTTTATATGATATGTCTTGTTCTGGTACAAATTTTGGAGTCGGGTATATTTTAGGATAGACTATGGTTTCTTCATTATCTGGAGGTGTATATCCTAATCCATGTTTTTTCTTTCCTGATCTTCTAGCACCTTTTAATATTAAGGGATTTTTACCATTTGTAAATTTTTCCAATGTGCTAGATAACTTAATATTTTCTTCTGTTAGTGTCTTAATTTCATTTTCAGTTCATCTGAGCTTGCTTGTTTTTCTAGTTTCATTATTTGTTCATTCTTAGCTTTTAGATCCTCACATAACAGTTCATTTCTCCTTTTAAGTTCAGTTATTTGGCTTTCTAATTGATCATTTTCTGATTTTAGATCTGAGTTTGTGTTTTCTAGACAAGCATTATTTTTCTGCTTACTTTTAATAGTTTGGTTGCTTCTCTATATTTACTGTATAGTTCGTTGGAGGCTTCTTCTAGACTATCGGAATCTGAACCATTACAAGAATCAAAGGATGAGTCAGAGGTTACCTTTTCCTCGGTATTTGCCATGAAGGCCAAGTTGGCTTCTTCCTCATCACTGGTTGAGCTTGACTCACTGTCTGTGTCGCTGCTGTTGCTCCATGCAGCTGCCATAGCTTTCTTCTTATATTTCCTGAATTTCTTGGAGTTCTCTCTCTTCCTGAATTCAGGCTTCTTGAGCTTTGGACATTCAGCTTTGATATGTCCTGGCTTTTTGCACTCGTAGCATATGGGCTCACTCTTCTTTTGATCCTTTCCATCTGGTTTCTTGAAGTCTTTATTTCTCTTGAAGTGTCTTCTACCAGATTGGAACTTCTTCTTCTTTGCTAGAATGCGTTGCAATCTTTTTGACAGCATAGCTTCTTCATCTTCACAGCCACTTGAGTTCTCATCTTCAGCTGATGACTCATCTGACTTGTCTTCTTCTGCTTTAAGAGCATTTGAATGCTTCTTTCTGCTAGAGGACTCTCCTAGCCTTTCCATATTGATCTCATGGGCCATAAGGGACCCAATGAGTTTTTCCAAAGACATCCTTTTCAGATCATTAGCTTCTTCAATAGCTGTGACCTTTGGGGTCCATGAGGATGGTAAGGATCTAAGAATTTTCCTCACCATGTCTCCAATCTCATAGGTTTTCCCAAGTCCAGCCAATCCATTTGTTATATCTGTAAATCGACTGAACATTTGAGTTATGGACTCACCTAATTGCATCTGAAACCTTTCATATTGTGTAACAAGAATATCAATTCTTGTCTCCTTCACCTTGTCTGTGCCTTCATAGGTAATTCTAAGCTTTTCCCACATCTCCATTGCAGATTTGCAGGCTGAAACTCTGTTGAATTCCTTTTGCTTAGAGCACAGCACAGAACACTCTTTGCTTACAATTCAAGGAGATCTTTTTCCTGTCGTCATCTGTCCACTGAGCTTTCTCATTTGTGACCAGAAGATCGCCTTCTTCTACTATTGACCATATCTGATAGTCGTGACCTTGTAGAAAGTACTCCATTCTGGTCTTCCAGTAAGCATAATCTTCACCATCGAAGAGAGGGGGTCGGTTGACAGACTGACCTTCAATGTTACTCTTCAGATCGTTGGATCTTCTTCTTTGTCGAAGAGACTCGCTCTGATACCACTTGTTGCCCAGTTGACAAGCCCAGAGGGGGGGTGAATGGGTCTTTAAAAATATTTGATTAGTACCTGTACTTAAAACATTCACACAAAGACGTTCTTCGATGAAGGTTAGTAACAGTTAGTTCAAAGCACAATCACACAAGAAAAACAACCACACAACACAAGAAATTATCCTGGTTCGGACCTCCTCTCCTTAGGAGTCCTACGTCCAGTCCCTGAGCAACAACTCAGGATTCCACTAACTAGGGTACAGTCCCCCTATGGACACTACAACACCCAGCTCAGCTGGTCTTCCTTCACACGAAGGGAATTACACCACCCTGGATACCCCACCAGGTCTTCCTTCACAACAGAAGGGAACAACAACACCCTGGATACCCCACCAGGTCTTCCTTCAACACAGAAGGGAACAACAACAGCAAAAGTAAGCAATAAAGACAAGCCCCTAGATCAAGCTTCAACAGCTAAGATCTGAAGCAAGCGGACTGAGAGTAAAAGATCTAGAAACAGAAGACTCTCAGAACTACACACGAGCTCTCTCAAGATTTTCACTACAGTGTGGAGAGCAAAGAGCAACACTAGAAGGAATAAGGTTCTTGGGTCTAGAATTCTATCAGAAGATTTGAATAGCTTGTGCGTTGAAAATTATCACACTTCTTCTGATCTTCTGTCTTGAATTTATATCTCCTTTTGAAATACGGCTGTTGAAGTAACCGTTGTCTCTTAGATTGGTAGACGTTAGACTGCTTGACATTTGGAAGCTTCAACAATCTTTTATCCAGTTGAGCACGCAAAGAGATAAGGTCTTCTGGCGTCTATATGGTCCAACGTTGTATGACAGAATGTCTTTAGGACCCTGCACATATTAAATGCTAGAACAGTAGACAGCTAGGCTGTCTCTTGTTGTCAGTACACGTTGATGTGAGTATTCACCAAAATAGCAATGCCAAATAGCTTGTTCTAAAAGATGTTGACAGAATATGCACGATAATGAAAAGATATCATCTGCATGCATGCAGAGATACGTTCTGTCTTCATTAAATGCACAGCAGTCAGACAGATAAAAGAAGACTTTGACTATTCAACGCCTTAAGAGATAAGATAAACATCAAGTCGATATACCCATAAAGTCGTTGTCTATATGACTTATGAAATCGTTATGAATACTGAACAATCATTATAGAGACAAATCGTTGTATTCAATGAAGAAATCGTTATGAATACTGAAGAAATCGTTATAGAGAACAATCATTGTATTCAATGAAGAAATCGTTATGAACTTAACAAATCGTTATGGTAAGCAAGTCGATGTGTTTCACGAAGAAATCGTTATGACTTAACAAATCGTTATGACAAGAAGTCGATGTGTTCAACAAAGAAATCGTTATGAATACTTACAAATCGTATGAAAAGCAAGTCGATGTGATTTCCAAGTAGTCGTTACGTTCTAAAGAAATCGTTACGATGACTTAAAGAGTCGTTGCGCGAAGCAAATCGTTATGAGCTCTAAAGAAATCGTTGCGCGAAGCAAATCGTTATGATGACTTAAAATCGTTGCGATGAGCAAATCGTTACGATGAGCAAATCGTTATGATGACTTAAGAAATCGTTGCGATGAGCAAATCGTTACGATGGCAAATCGTTATGATGACTTAAGAAATCGTTCGTTGATAGCAAATCGTTACGATGAGCAAATCGTTATGATGACTTAAGAAATCGTTGCGATGAGCAAATCGTTATGATGACTTAAGAAATCGTTGCGATGAGCAAATCGTTACGATGGGCAAATCGTTATGATGACTTAAAAATCGTTACGATGAGCAAATCGTTACGATGGGAAAATCGTTATGATGACTTAAGAACCGTTGCGATGAGAAAATTGTTACGATGGGCAATTGTTATGATGACTTAAGAAATCGTTGCGATGAGCAAATCATTACGATGACTCTATTTAAAATGATATACATGAAGGAAATCGTTGTGACTTTCAACAGAAGTCGATGTGGACTTAATGCTTCAGAAATATTTACTTACCATATTGGCTTGATTGACCTTGACCTTGGAGTATTCCTGTACTTAAGACTTAGAGAACTTTGATAAGGTTTTGTTAATTACCAAAATACATGTGTATTTAAAAATTACGTGGGGACAGACTGATCATCACGGGCTCCTTCGGCCTCCATCTCATCTCCCCCGTCGCCGGTCGATTCCCCCTCCAATGTGCTTACCCCGGCCACAGTGACCATCTCCTCCCCCCCGTGTCTTCTTCTGTCATGTTCTCCTCCGCAGTCGCATGTTCATCTTCCTCCCCCCTCGGTTGGCGCCTTGTCCTCATCATCATGCGTTTTCTCGCCATTATTTTCAGTACAGTCCGGAGAAGAGATGGGAAGAAATGAAGAAAGAGAGAGACGTGGAGGATGAATCAAGGATTAGAGAGTGAGAGTGTGGGAAGAAAGAAAGTGGGGAAGAAGGGGCGTTCTCCGGCAGTTTGGGAAGTGAAGAGGGCGCCGGAGAGGCGTCGGTTTGTAAAAAACTGAGTTTTTTTTTTTTTAGTTAACGTCAATGAGCCATCGTCTACATTTCTTTTGACGTCTACATCCTGGCCATTGATTTCTACTAACGCCACATTGTGGACGTCTATATCTCACCCCGAGGCACCCCTGTCAGACCTCGAAATCCGATCAACATCCTTGTTGTGGACATCTATTTTGAATTAGGCGGCAATTGATCTGGACGTCTACCTTTTGTCTAATGGTTAGCTGCAACCCTTTGGTCGTCTACCTTTTCTTGGCGTCCATCGATGTGGACGCCAACTGCTGCGCATTCAGTCTTCCACTAAACACTCAATTCACTCAATTGAGGCCAATTCAACACCTTTGGAGTCAAATCAAGCACCATTCCACACAACTCAAGCCATTCAAACACAATTGAACACAACGTGACTCATTGTTTATTGATTTAATTTGTGTTACACTTATTAAAATTGATAAAGATACATCATTTCGCTCTATGAGCCATATAAAAATCACAAGAAATAGGGCGAATAGTGTCAATGTACTCCTCATACTTCCATATATCTTCCCAACTCTCCTGCAATGCCTGACCCACCTTCTTACTCACTGTATACCTTTCCCAAGTCTTCTTAGCCTTCTTCATAAGCTTCTCGTTCTTCCCCGCAATGATCATATCAGTACAGTGGGATGAAGCTGGAATTCCCCGTGGTATTCCAAGCTGACACTGGCACCGATGTGGTTGGTACACCACCATCTGATCTGCAGCCGCCAGCCACAAATCTCTGTCCTCCCTGGTTCGCACCCTGAACTCAATAGTCCTCATAAACAGCGGCCTAACAATGAAATCCTCCATTGGGAACTACCCAAGGTAGTCTCGCCAGGCGTCTCTGCTTTTCAAGTGTGTTGTCACGCACTTGATCTCATCCTCTGGCTCATACCATGACCTGCTGCAGTGCACCGAACTCTGAAGGAAGATTCTGGAAGGGGTAGGTTGCTTCTCAGCAAAAACAAATTTCAAGTGAGCCTCCATCCATACCCGAAGCAGGAACAAGCTCCCGCATGTGCGTCCGCCTAGACTCATCGTGGTCAGAGAGCTGTAGAGGTGTGCCAGCACTGTAGGGGCAAGTGACTGCCCACGCCACAGCAGAGTCAGGATTCCCACATGCTCGTAGAGGAGGAAGTCGCCACTGGTGGGGAACAGGAACACTCCAGCCAGGCAGAGTGTCAGTCCTCAAGTCACTCTCTCTCCGCCAATCTCCCTTGCATGTTGAATCAACCACCAGGCCAGCCAGTCCAGGAAGATCCCTTGCTTGTTCGTCATTCTTAAAACCTCTTTCTTGTCTCGTACGATGTCTGCCAGGATCTCTTCCCATGGGAGAAGAGGCGTCGCCACGTCGTACTCCAGGCACCGCCTCCAACCCATAAATAATTCCACCTCCTCCAGCAACACGCTCGCTTCGAATCCCTGGAACACGAACATATGTGTGTGCGGGTGCCACCGCTCCATGAGCGCTCCCAGGGCGTCAAACCCCCCCCACATATCTTTCATGTTCTTCGCTAGCACTACCATGAAATTCAAATTCCATATCCTGATGAAGCCTCTCATGTCCAGGGTTATTGCATTCGTCAGATTCACGAGCTAAGAGAAGGCTCGTATTTGACCTTGGCTTGGGAAGGCAGGCACCTCCTGCATCAAGAAGTGCTGTAAGAAGAGGTTTGGGGAGTTTTTAGTATAGAAAAGATCAGAAATGAACAGTACTTACCTCCCCATTAGCCAGTCTGGTGCTTAGATGTCCCAGAACCTCGCTCAGAATCCCCGGGTTCACACTCGTGGACTTTTTGGTCGACGAAGAGGCCATTTTTACTGCTTCAGTCTGTCCATGGGTCCTCTGGTTCACAGTTGGGAAAGGAAAGGACGGAGGAAGGAGATGATAGAGTCCCCATGGCCTTCTGATATCTATATTTTCAGCCTGATCTGCTGGCCAGTAAACGACCATATCGTTGGATGCCAGTTTACGGTTAACGGCAACATCAGTTGACGTTGACTATATATCGGCGGCAATCAGAGTGGACGTTTACTCCCCTGAATCATTAAAGCTTTATTGTTCATATGGGTGTTATTTTTATCTCCTATGCTTCAAGTTGTTTTGCAGATGTTTAAGCACAAGCTGCGCTACAACTACGGAACACTCATGTGACCGTGAGTGTTACATAGGTATGTCTAACATAGGACCCCACAAGAGGCGAATAACTTGGCGACCGTGAACCCCGAGTTCCCCTTTACCAAAAATAATGATGGGTTTGGGATCTCTCAATTATTTGTATGGCCTTAGAATTTTCTTCTAGTTCTAACTTGCATTTTAGATAGGAAACCCACACCAGCATGCACTGCTAACCGCTTTCTTGCTAACACAAAAAAAAATGGAGATGTTCTTCAATTACTCTGTGGCTCCCCAGCTCAGGTGAAGTACCGGGTCAGCACCTCTTTCTTGAATATTTGAGCTGATTTCGGGCCTTTGTTGTCCCCCTTCGGGAACTTGTCCCACTGTGCAAATCACAGATAATCATTCCAGCCATGTTGAGTCCATGCTAATCTTCACCAGTCATGAGCTTAATTCTGGACTTCAGGCTTTCCAAACATTGATTTCAGTTAGAATCTTTTGATAGTCCTTTGAGAGATCAACCAATCCCTTGTCTCCACAACCTCCTAAATTTAGACAGACGTCCTAATTAGGTCAGCGAGCCCACATGAGCTCCGGTTATGAGACCTCCTCGATTCAACCGTCATATTACAACTCTTTGACTCAGACACACCAGAAACTAGTCAAAGTCCAACACGGCAATGCCAGGGACCCTAACATTGGGTTGTAGATGTAGTTATACGTGTAGATCACCCTTCTTCTTATCCACATTTGTCTCTCAGACGATTCGTCATTTGTTTCTAGCCTAAATCTTTCCTATGGCTTGCTAGAATTCCTATCCTCGGAGATGGCCCTTCCATTAATCTTCGCGTCCTTTGTTTACCGAGACACCAACCTTTCAGTCCGCTCTACTCCCCTGCAAGACTGGATGTCTCGGAGGGGCAATTGTAGATGCGAGATTTGGCCCATCCCCGCGTGGTTCCATGGCCCAATAAGGCCTGTTTGACCATTTGTTGACTTGCCTTGGATCCCATGTAGACGACAGCATCGACTTCGCTGACTGTATGTTGGCGGTAATCCCCCTGGACGCTGACTACTGTTGGCGTCCACCGATGTTGATGCCTGCATGGGGTTGGCAGCATCATCGTTTGACGTCAACCTGGTTTTACCTGTTCTGTGCAACTGCCCAAGATTTTAGCCCACTAGTGCCATTCTCTCGGCCTTGCAACGCATATATCCGTTCCTAACGGGTATATGGGCCACCTTGGCACCCCATTGACCCAATAAAAAATCCTATGTGGTCACCTCCCATTGGTTGGAGCTTAAACACATGGATTGCCAAGTGTGCAAATGTGTTTCTTCACACTTAGCATCCTAGGCACCCTAGCTACGACCCCCGCTGCCTATTTAACTCACTCTCTGGCCTTCTAAGTGGGAGGGAGGAGGTTGGATGCCTAGGCTTTGCCACTTGAAGAGAAGAGAGAGAAAATCCACCTAAACTTCCAACCCCTTGTCTCCTCTCTTCCTTTCATTTTTTGGGACGTCTAGCAGGCTTCATCCCGAGTTGGAGGAGCCCAGCAAGGAGTCAACAACAGCAAACGAGGAGGATCACCCCTCTTTTCTCCTTCTCCCTCTCTCTCTTTTCCTTTAGTTTTTGCATGTCATGCACACCCACATACACACCCTAGGCATGTAGAGCACCCTCCTACACACCTAGAAAGGGGTTTCCCAACCAAAAAAATGGAGGGAAGAAGGGTGGTCATAACACTTGGCCACCCCTCTTCTCAAGTCTGCAACCGGTACGGGGCTCTCCTTTTGGGCCTTTTCTTTTCATTTAGGACATTTACTACACTTCCTTAATCTAATAGAGTCTCTTTCGTGGAAGGAACACATCAAAGAAGACTATGGAGCTCTCATTCTTTGGCCAGCCGAAGAAGGAGAAGTTGGAGTCCCACAATCCACCGCTACGCGAGGCTACTGCACCGACGTGATCACAACACCTCCTTGGGCATAGGTAAGGCCCTGGAGATCACAATGTCTCCCTTTCCTTTGTGGTTTTTTTTGTTTTCTCCTCAGTCAACTCAGTCAACTGGAGAGTCAACGAGGACAATCAACAACCCTTCATCGCCAACGAGGGAGCGGCGACGTTCGTGAACGACCGGAGGATCCCACAGTCACCGGGAGTGTGGCCTACGGATTGTTCACACCTACCTTTGATCATTCTTAGAAGGGTCTTCTATAGGATGAAGTAGAACGGGGTTTGGGAAAGAAAACTCCAGTTAGGGTGATCTCTTCCTCCTCCGGTGCTCTAGCTAGTCTTCACAAGTCTCCCAGTAGTTGGTAACTCATCGCCAAGGGTTTATGATGAGTATTTATAGGTTTATGGTTGTTGGAGTCTTATTGTAACTAGGGAAATAGTGTTGCAGTTTTAGCTTGATCCCTTCTATGTCTGGAGATTTCCCATCCTAGTTGGAATGGGAAGTCTATAGGAAAACTCCTCCTTTTGATGGGGGATGAATTTGGGGTCAAAATGGAATTCTAACGATGGTGCAACTTCCAAGTTTGTTGTTTCCTAACTCCTGGTAGGAATCCTATCATGTTAAGAACTTCCATAAGAGTTATTACCTTATTAGTTCATCCCTAAATTTTAGAAAGCAAATGTGTATTTTAAGTTAGGCTTAGGTATCAACATGATTTTATGGCCCCCACTTTCCATGTTTATCTTAACTAACCCTTTTTATTATCGTGTATATAATTAATACAGATATTCTAGTTTGGCAATGACCGCTACTTTGTCACATACGAAGTCGTATACGATTTGGTCGTAGTCAGCCGAAGTCTAGCTTCATCATATACGAAGTCTAGTTCGTCATATATGAAGTTATACACAATTTGGTCTTGATCAGTTGGAGCTTAACTTCATCATATCCAAAGTCTAAGTTCGACTGACAACATTTATATCTTGGTCAGTTGATTTGATACATCGATTACCCTTAAACATTGATTGTGAACCAACATCGATTTTCCGTTAACATCGATTGCGGACCAACATCGATTGTCATTAAACATCGATTGCTACTAGCATCGATTATCATTAAACATCAATTTCTACTTACATCTATTATCATTAAACATTGATTTTCTTTCAACATCGATTATCATTAAACATCAATTGCTAACCCTCAATCGATTGTCATTACATCGATTGCTAACCATCAATCGATTGCTCCTCAAACATCGATTACTACTAACATCGATTGCTCCTTTGATCATCAATTACTCGATTGCCCCTTTAAACATCGATTGCCACTTTAAACATCAATTACTAATAACATCAATTGCTCCTTTGAACATCGACTACTGCTAACATCGATTGCCCATTTTAAACATCGATTATTACTGACATCGACTGCCCATTTTAAACATCAATTACCACTAACATTGATTGCCCCTTTAAACATCGATTACTACTAATATCAATTGCCCCTTTAAACATTGATTACTACTAACATCGATTGCTCCTTTGAACATCGATTACTACTAACATCGATTGCCCCTTTTAAACATCCTATTGGAACAGAGTATTATATTGTTTCCTGGATAAGGCTTTAATAAGACCCTAGTTTGCTCTTCCAATCTTATTGCTGATTTTCCAGGGTACTACACAAGGAGTCTTACAAAGGCCTTGAACAAGGATTACCTAGTTCGAATAGGAGTCTTCCCAAATGGAGAGTCCATCAAAGTCAATAAAAGTGTGTATAGAAAACATTACTCATCTTGCCTTAAGTGCTCGAAGGCAAAGGAGCGTCGATAACGGTATCTCAAAATGAACGATAGAAAACTTAAACAAGTCCTTAATTAAAAAGGGATCAATTAAGTATAATTCAATATTTTACCAAATATATTATGAAATGATTTTTTGAGCATGGCATGGTAGAGATTAGGGTTTTTGGTGTATGCAAGTGGAAGAAAATCAAGCGATGGAGAAATAAGATCGTGTGCAACTCCTTTAAAAGAGGATTATAACATGTTTAACATTAAATAACATCCATTACTTTGTTACAGTAAATTCTAATGATTAATAGAAAATAATCAGGGAGAAATTTGCATGAAAAGGGCATATTTATGGTGTGTGGAAAATACGCAGGTAGGTCGCAACGTCAGCCAGGGGCGCGTTCAGGTTGTGGCGCATAGGGCAGACGCAACGGTCATGTTCTTGTTGCAACTGGCTGTGGCGACACGTTCAGGTCGTGTCTAACCAGCTGACACGACGACCTTGTTCTCATCGTGTTAAATCATCCCAACGCATTCAGGTCGGGCCCAACAAGCTAACCCGACGACGGTGATCCCGTCGCTGCAGATCGTGGCGACGTGATCAGGTCGGGTTCAACAAAGCCTACACGATCTTCAGGTCATGATGGACCGTGACGACACATTCAGGTTGCGCCCAACTTGGCTGACGCAATCTTCATGTCTCATCGCACAATATCGGGGGGACGCGATCTGGTCGCGTCGCATGAGAGCAGCGTGTTCTCAAGCCGAGAATGCCCAGTTGACAGATCTGGGATAAAACACTTATATCTTGATGCATACAACATGAAAGTCCATGAAATCACTTTTAAAACATTGCTAACAAGATTCTAAACATGTTAGAAACATGAGTCAAGTAAATAGACATAGATTTCATGGAGTTTGAAATCAAACAAGAGGGCTCAAGTACATGTTAATAGCCGAACTTTGAGCACGAAATACTCACAAATGGCATGATAGAAATTAGGGGGGCTTTTAGTGCTGGTATCATGGACTAACTATGGGCAAGAATTTGAGATATTGCCCATCTTCTGACGATTTGAACTCCTAGGGCTTAAAATGCGAAGAACACTTGAAGATCCTCTTGCAAGCCTTCTTCTCCATGAATCTCCCCTCTAATGGCCTCCTTCTCACGTCCAAGAGATCTCCGATGAACATTAGGGTCAGCCATGGACAAGATTGAAGTGTTTTTGTATGTCTAGGGTTGAAGAGTCCTTCTAAAACTCTAACTCTTCCTCCAACTCCGAATTTTCCATGTTTATCTAGCTTTCACTTCTAATTTGTGTTAGGATGACTCCAATTTCGTGGCTAGCAAGTTAAGGTAGGATTAGGAGTCCATTTTGGATATATATGAGTCATATTAGTGATTTACTTGACCCCTTTTAATTTATCAATAATTTAGTTACAATTTTGACCTATTTATCTCTAATCCATCAATTGAACTTTTTCTTTTGGCCCAATAACCCATGAATGAACCATTAATGTGAGCCCATCACTTGTTTTTGCTTAATGGGTTTTATTAATTCACATTTCTTTGTATTTTAAATTTAAATATTTATTTTAATTAATGGGTTGCTACATCCTCCCCCTCTTAAAAAGAATTTGGTCCTCAAATTCATATGATCATAACAGGAAGAATGTCTTACCAAATATGTCGGGGTAGTTCCACCTCAATGTTGATTTGGGTTCCCAAGTAGCTTCTTCTACTCCACAATTATTTCATAGAACCTTTACCACAGGTATAGACCGGTTCCTGAGTTGTTGCAATTTTCGATCTAATATTTTGATTGGCTTTTCTTCATAAGTCAGGTCCTTGTGCAGAACTAAGTCCTCATAGCATATGATATGGACAGGATCGTACACATACTTACTGAGTATAGAGACATGGAATACATTGTGACAAACGCTAAATGTGGAGGCAATGCCAATCGGTATGCTACTTCACCCACCCTTGCGAGCACCTCGAAAGGGCCAATGAATCTTGGGCTTAGCTTCCCTTTGACTCCAAATCTTTAAATTCCATGAGTAGGAGATACCTTTAAAAGTACGTAATCTCCCACTTGAAATTCTAAGTTTCTCCTTCTCTTATCAACATAGCTCTTCTGTTTGGATTGAGCGAACTTGAGCCAATCTTGAATAACCTAAATGTCTTTGGTTGTGGGTTGCACCATGTCTGGACCTAACCATTGTTGTTCACCAACTTCAATCCAGCACACTGGTGATTTACAACTTCTTGCATACAGTGCCTCAAATGGAGCCATCTTGATGCCAGCTTGGTAGCTATTATTATACGCAAATTCCATTAGCGGAAATTGTTCGTTCCAGTAGCCTTCAAAGTCTATAGTGTAAGCTCTTAACATGTCTTCCACAATCTGGTTAGTCCTCTCTATTTGTCCTTCTATTTATGGATGGGAAGTAGTGCTAGAATTGAGTTGAGTACCTAGTGCACTTTGCAGTCATTTCCAGAAATGAGAGGTAAACCTTGGGTCATGATCTGAGACTATTAATGATGGAACTCCTTGCAGTCTCACAATCTCTTTCACATAAAGAGCGGCTAGCACATCCATAGTCCACTTACTTTTGATTGGCAGAAAGTGTGCAGACTTAGTTAAACGATCAACGATGTCCCATATGGCATCGAGTCCACCACGAGTACGGGGTAAACCCATGATGAAGTCTATGCCAATGCTCTCCCACTTCCACTTTGGGATCTCTATGGGTCAGATTACACCTGCATGATGTTGGTGTTCTACCTTTACTTGTTGACAAGTAAGACAGTGTGCAGTATGTTCAGCTACTTCTCACTTCATGTTTGGCCACTAGAATGTTCTTTTCATGTCTTGATACATCATGGTAGCACCAGGATGGATAGTGTACTTGTTTTTATGAGCTTCATCCATTAACTTCTTTTTAAGATCTTCGTTGTCAGGTGCATATGTTCTTCCTTGAAAAACTAGTCTTCCATTCTCAGTTATAGCAAAGTCTAGTTTTTCTGCTAGAGTCTCCTTATCACGGACCAAGAATGGGTCGTTGACTTGTTGAGCTTTGATTTCCTCAAGTATGTCAGATTGAACCTTGATATTGGCAACTAAGACACGTTCATTTCTCTGTTCAATATTCGGTCGAATCTGGCGAATTGTTCTAATAGTTGCATCTCACCAAGAACTAGACTATATAGAGATGACATACGCTTTCTACTAAGAGCATCATCCACAACATTACCCATGCCTACATGGTATTAAATGTTGAAGTCAAAGTCTTTTAAATATTCTAGCCATCTTTTTTGTCTCATATTGAGCTCCTTCTGAGAGAATAGGTACTTCAAGCTTTTGTGATCTGAATAGACAATGAATTGTTCACCATAAAGATAATATCTTCAGATCTTGAGAGTGAAGACTACAGCGGCCAACTCTAGATCATGTATGGGATAGTTTACCTTATGAGTCTTCAATTGTCTTGAAGAATAGACAATAATTTGATCTTTCTGCATAAGCATGCAGCTTAAACCAATTCCCGAAGCATCAGTGTAGATTGAGAAACCTTCTCCTTCAATTGGCAGAGCGAGAATAGGTGCAGATGTTAAACATTCTTTTAATGTTTTGAAACTTTTCTCGCATTCCTTGCTCAAGACATAAGGGTTCTCCTTTCGCATAAGGTGAGTGATGGGTACAACAATCTTGGAAAAGTCGTTTATGAACCGCCTGTAATAGCCAGCCAGTCCCAAAAAGCTTATAATCTCTATTACACTAGTCGGTATCTCCCGGTTAAGTATAGCTTCAACCATAGAGGGATCAACAGATATACCTTCTATGGAGATGACATGGCCTAAGAAGGATACTTCTTCTAGCCAAAACTCGCACTTGCTTAATTTAGCATAAAGCTAATTGTCACGCAAGATATGTAGAGCTATCTTCAGATGTTCTTCATGTTCTTCTTTGGTCTTATAATATATAAGAATATCATCAATGAAGATGACCACGAACTTATCAAGATATGGCCAGTAATGTTGTTCATAAGTTGCATAAAAGTTGCAAGAGCATTGGTTAGACCAAAGGGCATAACGATGAATTCATAATGCCCATACCTGCTCCTAAAGGCTGTTTTGTAGATGTCATCGTCTTTAATTCTCATTTAATGATAGTCAGACCTAAGGTCAATCTTAGATAAATATTGAGCTTCTGATATCTAATCTTCATCGACTTGAGGTAGTGGGTACTTGTTCTTGATAGTTAATTGATTCAATTTCCTGTAGTCGATGCATAATCTCATAGATCCATCCTTCTTCTTGACAAATAGAATAGGTGCTCCCCATGGAGAAGTACTTGGTCTAATGAACCCTTTCTTTAATAACTCCATCAGTTGTGCTTTTAGTTCTTTTAACTCGGCAGGTGACATTCTATATGGTTGATGTGACACCAATGCAGCTCTAGGAATTAGATCGATAAAGAAATTTGCATCTCGTTTAGGTGGAATACCTGATAGCTCATCGGGGAAGACATTAGGATAGTTTTGCACTATGTCATGCCCCGAGAATTACGCAATAGATATTAATTCGGAGAATTTGAGTCAATATTTCGAGACGTGAATAATCGAAAAATAAGCCTCTAGCTAGCATGCACTAAATGTGTATCAACACAACATCATAATAGGGCCCAAATATTGAACTCAATAGAAATTGTATTCAAATCTCATCTCATTGTATCAAAGGTAACTAATACAACTCTTTAACTATTGGATAATAGGACTAGACTCAATAAAAGGAAAAGTACATTTATTCCTCACTACCTACTACATCAATCTAACACTCCAGACAAACTAACTATAGATAGACTAAAGTGTTGGGACGCTCATCACTCAGACACATTCCCATCCTGACTTGCTCCTCCTCTTGAATTCATAGTCACCTAGAATGGTAAAAGTAGGGAATGAGCAAACTAGCCCAGTAGGATTATATCTCAATGTGCGGGCAATGATATAAGTGATTAGCAATTTAGATCTGGGTAAGCACGATTGTCAAGATATGCATGTACGATTAAAACTCATTAAAATATGATACATGAACAAGCTAGATAGAGTGATCATGATAGAGAAAGATCTTGAACGATATAACGAGCAAGAGATTATCAATAGTGAGGCAAGTAACAAGCACGTAAGATATCACTTTAAATTGCAATAAATGCTGGATGGCCATATCACACAAGCATGCAAGCACACATGAGCACGATCATGTAACACTAATCAAGCACGAAGACACTAATGTACACCAAGGAAAGATCCACCTTGAAATGCACACTAGGACAGGTGTATGTGGTTATTGTATCTAGCATTCAACACGCAAGTACTCCCTGTGCAGATGCAACGCCAGTAATCATTATACCCCATGGTTAATAGTATATTTATGACTCTCAGTCATTGGGGCTAGACTGGAGCCCTTGGACACTCGCCGTGCCCAGTCAGCATCTCACTATTTTTAAATGTAGATACCACAGTCATTAATGGCCAATGAGAGTTTCAAGGTGTAAGCATGTGTAGTGTCATGTTCATGATGATGATGAGAACAAGTCATAAGTAATTTGAACATGATTTCATGATAATAATAGTCAAGGGACAATTTTGGCAGCATATCGGCGCAATTTTATACTTTAATTCAATCTTTACATTAATGGCTTAAGTCTAGATTATAAATCACACTCACGAGAACAAGATGAGAGAGGAAGTGCACGCTATCTCCAGAGAACTTCAATGGTACAACATTTAACAAGATAGAGCCGTAGGAAGAGTAAATCACTAGTTGCATGAATGGTCACATCATTAAGAGCATTTAGAATAACATTCGGATAATTATAGGTTTTAATGGGTTAATAAATTTTAAGCCATTAAACAGGCCTCATGAAATGCTCATAACTAAGATATGCAAATCATGCACTTAATACCATGTAAAACAGTCCTCAGGTAAGCTTGGAAATACACATCCGACATAGTGGACGCACTTCATATCAAGGTGTACAGTCGATGCCTGAGTTCGGTGAAGAGACTAAATCGCGTCCACCTTGGTGGCCGTGTTCATACTTGAATCGCATCGGGGACCCCGACGCGTTCATGAGAAATTGTTAAATAAGGCAATGGGAGGGGGGAACCGCCTGAATCGTGTCGGGGAATACCGTCGCGGTTCAGACATGCACAGACTCCCATGCGGCACGAAGTCTCACGCACGTCGTTGACTGGTCAGACGGTTAATCGCGTTATACTAGACGGTCACGATTTACTGAATCACGTCGGCCAAGGCCGATGCGATACCAGGCGCTGGAATCGTGTCGCCTGGACCGGACGTGGTTCAAACATCAGCCCAAAAATGCAGAAAACGCAGAAACACAGGTGCTCGATCCATGCAACACTTATATCTTCTAAACTAGGGCTTATGGGACAAAAGCGTCAACATGAAAGTTTTCGGGAACATGGAATAGGAGAGAATTATGATCTTTAAATAATTAAAATGCCCTCAGGATGCGAGAAAAATCCAGATGAACGTAAAAAGTCCCTATCATGCGCGACTTTGGCAGAACGTGTATAACTCAAGATGTACTCATTGGAATTCGATGAAACCACTTGGAAATGAAACTAGACTTGATGATCTACACATTGGTATATGATTTGTTAAAGTTGGGCCTGAGAAAACCTATGTTCTGGGATGAGGAAGTTTCATTCTCCAGAAAACCCTCGTTCGGACCACTGGTTGGAGAACGCCTAATGCACCCAGTATACTGCATGAAAATTGTGCATTCCAGTCGGGTTAGGAACTAGACTTGACCCTCTTTCCAGGGGGATAAGCCTTGCATGATGTGGTTTAGGTTTGGCCTACCTTTGGTTGACTCCAAGTGGATGGTTTGCACAGGTCGAAGTAGACGCAAAGGGGAAGAAGATGAGCTTGGGGTGGTGGAACTCCTGCTCCCCAGCCGCCAAGAGCGCCTCCACACGACCCCAAAAAGATGTAAAACTCATCCCCTAGGGTTTGGTGGAGAGTATTTATGCATCTATGGCTTTTGGAAGTCATATTGCAACAAGGAAGGAAGAGTTGCGGTTTTAGCATGCCCCCTTCCATGTTTTGAAGATATCTTTCGCGATTGGAGTGTCTTCGCCATCAAGCAACCTCCAAGGATGGCTAGACATGAATTTGGGTTGCCATGAGAGCATTATCGCATCCAATTTTTACCCTAATTACCTCCTTCCCTTTCAGCTCAATTAGGGTTGCGAATTTATGGGTATTTTTCATGCTCCATTTAATTTTTGGACTAAAAGTGATCCATTGGCCCAATATCGATCATGGGTCATCAATATATGATGTTGGAAGTCTCTCCAACATTTTTTATTTAATTTATGGTCGTGTCGTACTTCCGTATTAACGGTTTTCCGACCTATTTCCTAATTTGGATAATCGGTCACCGTATGACGTACACTTGGTCAATCGGATTTTTTGTTGCACGAATTTCTTCGTGAAACACTTGGGAATAACGTTTGGGGTTGATTTATAATTTTTACAGAATTTTCCGATGTGGTCTTGCACATACGATAATGATACGTATGTTTTAAATGCTCCGATATTATGGAAATCGTTTATTTCCATTTGTTTAAATTTTTATTTAATAAATTTTTCGGGGGGCTACACCCTCCCCCACATAAGAGAATTTGGTCCCCAAATTCATGGATAGAAATTTATTGTACAAGCGAGGTGTACTTACTTGTGAATAGCTCAGGATATCTTTTGTGCATTGCTTCCTTTATTTCCCATGTGTCGTCTTCATCCATGCGTTGATTCCATCTAAACCTTACCAGTGGGATAACCTTGTTCCTTAGTTGGCACAGTTCCCAGTCCACAATCTTAATCAGCCTCTCTTGGTATGTTCTGTCTTTGTTGAACTCTAGTAGTTCATATTCTATGACATGAAACAGATCTCGTACATATTTCTTCAACATGGATATGTGGAACACATTGTGTATTTCATCCATTTGTGGTGGTAATGCCAAACGGTATGCAACTTCGCCGATTCTTTCGAGGATTTCGAAAGGCTCGACGAACCATGGTGATAACTTGCCTTTAATGCCAAACTGCTTGATCCCACGGCCTGGAGACACCTTCAAGAATACATGATCACCAACTTGAAACTCCAGGTCTCTCCTTCTATTATCTGCATATGCCTTTTGTCTTTGTTGCGCCACAACCATTCTTTCTTTGATAAGCTTCACCTTCTCTGTTGTTTCCCTTATCATCTCTGGTCTGAGCATTTGTTCTCGTCAACTTCATATCAGCATATTGGAGATCGGCAACTCCTACCATAAAGTGTTTCAAATGGTGCCATTTGTATGCTAGCTTGGTAGCTATTATTGTAGGCGAACTCCACAAGAGGTAAGTGCTCATGCCAACTACCTCCAAAATCTAGGACACAAGCTCTAAGCATATCTTCAATCACCTGGTTTTTTCTCTCCGTCTGACCATCAGTTTGTGGATGGAAAGCCGTGCTAAAGTTTAGTTTAGATCCCAAGGAATAGTGCAGTCCTTTCCAAAAATGGGATGTAAACCTAGGGTCTCTATCAGACACGATAGACATCGGTACTCCATGTAATCTGACTATTTCCTTCACATATAATGCAGCTAAGACATCCACTGACCACTTGTTCTTTACTGGAAGAAAGTGAGCGGACTTAGTTAAGCGGTTGGCTATTACCCATATGCCATCGAATCCACTTCTAGATTTAGGTAGTCTAAAAATAAAGTCCATCCCTATACCTTCCCATTTCCATGCTGAGATTTCTAGGGGTTTAAGTTTACCTGCATGTTGCAAATGTTCCGCCTTGATCTTTTGACATGTTAAGCATCGGGCGATATATTCCGCCACCTCCCTCTTAATGTTTGGCCATCAAAAGCTTCTTTTCAGATCCTGATACATTTTAGTAGTTCGAGGATGAATTGTATACCTGGTTTTGTGTGCCTCATTCATAATCATCTTCTTTGTCCCCGCATGGTCGGGTACACAGACTCGATCCCGGAACAATAGTCTTCATCTTTAGTTAAAAAGAAATCTGGCCTCTGGTCTAGATTAGCCTTAATCTCCACAAGCACAGGGTCATTGTCTTGGAGTGCTATGATATCCTCCAATAGTGTATGTTGTGCTCCAACACTAACAATAAGGTATCCCTTTTTCTTGATATCTGCATCAATATTTAACTTGGAAAATTCTTCTAATAGTCTCCATTCTCCCACCATTAGACTTGACAATGTGATCATTGGCTTTCTACTTAAAGCATCTGCCACAACATTTTCTTTACCTAGATGATATTGGATAGTGAAGTCGAAGTCTTTGAGATACTCCAACCACCTCCGTTGTCTCATGTTCAAGTCCTGCTGAGAAAACAGATACTTCAAACTTTTATGGTCAGAAAACACACTAAACTTCTCACCATATAGATAATGAAGCCATATCTTCAAGGCGAAGACTATAGCAGCTAGCTCCAGATCATGTACAAGATAATTGTCCTTGTGCTTCATCAATTGTCTGGACACATAGCATATGACTTTCCCATTTTGCATAAGCACACAACCTAGGTTGATCCTGGATGCATCTGTGTATACTTCAAAACTACCCCCAGTCACTGGCAATGTCAGTACAGGTGCTGAGGTGAGGTGCTCTTTCAATGCCTTGAAAGTTTCTTCACAATCAGCAGTCCATGCAAATGGATTCTCCTTCCTGGTAAGCCTGGTCAATGGTACAGCTATCTTTGAGAAATCATTAATAAAGCGACGATAATACCAGGCTAAGCCCAGAAAGCTCCTAATCTCCGACACAATTGTCGGCCTTGCCCAGTTCTTTACCGCCTCCACCTTAGATGGATCTACATAGATTCCCTCCTTGGATATGATGTGGCCAAGGAAAGATACTTCCTCCATCCAGAATTGACACTTACTAAGTTTTGCATGGAGTTGATTATCTCTAAGCACTTGCAGAGCAACCTCCAAGTGTTATTCATGTTCTTCTGTGGACTTGGAGTAAATAAGGATGTCGTCAATGAACAACACTACTAACTGGTCTAAGTATGGCCTATAAATATTGTTCATAAGTTGCATGAAAGCCGCTGGAGCATTTGTTAATCCAAACGGCATGACCACGAACTCATAGTGACCATATCTACTCTGGAATGCAGACTTGTGTATATCCTCTTCCCTTATTCTCAGTTGATGGTAGCCTGATCTTAGATCTATCTTGGAGAAATATTATGCACCGGAGATCTAATCAAACAGCTCATCGATGCGGGGCAATGGATACTTGTTCTTTATTGTCAACTAGTTTAACTGACGGTAATCAATGCATAGCCTCATTGTCCCGTCCTTCTTCCTGACAAATAGTACTGGCGTTCCCCACGGGGATGTGCTAGGCCTGATAAAACCTTGATCTAGTAGTTCTTAGATCTACCTCTTTAGCTCCTGCAATTCAACCGGGGACATGCGATACGGAGCTTTTGAAATAGGGGCTAACCCCGGGAGTAACTCGATGGTGAAGTTTACCTCCCCCTCAGGTGGTATACCAGGTAATTCCTCTGTGAATACATCAGGATAATCTCTGGAAATGGGAATGTCTTCTAGTGTTGGTTTCTTCTTCTCAGTCGCCATGACCGAAACTAGGAAAGCATCACAACCCTGGTTAATCAGCTTGGAAGCCTTTAAAGAGGATATCAAGACAGGGTGTTTATGATAACGGGTACCAGGAAGTGATAGAGTTGGAAGGTTTGGTCTTTTAAAGGTGTCCCTTCTATGGCGACAATTTACATCGGCATTGTAACGTAGCGCGTTGTTCGGATCTTCGTGGATCCTCGCAAAGTGGTTGTTTGGATCCGTGTTTACTAGCTCTGGTGTGGTGCTCATGACCAATGTGGGGTCATTGAGCCTTGATTGTGGTTTCCATGCATTGTGTGGGGCTTAGTGGGCTGACAGTTTGGGCCCATAGCACCCGTTGGTTCACTGGTTGTGAATGCGACAGGGGTGTGCATCGCATTCTTAGCATGACAGCCTTGGTAGTCATGTTCTACTTGCTGACTGAAAGGCGGTCTTCATCTGCATGCACGCCGCGTGTCGTGCGTTGGGCAGCATGCTGACGTCGGCCTTGGGAAGGCGATGGCCACCTACATCGTGTTCAGGTCATGACGTAGAGCTACATCGTGTTCCTAACCGCAATGCATTTTTATGCAAGGTTGGACAAACAAAGCTTTCACAAGCTCTACTCAGCCAGGGGAGGTTGCTGCGGTGGATTTCCGGGCGATTCGGCGTTTCGGAGTGGTTTTTAGCGCACTCTCACTGTGAGGACGTTGCATGGAGCGGGGGAGACGCCGTGCCATAGTTGGTTTGCGTGTTCTTCATGAAGGTAGGGAGAATCCACCTCGTTTGATGCATGAATTGTGTGTGTGACGTGTTTAATGCATTATTTTCTTTGTAAACCATAGATACCATGCTAGGGTATTCATTAAAGCATGAAAAATGGAAATTAAGCATGGTTTGCATGACTTGTGGGGTAATCCGGGGAGAGGATCTCGAATTAGGGTTTCTGACCTGATAAAGGCGACGGATCCCTCTGTAGCATTCTAAACGCGACAGGCCGACCTGTCGCAATCAGCTTGTGAATGCGACATATTGTGGTGTCGCATTCTGAAGGAAACACTACCCCACATCGTGACCTCAGTCGAGAGGTCCTGTGGTGTATGTTTTGAATAGTATGATTATCCGATTATCGTGGTTCATTGTGCATGGTAGTGGTGAGAGGTGCATTGGTACCTGTCGCGCTACTTGAGCGTGTCATTTACATAGTTAGCGTGTTGTTTACGTAGTTGACGTGGTGTTTACGTGGTTTGAATGTGTGCATGGCACATACTCTATCGTGGTTTAACTTTTTGGTCGTGGTGGTTGGGCAGTGAGGTTCCAGCGTGAGCCTAGCCTCAGTCCTTTGACGTCGTTTACAAATTATTTAGGATATTTTAATTTGAGTAGAGTTAAGAGTTAGCGTATGTTGTGTTTATGAGGCAATGGAGGTCATGGGATGACCAATAATAGGCCAGATATGATTGGTTACCGTGATTTATGTATGTGTCTGTATATTAGCTTGTAGGTCATAGTGTGACCAGGACAAGCTATTCCTCACATTTGAACCGTGGTTTGTAATAAAGATATTATGTGTAAGTATCGTGGTTTGTGTGCTAGCCAAGTTTGGTGGTCCAGCGCCTATTCCGAAATACCTCTCTAGTCGGGTACCCCAGGTTTTGTGTGAGCCAGGCACGTTAGTGCTCGGGGTTTGTCCCGGTACTGTGTGTACCATCGAGGTCTGTGTCATCTATCCTGGACACCCTCACTCTTGTGTTTGAGTTGTATGTCCGAATGAGGGAAAGACGACAATGGGACAGCGACTTGTGAGAGTTTGTGTTTAGTCGCTTGTAGTACGCTCGTGGTTAGGGGTACGGACACCGGTAGACGTACTAGGCCCCAGCTAGTCCTGTGTTTCCAGTGTCTCACTTTAGGGAGCTCGGGCCAGAGTCCCTAAAGGTGCCAGGCATGGACCTACAGGGTGTGTACCTGCAGGTGTGGTGTTGGTTGGTCTCCACTGCTTTTGGCTTTACTGTGTCATTGTGGAGCGACAGTTGGACCTTCTCCGTGACTGCGAGACTGAGAGATAGTTCTTGTGTTGTGTTGTCTGGGTTGGATGCTGGGGTCATGAACCAGTAGTCCATTCCCATGTGGTGGCATCGTTCTTTCTGACTCGTGCTTTGCCAGTGGTCGTGGTTTGTGTATAATGACACGCTGGTTGTGGTTCGACCCGTTGTGGTGTGCCCTGGTGGTGGCACGGTTCTGTTTATGGTTCCGTGGTGGTACCTCGTGGTAGTAGGTACCTGTACCTTTTCTGGGTTGTTTTGTGTTGTGGTACTTCGTGTACCAGTCCCTTCAGGTGTTGAGGTGGACTTGTGTTCTGTGGAAGTCTGTGGAGTGACCTTCTACGTGTTGTGCTTTTACTCGACTCTGGGTAAGTTTCCCATTATGTTTTGGTGTGAGGTGTTGGTGTGAGGTGGATTGGCTAGCTGATACCAGTCCTGTTACCCTACATGGGTAGGTTGCCTGTGAAGCTTGTAGCTTCAGCGACCAGTTATTGTAATGATTTGCCTGTGAGGCTTGTGGCCTAGGCATTATAGTTGTGCAGCGGACTAGTGGTGATGTGCTAGTCCTGTTGTTCCTCTTCCTTTCCGGGATTGGAATTAGCTGATGTAATTGTGTTTAGTTATTATTAATATACTTTGATGTGAGCTTGATATGGTTTGGCTATCGATGTTTCCAATAAGACCCTCTGGGGTTGAGGTTCTTTAGTTTCATGTGTTGTTTTTGGGTGGTCCCTACTGAGCCTATGACTTGTTGAGGCTCACTCCCCTACAGTTCTTTTCAGGGCTTACCGTTGGTATGACTTGCGAAAGCGTTGTGGCAGACTTGTACCACCAGCAGTAGTGTTAGTTGTGTTGTGTGAGCTTATGCTCCCTCGGAATATGCCCCAGGTAGTTGTACTTTTTAATTGGACATGTAACAATGTATTGGGACAATTGTAAATTGTTATATACAGATATGAGCACATGTACTTTCTTGTGTCTTATACTCTTGTGGTTTTTTTTTATATTCTTACTAGACACGTGTAAGAGCTATCCCTTGCGAGACTTCGGTCCGTTCGTGGGAGGCGGATCTGGATATGGAGCCTTATTGGGCATTAATATCCAGGGCCGTCACAGTTAGTATCAAAGCAATGGTCCAGTTAGAATATGAAAATACATTGAGGTTACAATGTCCCAAGACATGGTTTAATGTCCACTGCTGGTAGTAAGTCTGCAATTTTATGTGGTTTAAAGTGATTTTCACGTGAGTTTTGTTATGTGTATTGTGTGTTTGTTTTTATAAGTTTGGGAGTTATTGGTAATGGTTGAGAGAAGATGTGGTTAGAAGAAACCCAGTTTGTGAAATGGGTATGATTATTTCCACACCTGGCAGTTCTTTGTAATGGCAGAGAAATGGTGAGGTTAGTGGTATAAGTTTGATGTTACATTAGTCTGCCAGTTGCAGTTAAAGTGTGGTTGTTCAAAGGTTTTCAGTTATAGAAATTGAAAAGAGATTAGTGAATTTTGCTATGATAATCAGGAAAGGTAGAGTAGTGTTCTGAGAAGATATGTATGATATGCGTTAGCAAGGTATAGAGTTGACAAGGTGCAGTGTTGACAGAGACAGGTATAAGGTGCTAGTGTGATGGGACAGCAGTAGGAGCAATATTATTAATGAGGAATGGTATGTGTTAAGAATTGTGATTGAGGACCTTGGCAGAGGTATTGTAGTGTTCAAGATTTGTGTTAGTAAGTATTAACGAAACAGCCTGGGTGATAATGTGATTAGTGTTATAGGAAGTTTGGAATCATTGAGAGAGGCAGATTAGTTTCAGATGAGGTACTAGTAAATAGAGAAGCAAGGATTTGTGGCAGTCATACAAGGATAAGTGTATTTGGTGATTAGAGATGAGTACAGTAAAGAGCTTGGAAATAGTGCTGTTGTGATTCTTGTAAATAATGATGATAATGGGGAATTTGATAAAGAGATCCATGTAAGTGTGTACAGAGATGGTCAATTAAGTAGAGAGAGAGTAAAGGAAGATCAGTGCACAGTTAGATTTTTCTGAGAATTTCACAAGAAAGATATTCGCTTAGTAAGTGGCAATTTGTGAAGATTCCACGAAAGGATTTGTAAAGAATTACAATGTTGAAGATAAGATTAGTAATGCTTAGCAGTTATGTATAGTTTGTGGAAAAAGAAAAGTAAAGTTTGTGTCAGGAAAAGATTGAAATTGAAATTGTGAATGATTGGAATAAGTTAGTGTAACGACCCACTTCATACTGGTACGATTATACCAATCCCCATCGGTATAAAGGGCGTCGTCACAGTGGGACATTTACCCAACACTGGTCGATAGGTTGATATGTACCTGGATAGCAATAGAGTACATCGGAATAAATAAACAACTCAACTCTTAATCCGTCACCAACACACATTCCATAATCTAAATAGCGAGATAGAAGGACAATGTCCACATTAATACAAAATAAAGAGAGAGTTTCAATGTCCAAAATATTGTCCATACAATAGTCCTTTTTGTGCAAAAGAAAAGCACAACTGGTAACAGCTCCACAAAATAGTCTTCTAAAGATGATCCTCGCCACGCTACCTTCTAGTGCACGATACCTGTCAACCTGTACGCCGAAGCAAGAGTGAGTCCAAAGACTCAGCAAGCGACACTACTCATAATATACACATACAAGTCTTAGTGGTTTCTACATGCACTTTTACATTAACAACACATAGCATGCTAGTCAATTCAAGTTTTCTACCTATCATGAAAGTTCTACAATTTTATACATAACTCATGCTTTCAGATTTGTAAAATGAAATTCACCTATCACATGATCTCTATTCCATTTGCTCAGGAACTTTAGTCTTTTAAAGAGCTAAAACATGAAAGCTATCAACATGAATAATTTACACACATGAAAGGGAACACAACTAGCATGGATTTCACATAGTTTTAAACACATACACGAACCTTTTCACATGCTTTAGATTGCTGATTTCATATGATTCAATGACTATAAATCTACACATGAGAGCTACAATAATACATAAAACACATCATGTGAACAAGTAACCAAGCTATCTTGCAATCATTTTCACTAATTATCCCTAACATGGATTCTAGGCATTTATGCACACATAAGCATGAAAATGACAACATGAGTTTACTGATTTCACATGGTTTCCAATAACACATTCTCACATTCTCGGTTTCACATGATTTCATACCTACTCATTCACGTTGTTCACTTTTACACATTTGACACGTACACATGTTCACACTTATACAATTTACTCATTTCCTCATCATTTTCTCTTTCACTTTCACTTATCACATATCACATCGATTGCACTTACCACGTGCATCTTGGGCACTTACCACGTGCCATATTCACATATTTCACATTTTACTCATTTTTCATTACTTAAACAATTTGCCATGACACATAGTCCTAACCACCAGTAGAGGACACTAACAATATCTCATAGCTCGTGCTCATTCCTTAGCACAGCTCTCAACACAGCACATAACACAACACATGACACAACACTTACACAACTCATACACATACTCACCACCTAGGCAATACAGCGGTGAATCTTGGTAACTGCGCAGACCGGAGAAGCCCTCTCCACCCTATCCAGTGGTACTTGTCCACCTCCGGGTTTTCCCAATGCCTTTGGGACAAACTTATATCACATGGAGCCTTCTATAGGGACTTTTCTATATACGGCTCCCGATGCCTCTAGGGTAGCAGTGTCACATAGGCACAACTTTTACACATTACCGTTTTACACATGGTTTTACACATAACTCTTCTCATTTCATTCACTTTCTCACTCACATGAACATTCTGTTTTTCCTTAACATGGTACTATAGAATTTCAAGAGTTTAACATACAGTAACCACACTAATCATGTTGGTTTTAGAGACCATAACAAACCACATTACAATTGTATGCATGAATTATCACATTTCACATGAAAACACATAACTTTTTATTACTGTTCCAATGACCTGAAATTTTAACCACATGCTTTTTTCGGGTTCAAAATCATTCCCTCAATTTTTCAGATTTTTCTGAGCTAAATAGGAGTTACAGAAAATCAAACACCTAATTAGCATATTATTCACAACTTAAGCTAACATGGGTCTAACACATTTTGCAATTTATCCACTTACTGTTTTGCACAGAGACTACTAATATATGCATGATTTTAGATTACAACATGACTCTAATTCGTACATCTATAAGTCAATTACCACAAACCATTTTTGCATGTTTTTATTTTACCGAACCGAACATATTTACAATGTCTCAAGCATGGATAAACTACTAATTTGGCAAACACATATGCTGACCCACTATTCTTCATGATCAAACCGAAACCAAGGCATTCACACACCCTAATCATAAATCATGGATTTTACAAGATTGTCTACAAGTCATGCTCACATGTTTACAAGATATCATTATCCCCATTCACCAACACAACCCACATTCATCCACAACCACAATGCACAATATACATAGAGTATAAGGTGTACAATATACCTCATCGCATAAAACATACCGAATTTAATGTATAAGAGGACATAACAGCTCACTGTTCTGTCCAGAAGAACTAGACGGCGGGTCTCTGGCCGCTGACTCAGAGTCAGCGGCAGGATCGATGGATGCCAAGCTCATGATATCGGCGTCTAGGGACCTTGCCGTCAAACCAGGTCTGTGCAGAAAACACAGACCGAGCTCTCAATCTTGGGTGAATTGGAGGGTCTAGGACTCGGGGAAATTCCATAAAAATCATAGAAACATCCTAGACTCATAAGGAACACCATGGATAGCTCACTTGCCTCTCTAAAATTCCTCCAAGGGATTTGTGGCACGAAGAAGACCTCCTTGGGCAGTTCCAAGAAGTTGCAGAAGTGCCTCCAGATCGCCTTCCTCCGGGTTCCTAGGTGATCTCCACGCCAAGGGATGATGGGGAAGCCTTCTCCTTTGCTTCAGCCTCCTCCTTGTTGCAGTAGATCTCCAGATCCAGCTCCAAAGGGTCAGATTTGAGGGTTCTAAATGGGGTTTTCTCACAGAATGCTCTAGGGTTTTTTTCTTTCTTCTCCTCTCCTCTTGCAAGAGTGAAAATGAGAAGTGGGGAGAGGCCAATTCGGGTTCAGGATGTAGAGAGCCCTCACCCACTCACCATGCCGATTTGACAGCCTTACAGCCGTTAGGGGACATCCCCCAATGGTGGCCATGCCTTGTTTCAGAAGACAGCAGCTCTGCTGCGCATGCAGGTCAGAGAGGTTGACGTCCACATCGCTGGACGCCTGAGTCAGGCTTGGCGTCCAGGTCTAGACGTTGACTCCACCTCGGCGGCCAGAGGTTGACGCCAAGGTGGCCTTGGCCAGAACCTTAATTTATGCAGAAACCATGCATGTAATGCATGTATTCATGCATTATGTATATAGTAGGGTATACATACTATCACCATTCATCACATAAATTGTTTACATTTAATATAACCATATGCACATTAATTATACCAATTAATATGTACATAATATCTATATACATACACAAGCATACATAAACATACTAAGATAAAATGTACGTAGACACCTACCTGTACGTACGTGATATTTTACACAAGTATGACTCAACACACGACAAATTAAATGACGAGAATTATGAGGGCTTCGCAAATCATTAGAGGTGATATGATTTATGCTAGCTAGGAATAATCCATTCGATAAAATAGTCCTCGCATACACACACTTGATTTGTCTATATATAGTATACGCACACTGGTGTAGCCTATTTATGTACATTATGATTGAAACAGATGGGTACAATATGCGCACCGGTAATTTGATTAACTTACACAACTTTACCTAACATTGCTTAAGTATTACATGTATAGGATTTCTTAATATACACTATATGCATAATTCATCCATTGACTATTCTCACCTAATCATCATAAAGATATATGCATGTTATTCATGAGGAGTATAGAATCCCAATATGACTACTAATTACACCTACTATGCTTGCACTCTTTACGTACATGCAATGCACGAAGTACACGTACACATTACTAACCATGCAATAACAACGTTTACAACCAAATACCTATGCATACGCAAATACACCAAGGTGTTATGCATGTAGAATTAAGTATACAATTGTCACCATATAAGATAACATAATACGTACTTACATATATGTACTTCATACACTTCCATACAAAGTTCCATAAAATAGGTAGTATAGATATTCTTCAATATTTAGATAGCACGTGCATAGCGTTACTCAAGTATCCTAAGTCAGAGATTCTTGGTATTCATAATACACCTCTAATTGTCTAGTTGTTCACTTCCTCATTAATTACCATATACCCGTATTTATATATATATAAATACAGATACACGAACATGCTCATATTCAAGGGAAGGATAAAACTTATAGTAGGCACAATGAACTACGCATGCTAAGCACACACCAACCGAACACCCAACACACCATTCATATACATACAGATATATATAAAGAGAGTAAAAAATCCGGGTCTTACAGTTAGAGTTATGTAAATTAGAATAGAAAGAAATGGATTAGTTGAGAGAAGTAGTTGAAAAGTATCGGGTTAAGTGGAATAGCAAGGTAAATGATGAGAGGAATTAAAGTGAAGGTTTGAATGGAAAGGATCACCATAAGTATGATGTAGTAGCAATGGTTTCAGCATTTGAGAATAGAGCAGCAAAATAGAATAGGGAAATCAGGCGAAGCAAGTTATAGTATTTAAAGAAATCAGTTTTAGATTTTAGTTGTGGCAGTATTTCAATAAAAAATGATTGTGTGTTAGCAGAATTGAAGTATGATGGTAGTGAGATAGCCATATAGTGGAATAGATAAAAAAAACGTTTTGTAGAATTATATCGTGAATAGTGTAAGTAGCATACAGATCAATTAAGAGTTATTGATCAGAGAAAGAAAGGGTATAGTATATTAAAACAAATATAATTAGAGGGTTCAAAAAATGCTCAGTAAGAGTTGGCCTACCAGTGTACAAAAGTGATTTAGTTGGGTAAAGGTATTCTTCTATAAGGGTATTTCAGAGTTTGATGTAAGAATAAAGGCAGAACAGTTAAGGGATAATAAGCAGATTAGAATTTGACAGAATGAATAGAGAGAGCAAGAATGTATGGAAATGGAATTGATAAGTACAGAAAGGAAAAGCAAGATCAGATAAACAATGAACAGTTTAGAGACAAGTGGTACCTAATTAAGAAAGAGTTCGGTAAAGTTGAAGGTAGAAAATGAACAGAGTTAGTTGAGTAGTGTTATCATGTGATAAGAGAATGTAATGACACAGTAATGAGAGCAAATATTTTGAAGACTATGTAATAGATTGATTAGATCAGCCAGAGTATATTATTCAAGCATATTCAGAATTTAAATCATGTGGCACAACCAGAATTGAAATATTAAAGAAAGCAGTTCAGAGATTTCGGTATTTTCTTCAGTGTTAATTGATTAAGTAAAGTGATTTGAGAAGCCATAAAGATAGAATTGAATCCAGCTGAAGACAAAATAATAGTGCGAATGGAAAATCACTAAAAGCAATAAAGAAAGCAGAATTTATGGGATATTTGTTAAGTATCCAGAGTAATCAGCAGCACAGCGAAGCATGGAAGGTTGGATATTCACAAGTTATTAGAGATTTGAATAATTTAAAAAAAAATTGAGGTTTATGCATAGTTGGACAAAGAGATAGTGATTTTTGGCTACATATGAATTAAGGCAGCATGAGTAGAATGGTATAAAAGAGCAGGTAATTCAGTTATGGTAATGTGATTTTCTTTGAGAAGCTGGCAGTTGAGAATGTGAACACAAATAAAGCAGAGTAGTGGTTGGCAGTGATAAGTAAATAATGGAACGACTCGAGTATTCAAAATTTTAAGCAGGGTTTAGCAGGGCAAATACCCAAAAGTAGCAGAGTAAGTGAAAGGGTTCTAAGTAAGTGAAGTGGCCCAGAAAGAGATGTTGCAAACACAACCAGGAAAAATGTGGAAGTAGATTGAGTCCAAGGAGATAAAGCGCTAATAGCAGGGTAGAATCGCCTACAGCTGAAGAGTACAGAAAAGGGAAGAATATGGCAATTGGGTAGCACAGTTGTGAAATGAATTAAAGAGAAGGGAAAGCAGAACAAGAGTGGAAATGAGCCGATTCAGTTAACATAGATAATTTGAAAGGCAGATGTAGTGAAAGTGTATCCTACTTGTTCTGTATATGGCTTTGTTTCTTTTTAGGTGATAGTTCGGTTTACTATGGTTCGTTATGAATGTCGAGGATGACATTTTTTTTTAGGTGATAATAATGTAACGTTGCGCGTTTTTCGGATCTCCGTGGATCCTCGCTTAGTGGTTGTTTGGATCCGTGTTTACTGGCTCTGGTGTGGTGCTCATGACCAATGTGGGGTCATTGAGCATTGATCGTGGTTTTCATGAGTTGTGTGGGGCTTAGTAGGCTGGCAGTTTGGGCCCATAGCACCCGTTGGATCAATGGTTGTGAACGCGACAGGGGTGTGAGTCGTGTTCTTAACACGACAGCCCTGGTAGTCGCGTTCTGCTTGCCGACTGAGTGGTGGTTTTCGTCTGCATGCGTGCCGCGTGTCGTGCGCTGGGCGGCATGCTGACGTCGGCCTTGGGAAGGCGACGACCACCTACATCGCATTCAGGTCGCGACGCAGAGCTACGTCGCTTTCCCAACCGTAGTGCATTTTTATGAAAGGTCGGCCAAACAGAGCTTTCACAAGCTCTGCTCGGCCAGGGGAGGTTGCTGAGGCAGATTTCTGGGCGATTCGGTGTTTCGGAGTGGTTTTTGGTGCGCTCTCACCGTGAGGACGTCGCATGGAGCGGGGGAGACACCGTGCCATGGTTGATTTGCTTGTTCTTTGCGAAGGTAGGGAGAATCCACCTCATTTGATGCATGGATTGTGTGTGTGACTTGTTTAACACGTTATTTGCTTTATAAACCATATATACCATGCTAGGGTATTCACTAAAGCATGACAAATGGAAATTAAGCATGGTTTGCATGGCTTGTGGGGGTAATCTGGGGAGAGGATCATGGATTAGGGTTTCGGCCTGTGAAGGTGAAGGATCCCTCTATCGCATTCTGAACGCGACAGGCCGACCCGTCGCGTTCAGCTTATGAACGCGACATATCGTGGTGTCGCGTTCTGAAGGAGACACTACCCCACGTCACGACCTCAGTCAAGAGGTCCTATGGTGTATGTTTTGAATAGTATGATTATCCGATTATCGTGGTTCGTTGTGCATGGCAGTGGTGAGAGGTGCATTGGTACCTGTAGCGCTCCTTGAGTGTGTCGTTTACATAGTTAACATGTTTGTTTACATAGTTGACGTGGTGTTTACGTGGTTTGAGTGTGTGCATGGCACATACTCTATCGTGGTTTAACTTGTTGGTTACGTAGTTGACGTGGTGTTTACGTGGTTTGAGTGTGTGCAGGGCAGTGATGTTCCAACGTGAGCCTAGCCTCAGTCCTTTGATGTCGTTTATAGGTTATTTAGGATATTATAATTTGAGTAGAGTTAAGAGTTAGCGTATGGTTATCGTATGTTGTGTTTATGAGGCAATGGAGGTCATGAGATGACCAATAATAGGCCAAGTATGACTGGTTACCGCGATTTATGTATGTGTCTATATATTAGCTTGTAGGTCACAGTATGACCAGGACAAGCTATTCCTCACATTTGAACCGTGGTTTGTAATAAAGACATTATGTGTAAGTAACGTGGTTTGTGTGCTAGCCGAGTGTGGTAGTCCGACGCCTATTCCGAAATACCGCTCTAGTCGGGTACCCCAGGTTTTGTGTGAGCTAGGCACGTTAGTGCTCGGTGTTTGTCCTGGTACGTTGTGTACCATCGAGGTCTATGTCATCTGTCCTTGACACCCTCACTCTTGTGTTTGAGTTGTACGTCCGGCTGAGGGAAAGACTACAGTGGACAGCGACTTGTGAGAGTTTGTGTTTGGTCGCTTGTAGCGTGCTCGTGTTAGGGGTACAGACACCAGTAGACGTACTGGGCCCCAGCTAGTCTTGTGTTTCCAGTGTCTCACTTTAGGGAGCTCGGGCCAGAGTCCCTAAAGGTGCCAGGCATGGACCTGCAGAGTGTGTAACCTGCAGGTGTGGTGTTGGTTGGTCTCCACTGTTCTTGGCTTTACTGTGTCGTTGTGGAGCGGCAGTTGGACCTTTCTCCGTGACTGTGAGACTGAGAGGTAGTTCTTGTGTTGTGTTGTCCGGGTTGGATGCTGGGGTCATGAACCAGTAGTCCGTTCCCGTGTGGTGGCATCGTTCTTTCTAACTCGTGCTTTGCCAGTGGTCGTGGTTTGTGTATAATGACTCATTGATTGTGGTTCGACCCGTTGTGGTGTGCCCTGGTGGTGGCACGGTTCTATTTGTTGTACCTCGTGATAGTAGGTACCTGTACCCTTTGTGGGTAGTTTTGTATTGTAGTCCTTCGTGTACCAGTCCCTTTAGGTGTTGAGGTGGAGTTGTGTTCTGTGGATGTCTGTGGAGTGACCTTCCACGTGTTGTGCTTTTACTCGTCTCTGGGTAAGTTTTCGATTATGTTTTGGTGTGAGGTGTTGGTGTGAGGTGGATTTGCTAGCTGATACCAGTCCTGTTACCCTACATGGGTAGGTTTTCTGTGAAGCTTGTAGCTTCAGCGACCAGTTATTGTAATGATTTGCCTGTGAGGCTTGTGGTTTAGGCATTTCAGTTGTGTAGCGGACTAGTGGTGCTGTGCTAGTCTTGTTCTTCCTCTTCCTTTCTGGGATTGGAATTAGCTGATGTAAATGTGTTTAGTTGTTATTAGTATACTATGATGTGAGCATGATATGGTTTGGCTATCGGTGTTTCCAGTGAGACCCTCTAGGGTTGAGGTTCTTTAGTTTCGTGTGTTGTTTTTGTGTGGTCCCTACTAAGCCTGTGACTTGTTGAGGCTCACTCCTCTAAAGTTCTTTTTAGGGCTTACCATTGGTATGACTTACGAAAGCGTTGTGGCAAACTTGTACCACCAGCAGTAGTGTTAGTTGTGTTGTGTGAGCTTGTGCTCCCTCGAGATATGCCCCAGGTAGTTGTACTTTTTAATTGGAGATGTAACAATGTATTGGGACAATTGTAAATTGTTATACACAGATATGAGCACATGTACTTTCTTGTGTCTTATACTGTTGTGGTTGTCTTTTTTATTCCTACTAGACACGTGTACGAGCTATCCCTTGCGAGACTTCGGTCCGTTCGCGAGAGGCAAATCTGGATATGGAGCCTTATTGGGCATTAATATCCAGGGCCGTCATAGGCATCATATTCAATTAGCCAATCGGCACCCAGTATGGCATCATAACCCTTCATGTCTAAACAAATGAGGTCGGCAGGGAGATTGTGTCCTCCAATTATAGTTTCACATTTTGGTAAATAGTGGGTGAGTTTAGATTCTGAGCCAAGGGAGAGGCTATAGGGATCTTGGATTTCAGAGGTACAGGTTTGACAGGTAGAGTTGCAGCAAATGTGGTGGAAATAAATGAATATGCCGCTCTAGTATCAATAAGCACAAAAGCAGGTTGAGAGTGTATGGAAATGGTACCTTCCACCATACCCCCTTCCTCGGGTAGGTCAGCTTCTATGATAGCATTAAGGCATCCCTGATGTCGTGGTACATTCTGGGCTTTACCTGGCTGGTCCTTCAGCATAGGACAGTTAGGAATACGGTGGTCACGACCACCACATCTTAAGCACGCCCCGAGCTTCTTCCAGCATTCTTCAGCTCGGTTTCCTAGTTTATCACAAAATTTACAGTTCTCAGCAAACTGCCTTCCTTCTACCTTGACCTTCTTGTCCACAGCATTGTCTCTTCTAGCATTCGGCCTCTTATTGTTATTGTTAAAGTTGTTGTTGTTACGGAAAGTTGGAGCAGTATTAGGTGCTCCCTTATGTTAGGATCGGATATTCAGTTATGGCAAAGCTAGAAGGGGGGGTTGAATAGATTTACAGCGGAAACTTAAGCAATTTAAGAATTACTTTGGATTAAAATATCTACTCAATTAAAACCCTTTTGATCTGATGTAATGTGTGTGAACAAATTAACAAGTAGTGTAGACGAAATCCCTAGGCATGCATCTAGCGCACACAATGCAAACCACAAGTCAAATCACAGTGCACAAGGGTTTTTTAGGTGGTTCGGAGATCATACCACGTGACTCCTACGTCCACCCCTCACACAGTGAGGACACACTACTCAAGAACTGAGTACAACATACACACGAGCACAACGGCTCAACCACACACATGCTAGATCAATCCAAAATAGATCAGATCCTCTAGCCTTGATCTGAGCAACACACCACACACACGTTTCTAATGCAAACACGCAACCAGAACAATAATCCCACGTGGATCAAGCACAAGGAACGCTTGAACCACTACCACACACACAACATATGAAAGTGTAAAGTAGAAGAGTTCAGAGATGTAGAAGTATATCCTGATGAGAACTCTTTGTGGTGGTCGTCCGGAAGAACTTCAAGATTTGTCTTGATAGGTATCAGTTTATGGAGAAGCTTGAAAGATGGACAAACCAGCTTCAAATCCGTTCTAAAGATATATCTTCCTTTCCCTGGACGAGGGTTGAAGCAGAGCAGCAGAGAGAAGCTCTTTCTCTTGTTTTTTGATTAGGGTTTGGTATGGTGTTTCTTGCTGCAAAATACCTCTTTATGTTCTATATATATGGGTGTTTAAGTATGGAGAGTCGTGGTAAAAGCAAACACCCATATAGGAACATATGCAAATCGCGTATTTGAGGTTTCTCTTCGTCTGTCGACAGGTCACTGTTCATCAGTCGACAGGTAGTAACAGATTTCCAATTTCCAGAACTCTGAACTTCCGGGAAGTGATTTCCTGTGTGTAGCTGTCGACAGGTCCACTATTTATCTGTCGAAAGGTACACTATTCATCTGTCAACAGCTACTGCTTTTTAAGTGCTTCCAACACTTGTCTTGTTCTTTTGCACTTGATTTTGTTGCTTGTCTTGTGTACATTCACACCTACATTAAAAGACATTCTATGTGAGATAAATGAATACATAAGTGACCATAAGAGAATTTTTTTTTTCACTTGATCATTTGATTCATGTCTTTCTCATATTTATCATGTTTCAACATTAAGACAACATCAATTATCACTTCACTCATGTCTTTGTCATGTTTATCTTGTTTCAAACATTAAGACAACATCAATTTCACTTCACTCATGTCTTTGTCAGGTTTATCATGTTTCCACATTAAGAACACATCATTATCACTTCACTCATCATCAAAACATTTAAGCACATGTAATCATACATTTTTAACCCAACATTCTCCCCCTTTTTGATGATGACAAAATTTTCAATTTATGCACAATATGTTTCTTCTCCCCCTTTTGGCAACATCCAAAAAGACAAGTCATGCACAAATGGATAAGAATAGAACAAGAACTATGTTTCCAGTCATCCATTACATGAAGCAACAAAAGCAAAAGTGAAGGAGAAAGAGATGACAGAGTTAACAGACTGATGACTCAAAGAAGAGGAAGTAGATGAAGCAAAGAACTACTTGACCCCATAACGGAATTGTGAACGATTTAATTGTTAAGTAGAATTTTAAGTTGAGAACTAGTTTATGCCATTGCAAGATGTCATAAATACTAGTAGTAAGACACATAAAATTCTACAATGGTTCAGAGATAATACTCTGGGAATCTTAAGTTGTAACATTTAGAAGACATCGTTCAAAAACATTGAAAATAAGAACCCCTTTGAATAAAACCATTGTAGGAAAACAAGTTCCTTTGTGGTGATGTTCAGTTGGTAATTGAAAGTAACGTCTACATCATGATTAACAATAAACAACACACATTGCCTTTGATGTAAAACATGGAGGCTACACTCTATTTCTTGAGTTGAATTATTTCTTTTGTCAAGTTAATGTGGGAAAAGTGTAATTAGGATCACTTTTACCTTGGACGTGAAGGTAGACATTTGGGATGCCCGTACCCCCAGTTACTCATGTAAGTGACCATCATACCATGATGCAGAGATAATGAAAGGACTTTTTGACCGCGAAGACAGACATTTGTGATGCCCATGTCCCCGGTTACTCAGTGATGCTCATCATTTCTTTGCCTTTGTCCCATTTCATATATGTTTTTATTGAACTTTGAGTTTAGAAATAGGTAGTTTTTCTCTCCTTTTTGGTGTTAATTCTTAAATCATGGTCAAAATGTTATTTAAGTCAAAAGCTAATGTAACACATAAAGTTCAATAACCTTCGTACTTATCAATCCACTTGAGAAAAATGATTATCTACAAGGGAGTTATTCAAGTGAGTTAGGTTTAAATCATTAGATTTGATCAATTTTTCTAGATGACACAACCTATACTCAAGCACAAAATATTATATCAGAATCATTGTGATTAAGTCAATGTCTTTGATACTATGTGAGTATGAAACTTTGTAATGAATAGTTATACCCAATTCTTCCCTTGCATCAATAATGGAAACATACTCGAAGAAAGGATGAAAAAAGATGAAGATTTATGGATGAAGTGAGTATCTGTCGACACAAACATGAGCCTATCGACAGATGCAGACAATTCTGAAGTTCTGGGTTCAGGTAGGGTATGGGCTGTCGATAGCTGAGGTGCTGGCTGTCGACAGAGACACACAGACGAAAAATATGAAGTTTGGGGAGATAGAACTGTGCCTGGCTGTCGACATCAGAAGAAGTGGCTGTCGACAGATGCACACTGAGTGTAATTTCTGGGTTCTGTAAAGGCTTATCCGTTGACAGACTGTTGGGGCTGTCGACAGGGACTTTGACAAATCAGATTTAAGGCTGAGATTAGAGATTTTCCCTCATTAATTCACTCACCAATCCTGATTTTTGCTCCCCATCGTGTGTGCATGTGATGACTCATCATTCAAGCAAATCAATCAATGAGATATATAAACATACCAAGCATTTGCACACAAAAGAACATCCATAAGCATAAAGCACCAACATTCATTCTTTTAAAGAGATACATGTGGCAAGATGATGTTAAAGAATGTCCCTCAAACAACTCACTCAAAAACTCTTTTTGGCTTACTCCCCCATAATGTAAGCATGGTATTGAATTAACATTCAAGCAATTCAAGCATTTGCATATCAATCAATTTGCACAGAATTAGTACAAACATGATATTCAATGAATTTTGCAAACATTTTTGTGCACTTTCAATTTACTCCCCCATAACACATGAATAGAATAAAAATAATAGCAAGCAATTCACACGATATCATGCACACAATTAGCCTATACATAACATGACTTTTGATACTTGGTGGAGTATTTTTACTCATGCATATGATATTTCCAAACAAGCATAACTTGTTTTTCCACATGTCATCATTTGATATACCAAGAGGTCAAAGCAAATGTTGTGCTTAAGAGGTCATGAGCACAATTATGCAAAGAAGATGACATAGCATGATTCCAATTGCTAAGGGCATTGTCATCAGGAGATAGCATTAAGGCACATTTTTCATTCCTCAAATAAGGTCAAAAATCTATTTCAATTCTTCCAGTTCAAACTGAAGTGAGAGAGAGATTTTACCTGAACAGTCTTCAATCATAGTTTCAAAAATTTTACCTTTTTCTCCAATCATTTCTTGTCTTGCACACAGCCAATGTCATGAATCCATTTACACTGTATGGCTGCAAGACATTTCTGCTTGTTGATCAAGCTAGCTTTGAACCCACATTTGCTTGGGTCCTGTATTGACATCAACTTTAGAATTCAACAATGATTTCATAATCCAAAGTGATTTTATTTTTGGAATAGATGTATTTCTTTCATTAATTGAATTGTGATCATGGGCTTGGAAACATGCAACAAGATGATCATTTTTATGCCAACAATCCCTAGAGATATGGGCATGTTTATGACATGTATAGCATTGGACAATTTTAGCATATTTGTGAGAGTGTGGATTTTTCTTCCAGCAGTATTTAGCAAGATGACTAGATCTATTGAATTTAAAACAAATGGGTTGAGCAATTACCTAGAGCTTACCATAGTTTGAATGCATTTGCTGAAATTTCTGAGATCCTTTAGAGTACCTTTGATCAACCTTGGGTTGAGAAGAAGGAGGTGGTACCCTTTGGTATCTCTTGGCATGATGTGGAGTTAGGGATTTCCTTGAAACATTCTGAGCTGCTGGAGGAGGTGTGGAGACCTTGTAGACTCTTGTTTCCTTTTTCATTTTCTTTTTCTGGTCTTCAATTGAAACATGATTCTTCCTTTTTGCAGCATTTTTGTTCAATTTTTCATTTTGTTCTTGAACATGAATCTGAACATGAATTTGAACAAATTTTTCTTTAGGTGCAACCAAATTCTTGTTCTTAGAGACACTTATAAACGAAGTCTTTGTTTTGTTTTCAAAATCCTTTTTGTTCAAGGGATTAAATCCTAAACCTTCATTTGAAATAGACTTTCATTCCAAGAAGGTTATCCAGTTCTTAGTTCCTTGAACAAACTTAGACAAGGCAGTTCTTAAATCCTCAATAGTTTTATTCATTCAGAAATCCTCTTACAAAATTTTGATTTTGTTACTAACCACTTCAAGTTCATTTGTCAATTTTTCTTTTTCAGTTTTCAATGCATCAATTTCTTCTTCAGAAGTTTGAAGTTGGTTTATCATGACCTCCAGACCATTTTTTATGTTGTTCTTTTCAATTTCACTTTGAACACTTGATTTTCCAAGTCAACATTTTCTTCTAAATTGTTGCATTCATCATTTAATGGTTTGTCATGATACAAGCATTCAATTTTCTTTTTCAGATGATTGTTTTCCTCAACCAATTGGTTGCATTTTTCTTTTATTTGATGATCATGAGCCATGTTGGAGATTTGTTAGTTCAATTGATCATTATCAAATTTGAGATTTTCATTATTATCAATCAATTTTTCATTTTGATTTTTCAAATCCAAAATCTCATATTCACCTTCTCATGATCTTCTTTCAATTTAGAAAGCTTGTTTCCACAATTTCTGACTTCATTCTCCAATTTTTCATTTTCTTCATAGAATGCTTGAGTATTATCAATTATCATTTCATTCTTCTCCAATTTTTCTTTTAGCTTCTTGTTTTGAGCTTTTACCTTCTAAATTGATTGGACATGTAAGACCCTCGATTTTCCGTCGTATTTTCGTATTCACGTGTGTATGTGGTACTGTGTATGTATGTACATAACTACGTAGGTATTGAAATAGTAATTACGTATGCATGTGTTTATATTAAGTATAATAATGTACGTATTGCATGATGGTAGTGTGGATACGATACTATATGTACATTGCATGTATATACGTCCGGTATGCATGGTTTTCTGCATAAATTAGGGCTTTGGCCGAAGGCCCTATGGCGTCAATCCCCAAGCCGTTGAGGTGTGTTAGCGTCCAGCCCTGACGCCAACCCTAGCTCCGGCGTCCAGTGATCTGGACGCCAACTTCTCTGGCCTGCATGCGCAGCAGAGCTGCTGTCTTCTGAAACAGGCAAGGCAACCATTGGGGGGATGTCCCCCAACGGCTCTAAGGCTGTCTAATCGGCATGGTGAGTTGGGTGAGGGCCTCTCCTACATGCTGACCCGAAATGGCCTCTCCCCCACTTCTCACTTTCACCCTTGCAAGAGGAGAGAAAGAGAGAAAACCCTAGAGCGTTCTGTGAGAAAAACCCCTTTTAGAACCCAAAAATCCGACCCCTTGAAGCTGATTTGGAGATCTTCTGCAAGGAGAAGTTTGAGCATAGGGAAGGCTTCCCCATCATCCCCTCGGCGTGGAGATCAACCAGGAGCTCGGAGGAAGGCGATCTTGGAGGTGCTTCTGCAACTTCTTGGAACTGCCCAAGGAGTCTCTTCGAGCCATAAAACTCTTGGAGGATTTTTAGAGAGGCAAGTGACCTATCTATGGTAATCCTCCGTATGAGTCTAGGAGGTTTTTATGATTTTTATGGAATTTCCCTCGAGTCCTAGACCCTCCATTTCACCCAAATTTCAGAGCTCGGGTCTGTGTTTTTGCACAGACCTGAGTAAACGGCAAGGTCCCTGGACGCCTGTGATGACTTGGCGTCCACGACCATGCTGCTGACTCTGAGTCAGCGGCCAGAGACAGCCGTCTAGTTTCCTCAGGACAGACATTGAGCTGTTCTGTCCCTCTTATACGCTAATTTCGTTATGATTTTCGTGATGATGAGATATGGTATCCCTATAAGCTATGTATATTGTGCATTTTGTTGTGGATGTATGTGAGTTGTTTGGCAAATGTGGGATAATAATATCTTGTAACATGTGAGCATGACTTGTAACCATTTTGCAAAACCCATGATTCAGGTTTAGATTAATGTGAATGCCTTGATTTCGGTTTAATCATGAAGATTGTGGGTCAGCATGTGTGGTTTCAAATTTAGGAAACTGTATCCATGATTGTGCAAATTGTTAATAGTTTCGGTTCGATAGAATAGAAGTATGCAAAAATGGATTCGTAGTGTTAAATCCTAGATGTATGAATTAGGAAATGTTGTACTCAATTTCATGCAAATGTTGGTAGCTTATGGCTAAACACAAGTGAAAATTGCATGATGTGTAAATTCCATGTTAACGTAAATTGTGAATAATGTGCTAATTAGGTGTTTTGATTTTCTGTAAATCCTATTTAGCTCAGAAAAATCTAAAATTGAGGGTATATTTTTGAACCCGAAAGCAGCATGTGGTTAAAATTTCAGGTTAAATTGGAACAGTAAATAAAGAGTTATGTTTTTCATGTGAATTTTGAATAATTTTGTACATATGATCGAAACGTTATTTAGATTTCGTCTACACCCAGCATGATTGGGGTTTACTATGTGTTGAATCCTAAAACCTCTGTAAGTACCTTTTAGGAAAACAAGGTGTTCATGTGAGTAAAAAAGTGTGATGGAAATGAAGAGTGTCACAGTGTAAACCATTGTAAACGGTAAATGGTAAAAGTGTAAACTGGCCAATGTGATACTGCTTCCGAGAAGGCAGGGGAGCCGTATTAGGGAAAAGTCCCCCGAGAAAGTTCATTGTGTTAATGACCCTAAGGGCATTAGGGGAAATCCTGGAGTGGACAAGTACCACTGGTTTAGGGTGGAGACTTGTCCTCCCGGTCTGCGCAGTCCCAAGAGTCACCATTGAATGCTAGATGGTGTCTATTGGTTATGTGAGGTGATGTGTCCTTCTTGTGGTTTGGACTATGTTCAACACGGCCAAAATATGTGTAAATGTAATGTGTAAAGTTATGTGACCATTGTAAATGTGTAAGTGGCTATGTGAATGTGCATGTTTAAAGTGTACCATGTGAAAAGAGAAATTGTGTAAAAAATAAATGTGAAATTCTAGATGTGTAAAATGTTATTGAAATCATGTGGAGGCTAAATCTGAAACCGTATGAATTCAGCCATGCATGTTTAGCAATTCCCTGTTAGCTGTGTGCAAAGTGTTTTAGAATCCATGATTTGGAACAATTAATGAGTATTTGTGCAAAATGGCATGATGGATTGTTCATATGTTATGTTCTAAGCCACATTGTAGTTTCATGTGTAGGTTTATAGCTTTGAAAACCATGGCGAAATCAGCAACCTAAAGCATGTTAAAAAGTTTATGTAGGTACTTAATAGCATGTGGAACTCATGTAACTATTTTTCCCCTTTCATGTATGTAAATTGGTCCCATGTTGATACTCTCATGTTTGGTTCTTTTAAAAGGTTAAGTTCACAAGTGAATGCATTAGAGACCAGTGATAGGTGAGTTATCTTTTTTGAAATCTTAAAGCATGGTTTATGTAAAAATGGTAGAACCCCTGCATGATAGGATTAAAACTTAATGGACTAGCATGCTATGTGTTTGCTAATTGTAATGTGCTTGTAGAAACCACTAGGACTTGTACTGGAATATCATGCATAGTGTCACTTGCTGAGTCCCTGGACTCACTCCTTGCTTCGGCGTACCAGGTTATTTGGTGACACAACCGGTGACCGTCCCTCAGAGGAGGGTAGGCAGCAGAGACGGACTCCGGCGTGGAGACTAGCCAGCTTTTGAGATCCTTGTGATTTTGGTGTACTTCTTAGTATGTACTTGGACATTGTATTAGAAACTATCATTAAAAGAATGTAATATGTGGACATTTTGTATTTCTATTTCAGCAATTTAATTTATGAGACTTTAGTTCCTTTTTGCAAATTTCGAATCCATGTATGTTCAATTTGGATGATGAATGAATGGAGATAGTTTCTCTTTCTTCCGCACTCTGTTAATTTATATTCACGTGTATCTCACTGTTTGTATCGTGGGTTAAATGTCCCCACGTGAGGACTCTCCTATACCGACGTGGGTGGTATAACCGTACCGTGTAACGAGGGCCGTCACAGGACAAGTGCTCATAGCATTCTATTAATTCATCATAGGATATTCATCATCTGTATCAAATTTGATATTGATGCATCAATGGGTCTGAATTGGATTTACCTGACTCTTGAGAGTTTCTTGTCTTCTCTGACATATGTATCCTTCAGATTCGTCTGAACCTGGAACAGCCTCTTGAGTGCCATGAGCCATGTAGCATTTTTCTTCTGTTCCCTTTCTAGACTTGCATGTTTTCATAGAGGAGACCTAAATTTTATCAACCTTGTCATCAAACTCAATTGTCATAGGTCTACTTATGATGCTTGAGAACTCAGCCATATTTCTGAATATCTTTCAGATGATTAGACCAATCAACACAATATTGAGTGAGATCAAAAGGCAATGAATCAGTTCAATCAAATCAAGTCAGATCAGAATCAGATTTAAACCTGCTCAACAGATTGTTAGGACTTAGAGCGGTTACCAAACACAACCGATGAACAGAAACCTTCTCTGATACCAATTTTAGGATCAAATATTTGGTTATGGCAAAGCTAGAAGGGGGGTGAATAGATTTGCAGCGAAAACTTAAGCATTTAAGAATTACTTTGGATTAAAAGATCTCTCATTAAAACCCCTTTGATCTGATGTAATTTGTGTGAACAAATTAACAGTAGTGTTAGATGAATCCCTAGGCATGCATCTAGCGTAACACAATACAAACCAAAGTCAAATCACAGTGCACAAGGGATCTTTAGGTGGTTCGGAGATCACACCATGTGACTCCTACTCCACCCCTCACACAGTGAGACACACCACTCAAGAAACTGAGTACAACACACACGAGCACAAAGCTCAACCACACACACACACGCTAGATCAATTCCACAATAGATCAGATCCTTTAGCCTTGATCTGACCAACACACCACACACTTTTGTCTGATGCAAACACGCAACCGAACAATAATCCACACGTGGATCAAGCACAAGGAATGCTTGAACCACTACCACACACACAAAGATATGAAAGGTGTAGAAGAGTAGATGTAGAATATATCCTGATGAAGAACACTTCGTGGTGGTCGTTCAGAAGAACTTCAAGCTTTGTGTTGACAGGTATCAGTTGATGGAGAAGCTTGAAAGATGGACAAACCAGCTTCAAATCCGTTCTAAAGATATATCTTCCTTTCCCTAGACGGAGGGTTGAAGCAGAGCAGTAGAGAGAAGCTCTTTCTCTTGTTTTTTTATTAGGGTTTGGTATGGTGGCTTCTTGCTGTGAAAATACCTCTTTATGTTCTATATATATGGGTGTTTAAGTATGGAGAGTCGTGGTAAAAGGAAACACCCATATAGGAAACATATGCAAATTGCATATTTGAGGTTTCTCTTCGTCTTCGATAGGTCACTGTTCATCTGTCGACAGGTAGTGATAGATTTCCAATTTCGAGAACTCTGAACTTCCGGGAAGTGATTTCCTGTGTGTAGCTATCGACAGGTCACTATTTATCTATCGACAGGTACACTATTCATCTGTCAACAGCTACTGCTTTTTAAGTGCTTCCAGCAGCTTGTCTTGTTCTTTTGCACTTGGATTTTGCTGCTTGTCTTATGTACATTCACACCTACATTAAAAGACATTCTAAGTGAGATATATGAATACATAAGTGACCATAAGAGCATTTTTTTCACTTGATCATTTGATTTATGTCTTTCTCATATTTATCATGTTTCCAACATTAAGACAACATCAATTATCACTTCACTCATGTCTTTGTCATGTTTATCATGTTTCAACTTAAGACAAACATCAATTATCACTTCACTCATGTCTTTGTCATGTTTATCATGTTCCAACATAGACAACATCAATTATCACTTCACTCATCATCAAAAATATTTAAGCACATGTCATCATACACATTGTAACCCAACACCTTCTTGACGAAGACCGGCTTGGAGTTGTCCTTGCCCCTCATGCCTTCTACTTTGGCCATGGTGTCTTCTACCAGTTGAGCTCTTCGGACCATCTCAGTGTAGGTTTGAATGTTGTGAGGTCCGAGCTTCTCAATGAACATGGGCCTGAGCCCATCCAAGAAGCGATTTGCCTTCAATCTCTCCGTTCCCACCAAATGTGGGGCATACATAGCCAAATACACGAACTGAGCCTCATACTGAGCCACGGACATTCCCTTCTGTTTCAGTGCGACAAATTCCGCAGCCTTCTTCTCTTTGACCCTCTCCGAGAAGTACTTTCCTCGAAAAATTTCTAGGAAATTGAAAGATGTGCGGAATTATCTAGTATGGTAATCTAGAAGGGGGGGTTGAATAGATTACTATCTGTTAGATAAACTATGATCTTCTTTTCGTTGGAAACACAGACTTTTGATATTTCAAATAGAGTTTAAAACAAACTAAGTTGTGTGTTTATTGTAAGTAGATAGAGTAGCAATTTATCTAGCATGTGAAAGATCAAGTGCCTACCAAACATCTAACGTGAAACGTTCAAACCACAGACACGATGATTTAAGGTGGTTTGGATACACAACTTGTGTATCCTACGTCCACCGTCCACACACACACATAGAAACTACTTATCAGCAAGTTCACTCGTTACAAACACACACACTCATGTCGTCTGATGTAAACCACGATCAGAACACATGACAAACGTGAATCAAGCACAAGGACGCTTGACTCAACAACACACACACACAGATATGAAAAACGAGATAAAGAAGAGTTCAGAGTTGAGATTTCAAATCCTGATGTGGAACTCTTTAGATGATCGTCCCGATGTGCTTCAAGCTTCGTCTTGACATGTATCAGTTGATGGAGAAGCTTGAGAGATGGACAATCTGGCTTCAATCCCGTTCAGAGGATGTCTCTTTGGTTGCCTGGACGGACGGTTGAAGCAGAGCAGTAGAAAGATCTTCTCTCTTGAGACTTTGCTAGGGTTTTTTATGTGGTGGCTGCTTCTGTATGAAAATAACTCCAAAGAGTTCCTTCTATATGGGTGTTTAACTATGGAGAGTCGTGACAATTGGAAACACCCAACTCAGAAATGTATGGAGATCTCGTATTGAGATTTTCTCTTCGTCTGTCAACAGCAAGAATAGCATCTGTCGACAGATGTAGACAACTAGCAAAAGGCAGAAGGCTGGGCTTTTCGAAAGACAGTTCCCTGTGTGGATCTGTCGACAGGCGACTTGAGTCTGTCGACAGGCACACCTTGCCAGGAGCCTGTAGGTTCTGTCTGAGCTGATCTGTCGACAGGCATCAGTGGGGCTGTCGACAGGTACATCTTTGCCAGTACCCTATTAGATCTATCTGTGTAGGGCTGTCGACAGGCATCTTGGGGGTTGTCGACAGGTACTTGTTTTTTGTGCTTTTCTAGATCTTTTTGCTCTTGTTTTGGTACATTGTATTGCATGCAATATCACCTACATTTAAGAGCATTTTTAGTGAGATAATGTGAACATTTAGATGATCAAATTAAACATGTGATTCTTGATTAATCATTTGCTTGACTTGTCATTCTTATCATGTTGCACACATTCATATCACATGAAATTGTATTGTTCATGAAATGCTCATTGATTGCTCATCATAAAAACAAACATGTCAAATATAAATCCATGTAAACCCAACATTCTCCCCCTTTTGATGATGAGAAAATTCAATTAATGCACAATTAATACAATTGCTTTTTCTCCCCCTTTTAAACAACATCCAAAAGACACTCATGCACCATGAATAGAGCAAATAACTGTGATTTTCATTGAAGTGGCAAGCATTACACACAGTTACAAAATGAGTGACAACGTGACAAAAGGAATTGCAAGGAAGAGAATAACATGACCAAGAATCAACTAGTACATCAAGAACAAGACCATGACCATGACCAAGACCCAAACACAGTGGACACCTAAACTCTCTAAGTAGCATCATTGCCAGGCGGTGCAGAGGCCTGACGAATGTCATGAATCTCTGTGGAGAGTCTAGTAAGTCTGAGCTGAAGTTGACTTGAGTATCAGCTAGTGCTTCAATGCTTGTATCAACAGTGTCCAATCGTTCATTTAGGTGCTCAAAGCCTGTGGTCATTTGAAGCTGCATTTGTGCCATTTGAGCAGTGATGAAATCTCGAAGAGAGAGCTCAGCAGGCGCTTTTTCATCACAGCATCTTCATCTTCAGCACCCGGAGCATCTATTGGCTCGGACTGTGAGTCATCACCAGCATCATCTCATCAACGTCATCTTCTTCATCTGCCTTAGCAATTGCCGGTCCCTTACCCTTGAGTTCTCGTGACACAACCCCATCAACCAATTTGTAGCCCATCCTGTAGCAGCAGTGAGATCAAAGGAGCTACGAGACTTGAGGGTTGTCATCTCTTCTTTGGAGATTTGGATACTGATGAACAAAATAAAGAAGTGATTGGACATGCATAAGGCATAGACCGATTGAATTGCGAAGGCATATCCGATGTGAGAGAGTAAAAGAGTGGTAGGTTGACTTGTTCACAGTTCAGAAATGCGTGAAAAAGGGATTTGTGAATGGCAGTCACAAGTTCCCGACTACCATCCTTGGGGACTATGATTGTGGTAAAGATATGGTGGATGAGACGATGAAGGGGAGTGAAGGAGTTGGCATTCAGTTGCACACGATCTTTAGATGAATCGTATGGCTGCCGAGTGATGAGTGTGTACTACTCAGATGCCAATGGGTGATGTTGCATGATATCAATGCCAGTATTTGGAATTTGAAGTGCAACGGAGAAAAGATTGGGAGTGATCAGAAACGGGGTGCCTTTCACCTTGGTATAAAGATCACCGTGAGCGGTTTCCCAGAGGTTGTTGTAGAACTCCGTCACAGCGGTTGGAGAGTACCGCTTGTGAGAATAGCAGAAGGGAGACCACCTCTGGTGTCAAAAAGTGGATGCAACCCGGGAAACATGGCTTCAAGAGACACGAAATCAACGTATCTCGGCTGCACGAACTTGGTAAAGGTGCCATGAACATTGAGAAGTTGCAGATTTGGAGGAATAAGGAGCTCCGGCAAATGATCATCCTGATGCTTTGTGCGGCGCTCAGTATGATCCCTGGAACCCTCGCCGACTTGGGAGAACGAGGACGGCGATGGGAGACAAGCTTCTTGCTCTTGGGAGCCATCAGAAAGAAGGATTTCAGAGTAGAGAGGGATGTAAAAGGAGGAAGAAGACACGAGAAGGGGGAAAGACACAAAGAGGCAGACTCTCCTCTGTCGCCCTGGGGAAGGAGGGTTTTAGTAAAGAGGCAAGGAGGAGGGATTTTTTGGAAGTGGAAAGGGGGAAAGGGGTCGTGGGGTCCTTTTAAAGAAAGTGGGAAGGGATTTGAAAGGACGGGGACCCACGAAATCTGCCCTAGATGGCCACCCGTTAGGCTTCCAAAACAAGTCCTGCCGCCGGCTGTCGACAGGTGAATAGTGCCCTGTCGACAAGCACTTGCAGAAAGCGTGCTAGTGAAGTATTTTGACAGGATTTTTCAAGGCAATGATCATCCAATGTGTATATAAGATGGAAAATAGGTAAATACACATTATAAAATGTCATACCCACTAATATTAGGACATGTCATTATCGACAATGGTTGTGAAATAATATTCCCCGGACTCTCAGTTGCAGCATAAGGAACACTGAACAAAAAGACATAGGAGAATAAATTGACCGCTTGAATAAAACCATTACAAAAGACATATATCTTAGTATGTGACAGTCAAAGGTGTATGAAAAGATGTCTACATGGGCAATGTTTCATTAACAACAGCTTGGCCTTGAAAAGAAAAAATTGAGGAGGCTACACTCTATTTCTTCTGTTGTGATTTGTTTCTGAACAACAGTAAGAGAGAAAGTGGTAAGTAGGATCACTATGACCTTTTGACGTGAAGATAGGCATGGGTAATGCCGGTATCCCTAGTTACTCAGTAGAAGTGATCATCAGACCATTATACAGAGATAAGGAGTAAGCCTTTTGACGCAAAGACAGACATTTGTGATGCCCATATCCCCGGTTACTCAGCAATACTCATCATTGCTCTGCCTTTATTCCCTTATTGAATTTGATACACTTTGATTTTTTTTGTGTTTTTATGAAATAGGTAGCTTTTCTCCTATGTGATTTTGTGTTTTGAAAATCAAGGTCAAGAGTTAGATAAAGAATAGAAGCCAATGCAAGACATGACATTCAATAACCTTTGGACTTAGCACATTACTTAGATATTCCACAAGGGAGTTATTCAAGTGAGTTAGGGTAGACTCATGTATTTTGTTAAATGTACTCAAAATGATGCAACCTAGAATCACAAGAGAATGGTATGTCAAAATCATTGTGATTGGGATAATGTTGTTGATATTATGTGGATATGAATGATTATAACATAAGTAAGTCACCAATTTACACCTTAGATACATTAGAGAAGCATGCTCATGAAGTATGTTGAGACAGGACAAGCAAAACTCAGCAAGAGGTGCATCTGTTGACAGCCATTGGGTGCCTGTCGACAAATTCAGACAGTATGAATTAATTGAGTTCAGGTAGGTGGCGTCTGTCGATAGATACAGAGTAGTCTATCGATAGAGTTGAAAAGACTGAAGGATTGTGAGTTCGGGATGAGGAATCCTGCTAGGGGCTATCGACAATAAGGAGTGGGGCTGTCGACAGGAGCTGTGAGAAGGGTTTTGACAGAAGATATGAGAGATATCATTAGAGTTCCATGCCAAGGAAGTGAAGCAGTGAAAAATGGATATTTTCCCTTAAAAATCACTCAGCTACCTGAACCTAGCTCCCCATAGTATGTGCATGTGAAGACTCAACAAGCAAGCAATTCAAGACACATTTGCACAAGTTTAGCAAGTAATTGCATACAAGTTCATGAATAAGGACAGACCATCACAAAAAGAAAAAATTCATTTGTGTGCAAAAGTGAATGGGCAAATTGAAAAGAATCCATATACCTAATTCAAAGTAGATGACCCTTATTTGCAACTTGACTATGGATACGTGGCGGAGAATGTTTTCTCACGCATAATGATAGTTTTCAAACAAGCATAACTTGTTCTTCCACAGATCACCATTTGATATACCTCATAGTCGGTGCACACAAAGAACATATACTTCAAAGTTTGGTATGGGCTTCATTGCATTTTGTACAAGCCTAATTCTCTTCACAATGTTGTAAATCTATCCTCAGCCAATGGTTTTGTGAAAATATCAGCTAATTGCTTATCAGTGGGTATGAAGCTGAGCTCCAAGGATTTGTTGGCTACTTCAACTCTCAAGAAGTGATGTCTAATCTCAATGTGTTTTGTCCTAGAGTGTTGGACTAAGTTCTTTGAAAGATTTACGGCACTAGTGTTGTCACATAATAGGTGTGCATCCAATGTCAATATTGTAGTCAGACAGTTGACTTTTTATCCACAACACTTGGCCGCACAACTCCCCGCAGCAACATACTCTGCCTCTGCAGTGGAGAGTGCAACCGAGTGTTGCTTCTTGGATGCCCACAAACCATGCAACCACCAAGTAATTGACAGTACCCACTAGTGCTTTTCCTGTCTATCTTACATCCAGCATAATCAGCATCAGAATATGATATCAAGTCAAAACTACTTCCTGTTGGATACCGAAGACCCAAATCATACGTACCTGAGAGATATCTGAATATTCTCTTAACAGCAACCAAATGGCTTTCCTTTGGACTAGATTGATATCTAGCGCAAAGGCAAACACTGAATGTATATCGGGTCTACTTGCAGTAAGATAAAGGAGTGAGCCAATCATACATCGAAATTGCTTTGCATCTACCGGTTTACCTTTCTCATCATTTTCCAATTTTATGCTTGTGCTCATGGTGTTGAAGCAGGTTTGGCTTGCTTAAACTGAAAGCGTTTCAAGAGCTCCTTTACATATTTTTCTTGATTAATGAAGAGCGATCTTCATGTTTGCTTCACCTGCAGACCAAGAAAGAATTGAAGCTCCCCATTAGACTCATCTCAAATTCGCTGTGCATATGTTTGGAAAGCTCCTCACACAGTGATGGGTTAGTGGAACCAATATAATGTCGTCCACATAAACTTGAACAACATTATGTGATTGCGAACTTTCTTAGTAAATAGAGTTTGGTCCACTTTACCTCGAGTAGTTTTTACTCACCAAAAAGTTGCTCAGTATGTCGTACCAAGCTCGGGGTGCCTTTTCAAACCATAGAGAGCTTTGTGTATTTATAAACATGGTTAGGCATTGCAGAATTTTCAAAACTGGGTGGTTGAGAGACATAGACTTCCTCTTTGATGTAGCCATTCAAGAAAGCAGTTTTAACGTCGATTTGAAAAAGTTTAAACTTATGTGAGCATGCATATGCCAATAAGATTCTAACTGCTTCAAGTCTAGCTACAGGGACAGGATTCTTCAAAGTCCACCCCAAATTCTTGATTGTATCTTTTTGCTACCAGTCTAGACTTATTTCTCACCACTTTACCCTCTTCATTTAGTTTATTCCTAAGACCCATCTTGTTCCTATGACAGAAATTTCAGGGGTTCTAGGAACTAAACTCCAGACATTATTTCTTTGAAATTGACCAGTTCCTCATGCATAGCATCAATCCATGAATTTTATTTTAAGGCCTCTTCAACATTTTTAGGTTCCACTTGAGAGACAAAAGCTAACTGATCTTGTTCATTATTTGTCTAACTTGAGATCTAGTTTGAACTGAATCATTTACATCTCCTATCGCATTCTCAGTGGGTAATCTTTGGAATACCTCACATTGGTGATTGTTGAAGGACCGGTTGATCTTGGACTTGTGGAAGTTGATCTTGTGGAGGTTGTTCTAGAGGAGGGTGTGCTTGAGGAGTTTCATCTTGAGGCTCTTCCTCTTGTGGATCTTCTTCAGATTCAACATCTTGTTTTCTGAACTGATTTTCGTCATCTTCATCGTTGTACCTTGCGAAGATATCCAATTTTTATTTTTAGAAACTACTTTAGAATTCCTTTTCCTTTTGCTTGTAGTTCCTCAAGTGTTGTTTTTTGCATCTCCATCTTGAGTCCTGTGTAGGTTTTCAGTGTTAGTTTTGCATGATACTCATCAAAAATACCATGTGGAGTTTCTTCCACAGTTTTATTCTTACGTTAAACACCCTATATGCTCTAGAGTGTTCTGAGTATCCAAGAAAAATACCTTGATCACTTTGGCTTCAAATTTGTCTATATCAACTTTATCATTGTTGTGAATAACACTTTTGAGCCAAAACTCTGAAATACCCAATACTGGTTTTCTTGCCTTTTAGCAGTTCATAGGGGGTTTTCTTTATCACGGGTCTTACCATGGCTCTGTTGAGAATGTAGCACGGGTGTTTACCGCTTCTGCCCAAAAACTCCTTGGGAGTTGACTTTCGACTAGAAGAGTACGAGCCATTTCACCAGGGTTCTGTTCTTTCTCTCCACTACACCATTTTGCTCCGGAGTCCTTAGAGAGAAAAATAGGTGTTCTATTCCTTGGTGCCAGCAAAAATCAGAAAATGAGTTGTTATCACACTCTCCCCCGTGATCAGTGCGGATTGAGCATATCTTATTAACATTTCCATGCTCAATCTTATTAAAGAATTCTTCAAAGATTTTCAGTGCTTCATTTTTGTGAGCCAGAAATTTTACCCATGTGAACCTAGAAAAATCGTCTACAATGACAAAACCAAATCCTTTGCCATTGAGACTCAGTATTCTAGTAGGTCCAAAAAGGTCCATGTGCAACAATTCATAAGGTTTAGAGGTACTTACCGGTGCTTTTGATTTGAAGGATTTCCGGGTTTGTTTTCCCTGTGCACATGCATCACAAAAATTTTCATTCTTATTGAAGGAAATTTCAGGAAGTCCATTTACTAGTTTCAGCCTCATGATCTTGTGCAAGACATTGTAACTTGCATGCCCAAGCCTACGATGCCACAAGGTAAGCTCATCCTATTTACTTGCAACAAGACACAAATTTTCATTTTTTGGATCATCTAGATCAACCAAGTAAATGTTGTTAACTCTTTTTCCAGAAATTTTAAGACTTCCTGCTTCCTTATCAACAATTTGACATGAATTTCATTCAAAGACAACTTTATGACCTTTATCGCACAGTTGGCTTATGCTAAGCAAGTTATGGTGAAGACCATCAACTAACAGTACATTGTCTATTGAGTTGGAGGCATACTTACCAACCTTGCCTGAACCAATGATCTGGCCTTTATTGTTACCTCCAAAAACAACTTGACCATCGTCTTTTTCCATCAGTAAAAGAATTTGTCTTTGTCGCCCGTCATATGCCTCGAGCAGCCACTATCCAGGTACCATTTGTTTTGATTTTGGGCTGCTAGTTATTCCTGCATATGTGGATCAGACAAGAGGTTTTAGTACCAAAATTACTTTGGGTCACAATGTATCATTCATGCCAAAAAGTAAATGCTTCGGAATCCAAACTTGTTTGATTTTCAGTTTATTTGGATTATTCCAGCATCATTTTGCATTGTGTCCAACTTTCTTACAGACATTGCATGATAATGATTTTTCCAAAGCAGTGGGTTTGTTATTCTGAGGAACATGCATGGGCATTTTACCCTTCTGTTGCCTGGTTAGCTTTTCTTTGGAAGCATGTTTCCAGACCTGTCGACAACCCTCTTTGGGGCTGTTGATAGACTTCTTAGTTGTGTTAACAGCTGGACTGATTTTCTTGGGTTCCTATTTCTTACCCTTGGCTAGACCTTTCTTATTCTTGGAAGGGACTTGATAGCTTGTGCTTGGGCTAGAATCAAAAAAAGAAGTTATCAAAGTCTCCCCATTTTCTTTTGTTTTGCTGGTTGATATCCAATTCCATATTTTGCAACAAAGATGTTTGACCCCAAAATTGCATCAAGATTCTGTTTTCCCTTAACGAACCTTTTAGGATCTTCAGATTTTACTTTTAGATCTTTTTCAGCCTGTTCCAACTTTTTCTTAATTTCTTGATGTTCATTTTGAAGACTTTCAAGAGAGTTGGTTAGACTTTCCTTTTCTTTTTGACTTTCTTGCAATTTTATTTTCAAGCAATCCATTTCCTCACAGTGAGCTTCCTCATGAATTTTCATCATTTCAATTTCTTTAGTTAAGGCAACAACTTGTTCATCATTGTGTGTGTTATGAGCAAAAGAATTGATTTTCTTTTTCAATGCCTTGTTTTTAGATTTGAATTCACAGAATTTTCAAACAGGACAGTGTATGCTTCTTCCCATTCATCATAGTATAAGTTTCAAAGGAAGAATTTACCTCATTTGAGTCATCGCTTCTAGCCATTAGACACTGAATTTCTTCATCTCCAGAGGCTTCTTGTGCGTCCTCGTCTTCATCTTCATCACTCCAAGTTGCCAACATTGCCTTGGCTTTCTTGAAGGTGAATTTCTCTTTCTTCAACTTTTTCTTGAGTTCGGGACATTCTGCTCTCATATGCCCTTGTTTCTTGCACTCATAGCATACAATGTCAGATTTTTTGTTAGACTCAAATTTATTGAAGAAATCTTTATTTTGGAAGGATTTGGAATTACCTGAGCCTTTCCTTTTGAATTTGAGGAATTTCTTCAATTGTCTAGTAAGCATGGTCATTTCATCATTTTCACTATCACTAGACTTTCAGGTTCATCACTTTCCTGTTGAACATCCTTTTTGGATTTAGAGGAACTTTTGCTTGAAGCTTTTAAGGCAATTGACCTTTTTGGGTTTTCTTCAGTTTCCTTCCATTTCACATTTATTTCATATGTCATCAGGGAGCCAATCAGTTCATCCAATTTCATCTTTGAGAGATCTATTGAATCCTCAATGACAGTGGCCTTAGTGTTGCATGAGGATGGAAGAGACCGAAGTATCTTCCTCACTAAGTCACTTTCTGAGTATTCTTTCTTAAGACCTTTCAATCCATTTATCTTAACATGAATCTTAGATAGTTTCATCATTATTCATCTTAACATTTCATACTCAGAAACTAGCATGCTTGCTTTGGTTTCCCTTACCTCGGACGTACCTTCGTACATAAGTTACATCTTTGCCAGTACCCTATTAGACCTGCCTGTGCAGGGCTGTCGACAGGCATCTTGGGGGTTGTCGACAGGTACTTGTTTTTTGTGATATTCTTGATCTTTTTGCTCTTGTTTTGTACATTGTCTTGCATGCAATCTCACCTACATTTAAGAGCATTGTTAGTGAGATAATGTGAACATTTAGATGATCAAATTAAACATGTGATTCTTGATTAATCAATTGCTTGACTTGTCATTCTTATCATGTTACACACATTCATATCACATGAAATTGTATTGTTCATGAAATGCTCATTGATTGCTCATCATAAAAAATAAACATATCAAATATAAATCCATGTAAACCCAACATTCTCCCCCTTTTTGATGATGACAAAATTTCAATTAATGCACAATTAATATAATTGCTTTTTCACCCCCTTTTGACAACATCCAAAAAGACACGTCATGCACGCATGAATAGAGCAAATAACTGTGATTTTCATTGAAGTGGCAAGCATTACACACAGTTACAAAATGAAGTGACAACGTGACAAAAGGAATTGCAAGGAAGAGAATAACATGACCAAGAAATCAAACTAGTACATCAACAACAAGACCATGACCATGACCAAGACCCAAACACAGTGGACACCTAAACTCTCTAAGCAGCATCATTGCCAGGCGGTGCAGAGGCCTGACGAATGTCATGAATCTCTGTGGAGAGTCTAGTAAGTCTAAGCTGAAGTTGGACTTGAGTATCAGCTAGTGCTTCAATGCTCTTATCAACAGTGTCCAATCGTTCATTTAGGTGCTCAAAGCTTGTGGTCATTTGAAGCTGCATTTGTGCCATTTGAGCAGTGATGAAATCTCAAAGAGAGAGCTCAGCAGGCGCTTGTTCATCAGCAGCATCTTCATCTTCAGCACCCAGAGCATCTATTGGCTCGGGCTGTGAGTCATCACCAGCATCATCTTCATCAACGTCATCTTCTTCATCTGCCTTACCAATTGCCGGTCCCTTACCCTTGAGTTCTCGTGACACAACCCCATCAACAATTTGTAGCCCATCTTGTGAGCAGTAGTGAGATCAAAGGAGCTACGAGACTTGAGGGTTGTCATCTCTTCTTTGGAGATTTGGATACCGATGAACAAAATAAGAGAAGTGATTGGACATGCATAAGGCATAGACCGATTGGAATTGCGAAGGCATATCCGGATGTGAGAGAGTAAAAGGAGTGGTAGGTTGACTTGTTCACAGTTCAGAAATGCGTGAAAAATGGATTTGTGAATTGCAGTCACAAGTTCCCGACTACCATCCTTGGGGACTATGATTGTGGTAAAGATATGGTGGATGAGACGATGAAGGGGAGTGAAGGAGTTGGCATTCAGTTGCACATAATCTTTAGATGAATCGTATGGCTGCCGAGTGATGAGTGTGTACTACTCAGATGCCAATGGGTGATGTTGCATGATATCAATGCCAGTATTTGGAATTCGAAGTGCAACAGAGAAAAGATTGGGAGTGATCAGAAACGGGGTGTCTTTCACCTTGGTATAAAGATCACCGTGAGCGGTTTCCCGGAGGTTGTTGTTGAACTCCGTCACAGTGGTTGGAGAGTACCTCTTATGAGAATAGCAGAAGGGAGACCAGCTCTGGGTGTCAAAAAGTGGCTGCAACCCAGGAGACATGGCTTCCAGAGACACGAAATAAACGTATCTAGGCTGCATGAACTTGGTAAAGGTGCCATGAACATTGAGAAGTTGCAGATTTGGAGGAATAAGGAGCTCCGGCAAACGATCATCCCGATGCTTTGTCTGGCACTCCAGACAATCTAACTATAGATAGACTCAAGTGTTGGGATGCTCCTCACTCAGACGCATTCCCATCCTCAACTTGCTCCTCCTCTTGATTTCATAGTCACCTAGAATGGTTAAAAGTAGGGAATGTGAAAACTAGCCTAGTAGGATTTATATCTCAATGTGCGGGCAATGATATAAGTGATTAGCAATTTAGATCTGGGTAAGCACGATTGTCAAGATATGCATGTACGATTAAAACTCATTAAAATATGATACATGAACAAGCTAGATAGAGTGATCATGATAGAGAAAGATCTTGAACGATATAACGAGCAAGAGATTATCAATAGAGAGGCAAGTAACAAGCACGCAAGATATCACTTTAAATTGCAATAAATGCAGGATGGCCATATCATGCAAGCAAGCAAGCACGCACGCGCACGATCATGTAACATTAATCAGGCACGAAGACACTAATGTACACCAAGGAAAGATCCACCTTGAAATTCACACTAGGACAGGTGTATGTGGTTATGGTATCTAGCATTTAACACGCAAGTACTCCCAGCGTAGATGCAACGTCAGTAATCATTATACCCCTTGGTTAACAGTATATTTATGACTCTCAGTCATTGGGACTAGACTAGAGCCCTTGGACACTCGCCGTGCCCGGTCAGCATCTCACTATTTTTAAATGTAGGTACCCACAGTCATTAATGGCCAATGAGAGTTTCAAGATGTAAGCATGTGTAATGTCATGTTCATGATGATGATGAGAACAAGTAATAAGTAATTTGAACATGATTTCATGATAAGAATAGTCAAGGGACATTTTTGGCAGCATATCAGTGCAATTTTATACTTTAATTCAATCTTTACATTAATAGCTTAAGTCTAGATTATAAATCACACTCACGAAAACAAGACGACAGAGGAAGTGCACGCTATCTCCAGGGAACTTCAATGGTACAACCAACTCTGTCTCCATGAGGGAATCCACAGGGTACGGAAATTTACGGAGATCTTTGAGAAAAGGTCACCAGTCTACCGATACGGAATGACCGATAGAGTGCTTCCAAATCCCCAAGAGAGGGCTGCCTAGATGTGCAAGTGTGTAGTAATGTATGTATCTCAATCAACATCCATCGGTTTCAAACTTGCAGAAAGCACTTAACATGAGACGAAACTATGCACTTTAACTAAACATTGTTTGCAACATTTTTAAGGTAACAATTATCATTTAACAAGATAGAGCCGTAGGAAGAGTAAATCACTAGTTGCATGAATGGTCACATCATTAAGAGCATTTAGAATAACATTCGGGTAATTATAGCTTTTAATGGGTTAATAAATTTTAAGCCATTAAACAGACCTCATGAAATGATCATAACCAAGATATGCAAATCATGCACTTAATACCATGTAAAACAGTCCTCGAGTAAGCCTGGAAATACGCATCCGACACAGTGGACGCACTTCATATCAAGGTGTACAGTCGATGCCTGAGTTCGGTGAAGAGACTAAATCGCGTCCACCTCGGTGGCTGCGTTCATACTTGAACCATGTCGGGGGACCTTGACGCGTTCATGAGAAATCGTTAAATAAGGCAATGGGCGGGAAAACCGCCTGAATCGCGTCGAGGAATACCGCCGCGGTTCAGACATGCACAGACTCCCATGCGGCGCGAAGTCTCATGCACGCCGTTAACTGGTCAGACGCTTAATCACGTCGTACTAGACGGTTGCAATTTACTGAATCACATTGGCCTGGCCGATGCTATACCAGGTGCTGGAATCGCATCGCCTGGACCGGACGTGGTTCAAACATCAGCCCAAAAAGTAGAAAACGCAAAAACACAGGTGCTCGATCCATGCAATGCTTATATCTTCTAAACTAGGGCTATGTGGACAAAAGTGTCAACATGAAAGTTGTCAGGAACATGGAATACGAGAGAACTATGATTTTTGAATAATTTAAAATGGCCTCGAGATGCGAGAAAAATCCAGATGAACGTAAAAGTCCCTATCATGCGCGACTTTGGCAAAACGCTTATAACTCAAGATGTACTCATTGGAATTCGATGAAACCACATGGAAATGTAACTAGAATTGATGCTCTACACATTGGTATATGACTTATTAAAGTTTGGCCTGAGAAAACCTACCTTCTGGGTTGAGGAAGTTTCATTCTCTAGAAAACCCTCGTTCGAACCACTAGTTGGAGAACGCCTAATACACCCAGTATACTGCATGAAAATTGTCCATTCCAGTCAGGTTAGAAACTAGACCTGACCCTTTTTCCAGGGGTATAAGCCTTGCACGATGTGATTTAGGTTTGGCCTACCTTTAGTTGACTCCAAGTGGACGGTTTGCACAGGTTGAAGCAGACACAAAGGGGAAGAAGATGAGCTTGGTGTGGCCGATCTCCTGCTCCCCAACCGCTAAGAGCTCCTCCACACGACCCCAACAAGATGTAAAACTCATCCCCTAGGGTTTGGTGGAGAGTATTTATGCATCTATGGCTTTTGGAAGTCATATTGCAACAAGGAAGGAGAGTTGCAGTTTTAGCATGCCCCCTTCCATGTTTTGAAGATCTCTTCCCCTATTGGAGTGTCTTAGCCATCAAGCAACCTCCAAGGATGGCTAGGCACGAATTTGGGTTACCAAGAGAGCATTATTGCATCCAATTTTTACCCTAATTACCTCCTTCCATTTTTAGCTCAATTAGGGTTGCGAATTTATGGGTATTTTTCATGCTCCATTTGATTTTTGGACCAAAAGTGATCCATTGGCCCAATATTGATCATGGGTCATCAATATATGATGTTGGAAGTCTCTCCAACATTTTTTATTTAATTTATGGTCGTGTCTTACTTCCGTATTAACAGTTTTCCGACCATAAATTGGATAATCGTCACCGTGTGACGTACACTTGGTCAATCGAATTTTTTGTTGCACGAATTTCTTCGTGGAACACTTGGGAATAATGTTTGGGGTTGATTTATAATTTTTACGAAATTTTCTGATGTGTTCTTGCACATACGATAATGGTACATATGTTTTAAATGCTCTTATATTATGGAAATCGTTTATTTTTATTTGTTCAAATTTTTATTTAATAAATTATTTTGGGGTGCTACACACTACCTATATGTCTGCTACCTTGGATACTTTCTTTTCAAGTACTATAGCGGCAAAGAATGCCACACATCCTTTCCTGATCATGCCTTGTGTAGGTATGGTAGAGATTAAAGACAAGTGTCTCTTGTATCTATGTCCAGTGAAGGATAGCTTAGGGAATTCACTAAACATAACCTTCCCTCTTCCACAATAGATGCTAGCCCCATAGGTGGTTAGCTAATCGGCTCTTAATATAACATCATTGCCTTCTATGGGCATACGAACCAGGTCAGCTCTCAGGTTTAGATCTCCAATCATGTATTTGTTGAGTTTTGCTTTGTCTCCCAATGGTGTGGAGATAGGGAATTTAAAACCCATAGATGCAGGTTTAACATTTAATGTATTAGCAAAGTTTTACGATATGAACGAATGGGTAGCGCCAGTATCAAAGAAAACAAATACTGATTGAGAGAAAACTTGCAGTGTACCTTCTACTCCATCTTCAGCGGTTTCTTTTTCTTGCAGAGCTTGTAGTCTGCCTTGCTTCCTCGGCACATTGGTGCGCTTATCATTTTCTTTACCGCAGACATGCACCATCCTTCCTCCAGCATTCCTCAACAGTGTGACCAGACTTGTCACAATGCTTGCAGTTGCCTTTAGCCAGAGTAGAGGAGACATTGACCTTCAGCTTCCTTTCTTGACTTGGCCCTTCAGTGACATTGAATGGCTGCTTCTTGCCATTGGTTGGCTTGGTACTGGAAGAGCTAGGTGTTTGCTCTTTCTTTATAATTCTCCCTTTGATGCAATCAATAAAGTCGGTAGCATCTTCAAGGAGTTGAGCCTTATTGACCATCTCGGCATATGTTTGGATGTCAAGAGGTGCCAGTTGTGTTATATATTGAGGCTTGAGGCCATTGAGGAAATGCCTAGATTTCATATTCTTATTGTTAATAAGATGAATAGCGTAGCGTGCCAGCCTAGAGAACTAAGCATCATATTCAGCCACAGAGAGGCTTCTTTGTTTGAGAGCAGTGAATTCCGTGCCTTTCTTTCTTGAACTCATTCGGAGAAGTATTTAGAGTTAAATTCTTCTTTGAATTCATTCCTTGTGAACTGACCATCAGCTCTGGTCGCTTCTACTGCCTCCCACCATGCATGGACATCCCTTTCCAGTTGGATTGTAGCTAGTAGTAACTTATCACCATCCGTGCATTGCATAATGTGGAAAATGTGCTCTATCTCCTTGAGCCAGTGTTCAGCTTCATCAGGTTCTGTGGTTCCACCAAAATGAGGTGGGTTCATGCTTCTAAAATTTTGGTGTAGATCCCCAGCTCCACAATTTCCGCTGCCTTGTGTGGCTTGTAGTAGGGCATAGGTCAGTTCTTGAATTGTTTGTTGCATGTCGCGTAATTGAGCACGCTTAGCAGCCATTGAAAATTTCTAAGTTCCTTCAAAAGAAAATATTGACATTAGGATATTAAGTGGCATTAAGTTAGTGCATGTGTGAATATCTTTTAGATCTTAACCATGGTTCTACCCAATTCTCACATAGGTATGATAGTTGACAAGTAGTCCAGACAGTTCGTCCTAGAACATCCTAGACTTAAAACTTCCAAGGGCCTAAGAGATCCGATTAAGATATCTTAGGCTCTGATACTGCAAAACTATCATGCCCTAACGCGAATATCAAAACGTTAGGCAGTTAATATAGTGCGAGTATAGAGCGGATAATAGACATCAATCAATTGGACAATTGTACAATACTAAATCAATTGTATTTCATTAATCAATCTACTATATCTATTGCATTTACTAATTTCAGATTCATAACTATGGGCCCAGAGAACTTCATCATACTTAAATTAAACAACTAACTATACTAAATTCTAAAATAACGGAACGACATCTGGATCACTCTTGAACTTGCCCATCCCCATCCTCATGAGTGTGGTAGTCCTCATCCGACTCACCTAAAACACATTAATAAACAGTGCAAGGTGAGCAATAACGCTCAGTAGGACATAAATCTCATAAGCCAAGCACGCTTTAAATGATTAATGCATTAAAGAGCAGAGTAACTAACGATAGAGAGAGGATTAAGTAAAGTCGAGAGAGTAGTAGCACATGTAGCATGGTTCAAATAGCACAAAGTCAAGTAAAAAAATCAATGTCAAGCAAATAACAAACAACATGTATAGCACAGAGAGAGAGAGAAGTTGGCCACAGAGAAAGTAAATACCCACTGGGGCAAATAGCACTTTGATTGATTTTCACAATCGAGATAGTATAGCACTTTGGTTGTCAATAGACAATCCAGAGTATAGCACATTAGTCATCAATAGACAACCGATATAGTATAGCACTTTGGATGATTGGCTTAGACTAATCTACTTAGTATAGCACTTGGATGTATGCCAAACACCCTGATCATGAAACTCCCGCGGGAAAATAGCACTTTTGGGCGCACCTCCCAGGACCAGATCGGGCCCTTTATATATTGCCAGACATTGATTATGTTTTGTTATCTTAGACAATCAATAGATGGCCAAATAGATTACCAAGAATAGATGAGAGTATAAAGAGAACGTGAATAGAAGAGTAGATATGGAATAGATGAGAACTATAGGTCAACACGCATAAAATGACGTCAAAATAGGTGATAGTAATAGTTGCACAAAATGCATGATTGTGTGCAGGCAGTCTGCTAGAATCACTAACCTTCTACTGGCAGTGCTATGAACTCAGTCCAGAGGTCCAGTGTGATCTCAAAGAGAGAGAGAACTGTAAGGCCATTGGATCTTGCTAATCCCTAAGGGCATATAGTTATTGATTGTACAACCCGCTCATCGGCTATGGACATATGTCGTAGCCAAGGAGTTTTGTAGAGGCCTTGAAGAAGGATTACCTAGTCTGAATACGAGTCTTCCCAAACAGAGAGTCCATCCAAGTCAAGAAAAGTGTGTATAGAAAACATTACTCGTCTTGCCTTGAGTGCTTGAAGGCAGAGGAGCATCGATAACGGTATCCCAAAATGAACGATAGAAAACTTAAACAAGTCCTTTAATTAAAAAGGTATCAATTAAAAATAATTAAATATTTTACCAGATATATTATGAAATGATTTCTTGAGCATGGCATGGTAGAGGTTAGGGTTTTTGGTGTGTGCAAGTGAAGGAAAATCAAGAGATGGGGAAATAAGATTGTGTGCAAGTCCTTTAAAAGAGGATTATAACATGGTTAACATTAAATAACATCAGTTAATTCATTACAGCAAATTCAAGGGATTAATAGTGAATAATCAGGTGAAATTTGCATGAAAAGGGCATATTTTTTGTTTCTAAAAAATACGCAGGTAGGCCGAGACGCTGGCTACGGGAGCATTTAGGCCATGGCGCACAAGGCCGATGCGACGGTCATGTTATTGTCGTGACTAGTCATGGTGACGCGTTCAGGTCACATCTGATCAGCTGACACAACAACCTTGTTCTTGTCACATCAGATCGTCCCGATGCATTCAGGTTGAGCCCGACAGGCTGACCCAACGACGCTGATCCCGTCACAATAGATTATGGTGACACGATCAGGTGGGGTTCGACAGGGCCGACGTGATCTTTAGGTCGCAACCAACCGGGACAACGCATTCAGGTCGCGCCCGACATAGCCGATGCAATCTTCATGTCGCGTCTTGCCGTATCGGGAAGACGCGACCTGGTCGCGTTGCATGAGAGCGGTGAGTTCTCAGGCCGAGAATGCCCAATTGACAGATTGGGATAAAATGCTTATATCTCGATGCATACAACATGAAAATCCACGAATCACTTTTAAAATGTTGCTAACATGATTCTAAACATGATAGAAACATGAATCAAGTAAATAGACATAGATTTCATGGAGTTTGAAGTCAAACAAGAGGGATCGAGTACATGTTAATAACTTAACTTTAAGTATGAAATACTCACAAATGGCATGATAGAAATTAGGGAAAACATGGGGCTTTTATTGCTGGTATCATGGACTATCTATGGGCGAGATTAATTAGATTTTGCTTGAGAGATTGCCTACCTTTTGACGATTTGAACTCCTAGGGCTTAGAACATGAAGAACACTTGAAGATCCTCTTGCAAGCCTTCTTCTCCATAAATCTCCTCTCCAATGGCCTCTTTCTCATGTCCAAGAGATCTCAAATGAACATTAGGGTCGGCCATGGACGAGATTGAGATGTTTTTGTAGGTCTAGGGTTGAAGAGTCCTTCTAAAACTCTAACTCTTCCTCCAACTCCAAATTTCCATGTTTATCTAGCTTTCCTAGCATAAATCATTCTATTTGGTTAGGATGGGACTACAATTTCGTGGCTAGCAAGCTAGAGTAGGGTTAAGAGTTCATTTTGGATATATATGAGTCATATTAGTGATTTACTTGACCCTTTTTAATTTATAAATAATTTAGTTAAGAATTTTGGCCTATTTATCTCTAATCCATCAATTGGACTCTTACTTTTAGCCCAATAACTCATGTATGAACCATTAATATAAGCCCATCACTTGTTTTTGCTTAATGGGTTTTATTAAATTGACATTTCTTTGTATTTTAAATTTATTTATTTATTTTAAATTAGTGGGTTGCTACATTTGGTTATCTTCTTGGGTATTCAATAGGCTTCTACACATGACTACCCAATACTCATCTTTAGTGATGCTCAGATGGTTATTAAGTCAATCATGGATTCAGATTCTTCTTTGGGAGGTGTAGCACCATTCTAGGAGATTGTAGAAATCTATTGACTCTTTCCCCTTCGATCAAAATCTCCTATACTCTTAGATCTCTTACTCTCCCTGCTCATCTTTTGGCAAAAGTAGCTTTTGAGGGTAATTTTGGTGGAGAATGGTCCCCAAATGCTCTCCATCTGATGTACTGGAAGCTTGTTGCCATATATTTATATCTCTTATTACCTAATAGAATGAATCAACTCTATTTCTTGTCAAAAAAAAATTTTTGCATTGGGCCACGTGAAGAGGGACACATTGGAGTGGGTCAATGGGATGGCCTTTGCTCATCAACATTCACTCCTTATCGAGGTAGAGCAACTACCCATGCCATTCCGTCATCATGATGCCGAACGCGATTTCAAAAAAAAAAAAATTTTACTTCCTATTTTCCCTTCCCGCTGTCAACTTTCAACTGAATGGCACCTCCACCCATCTCATCACATTTGTTCCTATCAGTGTTGATGGCAAATGATGGCAAGCATCGAGTCATATTTAAGAGATCGAATAGTGAGATTTCCCATGCCCAGCCCTTCATGCTATCTAAACGAAGTTAGTGGAGTACCTCCTTGTTTCTGTCCCCCATATAGGAGAATGAAAGCTTCCACTTGTATAGGAAGTTCTTCCCACCTTGATGAATGTTGTGTGATCATCGGAGTGCTTTGAGCCCTTTCTCTCCATCACCAAGAAATGTTCCTGCTATGAAATTCCTCTTGCGATTCATAGTTCCCCTATGGAGCCGAAGTACATCGTTCTTCGTTACATCTGCCACATACAAAAGGAGAAGAGTTTGACCATGGCATTAAAAGAAGAGGAACCTAGTGTAAACAAGCATTAAATGGCACAAAGAAAAATAAGAAAAAAATAAAAGTATTTGTAATTGATTAATAAGCAAGAAATGAGGTAGAGGAAAGGAAGAAGAAGAAGTAGAAGTGTGTGTGCGCACTAGATATGGAGTGTAATCGCCAGGTATACGTGGATACCGAAGAAGAGAGCAACAGATAGGCTACTTACCTTCACTCAAAGAAAGTGGGAGTTGAGTGGTTGCTGACTCTTACTTCTTCAGCCGGCCGACTGGCGAAGAAAACTTTAGCTATTGGTTACCTTGCAAATAAAGACTCAAATGAACAAGTGAAAGCAATAATTAGACCAAGTTGTGTAGCATCAAATTCAAAAGAGCCAAGAAGGAAGCTTGCATGGGCTTGAACACACATTGTGGTGGTGTTTTAAAACCCCAAAGATTGTGGGTGTGAATCAAATGATGTGTGTGATAATATTGAAGAAAATATGCTGATTATGTGATGGTGAGATGCATGCTCTAAAAAGGAGAATTGAAAAAACAAGTGAAAGAGAGATGAAGGAGAAAATATGAGTCGGCCCAAGCGTAGCAAAGTCCGAGAGGAAGAAGACTCCTCTCCTCTCTCCAATGAAGCTTGCAAGTCTGGCAGCACCGCCCCGTTAGTGAAAGAACACTCCAAGCAAGCTTGAAAGGCTCTTCTCTTCAAACTTTGGAGTTTGAAGGCTTTGGAACGCAGCAGGGCTTCTCCAATACTCTTGGATGCTCTCTTAAAAAATGTGGCCATGGGGGGTTCTTTTATAAGGGTAAAAATGTGAATCGTGATGAACACAGTGGTCTCCTTTAAATAAGAAATGGTTTCAACCAAGTCGTCGCATTTAAAAGACTTCCATACTTCGACTAGCACTTTCTGCATTTCGGCTTAGTTGAAATATAGCAATTAAGAACCACGATCACAAGGGTCATCATGCTTATGAACACTTCCAATATGAATAGATTATTGCCAAATTTTTGTAAAGGAAAGTTTGAACCGCGACCACATTGCCTGTCGCGCTTTTGGAAGGAATCGATCTTTTAGTGGGAATCGACCTTATGAATAAGGAAGGTCAAAACGCAACGACTTGAGTGGATGCATATCTATTTAGCAATAAAACTTTGTAAAAATCATTACAAGAAAATGCAAATTCAAATATGGAAACTCTAATTGCAACAACTATAACGGACGCATTTATTTACTTTGAAGCGCGACCACTGAACCTATCGTGATTATGAAGGACCCTGTAGGCTCATAATAAAAATTCCTATAAATATTTAAAAATCTATAAAAATAGGAAAATCACTTAAATGATTAATTGAGAAGAGCCACTTTGAGGCATTATAGTATAACATGAAATTTGCTCAGTATGATGTCAAATTTAGTGTGTTTACAACTGCCTCACCTTGGCATCTGCTTTATTAAGAAGTGAAGCGTAATGACACGAAATGAAAGCAATGGAGTGGAGTGAAGTGGAATAACTGAAAAGTAGTCGCCAAGGTGTGATGAGACACACACTACAAAAAATGAACATATGTTAGCGATTGCAAGCTGCTGACAAATATCATACAATCGCTGACATATCATTATGTTCGCGCCTACCCACACGCTGCCAAACCCGCGGCCAAAAAGCCCGTGGCCAAACCATATGGCAGCGGTTAATGGACACGCTGACATATATATCATTTGTCCGCGACTATTAAAGCCGCGGACATAAAGTATTATTGGCGGCGGCCAAAACCATCGCCGCCATAGACTTTACAGCAACGGCTGTCAACCGCGGCCATTAGTGTATTATGGCTGCGGCGTTCGGCCGTGGACATATATTGCTTTTATTAGCAGCTAAAGTCGATGCCTTAAATTATTATTATCAGCGCTTACAAAAGCCGTGGCATATGTTTATTTTTTTGTCAGCATGTACTAGCCGCGGACATATGTCCCTTTGGCAGCTGCTTTCCAGCCGCTGACATATTGTCAGAAAGAAAAAAAAAATTTTTTATTAATACAACCACTCTATTCATATATATGACCACCTGGATTATTCAATCACATATATTATCATTGAGCCACCACCAGACTCGCTGGATCATTCAATCACACTCTATTGAGCCACCACCCAGGCTCGCTGGATCATTCAATCACACACTATTGAGCCACCACCAGGCTCATTGGATCATTCAATCACACACAATAAATAAATGCATAAATATTATTATACAAATATCTAGAAAAGTAGAAAATGTATGTGAAAGTGTAATAAAATAGAGAGAAATCAAGAGACATGATCATCATGATCAGATAATCATCTGCTGCCTAATCTGTCCAGCTATCGCTCCATCTCTGATGTGTAGGAGGTACATGCTGGGCCTGTGATGCCTGTATCTTAAAGAGGAGTATGCTCATCTCATCCACCTTCGTCGCTACATTCTCCAATCGAGAAATCTTTTCTCGCATTTGAGTCATCTCCTCTACCTGTGCTTTCAACTTTTCTTCTTGAGCTTTTAACTGTTCTTGCATTATCCTTTCTCGCTCTGAAGTGTAGGCATTCCTGTAGATCTATACCATGTGCCCAACGTCTCTCCACTACCTGCACAGCGAACACGGCCAGGTCGATCTTTTCCCATGACCGAAATGAAGGCGTCCTCAGAAGTCACTGGGGTGTGGCTCTCGGCATCCATGTCTGAGGAAGGAGCAATCATCTGAATCATAGCATCCTACAACAAAAGGTAGAGAAAAAAATATTAATGATACAATTATTGTAATGAAAACATATTCACATAAAAGAAATAGAAATAAAGTTGCTTACATATCGTCTCCTGCTCTCCTCATCTACCCAGCTCTCGTTGCCGTCAGGTAAGTCTTTGCATCGACCCATCTTGAAAACCTCAAGTCGATGCGCAGTACGTCCATGCATTTGAGACTGTTTAATTAAGACAAATAAGAAAGACATATAAGTAACAAATGAAAGGGGTAACATAATTCCATAAAACATAACTTACAAAATCATTCATCATTGATAATGACTAGTCCTGCCCCGTCTATATGGCATTAATTGAGTGGCACGGTTTTGCTTATTTCGGTCAGCAACCCTCTAAAAAGACAAGAATAGACAGTTACTATTCCATTTATAGAAACAAAATAATCATAAATAATTATATTCTAAGCATTTTAAATATTACCCGCTCATCTGCAGTAGTCCACATCTCGCACATTATTTGCCATTCTAAGGAGTCAACACCTGCTGGGACGGAGGCAATCGCATCATCTAAAGACTTGCCATTAAAATGCTGACATGAAATACAAATTTTTTGTCAATATATAAACAAGTTTAAAAAATAAAGTACATATGAAAATGAAATAGTATATTAACTTACTCTTTTTTTTTGCTTGCTATGCTAGCTGCAATGCATGGCGCTCATGTGAGCAAGCATCTCCCTATCTGTTTTTTCTATTCGCTCCCACTTGTACTTCAACTGCAAAACAAAGTCAATCAATTATAAGAAAAATAGACACATATATACTATTCAATGTAAACAATAATTACCTGAAGATCTCTGAATAGCAACTCCTTAGTCGCAACAGGCAGCTTCGCAAAATCTTTTTGCCAAATCTTACAATACATTTTTGATACAACGCCCATGCGACTCGTAAAGTGATCTGCAGTAGGGCCCACGCCATATCCTCGGCGACGGAGACATTCCATTGTTGTCCATCAGGTAGCCTCCTCTCTATAACTCCCCTAGTCAGCCCTCGACGGCCAGTGCCCCTCCCCCAAGATGGTGCAGATGGTCCTGTTTAAATATAAATATTAAACATCATCAGAGAATATCTATTAAACAATGAATATAAAAGTTACACCAAATTAAAATATGAACCTACTACAGAAGATGTAGATGCCTGAGGGTTGATCTGCAGAAGAGTGGGAGGGAGAGGAAGCGCCTGCAAGGTGGGAGCGGGAGGGAGCCTCTGAGATGTGGGAGGGGGAGGGATCGCCTGAGAGGTAGGAGGGACAGGGACTGACAGAGTCCACTGCCTTCGTAGGCGTGAGCCATCACGAGAAGAGCGCTCACTAGTAGAAGCCATTTGTTAAAAAATTGATATTAAATATGTAAACATAACAAGTAAACAAATTAAAAGCAATAAAGCAATTGCATATACTCCAAAACAGATCCATAAAAGATACTCTTGCATGCTATCTAATGATTGCAACAAAAAAAGACAGTAAAAATATAATACGAATGTAGAATAATAGCATTGGCTTTTTGGAAATAGATTGGAGGTAAAAGAAGGAATGAATTGAAGAGGCATTATGCGATCTTAAGCCTGGAACATAGAATCCATGACTCTAAGCTGGCAACATGTTGCCTCGTATTTCTAATTGTGTTGATCTCTAGTTTACATGGAAAATTTCACTACCGCAGTTCCAAATGATACCTAAGTTGTATTGCCGCAATGATCATTTTTGTCCTTGGCGGTGTTGCAGCTCATCATTTTAGAACAACTTCTTCGTTTTACTGATCTTACAACTAGTCATTCTAAAACAAGAGATTACATCGTATTAGAGTGAAAAGTTGACTCCTAAATATCCGGTTAGTATGGTCTCACATAATAAGTTCTCTCTTAAGAAAAGAGATAAGGATTGAATAATACCCATCACTAAATAAACACCATAAGGATAAACAAATAATAAAGAACACACCAGCGCTGTGAGATAAATTAAATAATAAAATAAACTATCAAGTGGAAAGCAACCTTTCACTCTGAAAACTTAGTGGATGATGAAAATCATAATTGGATGTACACTTAGCAAAATGGGTGACTGCTCATATTTCAATAATTGGTGATTAGATTAAAGTTTGTGACAATTACAATTAAAATTAAATTCGAAATTAACTAAGGGGAATCAGTTGCTTAATCTCGTGCTCGATTTTTTTTTTCCTTTTTTATAGGGATGCGGGGACAGATATTTGAACCTTGGTCATTAATATGTCCATAAATGGCCTTAATGCTGAGTCACTTTTTATGTACAATTTTCGGTTTTAAAAAATATATTTACCTCTGTTCAATACATAAATACCAAAACTGATAGGACTTCTACATGTAATTGGGGAAATCATGATAATTTTTTTTTGATGGATGCTAATAATGACCTTCCTTTCCATATGCAATAGCCGAGAATCTACAGATGCAATTTGATGAAGGAGCTATGCATTGGGGGATTAGATTCAGGAAGCCTGTATGCATATAAGGTCTCGCGCCCCTTGAACCGTGCATGCATATAGGTCTCCTAACTCATCTAAATAAGAAATAAAAGACTCATATTTAGACCTGCCACCTTTCTTAAATATCTAATGTGGGACAAAACACAACACACACAACCCAAACTAAAGAAATATTTGAATTCTTAACCATAAAACCAACAATTCTTGGACTGTCTCTATGCACCATTGGCATCTACAATCATCTCCTACACGGATAAATAGTTATAACTAAAATTAAAATATAATATTTACATGATACAAAATGTCCTAAATAATTATACAAGTGAATGAAATTAAATAATTCAGAGCATGATACTCTGAAGAATCACACTAATGCCACCCTCTGTGAGCTGGGGCACTGCCGGGGGGGAGGGGGGGTGATGCGCGGGTGTGGGGGGGGGGGGGGGGGGGGGGGAAGCAGAAGGAGGGGGTGGGGCACTACCCAGGGGTGGAGGGGGGGTGCTGTGCGGGTGTGGGGGGAGGGAAGCAGAGGGAGGGGGAGGGGCACTGCTCGGGGGGAGGGGGAAGGGAAGCAGGAGGAGAAGGGGGGTACTGCCCAGGGGGAGGTGGGGCTGCGCGGGTGTGGGCCGGGGGGGGGGTGGGGGCCTCCGGAGGGGAGGGGGGATGGGGTGGGGGCCGCCGGGGGGGGGGCGAGGAGGGAGGGATGGGGGCCGCCGGAGGGAATGGGGCCGGGGAGGGAGGGGTGTGGGGCTGCTGGAGGGGGGGGGAGGGAGGGATGGAGGCCGCCGGAGGGAAGGGGGCCGGGGAGGGAGGGGCGGGGGCCGCCGGAGGGACTCACCGTGGGGGGTGGGGGCAGCCGCCGGAGATGAGGGCGTCGCCGGAGCCCTCGCCTGCCGTCCGTCGTCGCGGTGTCGCCGGAGGGAGAGCAAGGCGTCGGTGCGTCGCCGGCCTTCGGGAAGAGAGAGAGAGCATGTAGAGGGGTTTTTGATGGCGGGATGGGGCGAAAATATGGCAGCGGCTATATAGCCGCTGCCATATTATTATTTAGCGGCGGCTAAAAGAAGCCGCTACCATACAATTTTATGGAGGCGGCTAAGAGCCGTTGCCATATGTATTAATTTTAACAAAAAAACTTTAAAAATATATATTTTACTATATACATTGATATATTTAAATTTTTATAATTATAATTATGATAAATTAATGAGGAATCCTTATCAGATATTTTACTTATAGGTTTCGGCAGGAGGTACCTGAAAATGAGATGGAGGGAACTTTCTGTGATATAGTGGAAGAAACATTGCACAATGATGATCATTAACCTAGAAGGCGAGTCTCGGTTATTTCTTGCATTACTACAAAGGTGATTTCTTGGACGAGTTACTAGGTTATATTGATTTCACTGTGCTACTGAACCTTAGCTCCAAGCAGTTGGCAGTGCAGTGTACTTGCATCCCTGCCTAAAGGACTGCGTTGATTATGCTCCTGGAGATAGGAGTGCCAGCATGAAAGATCAAGAAATTGACGATCTTTTGGAATCCATAGACTTGCAAGATGGAGTAAAGACAAAATTCGTTCTGAACATTTTGTCAATGGAAGACACTTCCGGAGAGAAAGTGCTTGTGTTCAGCCAATACATTCTTCCACTCAGATTCTTGAAGAGGCTAATTCTCAAGATTAAGGTTTGGCGGTCAGGAAAGGAAACTTTTATGATTTCTGGTGATACTAGTACTGAACACAGCGAAAAAAGCGATGAACAATTCAACCAGTCATCTAATCTAAGGTCCTCTTTGTTTCAATCAAGGCATGTGGAGAGGGCATATCGCTTGTAGGAGCATCAAGAGTCATTATATTACATATTTATCTAATCCTTCTGTATCTCGCCACCATTGGGCGAGCATTTAGACCAGGGCAGACCAAGAAAGTTTACACTTATAGGTTGGGTTGTTGCTGATTCTCCTGAAGAGAGAGATCACCATACATGCTTCAGAAAAGAGCTCATTTAAAAAATGTTAGAGAAAATCTTATTGCACTTGTGCAAGTGCACAAGTGCAATCCACATGGATTTTTTTTATGCCACATGGGCAAAAAGCACATGTGCATGGTGCCACATAGGCAAAATACCCATGTGACACATGCACTTTGCACAAGTGCACAAAGTCTCTCTCATATACATATATATATATATACATATATATAGCACAAATATACATATATATTTCAAATATAAATAACATATGTATATATCAATCACTAAACTAAAATACTTATTATTAAAAAATCTATATGTTCTAGATATGTCTGATTTGAAGTTTTTTTATTTAAAAATGAATAAAATAATTTTTTATATTTGTCAGTGGCTACTTGCTGCTAACTAATACATCTATGTCAGCAGTTTGTAGAATCACAGACATAACACCTATATATCAGTGGTTTCTATACCCGCGGAAGAGTATATGTCTGCGGTTCAACAAAGCCGCGGCCTTAACTCAACATTTGTTCGCGGTCACATTTTAGCCGCTGACGTATGTTGCACTTTTATCAGCGCGTATAGCTAACCGCGGACAAAACATTTTTATGGCAGCGGTCTGCGATAGCTGCTGCCTTATAGCTCTTTTGTCTTGAATTGTCAGCCACAGACATATATTCGTTGATAAATGTTGGTCCTCCTGTAGTGACACCTTCAACAACACATGATAGGAGTTTTTCCTCAGCTCAAGATGATGCAGTTTAAAGAAAGTTTCAAGAGATAACTAATTGTTCAGACGAAAGGAAATGGTGTGCACATGGGAACGAAAGAAAGGATAGATCAACTTCCAGCATAAGGGAAGTACCTATGGACACAATCCGGTAGGTTTCACCATTAGGGAGCGTTTACCAGCTTGTGGATGTGTTGCAGCCAAGGTGGATCTATGGGAAAAATAGATGAATTAATATAGAAATTCGGAACAAGGGGTTTCTCAAGAAGCAGTATGGAAACAACAACAAGATGGACTAAGTACTTGACTCGAAATGATTATTTCATGTTAATTGGAATTAAGAATAAGTGACTCTACTCAGTTAATTATGAGGGCAATTTTCCAGCAATAAGCTCAAAGTCCTATATGATACATGCTGGGCTAAAAGGAAAAGATTAAAAAAAAAGAAAATAATCAAGGATAATACTTTATGATGCTGAGTTAAGTTAGGACACCAGATTTAACAGGCATGGGTCCATCCTCCTCTTTGAGCAAAGTGTAACGGTCTATCTTCAAGTCTATAATTCTCTAAAATTATCATTATTTTTTATATGGAGGGGAACTCAAACTTCAGATTCGTCAGAGTCTCAAGATCCTTGATATGCTCTAATAAAGTATATCATATAGTGATACCACAAGTTGCCAAAGATGGGCATGAAGTTCACGGCAAAAGACACGTATCCAGACTTGTGCTCAAAGACTGATCAGCAATGATAAGCATAAATATAAAGCACAAACATTGAAATAATGATGTTTGTAAATCACAACAGGTTTACTGGTCGGGTATACTTACTTGAACCACGATGACTTTATCAGTCATGCATTAGCTTCACAATCAGAATAGTAATCGGAACAAGTCTCTTGAATCGCGATGTTTGCATCTGTCACAGTTTTCATCAATGCTCCAAGTTCCACTAAAGGCCAAATTAACTTGTATGTTTGTTGGTTCCAATTGACTTAGGACTTGACCCTTAGGTTTTGCACGACCATAGGCTTATAAAAGCCTCTCTTCTTGCATTCCCAAGCATTTGACACTCTCTAAAGCTCAAAAATCAAACATTTGCCAAGGGAGAAAAAGAAGGGAGGAAGATTGAAGTGAAGAAGCCATGGATCAAGGTGATGCTCCTCTATCCAAGAGACAAAGAACTGGTGATTTCCAGAGATTGCACAAGGTGGGAGGACATATTTGCATATTAATTCAAGCCAAAAGGGTGAGTTGATTTGATTTTGTGCATTGAATTGTTATTCTTTATTTTTTTTGCTCTTAATGTTCTTCTTGCTCTTCTCTCCTTTTATTTCTTTTCTCTCTTTTTTTTTCCTTTTTCCTCTTCTTCCGACTCCTTCATGGTTGATCCACCTCCATGCCTTATGACCATGTTGCTATACTAATCCAACCCATGCATACACCACCCCCATGACCAAATTATTTATATTTATTTAACTCAAACTCCATAGGATACCCACTTTTCCCGGGCACTAGAAGATACATGAAGCTACCTTGGCTCAAACAACTAACCTCCTTTATCAGCCTCTATATGAAGCCATCCTCTCTAAGCAAGGTATCAATAATCTAGCCATCCATGCCAAACGCTGCCATGAAGTCCACCTTGATTGGGTGGCTATGGGCGCTCTAGTTGAACTTTGGCATCTACAAACCCACACTTTCCTAGGAAGAAGTTGAGCTTTTACTAGGTTTGAAGTGGATGAAAAGAGGTGATGAAGAAGACAACAATCATGCGAGAGGAAATACAAGCAAAGAGATGCTAGAGAGCTTCATGGGGAGCAGAAGAGCGGCCCAAGATGTCCAAGCCCCGAAAGGAGTCAACTTGCAAAAATTGGCAACTTGGACACTTAAGGAGTTGTTAAAAAGCAGGAAAGTGATGAGAAGCTTGAGAAGGTGCTGAAAGGCTTCACCATATGCATTGCGGGAGCCCACCTCTTCCCGTTTGTGGACAATGTACTTGAAGAAGAACAATTGAGCGTGGTATGCGGCATATGCGAAGGAGAGAGATTGGGACCGGCGGTGCTAGCCTATCTCTATGGTGGGCTCACGGCGGCAAGCTTGGGTAAGCCTCCTTACGATCCATGTTATTATTCACATGTTGGATTGACTAGCATTTCAAATTTGATGTGAGCAATGAGGCAACAAGCTTGTTCTGGATCTTCTTCAAAATTCGCTCCAACATATGGATTGCTTGGTTGGCTTAGAAGGGCATGTTGCTAAACGTGTGCCTTAGCTCAAGACACATGCAAATTGGCATGATCATCTCCGAAGCATGGCACAAAATGCCTTCATTTTTGTTCCAAAGCCACTTCTAGCCAAAGACTTGCAGACAAGACTAGCACTCGGTGTGGAACTTCGGCTTATTAGAGCGACCGAGTTTGTGCTCTACAATGCACACCGCTGCCTTTCTCAGCTTGGACTCCCAAGCCACATCTTCAAAGGACCGTCCCACCTTCCACAGATCAAGCATCGTGAGTTTGGAACCAATGGTGATGGAAAGGAAGCAAACATAATTAAGGCACTGTGGAAAATATGCACTTACAGGTGACCAGTCCCAAACGTGGAGGATACTCAAGATGAATGGATGACTTATGTAAGAGAGTTCAAAAGTTATGGCCAAAAGTTGTCGTTTGTAAGCGCAAAAATTTTGACCTCAATAAAAATAACTGATTTCTTTTATTTGGCCAAAAACAGTGTATAATGGTTGCATCCTTCAAAACAATGTTATTTTTCCTCAAATTACAAAGCTCGGGTGGACTTTCCAAAACCACAATAGACACTGATGTCACGCTTATCTTCCTTATCCGCGACCAACCAAAGCATCACTTTTCAAATTAAGTGCAACCGCCATCCATGTCATGATTTAAATTATACCTCAGAATTTAAAATTTTGCTCCTCAAACTCATTGTCTGGGGCAATGATGACACTTCGAATCGCAACCATCTAGTCCGTCGCATATAAGCTAGGCACTTAAGAAGCACGATGCCTAAATCCGTCATGTTTTAGTCAAATTAAAAATCTGAACAAAACACCCGAGAGCCCCTCCTTATACTCTTTCCAGTAATCTCTCTTCTCAACTCTCAATTCTCTTTTACTCTCTTCAATCTCTCTCGACTTCATTCACTCTCTCACACTCTCTCTTTTCGATGATGAAGCTCACCGCTTCCAAGTGCCAGCGAGGGGAGGCCACATCGGCAGAGGGAGAGGCTCTGGTGGTGGCGATGGTGATGGAGGAGGGGGAGACACCGACCACACTGGTGAGGATGATGGTAGAGGAAATGATGGGAGTTGAGGATGAGGTGCCAACGGGGACGGTGGAGGAAGGAGAAATGCCGGCGGCGGCAGGTGAAGAGGAAGTGACGGAGGAGGGGCATTGGGGTGACTCCGCCGAGGGAGGAGAGGCTGCCAAGCACTGGCCTGTGGTGAAACGGTAAGTACATTTGTAAAAGGGGAAGTAGAGGTGCTGGCCGTTGGGGCCGAAGAAGAGGGAGGTGAGAATCGCAACGACTTCAGTCGTTGCAATTCAATTGGATGAATCGTGATGGATGAAATCATCATGGTTCAAGGGGCTGAACCACGGCCTCTGAATCGATTGCGATTCACCTGGGCTACCCGAGGATTGGAAATTGGCCCTACTTTAACTTGTTTGAGTTATTTTTATTGTGTTTTACTTGTACTGACTTGGCCTTCTTGTATGCAGGGGATCATGAGGCCCTTGATCCACTGGCCACTGGTGATAGCGGCATATCGCGGACTCCCGGACTTCCAAAGGGAGAGAGTGAGGGGGATGGGGTTTGGGCCGATCTTGAAGATCAAGCCCTTCTATGTGGATAGTCCACTCATCCAGGCTCTAAGGGAGAGATGGGATAGGCTGAGTAGGGGATTCCTAATGCCCTGGGGGCACATGGTGCCATCTCTAGAGGATGTGATGAGGATTAGTGGCCTCCGAGTGGATGGGGAGGCGGTGACGAGAGTCACCTACATGGACTACATCGAGTTCGCGCAGGACCTACTGGAGTGGACGACCTTGGAGACCGGAGGATGGTCGACTGAGTAGAGCACTTGGAGAGTTTAGGATTGTGGGGGGTGAGGCAGTCGGGGGAGGATTCGTTGCTGGAGTTCGTGCAACGAGCAGCGAGGCTGGCCAGGGCGATGTACGGCCACAACCCCTAGGATGAGGAGAGGGTAAACTGAGACTTGAAGAGGTTCCTGGTGTTATTTTTGGGGAAGATCTTGCTGGGGACGAAGGGAGATGGCATCCATTGTCGATTCTTGGAGATCTTAGTCGACCTGGAGAGAGTCGGCGACTATGCTTGGGGAGCGGCCTTCCTGGCCCACACATTTGCTGACCTCTCTAGCGGCACAGGTAGGGAGACCACCGTGGGCCGGTTTGCTCCATTCCTTCAAGTACATGATATTTACTTAGCCTTTTCATTCTTCCTGCACCAAATTCATTAGTTGAATAATCAATGTGTTCATGCATGCATATGTAGAGTTATTACTACTACCCACTGGGGAGAGGCACAGAGGTGCGTCCAGACATGCTACCTCTCACCAAACGGTGGCTCTCGGTGGTGACAGCAGCCTCCTTCTCCCTCCAGCTGGACACTCTACGCCATAACCTTAGAGATTTCCTGGCCCTCTTGGTATGCAACTTACATGACCTCTTTCATGCATTTCCTATTGATGTGACATATGACCTCATTTATATGTGTATGCAGGTGATTTGGTAGTCATACCTTAGCATGGCTGATGAGGGCCAGCCTTGGGTGGAGAGCGGTAGACCTCATTTTGGGCTAGACCTTTGGGTCCATTGCCTGAATGACATTGAGCCTCTCTGCCTGAGGCTAGCCGTGAGGACAATGGGTTTAAGTTCATAAGGATTGAACAACCTAGACAGGTAGTAAACTGCCCTTTCTTTACTAACTTTGTCATGTTGCGCAAGGACAACACTTAAGGAGTCCTCAATAGTTACAATATACTATTAGGGTTTTCCTAGGACATGAGCTTGCATCACAGGTGGATTCATCAAGTGGATTTTAAGTTCATCAAAGGCCTCTTGGCATTTATCATTCCATTCAAATTTGGCTCCTCCTCTTAACAACTCATAGAAAGAGCGACATCTCTGGGAATGTTGAGAGATAAATCACCTTATATACTGTAATCGTCCAATCAGTCCTCGAAGCTCATATATGTTCTTAGGAGGCAGCATCTCACCTATCGCCTTGGCCTTATTTGGGTCAATTTGAATCCCCCACTTGCTGACTATAAACCCTAACAGCTTCCTCGAGGAAACCTCGAACACGCATTTCTTAGGATTCATCTTTAACTGATATTCTTGTGCATACTGGAATACTTTGTCTAGAGTGGAGGAGTGTTCACTTCTGGTCAGAGACTTCAAAACAATGTCATCCACGTAAACCTTAACAAGAATATGAATCATATCGTAGAATATTGCCATCATTGCCCTTTGATTAGTGGCGCCAACATTCTTTAATACAAATGGCATGACCACATAGCAATACGTTCCCAAAGGTGTTGTGAAGAATGTTTTCTCTTGGTCCTCTGGGGCTAGACGAATCTGATTCTAAATTGAATAGCCATCTATGAATGAGAGAGTTTTGATCCCGACTGTGTTATCAATCAAAACATCTAAGTGAGGCAGTGGGAAGTCATCTTTAGGACATGCACGATTTAAGTCTCGGAAGTCTATGCAAATTTGTACTCTTCCATCTTTCTTCATGACCAGTTTGGCCACCCACAGAGGATACAACACTACACAGATGAAACGAGCTTTGTGTAGTTTGTTGATCTCCACCTTCATCTTCAATGCAATATGGGGGCGAAAACATCATAACTTTTACTTGACGGCTCTTGCCTCTGGCTTTAAAATTAACCTATGTTCTACTAGCCCAAGGTCAATGTTGGGCATGTCCTCATACGACCAGGCAAATGAGTCTTTATACTCTCTCAGAGTGTTTATGAGCTCTTCTTCTTCCTCAGAAGGGTTCCTCTTCCATTCCAATGTTGACTTTGACTTCTTTGGTAGGTTCATCTACTACTGAGGTAGGTTTATCAAATCTCCTTATTCCACTAGCATACATCTCAGCAGCATCCTCTACCTTGCTATCCTCTTCATCCACTGGGTCCTCATCGTTCATGATTTTATAGACTCCAAATCCATCGTCTAGCCACTTCCTTTCTTACAAAGCTTCTGCAAGGAACCTCCGTTGGACTGGAGGTGGAAGCGGGCCACCCGAGCTCAGGGTGCCCAAGGTAGGGACTAGGTGTAAGGGAAAAGTAGGCCCTCACCCGGAGGTTCCGTGGTGAAGGAAGGGCTCACCATGGAAGAGAACCGTTGTTTGGCAGTATGTGTGGAAAAGAGTAGGGATCGCTGCTCAAGAGAGGGGGTGAGTGAGAAAGAATGGTGGGGATCGCCGCCAAAGAGAGGGAGGTGCGAGAAGAGATGAGGATCGCCATTGAGAAGTAAGACAGAGATGATGGGGATCGTTGTTGAGGGAGCAAGGAGCGGGGAGACGGGGATCATCGTCGGAAAGCAGAAAGAGGGGAGACAGCGATCACCTTCGAAAGCAACAAGAGGGGAGACAGGGATCGCCATTGAAAAGCAAAAAGAGGAGAGACAAGGATCACCATAGAAAAGTAGAGAGAGGGGAGAGAGCATCGCCGTAGAAAAGCAAAAAGAGGGGAGACAGTGATCGTCGTAGAAAAGTAGAGAGAGGGGAGATGGGGATCACCGTTAGAAAGCAGAAAAAGGGGAGATGAGGATCGCCATTAGAAGTAGAAAAAGGGGAGATGGGGATCGCCTTGGAAAGCAGAAAAAGGGGAGACGGGGATCAACGGAGACTGAGAGGATGAGAGGGGGAAATTTTTTGCATTTTTTATTTTCTATTTTTTGGATTTTTTAAAGCATTAGAAACAAAGAAAATTAAACTCAAAGACATCAAAGAAAAAAGAACTCATAAAAAAAAAGAACTCTATGTTGTTGAAAGAAAGAAGAAAGTGAGAAGAGGGAGAGGACAATCCTTTAGGAGCGTCAGAAGAGAGCTGGAGGATTAGAGGGGGTGAGTGAGGCACAAAGGAAAACCTTTGGATTAAGATTGAGCAGACATAAGGATTAGGCGGACGAGAATATCCCAGCCAGAGGAGGTCTATAGAATTGTCATCTTCATATGACACATTTGGCTCTCCCACATTAGTCTTGTCGCCGTCCCAGAAAAGACGATTGAAGGCAATTGTGAGGTGCTCAAGATCGAACCACCGGTAACATTCTTCTTTTGGATCCCCAATCTTCCTTCAAGATGCAGTGCTTCTAGGGCTTGGGTTATACGGCCGGCGAGATGACATCCATGGACGTCATAGTCAGTGAAATCTGGCCCTACTACCATGGTGTCATATATCCTGGCTAACTTGGCCTTTGACGAAGTGATAGTACAGTGTCTAGGTCAGTGGCAGCCGATCTGGCTTCAGTGTAGACATGAGAGTGGTCCACGGCTTGACTTGTCACGTCCTACTCATTAACTATTTTGCAGGTGACAGAAGGATCAAGATAGAGTAAATAGGGACCATCATTCATATTTACAAGGTAGTGCAGCAGAATAATACATTACATGAACTAATAGTTTCAAATTTAATATATGCAACAGTCTAAGTAGTAAAGTCTAAATGGAGCAGGGTTCGCTAAATTAGGGTTCAGTCAGCACATAGTCCCCTGGAGAGTCAGTCCCATCTGAGATGTCTGAAAGAAAAGTAGGATTCATGAGCAATTGTGCCCAGTAGGAAATTTCCTTCAACAATGAAAGTAGGACAGATAGCTAGCATAGAAAGGAAAATATGCATACCTAATGATGAAAGAATACAACTGTAATCCACTATAATATTGTGAGGCAGTAAAATGATGATATCATAACAGAGTTTGCCCGGAACCAAACAATAATAAAATTCATGTCATAATAAAGTTCTTGGAAATGTAGACTAAATTTAGCAATAGATGGTGTCATGTCGGACACCCAGTAGATCTATTTCGATTGGTACATATTAGAATTGTACGATTCAATAATCGATTCGGGTGCTCCTCCTAGGACTGGATGGGCCCCATTTGCACAGGCATTGGTTTAGTAGAATTCAAAGACCCAAAGTGTCATCATTTTCCATTTGATCAGTCTTTTAGTATGGTTCGAGCACAAAATAACCTTAATAGTAATAAAGCATGTCTATTGCAAAAGTACGATGATAATAAGACAAGGCAAGACTAGCAAGTTAGGTTGGCCGACGTTTAAGTAATATAGAGTTTATATAAGAAATCTTGGAAAAGAAACAAGCTAGGACAAACATGAATTTGGTTCTGGTATTTCAGAAAGAATTGATCGACTGAAAAAGTAGGATCGATCAACTGATCTAGCCAGTAGCTTGGTTATGAACTTTTCTGTGAAATCGATCGATCAGAATGATAAAGTCGGTGGATCGACCTAGCCAGTAGCGAGTTCTGGAATTTACTATGGGATCGGTCGACTGGAATAATGATGTCAGTCGACCGAAAAGGTGGGATCAGTCGACCGATCTCCAGTTTCGGTCAACCGATCGAAAAATCCCAAAAATACACAAGTCAAAATCTCACCACCTTTTCTGGCCTGGGAATGGAAATAAAGAAGCAGGAATAGAAGAGCAAGGACTATTATATATTTGTACATAATTTTTAAAGAAAATGGGTTGCTTTAAGCTCCCTATCTCTCTTCTTTTTCTCTCTCGGGCAGGCAAAAATGGAGGTGATCCGTCGATCGAAATGATTGGTCGGTCGATAGATTCTGGCGATATTTACAAAACTGATTTCTGCAATTCGGAAATAGTGGTTTGAGGCTCCAAAAAGGAGTTTGAGGGCAGTAAGTGGGTACAAGGTTCTAACCTTTGACAACAACAAGTGGTTGGCATAAGGCTACTCGGAGAAGTACAAGCAAGAGGAAGTGAAGACCAGTTTCCTACCTGATAAGAAGATCACAGTAAGATGGCAATAGTCAAGATAACAGAGCTCCAGAGTCCTTCCTTCACCTTAGTACTCAGTATCCAGCACTTTTCCTTCCACTACCTCTGAATCCCTTTTTGGTGGTAGCAGCAGAAAGTAGCCAGAGTTATGGCTAAGGATGAACATGTACATATATAGAGCCTATCCTGACAGAAGCGTGCATAAATTCCTCAACAAGTGGACGATGGGGATTACCCCAATTGTTTGCTAACACGGATTTTCCCTATGTCGCAATGATCTTACCCGGTTAACACGTAGGGGTGTTAATACGTAATGGTGATTACGTAAGTGAACAGTAATAAATAGTAATCTGATTACGTAATCAATTAAATAATTATATACATTTATACATATGTATATTCATATAATATAATTTCCTTTTTAATCTCTTTCTATGGACACAAACATAATTTATTTAAGTTGTTATTTTATGTGAAATCATGCTCGCTTATTTCCTAGAACTATTTTGGTAATGGCAGTGTGAGGTATACCCGAACGTTGTCATACATTATTTAAAGTTTCATGACCAATTATTTTTATAAATAAAATTGAGGTGTTACATGACTTCTTCTTTATAATCAAGGCCTCGTCTGATGACTTGCTTGGAGTCCTGGATGACCTTGGTTCTTCCTTGGAGCTATGCTCCTAGCCCCTTCCTTGACTGGTACCCAATTTTGAGCATAATATTCTACCCCTTTGTGTCTGATGGTGTCACCCTTTTGACAGCTGCTACAGATGGAGACATTATATGGCGACTGGAGGGGTGTATGCCCATGGGTATTTCACATCAAGTACGGAGATAATGGGCTTATTAGAGGGCCATACTACTGGCATGATCTACTCAATGGCTTCAACGGTGTGTGTGACAGCTGCACTCTTCACTTTGACAATTCGTCTTTGCAAGGGGAACATTAGGCATTAATGGGCTATAGAAGGGACTGCCCCTATTGCCTCTATCCAAGGACAACCGAGAATAGCAATAAAAGTGGGATCGATATCCAGCACATAAAACTCCACATTCATTACAAGCGGCCCCAATTCTACCTACAAAGAGACTACACCATGACATGGTCGCCTGGAATTGTCATAGTCAGCAATGGTGGTGGGAGTTGACTGCAACCGGCATTCTGATATGTTGCATGCGTGAAGAGTGTTGAGGGGACACCATTAATCGATGCTCTTGTGTCCACCAAAGAGGCATCAATGGCCACTTTATTTACTATCAGTGTCACACCTAGAGGCATTATCTTTGCCTAGGGAGGAGCTAAGTCATTGTCTGAAATGGTAATTGTTGGTCCTCTTGTTACAATGAATAGGACCGACTGCAATGTTTCTAGACTCAAGTCCTCACATACCATAACTCTCTACAAGAACTCACGTAGAGCATCTTGGTGGGTCTAGGACCTTTTATAAGTTCTAGAATAGAAATCTTAGCACGTGTCTGGTCCAAATGCTTTAAGATATCATATTGGGTTCCTGGGACCACATTCGTTTCATCAATATCTTGCTGTGGTTGGTTGATAGGGTTGGAGTTGTGGGTCGGTTGACCCTGCATAGACACAGATGCATGAGGATACATCCGGTGAAACATCTGCCCGCTCTGGAGGGTGAGGTTGTGTTGAAGTGGAGGTAGGGCAGTGCTGATGACGGACATGTTGGCTATTATTGTCATTGGGGAGTGGTTGAGCGGAGCGGTAACGGGCGGGGGGTTAATGGCGGGTATGGTGGGTGTGTTGAGGAGTGGAGAGGTGACTGCGACAATGGTGGGTGTGGTGGAGGTGATGGGGGTGTGGGTAATTGCCAATAATTGACCAACCTCGGGCTTCGTCATAGGCCCAATTCGCAGCTGGTGGTGGATGATGGATGATAGGGTTGACTTGAGCGGGTGGCGGAGGTGGTGGAGCAGATTATGGTTTGGGGCTGATGTTGTGGCATAGGATTCTGTACTATGGCGAGGTCTTGAGCTTGTTGTTGTGGTTGTTGTGGGGGTTTCTAAGGTGGTGGCTATTGTCACCTCTACTACTGCTATTGTTGTCTCTGCCCTTGCTGATCTCTCAGAGTCTAGATCAGTCTCTTCATCTCTGCCCAGTCAATTTGTTGTTGTTTATGAAGATCATATATCGTGTCTCTGAACTAGAAACAGTCTGCCACATTATCCCCTGGATGGCGGTGGTACACACAGTATTTGGTTTGATCGGCCGCCATGTTTCAGTTGGCCTTTTCCGGAGGAAGTCTAAGGGCATTGATTGACATAAGGGCTGCAAAGATGTCAAGTAGGGTTTCTTGGAGAGCTTGATAGTGAGCCCTTTTAAGGCAATTGGGTTTTCTAGGAGCATAGCCATTATGTGGTGGAGGGACCTAGTTATACTAGCACTGCTCTTGTTGGAGGTTCTGAGCTTGGGTGGGGGGGGGGGGAGGGGGGCTGTTGTTCCATGGCTGCTGAGGAGGTGGATTTTGAGGTGCCCTAACTACTTGGCCTTGGGGATTATTGACAGCACCCTCCTATTCATTGGTCTATGCCCCTTCTGTGACGGGACCTTGAGGTTTCTTCGGTAATAGGATTTTGGGTTCTCGAACATGGTGTGGATAGGGGAGTCCTTGAATTGTTTTTGGATGAAGCGGGCTCGGCTATACAATTGGTGCATAGCGGAGATGTCATTCATGGCCAATATAGATCAGTAGATAGGGGTGGCATTGGCGATCAATAGTTTGACCATTTCCTCCTCCGGCATAGGGCAACGTACATGTGCAACCAAGGCACGCCACCAGTCAGCATACACAGCAAAATATTCTTCTGGCTTCATCATGTCAACCACTAAATCCACAAAAGAATATTTGGGTCTGATCCGATCTTAGAACTGCTGCAGAAATGTACAATTTGGAAATTCTCGGCTTCCTTGGGTGGCAAGGAGTAGAACCACTCTAGGTCTGGTCCATCCAATGACTTCCTAAATAAGTATGCCATGAGGTGGAGGTCATACTTATGCGGTGCAGACTCATATATAAAATCTTTGATGTGTACATAAGGGTCGCCTACCGCAGAGTATCGTCTGTAGACTGGTAGCTCTGACAGGGGCGTAACCCAAAGGTGTGGAAAGAAGGGAGGGGAATGTTGGCCACCTCCGGGGGTCCATTTGCCTTCGCAAATCATGCGAGGCGCACGTGGTGCAAAAGCAAGAGGTAAAGATGGAGTTGCCTGATGGGTGGAAACATGAGGTGACAGAGAGAGGGGGTGCTTGCCTTTGGCAGCCGCCAAGAATTCTCAGACTTGCGCAAAACTTAGCTGCAGAAGAAGCTGACTGAATTGAGAATGCTGGTCATCTGCCCCAGAGGGAGAACGAGGGTGAGACCAATCCTCAGTGACCGTAGGGGGTTGGATTTGTCCCGCGAGGGTGGCAGCAGGAAGCTGGGCCATATCCTCAAGGAGCCCGACAAGGAGAGAATCATCGGTGAAGACGTCGAAATGATCCATACCAAAGAGGGGATTATGATAAAGCATAATGGTTGGTGGGAACTGACCTAAGAAACCTAAACACTGACGCATACACTGGCCATAAACAACTAGAAAAGAAGACACGACCACGATCAAAGACCCTAGACTCTAACACACAAGAAAGGACTGTTGGCCCACTTGATATGGCAGCAGGGATAACCTAAAGGGGGGGTGAATAGGTAATCTAAGAAGTGAAAAAAAAATCACCACTTGAAAATATTTGGTTAGTATAAATAAGCGTGTGCAATGGAAATTAAAGTGTGGAAGCAAACACACACAAGACATAGAGATTTATCTGGTTCGGCCCTTCCAAATGGAAGTCCTATGTCCAGTACCCAAGCAAACTCTTGGGATTTCACTAATAAAGGGTACAGTCCCCCTTAAGGATAATACAACACCCAACCCCTACTGGTCTTCTTCTCTTTCGGGTAAGAAGGAAGCCCACTGTTTCACCTTAGCCAAGTGCTTCTTTTCTGAGCTCACAAGCAACTCACTAGTACAGACCTCCAACTGGTCAAACCACTAGACACAAGCTGGTCTTCTTCTCTTTCTGGGTAAGAAGGCAACCCACTTCTCTTACAGGTCAAGAAGCCAACCTCCTGGTATGTACCCCAAGATATAAGATGATAAATAAGTAAGAAACGGTCGAGAAAATGTAACGTAGTTTGTGGGCAGATGGAGAGATTAAGTAAATCCAGATCTACCCTTCCCTTCCTCCCCTACATAAACCCCCCCTCCCTCCATTCAATTCCATCTCGTCCAAGTGCAAGATCTAGCTAGAAGAGAGTGAGAAGAGAGAAGAGAAGGAGTGTATGTTCTCGGAACTCTCAGGGGCATGCCCCGTAGCTTTTGTATGTTTATGCATTATTAATAAAAAGTGTTGTAGCAGGTATCACCTGGGGGAGTGAGCACATTTCACCCTGCTGGGGTGGATTGCACTTGACCGGTGCTGAACCTGTTGCATGTTATTAAAAAAAAAAAGGAGTGTATGTTCTCGGAGTTCTGCCGATAGGTAGGTTTATTTAAGTTAGTTCTAGATCCCTAGTGAGTGAAAGTGTTGTTGGTTGTGTTCTTCTATTTTCTCGCTATGTTGAAGCATTGTCAGTTCACCTTCTCAGAATCTCTTGTTACCTCATAGCGTTGTCAGTTCGATTTCTCGAAGTCTCTCGCTACGTCAAAATGCTACTGATCCTTTTTCCAGAATCCCCTATTGTGGGAGTTCCTCCAACTTGTTTCCTTGGAATCCTCCGCTATGCTGGAACTCTGTCAGTTTATTCTCTTGAAACCCATCTCTATGTCGGGACTTTGCCGATATGTTCTCTCGAAGCCCTTCACTATATCGGGACTCTGTCAGTTTGTTCTCTTGAAACCTTTCTTTATGTTGAAACTCTGCCAATTTGATTTCTAGAGATTCCCCTCTATGTCGAATGTTTGTCAGTTTGATTTCTCAATATCTCTCTTTGCGCTGAAATTCTATCATTTGACTTCTCAAAATCTCTCTCTCTCTCTCTCTCTCCTCTCGCTCTCTCTCTCTCTCTCTCTCTCCCTCGCTCTCCTCCCTCTCTCGCTCTCCTCCCTCTCTCTCCTCTCTCCTCTCTCTCTCTCTCTCTCTCTCCTCTCCTCCTCTCTCGCTCTCTCTCTCTCTCTCTCTCTCTCTCTCTCTCTCTCTCTCTCTCTCTCTCCTCTTCCTCTCTCTCTCTCTCTCTCTACGTCGAAATACTGCTGATTTGATTTTTCCTGCAATCGCTTTTATACCGATTGTGGCTGGTTAATTCTCAGAATCCCACATTATACTGAAGTATCATTGGACTATCGTACTCATTTTTATATTACTTTGGATTATCCAATCGATGCCTATACTAGTCAAAATTTTATCGAAATTCTGATTAAATTCCTATATTACGAAATTACTACTAGAAGAATCTTGTGTGTTCCTTTTATTGATTTTGGTTATTGTCAGGTCATCGATTCAATAGCTTAATAACAATTTAAGTGACAGAAATGATGACTTTTATTGCGGATTCTAAGTTGTCAGCTCGCTACATTGAAATTGTAAACCCAAAAGTGGAATTTATGCTAGGTAGGGGGCTAATGGCCTAGTCCCGGGAAGATTCTGAATACTCTTAGTGCCCAGTGATACTATATGGAGAGTGATGACCTGGTGCTTGGCATACACCACAAGTGAAGTGTTTATAGTATTTAGCTGACAATTCCAAAATTCGTGAAAAGTGTTAATAATATGGCTCTCTAATGTTCTTCTAAGTGTGTGATCATTATGGAAGTGTTCAGTAGTAAATTTTGATTTTAGCTCAATAAAGAAGTGATTGTGTTCTTTATTTAATTTTCTTGTTCATGTGCTTTTCATTTAAACACTTAGAGATCTGTAAATAGTTGTGTTAATTCTTTTTATTTTGTGATACAGAACTTTACGTTGCGCTATTTCTCATTTTCTCGTATTTATTCTAATCTCCTTTTTGTCTTGTATATT